>JACGCM010000696.1:2400000-3600000 GCA_014058105.1 Kingdonia uniflora
TAGGAAAGAAGTATCATTGATCAAAAAATATTATAATTAATCAAAATTCAAATCATATACAAGTTTCCTTCACTGATAACATAAGCAGGATACCCTCTCCTCTACAATGCAATGTATAGTACAACCACTATTTTTCTAATTCGTTCAACTGTAACCGAATCCATGTTGTTCAACTATATCATTCAACAATCCAACAGTAATCGATTCCCAATCCAATCCCTACAAAGGTTTTTCCAAGTATATTAATATAGACAAAAAAAGCTTGCAGGTATTAATGGTAAGGGTATCATACAGATATTATAAATTAAAGTTCATTAGTTAAGGATATATGTATATGACTTACAAGTTCCCCATGTAACTTTAAGCAGATGGATGAAAAGGCACATCACTTCATCATTTTTAAACATTATGAGCCTTAAAAGCTGCATGTATATGGGATGTCTACATAGAAACCAGGAAGTAGTTCATGTTGATATAACAAACTCTATGGAGATATAATATCAAGGTTTTGAAATACTTGAGATTCTGGATGGGGCTTTCATGCATTATAGAAATGCCTCATACTTAAAATATACTCCAACTGCTAAAATTATAAACCCTTTATAAATTGTAAAGATTGTGACCCATTTCCTCCAAAAAAAAATTATACTTACGGGTACAAATGTAAATACATATACTAAATTAAATCTTAAGGAAAAATATCAAACCTTACTGCATATTGAGCATCAGGTAAATCTTCAAATTCCCTGAATAATGAGGTAAATACCAATATCATGCACATTAGAGCAAAAATTAATACAAAGAACTGTTACTCAATATGTAAGTGATACAGTTGGCAACATCTCAATGATTGAAAAAAGAGTCAACCTAGAAAGAATTAATAACAAGCTTGTAATAAATTTTCTAATGGAATCCCAAGGGTAAGTTCTTGTTGGTTATAACATCCTGCAAATGTATGTTGGTAATCTTCAAAAATGCCATGTATAGATAAAATGGGTGCCCCCTATATGTGATATTGAATAAAAAGTCAAATAGTCAGCAAATACCGTATTAATAGAGCATTTAGGCCTCTGGAAAAATGAAAATACAATAATATCATATATTGCATATGCAAAATGTATTTTTCTAATGCTACGACCATTTTAATGCATGTCAATGAGAAATTTGTTCATATAATCTCCGACTGACAGTTAAAGTCTCTTTTAAGTTTGTTACATTTGAATCAAGAAGTTTTCTTACCGACAAGGTTAACTAAATCTAAGGGTAAGATAGCAAATAGTAGTAGATGAGACAATTCTAGTTACATACTTAAATTAAAGTTATTTTCCCTAGGGATTGAGGTCATATAATGTTCAGCTATAATGAAGTTAATAACCATAGGAGTCCAGCTCATGAGATAATAGAAAGTATAGGAAATGACTCAAGATCTAAAATGATTTACTAATGATACTAGACATCTTGGTACTCCTTAACATTTATAGGAAATATCTGCAAAAACAAATTTCATAAAAGATTGGTCGTGATCTATATTTTAAAGGATACCACACACCAAGAAATTGTTTCTTTAAACTTTCAAGTACCTTCGATATAGGAAGTCTAAAATCTAAAAGAACATAAAAAATAACAAGTACTACAGCAGTTCAGAAGTTCCAGGAAAGGAAGTGTGACAGTGTTTCTTTGGTTTGTGTACGAAAAGATGATAAACTATAGCTACAACAATAGATTTTCAGATGTAGAAGATTAATGTCAGGACAAATGAAGTATGAAAACTGAAGGTCATTTCTAGGATAACCAAGCCCAAACAAGACAGTTAAACCCATAATCATTGTTGGCATATAACATAGAAAATAACAAATCGGAAAGTTAGCAATCTAATGAAATAGTATATAAAAACTGAAAATTATACGATGTAGCAAATTTTATCTTTAAATAATCACCAAGTATCTAGAAAATTAAATAGTAATGTGTCCTTTGGTTAATTCTTCAGATTTAGTATGTCTTGCACATTAGTGATCAACTCTAGGCATTAGTGCACCTCCTAGCACTTAACTCTAGAAAATAAAACTTGGATGTAGAGCATGATAAGAAATACTATATATGGACCATCAAGTAGTTGCATTTTCATTTGAGCTCTAAGCCTTGGTTGCAATCAATATATTATAGACTAAACATATCCTGGGTCTGAATTTTGATTTCAATCATCTTTATTTTCATTCTTAGTTACCCATTAAGTTTTGTAAAGATAAGATGAAAGAGTCAACCATGGACCTTTTTAGTAACAGCAATTAAAATCTATTATTGACAAGTAAACAATTGTCCTATGAAAATCAAACTTCCTAGTCCTTGATTGGTTGCCCATCATCAATCGGCTTTACTAGTTTTGCAACTATGTTTTAGAATCAGAACATAAAGCATGGGATGTTCTGGAGATCGAGTACTATAAAGGAGGGCAAAACATAAAACATACATGTTTTCTTGTTTCTTAATCAAGAGAAATAAACTTATCTTTCATAACTTAGGGATAATTAACCATTTTGAAATTGGAAGATGAAATGAACAATGTTAAAGTAGGCCCATCTATACAGGGACTATGTTGAACACCAACATCCAACCCCTCGATGAAGCATCCAACTCAAGCACCCCCTTTACGTCTCCACTGACACCTAGTTTTCCCAAAACATTTTTACATGAAAGATTGCAAGGTAACCTTTATTCTCTTATGACGATCCCAAAATTTCTTATAGATTAAATTTCAAAGTTTGACACCCATTTCACTTTTTCCAAGTACTTTTGGTTGATCTTGTCTAGGTTTGATTTCTTTTAATTGCCGTAATAACACATAGTTATCATTACTCCTATAATAGCCTAATTCCATAAGCTCGAGATAGCTTAGAATTAGCTCTTACACCAATGTTCATGTGACAAAAACTAACATAAAATAAGAAATGACACAACTAATTTAGCATAGAAAACCACTGAATAGGTAACAAAAACCACGACCTCAAGTTGAGGGGTTTTGTATTAATGACTTTTATTGCTTGAGGCTGATATCTTATTACAAATGATTTCTCGACTAAGAAATACTTGATCTTGTAAATAAGAAGTTTCGATGTTTTGAGAATCTAGAAAATTTAGTTTTTTTGGTAATTTCTCATGTATTTTTCTGGTCTCTGTCTCTTCTGGAACATTTTCTTTATATAGGCCTTCTCCGTAATTCTTCATCGTACTGAAGCACGTTATTCAAAGAATGTGGTTAGTGGCGATTGACTGAGTAACTGTTGAGTTCGTGAGGGACATGTGTCTTTGACTTGTTCATATTTTTCTGTTTGAGCTTGATCCACGCTTTTCATCAGTTCGTTGGGTAGGTGTTAATGCAGATTGATGATGTCACATGTAGAATGTGTGAGTCTAACATGGAGGTATTTCAAACTTGAGTTAGCTCAAATTTGGTTAGATCGAGGGATAGGTCCCTACAATTGCCCCCTCGGAACCGAAGTCACGAGTGGCTTTGGTTGAGAAAGAATTTACGGGTATATAGGTATTAGGGTTTTGAAAATGAAAGAAGCAATAATGTTGATTTGGCAACATGGAAATTTACGCTTTTTTATGGGGGGATGTTTGTGCATTGAATGATGATGGAAATATTGATGTACGCGACGGTTAGGGTTTTGAAAGTTTTGTCTATCTTGAATGATGACGCTGGGGAAGGGTACCTGCACATGAAATATTGGGGGTTATATAAATAGTACCTGTACCGAGGACTGTGGCAAAGTAAGTTGTTTGTTGTAAAATTCTCTGGAAGTCTTATTGATAATGGGGAAGACCCGGATAATGGTTTATGAAGAGAGGATCTCTGTTAAGATGCAAAAGTTGAAGTTAAGATATTTCATTGGTCAGTCTTTGGAGATGCCTACCCCCATTCCCGTTCCACCGATGTATGAAGGTATGTCGAAAGAAGAAGCGGCTGAAGCTGAGGAAGATTTTTATTGTATATGGAGATTTCATCACGTTGTCTTAACAGACGAACAGCGTTGGATTTGTCTCCGCATCCTTGCAGAGGACAAGGTTAAGGAGATAGATGCGGGGGTTGGTATAACTGCAGGGTAGTTGCATCAATGTTTTACGTAGGATTAGATTGTAAGGTCAGGCTTTTTTAATCTCTACAAACTCTGTGGAGGTGGTGGTTATAGAAGAAGCGACGGTGGGAGTAGAAAAGGGAGACAAAGAATGGAAGTTTGCTTTGGTACTTCCATTGTTTCTCGGCTCTAAGAAGGCCTTCTGTTTGAAAAGTTGGTTTAAGCACTGATTCTTCTACTTTTATGTCCAGACTTCCTCCAAATCCAGTTTCTGGCCATAGTAAGATGGTATGAAAGGAGAAGGATAGATGGTGACTTCCAATGCCTATTTTTCATCAGAGGTTTCTTTGAGTGAAACATCACTAAATTCAGATGAACTTAAGGATTTGATGGCTCGGAGTGCCTGAAAGACTTGTTACCTCTAAAAAAACCTATTATCTGTAAAGTACCTGATTTCAGAGTACTTGAAAAACTTATTATCTATAATGTACCTGTAATATATTCGAGCTTAATAAAAATTTGTTATCCAAACTCTGCGTTGATATATGTATAGAATAACTCTTGAAATTGAGCTATTAGAGGATTTATAAGATATATGATAAAATGTTATGTAGAGATTTTGAGCTTTACAATCTATTTATAATAATCGAGCTGTAAAAAAATATCTTGTAACATTAAATATGTGTAAGGAATTATGTTCGACCTAGGGGCTAAAATTTAATGGGGGAGAGAAAAAATTGTAAATGTTTTAGGAAGGGGAATTATAGCATAGAGAGGTTATTTAAAATAATTAGATTTGGAAAGAATATACTCAATATAGAATAGGTCGAAATGACAGAGGTCTATAGGGAGAGATATGCTCAAATAACTTTTCTCAAGATACTAGGGTTTTCTGTTATGAAAGAATAGGATAATATTACGAAATGTGTGAGATTCGCAGCAATCTAGAAAATTGTACAAAATAGCAGAAAATAAACTTTAAACAGGTGGTAGCGAATAGAAATGGTGTGGACTCGATCTAAGAGAATTCGTTATGCCGCCGAGGGATGGTTGGCAATAAAAATAGCTGAAGTGCAGGAGCAGATTTTGGCTTATTGGACTATGAAGTTAAACTACCAGTGAGGGAGTGTTAATTTAAAGGTTTATATTAGATGGGTAGGGAACGTAAGTACGAATGTCACTTCTATGAGGAGTTGTTTCGGGAAGTAATGGTGGAATCTACAACTCAAAAAGTTGTTGTGAGATTGATTGTTAAAGAAGAGATCGAATTGGAAGATGTGAGGATTGCTAGAGGTGATCTAATCGGATGTGGTTCCTAGGACATTAAAGATATTTTAGGTGTAATTATATGTGAGGAAGTAAATTGTGACGAGAGTGTAATGATAATAAAGTGAATGTATATAGGGGCGGTATTAGTATATGTAATTATATTGGCTCGAATAATTGCCAAAGAAATGAAATGAGAATGAAGTTTGAATTTGTCCTCTATTGTTGTGAATGTTGTTTGTGACTGTTGTAAAAAATGAATTTGAATTATTTTTTTTGGAAATTTTGTGAGCTTTGGAAGTGATGTCTTTACTTTTATAAGTAGAAGAAGTAGAAAAAAATATAGAAAAAACAGGTTGCTTTTGATTTTGTCTCTTATGCAAATAGCAGGGAAAGTTTGACTATGTGTAAGTATTGATTCATCATGACTATGGAGAGGTCAGAGGGAGATTTTGAAAAAAGAGATGAAAATAGATTAAAATATAGGGCATAGGGAAATGATGGGAAAGCGTTTTCACCGTAAAGGTGTAAGACATCTAACATTGATTGTGGAGGGGATGCCCTGGTTTTAAAACTGAGGACAGCTCGTGCGAAGGCCAATAACTGCCAGCAGTTAGAGAGAAAAAATATAAGGACTGTTTCATCTTCGTCACTCAAAGGTTTCTCAACTTTTGAAAACTTGAAGAGGAGTGAGAGAGGGAAGAGGAAAAATAGCAAAGAATTTCGTGAGAAATTAATTGAGAGCGATCAAAAGTCAAAGCGAGAAAGAGTTGCAGAGACTGAGTCACGAAGGTAGTTATACATCAACATTGTGAGGGAAGGATTTGGCGCTACGTCAGATTCATACTCTGACATAGAAGATTGTAGTAGCCTACTCGCAGCCTCCTACCCCAGTCCAACACTCGAAGGCTGCATCGAAGCCTACATGCAAGCCTCAAAGCCCATTCAATCCATAAACATGCCTTCCAAGAACATCAAGATGATGCTTCTAAGACGAAGCCTTGACTCTAAACAAACCTTGAAGGCAAACTCCACATAAGCATCAAAGGCTTCGAAGACGAAGCCTAGACTCCACATCAGTATCAGAAACACTTCGGAGACGTGTCAGACAGCCAGCTCACCAGGCAAGAACGGTAATGCTATTGCTCCTTGTAGCTACAGTGACAAAACCAACAGCAGCTACAGTATTAGGGTACAATACCAAACCCGACATTTCTGGCATCGGCACCAACTCCGGAATACCCGCCTGATACCCAGATGGTACCCTTGAAATGTAACCTACCTTACTGACTCAGCCCTTCCTATATTTTATAAATAGCAAGGAGGGGGAATTAAGGAGAGGCGAAATCTGACCCCAGAGCCCTTACAATTTACCTTCAACCTTCCTGTAAAACACACTGTACTCGAACCTTCGACTACTCGACTACTCGACAGTAATATACAATCTCTTAAAAATCTCCATCAGAGGTCGTGGAAAGACCCATTCTGGGCCTCCACGCAAGTATATTTTTAATAGGTTACTCGTTCTATAGATTATATGCATGAATCCTTTGATATAAGATAAACCCGTGGTGTAAGAGCCAACTTCCCCTCCTCACGAAGTTAGGCCCCTACATTGGGCGCCGTTTGTGCCTGCCCACCATATCGATCTCCCTTGCCTTATTTTTTTCCCTTTATCAACTGCAACAGATCATTCCGAATGGCCCCCACCCTCCGTTCCACTTCCACCCATGCCAGAAACTTTGTCAACAGAGTGGCCACCCAGCTTGCCCAACTTTCCCAGCAATTCGCTCAAGCCGAGGAGCGACACCAAACACAATTACACCAGGAGCGTGAAAAGCACCAGCAAAAATTTAAAGCCAAACGCCATCGTCATTTGGAAGAGGCTGACTGACAAACTGTACCACCGGTGATTTGCGCAACACAGTCTGAGAGCTAAAACAACTACAACCTCTAGCTGCTCCTCTACCGTCTCGAGCACCAGCCCCGTCGCGCGTATCTGCCCGCGCTCGACTGGGGCCTCTACCATATATAGATATACCCCTGGTCCATATCGGTGTCGAGGGTGCTCCTCCTACTGTTCCCCCTACTGGTTCTATCCATCTTGGTATCCACCCAACAGAGGATTCCTCTGACTCCACCCTTCGCTCCTCCAGACACCCCAAGCGCCGCCCTGCTCGAGAACGTCTCTGAGAGCGCAGCGCCAAAAACATACCAAACATTTGGCCTCATCACCCTCAAACCCATCAATCCCCCCGCCTCATCCTGCCTATTGTGCACAGTAGAACTTCGACTATAAAATCCAACCCATCATCTGCATCAGCGCAAGCCCAACTCCAAACACATGGAGTCTGTTGAATAGCCCCCTCAGCCCCAAACTCCTAGTTATCGAGGTGCCTCCTAATTTCTGAGCCTCAAAAATCAGTAAATACCGCAACACCGATCCCCAATCTCACGTCCTCGAATTCCAAAATGCCCTAAGCCTTTACTCCACAGCTGACAACCTGATGTGTCACCTTTATCCTACAAGCCTCATATATATCCATCTTCGATGGTATCATAACCTTCCCAGTGGCTCTATTCGAGCTTTCGAGCAACTATCCCATCTTTTCATCGCCCAATTTGCCTTCAACAATGACAGAGAGGTCAGACTCGATGCCCTCCTCAATTTCAGAAAATCCCCTAGTGAAACCCTTGAGGCCTTCACTTAGAGGTTCCATGATGAGTCGCGCAAAGTCGAAAACCTCGACTGCGCGAATGCCGTACTCGCATACTTGAACGTTTTGCCAGATAACAGCCGTGTCAAAGAGTACATGATCCTCTACAAACCTCTAACCCTCGAGGAGATGCTCTCAAAAGTCAATGGCTATATCGACCTTGAACGCCTCTGGGAATCATATAAACAAGGGCAGCCTTCAACCACCAACCCAAATAAACCTCAACAAGGCCCACCCTCTACTCCTACACCCCTGATCGCTTCCATCTCACAGGAGACTGAGAGCCGCAAATGCCCTCACTCTAATAATACTATAAAAGGTCGTAAAAAATAACCAAAGCCAGTCCTCCTAGACTCACTGCCCCTATCAACACTCTTCTACCATAGATCCAGGCATACCCCATATGGCGTATCCATTTCCCCATCGAGGTCAAACCAGGCGAACCTTATTACGCCAACCACAAGTGTCACTGTCATCGCACCAATAAATACTATGCCAAGCAATGCTCTCTCAAAATAATACTCAAAGTCGATCGTCTACATCAGTATGTCGCCGACCTTCCCGGCTACCTCGATGGGTCGTACCTCAAACCTCAACCCGCCCCTTTGGCCGACCCTGCCGAGGTCCACATCTACCAACTTTATTTTATTGAAGTAAATAATATCGACAACAGCCGTTCCAGGAGCAGGCGCAAGCGTGTCGAAGAATGTTACAAACTCACTTACCAGGAGAAGTTGCCCGCCCTCCAGCTATAATCAGGCCTTTGTCCTCGACCCGAAGGAATCTCTTTCATTGACTACGATAGATTGCATGTTCATTTTCCCAATTCTTACCCTTTACTCATCAGGATTAAGGTCGAACACCTTGTCCTCTACACTATGCATATCGATACAGGAAGTGCAGCCGATGTACTTTTCCTCCAAACCGTCTGAGCCATGAACAAAATAGACATCATCACTGCCGCCAATGTCAAACTAAAAGGTTTTAACGGGGCTACCAAAGTTATCGTTGGTCAAATCAACCTTCCAGTCACCACCGGCCCTATCACACATCAAACCAACTTTCTTGTCATTGATAAGAAGTCTGAATACCTTGGTATCCACGGGTGCGACTGGCTCCATGCCATGCGTGCCATACCTTCGACCTATCATCAGACTCTTCATTTTACTACCCCCTGTGGTACATGGAATTTAAAAGGCTCTCAACGCCTCGCCCATTCATGTGAGCATCTGAAGATCGATCAGACCCGGAAACTTGTCAGACTCCCATAGCAATCACTGCCTCCTTCTGTCTCCATACCATCGACACCCGCCATCTCACTCATCGAACCCACTATTTATATCGAACTCAGTGGTCCTGGTCGAGGTACATTTATTAGAACTTTTCTAGACGAGGCAGAACGCCTTAAACTTACAGACTTCCTTCAAGCAAATAAAGAAATCTTTACATGGACGTTCCAGGAGATGCCAGGTGTCGACACCAGTTTAGCATGTCACCGCCTCGACCTCATCCCTCACGCTACAGCAATAAAGCTGAAGAAGCATACATTGGTCCCGCAATTTTGAGAAGTTGTAAACCTCGAAGTCAACAAGCTCATAGCTGCGGGTTTTACTAGAAAGGTCAAGTATGTTGATCGGATATCAAACATTCTTGCAGTTCCCAAGAAGAATGGCAAGATCAGAATCTGCGTTGACTTCACGGATCTCAACAAGCACACACTGATGGATAGCTTCCCTCTCCCGATCATTTCAGTACTCCTCAATGCTACTGCTGGAAATGAGCACCTGTCAATGATGGCCGCAGCTTTAGATTATAATCAGGTACCCCTCCTTCCCGAGGATCAACTTAAAACTTCTTTCATCACTGAATAAGGCCTTTACTGTTATAATGTCATGCCCTTCGGCCTTAAAAATTCCGGTGTCACCTAACAACGCCTCATAACAACCACGTTTAAACCCTTGCTTGACAAGTCAGTCGAAGTTTACATCGACGACATGTTATGCAAGAGCCTCCAAAAATAGACCCACATCTAGGACTTAACCAAAGTCTTTTCGATACTTCGAATATACAACATGAAACTTAACCCAGACAAATGCCAATTTGGTGTTTCGTCTGGAAAAATTTTAGGACATCTTATCGGCAACGAGGTACCGAGATCAACCCTACCCATATCAGAGCGCTTATCGACATGCCTTTGCCCCGAACCAAAAAGGATGTCCAAAAAATGGCTGGTAAAATAGTTGCCCTCAACATTTTTATATCCAAATCCTCAGACTATTGTTCTTGGCCCTTTTCTCTCTTACGCGACCAAGGCGTCCACAAAGCAAAAAGAAAAATAACCCTAAGATTACCTGGATACCCGACTGTGAACAGGCCTTCCTCAAACTCAAAACATACCTTGGCCGACCGCCCATTATCAGTACCCCTATCGAAGGTGAAACACTTTCTTTATACCTCAAGGTCACCGATACCTCTATCAGTTCAGGCCTCATTCGACTCGAATCAAACATCGAGAAACCTGTATACTTTATCAATAAAGCCCTGACACCTGCAGAAACTCGATATACAAAACTTGAGCGTTTGCTTCTCACCCTCGCCTATTCGGCCCACAAACTCAAGTAATATTATCAAGCCCACCCCATACGTGTTATAACAAGTTATCCCCTTTGAGAAGTACTCAGCAAGAAAAAGAAATCTAGACGAGTACTGATAAGAGGCTTTTTGTGGCCTCTAGCAAAATACCCGCTCAAAGTACGGTTGTCGATTTATAGCACGGATGAGTGGGATGAAATCCACAAGGAGGTTTAGGAAAACAAATACTTTCTGGGCCGAATAATAATTTTAAATGAGATAAATTTATGAAGAATAAATAAAAACTAATTATACAACTTAATGAGGGAGAGAGCTAAGGTTCGGACTTGGCCTATGCCTTTCAAAGTACTAAACGATATATAACTAGATCCTAATATCTCCACCCACCATATGTACGTGTTAAGATACATATGACATTGTAAAATAAACTACTAAATCTATGGTCAAGCATTTAGTGGTTATGCTTTTAAGAGATGATGAAGAGTGTCTTAGAGAATTATCAACTAAATCATGGCTAGGCTTGAGTGAGTTCTCTAGTATTTTTTTTTGTTTAAATCTCCAAATCAAGTCTATGGTTAGTAGCACTTGTTTGTATCCAAAGTTATCGTACACCAAATCGAAGTTATGGTCAAGCCTTCGATATGATGCACTAACTAATCAATTTTAAAGTACTAAGAGAAAACTAATTAGAACCTAATTATTATCAACTATTGCTTATCTAAGAAGAGGCCTCATCCTAGCCTTAGCTAGGAGATTAGCCACTCATCTCGGACTTCATCACATTAACAACTCATTATTTATAAAAGAAAATAAAATAGAGATAAGATAATTAAATAAAACTAAGACTTATTTCTTGTAAACTTGCTCTAATATGAGATGCCCAATTATAATTTGGGAGGGTTCCATTTATAGAAGAAGGAACCAAAATTTAGAAACTATATATTAAATTGCAAAGAATATTTTCACAATAATATCTTCTAATTTTACAACCAATATCCTAAGATTATTGCATATAATTCTCATAAGTGATGTAAAGATCTTTCTTCATGGAAACTCTTGCATATATCTTCAATATAAAATATCTTCAAGGATCTTGGATGCAATATATTATTTGATCTTATTCTCCAAGAATATTTGTGTATATATTTCTTAAATCTTGAGACCAAATATATTGTGTCTTTGACTTTTTGTGTTATGAACTGCTGGTGACACTTTTACTTGACTTTAAGAGCTTGGTTTCAAATATCTATCTCCAATAGCTACAATCAAACAAACGCACATAAGTACCTTAAATTAAATATAATGAACGACTAAAATATATGTTTGGGTATATTACAAATGTCATAATTACGTGCTCATCAAGTATAGCAGTGGTTTGTTTATCTTGGCGAACATGACATCACATTTGAGAAGTAGATATCCCAGAAAGGTCAAGCAGTCGCCAATTTCCTCGTTGACTTCTTGATCAAAGATATCGACTGGGAGGAACACAAAGAGGACCAACCAGAAGGCCAAACCGAACCTACAGACCCTTAAAACCCTAACACAGGCTGACAATTTTTCATATATGGATTCGCTGGACCTAACGGTTGGGAGATAGGTATCATCCTAGTTACGCCTACTAATGATCAAATAAAATAGGCAGTTAAGTTAAACTTCGAATGTTCCAACAGCAAGGCTGAGTATGAAGCTTTGATCCATGGCCTCGACCACGCACTTGGCCACGGCATCCCCAAACTTGCAGTTTTCATAGATTCCCAACTTATTCAAAGACAGTATTCCGGTGAAAATTAAGCCAGCAGTCGCATGGCCAAATATTTTGTCCTCGTTTGCCGACGCATGAACCGTTTCCCTGAAAAATCTTGTATTATACACTATCCCAAAGGTGAAAACCGACACGTGGATACCCTCGCCTACATAGCAACTATGTTAGGCCAGTCTGAATCCTAAACTCTTCATATCGAAGTACTCGAACGCCCAAGTATCGACAAGATAGAGGTCAATGCCATCAATACTGGAGGCGAGAGTCTCTATCCAGACGATTGAGGAATACCATTCTACGATTACTTCAACAATGTTACCCTCCCAGGTGATCCAAAAGCCAAACGATCATTATTAGAGAACTGTCGCAGATACATTATCCTCAAATGCGAGTTACATCGCAAATCCTCAAATGGCGTCCTCCTTCAATGCATATCTCAAAATAAGGCCTCAATAATCCTATCTGAACTTCATGAAGGTACTTGCGGTGCTAATACTGCCAGTAGATTTATGGCCTTCAAGCCGTCTCCGAAGGTTTATTCTGGCCCAACATGAAAAAGTAAGCCGAAGAGTATGCCAAACATTGTGACAAATGCCAGCGACATGTCCATGATATTTATAGCCCTTTACAAGGCCTCTATTTTAGTCAAGTCTATTGGCCATTGAAACGTTAGGCCATCGATCTCATTGGTCCTTTTCCCAAAGTTCCGGGTAGCCGAGAGAATATCCTTGTTGTAACAGATTATTTTACCAAATGGGTCGAAGCCGTACCTTTGTGGCGAACCAGAGAAGAAGAAGTCATTAAATTTCTATGGAAAAATATTATTAGATACTTCGGATGCCCTCATATGATTCGATGTGACAATGGTCACCAGTTTGTTGGACACAAAGTCATAAATTTCCTCTAGAAGTATAACATCATCCTCTCTCCTACAATACCTTACTACCCCCAAGGGAACGGTCAGGTCGAAGCGATCAATAAAACAATAGTCGACGGTCTCAAGAAACGTGTTGATGTAAAGAAAGGACAATAGGTTCAGAAATTATAACATGTCTTATGAGCCTATCGAACATTACCAATAAAAGCTATAGGTTGTGCCCCTTTCCTTCTAGCCTATGGTACTGAAGCAGTGCTCCCTACTCAATTCGAGGTGCACACACAAAATCCCAACCTCCCAGACGAAGACAATGAGTTTGAACTCATATGCAACACGTTATGGACCGACAAAACCAGAGACCAAGCCATCGCCAACCTCGGCCGTTACCATCTATCACTGCAGAAGTCATACAGCAAGAGAGTTTGACCTCGAAGCTTCAACATCGAATACCTTGTACTTCGATAGGTCACACAATCCTCGAAACCTCAGAATTCCGGAAAGCTAGCCGAGTCCTGGGAAGGACCATATGCCGTATATGATAAAATCGATAAGGGTTCATATTACCTCATGACTGAAGATGAAGAACCTCTACCAAATCCATGGAATACAATGCAACTAATCACATACAATCGGCTACGGCCTCAACCTTGTTCACCTGATATAAATACAAATAAATCAATAAATAATTTTTTCCCTCAGAACTTCGTCTTCTGTTTTCCAGTGAATCTTTTTGTTAAGCCTAAGTATCGTGTCAACCTTTTAACCCGACAGATACTTGAGGGCGACCTTGAAATTTATCAAGTCTCCAATATTTGAACAAACTCGAGGGGCAAGGATGGTCGATAGACCAGACCCTCAGGAATTTATTTGGGGCGAACACATTCTACTTCGAATAGGCTCAGGCCTTCGAAGTCCAGTAAATTTTCTAGTTTACTCTAAGTATCATGTCAACCCTCGACCCGACTGATACTTGGGGGCGACCATGAAATTTTTCAAGTCTCCAATATTCGAGCAAACTCGAAGGGCAAGGATTGTCGATAGACCATACCCTCGAAAATACATTGGGAGCAAACACGTTCTATATTGAATAAGCTCAGGCCTTCGAAGTTTAGTAAATTTCCTGGCATACTCTAAGTATCATGTCAACCTTCGACCGGACTGATACTTGGGGGCGACCTTGAAATTATTCAAGTCTCCAATATTCGAGTAAACTCGAGGGGCACGAATGGTCAAGAGACCGGACCCTCAAGGATGCATTGGGGGCGACCACATTCCACTTTGACCACATTTGACGCTCGAAGTCCAGTTAATTCCTTGAACTCTCGGGATACCATCTTGAAGCTCTTCAAGATTCAATCACTTTATAATCATTCTATAGCATATACAGATACAAGCATGCAAAAATTTTAACAAGACGTTTTAGTACATTATATATTAGAGAATCAGGTTCAACAAAATAAATGAAAATCAAGTTCAGAGCATACATCAGGAATCCATAATAGTAATTTAGTATAAAGTAGGTTAACGCAATCCAATTTTAGTACAGTCTATATCAGTAATTCAAAGCATTCACATTGTTCACAGATCAAGTACAAAGAAAGCTCAATATTGTTCACAGATTAGAACCCAACAAAAAAATTATAAAAAATAGTACGACACTCCAGTACAATACCTCATGTTGAAGTGGCTGCACCATCTCCTCCTGCAGGCTCCTCGTCAACACCTCCAGTAACTTCAGTAGAAGGATTCGACCCTGCACCATCGACTATCACATCAGTCACAATTCCAGCAGCAATACCTTCAACCACAGAAGTCCCCACGACACCTCCCGAACCCGTAGCAGCAGCATCTCCTTCTACCCCATCGGCCTGGGCAGCATTGTCAGTAATAGGATCTTGGGTAGTGAGGAAATGTTGCAAAGTTTCAGGATCATACCCCAAATCTTCTATGAACTCCTTCAGCCTGAAATTATCTGTACATTCATCATCATACTTCCCTTTGAAAATTTTCTTCTGCTCTGCAATAACCTTATCCTTCCTCACCATTTTCGCCTCCAACACTTGTGTATGATTGTGACGCTGAGCTTTAAGCCTCCTCTCACATTCATCCTTGATAGTCCCCGGATCTCACCTCAAAACGGCCTTTTTTAAAACCAGCGAGGCCATGGTACCTCGAGCAAGCTCCAAATTGTCAACAACCACTTTTAACTTCCTTATTACCACCTTCTACGCCTTGTTGAAAACCTGCGCCCAAGCATCTATCTGCTAGAATATTTGAGCCGTCAGTATCTCTCGAAGCATGGCGCACATAAGAAAATTTTAGAATTTCACAAAAAATATAAATAGTTACCTGATACATACTCTTCTTCATCTGCCTCGAATCCTCATCTGGATCAGTACCACAGAATTTTGCCATCGAAGCAGCCTTAGCTTGAGCCTGCTCTTCCTGTTCGAATATGGTCAGTTCTTCTTCCATATCCTCCCTATCATCTTCCCCCAGTCCCCTGCACTTTTTACGGTGGGTTACCTTCGGCTGCTGTGCCCTCGGAGACACAGGCAAGACCTTGCTCTTCCCTTTCTCAGCCTGTGTTGATGTATGCTTCAGCCTCTATCTCGATACGCCACAAGCTACTTCGGGCATTGTGGCTGCCTGCTTCGGCGCCCGTTGCCTTTTTGGAACATACTTTACCTACCTTTACAATCTCTCTTCTTCTATTCTTTCGACCACTTTCAAAGTACCTTCGCCTCCCCTCTTATTCTTCTTTGATGGCTTTGGCGTAACGGGTACATTTTGAAGTACAGAATGAGTCCTTTTCTGCCTTTTCCTTTTGATACCAAGCTTCTTGAATATAGAGTTCACCCACTCTTCATCTGAGTCGACTAAGGCATCAATATAATCACTTGGATTTTCCCAAGTTCGGACGTTGGGACCTGCATAACAAATAGAGATACATTTGTCAGCCTATTCGATCAGTACGTCAAAAGAAATCTTCGACAGACAACTTACTTGGATCATAAACTTTATGTTGTAACCTATAAGGGTTCTCCCCTTCGACATTCTCATAACTACCCCGTACTACAACTAAGTCATTATTCCACCCTCGACCCGTCGAGCACAGATCAAACAACCAAGGCTTATCTGCGTGACACTGGATGTAATAGGTGCCTACATTCTTGTTCCCCTTCCTCAGGTAGAATAATAAAACCTTGTACCATTCAATTAAACTCCTTCCCTCACTCCCCAATTTTACATTCATGCCTTCGATTACCTTCATCATTTCATAAAAGTTTATATTCATCTTAACCGGGGTAACTTCCCAAAAATTCAGCACCTCCTTCACTAGCCTTCGGAGAGGTAGCTGCATGCCTAGCCGAATTTGGCCTCTATATGCCATAATACCCTCTCGAGGTTTCGACTAGAAGGTATACCCTTACCCCGCTGCATTTAATACTACTCCTA
This sequence comes from Kingdonia uniflora, assembly GCA_014058105.1. Lineage (NCBI taxonomy): Eukaryota > Viridiplantae > Streptophyta > Magnoliopsida > Ranunculales > Circaeasteraceae > Kingdonia > Kingdonia uniflora. The sequence continues at coordinate 2,416,750 of JACGCM010000696.1, forward strand.
CCTTCGACAGACCCAATTTTGCATTAAATCGATCTAGTCTCAGCTTCTGGCTAGCCGAGATAGAACCCGCAACTTGCTCTAATTTAGTCGACTCCTCCTCACAATGATTACCCTGATCCCCTTCTTCCCTTTCATCACTCGAAGGCTCGACACTACCTTTACCTCTTTCTCTTTATCCTCCCTCTATCCCTTCCTCATCACAATCCTCAGTTACAGCCATCTTACAATGTATACTACTCGAAGCCCCACCTACTGGCACTACCACAGCTAAATGAGCATCGATCGCCACATCTAACACCTCTACGTTGCTGCCCTCATCTATGGGAGCACGACCAGACATACTCGCCTCATCCTCTTTGATATCATTGTCTATCAACCTTATTCTCGAAGATTGATGGGTACGCATCTTACCCTACAAAAGAAGAGGTACGCAATTAGATCGGTACATTTGACTATTACATATCAATAACTCATTTTCATTGACCCTCTTCAAATGATACAAACACAGTCGAGTACTCGACCCCAATCCTGGTCATACCATCAACCATTAATACCCTAAGAATCCCAAATGGGCTAAACCCCCAGATACAGGGTTTTCCCCTGTCCTTGACCATATCCCCACAACTATAAACCCCAGCAAACTTTACACTACTATGTACTCAGCATACAAAAACAAAGGGTGAATCAACAAGATAGAAGTAAGAAGGACATACCTGTTTGTGCAAAGTATCTCTCCCTCCTTTCAGTAATTCAGATAATCCCACAGCAACTACCGAGCTCTATAGAACAATAGAGTATGTCTTCCCTTTCCCTCACTCTCTAGTTTTTCTAAAAGTAGTTAAATGGGAACAGTAACCAAGCTCCTACAACTATATATACCTCCTTTATTACTCCAAAATCACCACAATACCTTAACTACCATTTGTAGGGACCTAACTTCGTTCGGATATGAAGTTGGCTCTTATAACATAGAATCGATCCTCAATCGAAGGAGGCAAGCAAATAACTTAAAGTAAGATCTAACTATAGACAAATACTTGCGTAGAGGCTCAAATGTGACTCTCTACGACCTCTGATGAGGATTTTTTAAGACAGATTGTATTACGAAAGAGTAAATAATAGGGTTTGAGTACAGAGCATCTGGGTGGTCGAAGGTAAAATACATAGGGCTGGAGATGATTTTTCTAACCTCTCCTTGGTTTCCCTTCTCCTCTATTTATAGAGATATAGAGAGCAAGGTCACCAAGTGTGGGTCAAGTTTACATGATTACTGCCAGGAAATCCCGGCGAGTAATGGGCGTCGGTCATGTCGGTACTATTACTAGCACATTTATTGATGATGTGTCTGAACGGCACGGTAGTTGGACCTGTCACTGTAGCTGCACGGGCCAATTAATGCGCCGTCTAATCTAATGAGATCATTGTCTATCTTATCCTGCTACGATCGTGTGATAGTAAGGTCAAAGTATTTCTGTTGTAGTAAAATAATTTATTCTTGAGGCTTTGTCTGATGTTGAAGCTTTGTCTTCGGGGGATCTCAGGGGAGTCTGTTTTAGAGATTGAGTGGGCTGCGATACATTCGAGTAGGCTGTAAAGTAAGTTTTGACTGCCTGTCGAAAGCAACGAGTAGGCTACTACATTCGCACCCTCCCAGCGAAGGTCTCGAAGCCACGTAGATAGAGGTTTGCTGAGAAAGCTGTTTGGTTTTGGGATTTGAGCAGGTTGACTGTTGGTTTCCGGGTAGGTAATAAAAGGGGATTTTATGAGATGTAGGTGGCTATATGGTAATAAATGAAGTGAAGGCTATAAATATGGGTTATTGCATAGGGGTGTTATATCCTCTTCCATCTACGGTATTCATCTGCTTCTTTCATCTGATTCTGAGCATTTGAATGGATACCACGCCAAACACGCATTACCAGAAGAGGATGGGGTTTGTTCGTAACCGTCGTGTGGGGCAGAACATGGCGGAACTGCATATGAAGTTTTTTGGGCAGCATGATCTGACTTGGGACATGCCTGAGCTTGTGGGGGTAGAACCTGAGGAGTTCTTCAATGGTAATTCTTATTCCTATCTGTGGGACAAGCTAAGGCTTTATTTTATGACCGCTGAGAGGCGCTATCTCTTTCTGATGGCTATGGCTGACAGTCTTGTCTCTGTAGAGGAGATCACTGAGGAGAAAATTCGGCCACTAAAGCTGGACCTTCTGGTAGTAGGACCAATGATTGATGAGGTTATCTTTGTATTTTTGAGTGTCTCTGTTTTTTCTGTATAGGCTTTTTTTTTTGCTTGGGATGGTAGCAGAAATGTAATTTGCTTGTATGAGCGGATGTTTGGAATGGACAAAATATTTTTTGCGTACCTGTATCACTGCTCCTGACTGGTAGTGTAGATGAATGTAGACAATTACTCTTATAGGCACGATGTATAATGATATGTTAGAAGGTAATGATGATCAAATGCTCGACGCTGGAGGTACGCTCGACTAGGAGTCCTCAGGAACGAGGTTTGAATGCATGTACCGATGAATCAATTACATCTGGGAAGTTGGAATGTTTGTTTGTTAACTTTTCGAGGTTCGAAATTGAGGGCTCCGTTAATTCAGTTAGGGAAGAGGGAAAGTTGGGGTGGGTTTGTAAGTATAAAAGGGAATAGGCTGGAGGGAATTTCTTCATCTGTCCTGTAACTTTCTCTCTATCAACTACTTTGTTTGTTGATCAACATGGCTGAAAATGTACCGGTTCAAGGAGATCAAGCGGCGGTGAGGGCCAGGAGAATCTAGGTGGCATTGCTAGGTCTTCAACAGAGGTTTGAAATAGAGGAGGATAATGATGTTGAATTTCCAGACCTTTTTAAAGCGGAACCTGGGGCACCACTCTATGACATGCCCTTTACGTACTGGTAGGGAATAGTGTAGATGATGGGGTCATTTCCTGGCCATCGGTTATCTCTTCTCATAGGCTTTGTGGAGGATATAGTGGACCAGAAGGATGAGGATGCAGCGGCCGTTGTTGAAGAGAAGCAAGCCGTCAACAAATAGGGTTCTCTCTTGTATGCCTTCTTGTTATTGTTTTCCTATTTTCTTCCTCCTTTTCTATTCTCTTTTTTGTATGAATCCTATAATGTTGTCTGAGTTGCTGAATAAAAATGGTTTTTATCGATAACTTGCTTTGTCGAACTATGCGTACTAGTAATATAATCTGATTTGTGATTTGATGTATTAAAGGGATAATACAGTTGCTGAAATGAATTATTTGTGTTGGTCGAAGATAAAAATGACTTTGTCGAAATGAAAGGTAATCTGTATCGCAGCTGAAAACTTTATCTGTAAGCATGAGATCGCTGAATGGTCAAAGTTTATGATTGTATTCGGTCGAAGGGTTGAAGCTATTGTGTTAAAGGGTGTATTGGATGTCAAAAGTCGATATATTAGATAAGTTTGTTTGAGGCTATCTGCTTCGGATTGTTCGAGACATAAAATGGCTGTGTACTCGAGTTCGGGGATTGTGTCGTCAGTTATGCGGGATTTAACTGGCCAATCTGACAGCCCAGATGGCTGGTCTGTCAGACTGGTATGGACGCCTAGGACAGTGTGCAAAAAGTAATGATGATGTTTTTCTCGTATGACAGAAAAGGTTATGATGTGATTGTTTTAGACTTGGTTGTTTAGCTTCGAGTAAGGGAGAAAAAGGTTCGAGAACTTCAGCATTTGCAGGCAGTTATAAGTGAGGGTGTTATTCGCACGTGAGAGATACGAGGGGTATATTGGTCAAAATACATTGTAGCCGAAAAGTCAGGTAGCGGGGTCATTGTAATGATGGTGGTTAGAAAATCAAGACGGCTTTATGTTTCTCAAAAGATATATAAGAGGGAGAAGAGTAATTACTGTATTATTTTACTGTGAGAATTAAAGAGTGCAGAGGAGGGAACGTGCGCCATTTCACACTTGGAAGTTCTTGTTGTACTTGCCGGTTTGGTTTTTCTGATTCGTGGGTAGTGCTGCTAACCACTGGTAAGTTACTTGATCTCTGCTACTTGTACTTTTTTTTACCCTTTTGAGAATGTGGGTAAGGCAATCTGTGTTCGGGGATTTAGAAGTTATTTTTTAGGGTAAAGAAACTTGAAGGATTTGGGTTCTGACCCATTATGGGGTTTGGGGGGTTTTGGAGGGGGACTGGGTCTGAGATTGAGGTTGTGATGAATATCTAGGGGGGATGGATATGATAGGAGTGATAGGCACGGGATTGTCAAATTTTCCACTCTAATTGCGTGCCTCTTCTTCTATAGGCTAAAATGCGTAGCTGTCGGGCTTCGAGATGGAGACCAATATATGAGGAATTCGAAGCTAGTGTTTCTGGTCGAACCCCAATGGATGAGGGAAGTGATGTAGAAGTGTTAGATATTGTAACTGAGGCTCCATTGTCAATGGTTCAGCCGGCTGAGGAGGTTCTGGTTTTGAGGCATCGAAGGATGATAGTTACCAAAGATAGTGATGAAGAGGAAACAGTATGGAGGGAGGGGGGTAATATAGGGCCTTCTGGTGGTTAAGGGGGAGATAAGGTATAGAGTGAAGATAGTGAGGATTCGACTGAGTCGTATAGGGTCAAAGGTGTTGTTTGAGCTAAAGAGAGGATTAGATTAGATCGGTTCGCCGCTAAACTAGAAATCTCGAAGGTAGGGGTGTATCTGAGTGTTGCAGGGGCGGGGTTGACCTTCATATCAGACCCAGGGGAAGGGATTTTGGCTTATAGAGGCCAAATTCGATTGGGACTGGAGCTGCCTCTCCGAAGATTGGTGAAAGAAGTGTTGAATTTCTGGGGAATGGCCCTAGCGCAAATGAACGGTAATTTTTATGAGATGATGAGGGTTGTAGAGGGGATGAATGTAAAACTGGCTAGTGAGGGTTGAATTTTGATTAAGTGGTTTGACATCATTGCCTTTTACTCAAGGAAGGCTAGTCAGAACCCGGGGACCTATCACATCCAATGTCACCCAGAAAGACCTTGGTTCTTTGACTTGTGCTCGACAGGCTGAGGGTGGAATAAAGATTTACTGATATAAGGGGTAACTATGAGAATATAGATAAAGATGACCCGTATAAATTACATCATAGGGTATATAACGAAAGTAAGTTTACTGCCGAAGGGTTGTTGTTGATGTGTGTCAGAGAGAAGTGATAACGGTGTTCTTGTTTTAATCTGCAGGTCTAGAGAGTTTGTCTTGGGATAATCCGGTAAATTATATTGATTCGTTGCCCGAAGCTAGTGAAGGCGAGGTAAATTTTTCTTTTGATAGTATCAAAATCAAAAGGCAAAGGAGGAAGAAGGTGGATTCCCTACTTCGAGACGTACCAGCTACGCCAAAGCTACCAAAGAGGAAGAAAGGTGAAGGTGTTTCAAAGGGGAAAAAAGAGATAGGAGTGGAAGAGTTGCTAAGGAACTACAAATTTGTACCAAGATCGCGAGGGGTTTGAAGCAAATATTGCCAGTGTCGGAAGTGGCAGGAGATACGTCAAAGTTGAGGCCGAAGCCAGTAACAGCTCTAATTGAGAAGGGGAAAGGCTGGGTAGTCCCCGAAGCTTCGAAGGTGCAGCAATCGAAGGCTGGCCAACGCAAGAGGCATAAGGTGCTAGGGGAGGATGATACATTGGAGGAAGATGAAGAGATGACAGAGGTGGAATGTCAGGAGCAGGCTGCGGCAAAGCAGACTTTGATGGTCGAGCTCTAGGAAGATGACCCGGACAAGGCTTCGTAGGAGATAAAGAAACACATGTTTCAGGTAACTATATGCAGCTTGCTATTGTGGTACTTTGAGATTTCTTGAAAATTCTTCAAGTTTTGAGTTGCACTGATTTCTTGAAAATTTAAGCAGACGGATGCCTGGGTGCAAACTTGTAGTAAGGCAATGAAGGCAGTAAAGGCAAAATTGAAGCAAGCAAAGGACAATCTGAATCTTTCTCATAGAAAAAAGGCATCACTTGTGTCTGAAGTCAGGAAGTTGAAGTAGGATCTGGGGGTGCTTACCGACTCTTATGATGAGAGGTTTGAGCTGCAGCGGTCGAGGCTGGAGCGAGAGTGGTCTGCAAAGCTTATGGCGTGTGAGAGGGAGAAAGCAGAGCAGAAGGTGACTTTTCAGCGACAGTATGATGGCGAATGCAAGGCGAACGTTAAGTTAAAGGGCTTTATAGATGATAAGGGGTATGATATCGAGACACTAGAACCTTATCCTGTGTCTCCAGAACTTGTTGAAGGGGATGATTTGCAGATAAAGGGAGAGGAGGCAAACATTGTTGAAGAAGACGTTGGAGGTACTGAGGGTGGTGCAGATACTTCTCTTGTTGGAACACCCATTGGTAGAACTATTGATGGTTTGATCGTCAAAGGTTCGAATAAAGCTGCTAGGGGATCTGTGGAGCAAGAAGGTGTAACCGTGCCAATGAGAGGTATTTGGGATTAGGGTTCCATGTCTTCTTCTGTTGATTATAATGCTGAGTTGTAATATTTTAAACGATGTTATTGTTTTTTGTTGGTCTCTGAACTTGGTAGGTTGTTTGTGCTTTTGTTATCTGTTTAAACTTTTGAAATTGATGCTTAACACATTGATGTGTATTTTCTGAATATACAGATTCTGAACTTCTGATTTGATATCTGATTTGCTGATGGATTGTGTAATTGTGCTCAAACCTTGAATTATTGGAATTTGAATGCACATTCTGTTGAGTTTGCTTATTTTGGACTCTTGATGATTGGTCTTTGAATTGTAATGCAACTGTTCCTCTGATGGATTATATGTTCAATGTGCTCTGCAATTGATAGAATTGTAGATAGTATTTTTGAATACAGTTGCTGTTCTGAAGTGCAGAAGTTGGATCTGTTTGAGTAGAAATTTGGTCTGTATAAATAACTATAATGTGATGGAAACCTGGGGAGTGTCGACGATGTATAGATCGAACTCAGAATTTTTTGCTAGACATTGAAGGCCGAAGCCACAGCGATGTTGAAATTTTGAAAAAATTTCAGGTCGCCTCCAAGTATCAGTCAGGCAGAGGGGAAGTGATACCTAGAGGAAACGCAAAAATTTACTGGACTTCGAAGGCCTAAGCCACAGCGAAGCAATATCTGATCGCCTCCAATGCATTCCCGAGGGTCCGGTCTTTCGACCATCCTTGCCCTTCGAATCTGCTCGAATGTTGGAAACTTGAGCAATTCAAGGTCGTCCCCATGTACCAGTCGGGGCGAGGGTGGACATGATACCCGGGGTAAACCAAGAAATGGAATATACTTCTACAGTTTTAGAGCTTGGACAAAGTATATCTGATCGCCCCCAATGTATCTCCGAGGGTCTGATCTTTCAACCATCCTTGCCCTTCGAGTTTGCTCAAAATTGGAGACTTGAGCAATTCAAGATCGCCCCCAAGTATCAGTCGGGGCAAGGGTGGATGTGATACCGAGGGTTAATCAAGAAAAGGACTGGACTTCGTAGGCCTAAGCCACAGCAAAGCAATATCTGGTCGCCCCCAATGCATCCCTGAGGGTCCGGCTTTCAACCATTTTTGCCCCTCGAGTTTGCTCGAAGTTGGGAGCCTGAGCAATTCAAGATCGCCCCCAAGTATCAGTCGGGTTGAAGGTTGACATGATACCTGAGTTAAATCTAGAAATTCAAAATAAAGCAGGAGATGAAGTAAGGGTTGAAAAACTTGTTTATTGAATGTTTTGGATTATATCAGTTGTACATGGTTGGAGATATGGCCTGTTATAGGAGACCGACTGTATTGTATTTTTGGGGTTTGGTAGAGGCTCTTCGTCTTCCGTCATTAAGTAATAAGAAACCTTGTTTGTTTTATCGTAAACAACATATGGTCCTTCCCGTGATTTGGCTAACTTGTCAGCATTTCGAGGTCTCGAAGATTGATTGACACGTCGAAGTACCAGATCTCCAATGTTGAAACTCTGTGGTCGAACTCTTTTATTGCAAGATTTCTGAAGTGATGTATGGTATTGGCCAAGGTTGGCGATAGCTCGATCTCTGGTTTCATCGATCCATAACATGTTGCATGCAAGTTCAAACTCATTATCTTTGCCTGGGAGGTTAAGGTCTCGAGTGGGTACTTCAAATTGAGTTGGTAATACATCTTTGGCTCCATATGCTAAGAGGAAGGGGGTGAATCCAGTAGATTTCTTTGGGGGTGTGCGATAGGCCCAGAGGACGTGTTATTACTCTTGAACCCATCGTCCTTTCTTTGCATCGACTCTCTTCTTAAGACCATCGATAATGGTTTTGTTAATTGCTTCGACTTGACCGTTTCCCTGGGGATAGTAAGGTGTGGTGGGTGAGAGGATGATGTTGTGTTTTTTGAGGAAGTTTCTAACTTTGCTGCCAATGAATTGAGGACCATTGTCGCATCGAATCATATGGGGACAGCCGAAGCGAGTGATGATATTTTCCCATAACAATTTGATAACTTCTTCTTCTCTGGTTCGGCATAGAGGTACCGCTTCGACCCATTTTGTGAAGTAATCGGTTGCGACGAGGATGTTTTCTCTACTGCCTGAAGCTTTTCGGAAAGGTCCAATGAGATCAATGTTCCATCCTTTGAATGACCAGGAAACTTGACTGAAGTGGAGGTCTTGTGAGGGGAAAGTTTGAATATCGAGTTTCTGCGGGGGTTAGGGTTTTGCTGATGAAATATACAGGTTTATCGATGTTGGAGTCAAGTCGAATAAGCACTGAACTGAGAGAGGTTTCTGTGGCAGTAAGGTATAAATAGAGTATTTCGCCTTCGATAGGTGTGCTAATGATTGGTGCACTGCCAAGATAAGTTTTGAGTTCAAGGAAGGCTTGTTCGCACTCAGGGGTCCATTCGATCTCGGGATTGTTTTTCTTTTTTGTTTTGTAGACGCCCTGATCGCGTAAGAGGGAATTGAGCCAGGCACATCGATCTGAGGATTTGGAAATGAAACGATTGAGGACTGTTATCCTGCCCGCCACTTTTTAGATGTCTTTATTAGTTCGGGGCGAAGGCATGTCTATGAGGGCTTGAATGTGGGTAGGGTCAATCTCTTTCCCGCATTTACTGATTAGGTGGCCCAAAATTTTTCCAGATGACACGCCAAATTGGCACTTATCTGGGTTGAGTTTCATATTATACGTGCGAAGTATCGAGAAGATTTCTGAGAGGTCTTGGATATGGGTATTTTTCTGAAGGCTCTTGCATAACATATCGTCGATATAAACTTCGACAGATTTTCCAAGGAAGGATTTGATCGTGGTTGTGACAAGGCATTGGTAGATGGCACCGGCATTTTTATGGCCGAAGGGCATAACATTGAAATAGTAAAGGCCTTGCTCAGTTATAAATGAAGTTTTAAGTTAATCTTCGGGGAGGAGGGGTACCTGATTGTAGCCCAAAACTGCGTTCATCATGGATAGGCGCTCATGTCCAGCAGTGGCATCGAGGATTGCTGGGATAGTTGGGAGGGGGAATTGTCCTTCAGTGTGTGCTTATTGAGGTCTGTGAAGTCGATGCATATTTGGATCTTGCCATTCTTCTTAGGAACTGTTACAATGTTTGATATCCAGTCTGCATATTTTACTTCTCTGAAAAAGCCTGCGGCAATGGGCTTGTCTACTTTGAGGTTCACGGCTTCTTGAAGTTGTGGTACTAGTATACGCTTCTTTTGTTTTACTACTGAGGATTGAGGGATGAGATCGAGGCGACGGAAGACCAGGTTGGGGTCGACACCAGGCATTTCTTGAAATGTCCAGGCAAAGATGTCTTTGTTTGTTCGAAGAAAATCGGAAAGTTCGAGGCACTCTGACTCATTGAGGAAGGTTCCGATAAATGTTCCCCGACCATTTATGCAAACCTTACTGCGCCAACCATCGAAGTTAGACCAGGCAAACCTTATTGCGCCGACCAAGTTGGGGCCAGCACCCTTCTACATCGCAAGAAGTGACCAAAATGGAGTCTGCCTGTATGCATGGTAGAAGGGTGCTGAGAGGGGCAGTGAGTAGAAAAAATAGGCCTTGGTCACTTCTTGTGAGCTTCGGTGCTGTTATCAATGTTAGGGTGTTTGCGGCTCTCAGTCTCCTGTGAGATAAGAGCGATCAGGGGTGCGGGAGCAGGGTGGGAGTGTTGCCGAGGTTTATTGAAGTTTGTTGTTTGCGAAGGATGGCTCTGTTTACGGGACTCTTGGAGGCGTTCGAGATCAATATAGTCATTGACCTTCGAGAGCATCTCTTCGAGTATTTTTGGTTTGTGGTGGACTATGTGCTCTTTTACTCGGCTGTGGTCGGGCAGGGCATTCGAATATGTAAAAATAGCATTCGAGCATTCGGGATTTTCAATTTTCCAGGATTCTTTGAGGAATTTTCTGGTGAAGCCTTCGAGGGCCTCACTGCCAGATTTTCTAATATTGAAGAGAGCGTCAACTCTGAGCTCTTTGTCTTTGTTGAAGGAAAACTGGGCAACGAAGAGGTATAAAAGTTGCTCAAAGTTACGAATAGAGCCATTTGGGAGATTGTAGTACCATCGAAGAGGGTTATCGGTAAGGCTTGCTGGAAAAAGGCAACATAATAAGTAGTCATCCGTAGAGTAAAGGCTCAGGGAGTTTTGGAATTCAAGGATGTGGGATTTGGGGTCTGTGTTACGATATTTGCTGAGTTTGGGGGCACAAAAGTTAGAGGGTATTTTGATGGCCAAAAGTTTGGGGAAGATTGGGTTATTGAGGCGTCCCCAGGAGTTTGTGGCCGGGCTCGTGCTAACGGGAATGACGGGTTGCATTTGGTAGTAGATGTCTTGCTGTGTAACATATGCAGGATGTGAGGGAGATTGATGAAGTCGAAGGTTGTGAGGTCGAGTGTGTGATATAAAATCAGTACTGCGTTCGCCGAGCCATTCCCAAGTAGGATGGCGTCTGGGGTGTCTGGAGGAGCGGAGCGTTGAGTCAGAAGAGTCTTTTGTGGGGTGAATCTCGAGGTGAATAGAGCCGGTTGGGGGGATAATGCGGGGAAAACCTTTGGCACTGGTATGAATAGGGGGTATCTAGAGATTTGGTGAAGGTCCTAGGCAGGCGTGTGCAGAGACACGCGATGGTTTTGGTATCTAGGACGGGTAAACAGGTTCTAAGGGTTGTAATCTCTGTAGCTCTCAGACAGTGTTGCGCAGTTCATCGATTGCTCTGCTCTATCTGTTTTCATTATCCAAGTGGCGATTTCGCTCAGTTTCTAGTGCCAAGTGATAGTTTTCACACTCCTGATTTAGTTAGTTCTGGTGGCGCTCCTCTTCCTGAGTGACTTGTTGGGATAGCAAGGTTATTTGGGCAGCTACTCTGTCAATGGAGTGGCCTGCCTGGGTTGAGTTGGAACGACGTATGGGTGCCATTGAGGGTAATCTGGTGAAGTAAAAACCAAAAGGAGGGGAAGAAGGAAAGGAGATTGGTAGGGTGGGAAGCACATACGGCGCCAATTGTAGGGACCGAACTTTGTTCGGATGTGAAGTTGGCTCTTACAACATAGAATCGATCCTCAATCGAAGGAGGCAAGCAAATGACATAAAGTAAGATCTAACTATAGACAAATAGTTGCGTAGAGGCCCGAATGTGACTCTCTACGACCTTTTAAGAGGATTTTTTAAGACAGATTGTATTACTGAAGAGTAAATAACAGGGTTCGAGTACAAAGTATCTGGTGGTCAAAGGTAAAATGCAAAGGGCTGGAGATGATTTTTCTAACCTTTCCTTGGTTTCCCTTCTCCCCTATTTATAGAGATATAGGGAGCTGAGTCACCAAGTGTGGGTCAGGTTTACATGATTACTGTCAGGAAATCCCAGCGAGTTATGGGCGCCGGTCATGTCAGTACTGTTACTGCAACATTTATTGATAATGCCTCTGAATAGCGCAGTAGTTAGACCTGTCACTGTAGGTGTATGGGCCAATTAATGCGCCGTCTAATCTAATGAGATGATTGTCTATCTTATCCTACTTCGATCGTGTAATAGTAAGATCGAAGGATTTCTGTTGTAGTAAAATAGTTCGTTCTCGAGACTTTGTTTGATGCCGAAGCTTCGTCTTCGAGGGATCTCTGGGGAGTCTGTTTCAAAGATTGAGTGGGCTTCGATATATTCGAGTAGGCTGTGAAGTGGGCTTCGATTGCCTGTCGAAAGCTACGAGTAGGCTACTATACCTTCCTTAATTACCTCCCTCAGAATTCCAACAAGTCACAGTCAACCTTCCAACTTCCAATAACCAACAGTCTTTCTCAGCAAATGCCTCTGCACCTGTTTCCCAGGCCCCTGCTGAGAGGGGGTGAATGTAGTAGCCTACTTGCAGCCTCCTACCCCGGTCAAACACTCAAAGGCTACATCGAAGCCTAAATGCAAACCTCGAAGCCCATTCAATTCATAAATATGCCTTCAAAGAATACATGAAGATGATGCTTCAAAGACGAAGCCTCGACTACACATCAGCATCAGAAACGCTTCGCAGACGTGCCAGACAGCCAGCTCACCAGACAAGAACATATCGGTTCTAAGTCCCCATCTTGTGTAGGAGTTGTATTGTAGCAATTGGAGAGGAATACTTTTTTCTTTTGGCTGATTTGGAGAAGGAGAAACAAGATGGGGGTTTAGACGAATTGATCTCCTTTGAGAACTTTGATGGAAACATCCAGGATGACCTGGCAGAGGGTGTTTTGTGTTACCTGTCTAAGTTGGAGTACGGGTTGAGTCTTCCCAATAGAAATTTGGTGAAAGGGATTATGAACATCATCGGGGCAGGTCCCGTTCAGTTGAATGGGAACATGTAAAAGGTAATAAACATTTGTGAATTTCTGAATAAGTTGTGGGAGGAGGATGAGATTGAGAGGAAGATATCTCCTGAGGATGTTCTACAGTTTTATGGGGTAAAAAAAAATTATAAGTGGAGGGGCATATTTTTTTGGGGAGTTTGACTCAGCCTCGTTTCTTCGATCAGAACTAAGCAGGTCGAACATGGAATGATAATGTGATATGGGTGAAGGGCGATTACCTTCAGAGAGATGATGAAGAATCCATGGAACTTTTGTGTCGAACTGTGAAATAAAGTAAGTATAACAATGTGCAATGTATAAGATTGATATGTTAAAATTGTATGTTGCTCTACTGATAAAATGTGTTATAGATTGACAGGTCCCCCACATTTGCTAACTTCTAGTGGACAATTTTCTAAGTTTCTGGTTAAACTATATAGATCTCAGTATCTGCTCGTGCCAACTAAATTGAGATCCCCCACATTTTGATTATAAAACAACTAAAACAATTCATTTACACTTAATACAAATTGGGTAACGGCAAAGTAGCTTGCACTTAGAAATTTCATCACCCATTATGCTACATTTACATAATGGATCATGAAAACTAACTATTTGATTAAATGACTAAGCAAATTCTTTAGTACCTGATCACTTACCTCCCCTTGTGCCGTAAGAGCTTGCATGATTTGAATTATCTAAAACAACTTGGCTAGATATAATAGGTGATTCTACTGTTTGAAAGCGAACTTATGAAAGTAGTATGAATTACTTTGATTTACTTGATCCAACGTCTTTTCCTTTTGCAACGAAGTGATTGTTGATAGATTTTTATGCTCATGGATAGTATTTCGGTGCAACCAATCTATTGTATGTTTGCAAGTATGTTTTTGGATGATAAATCTAGATATTGATTTTAGTCTTGTTGTAGATTGTGCATGTAAATGAAATTTGTAAAAATTACTAGAAATATGGATTGTTTATTTCTTGTAATCACATTTACCAAGAGTTATGTTCTAAAAGTGGCATTCTTAGGCTATCAGCCATACTCAGTAGTCCTTAGTCCCATTTTACTTGATTTTGTGAAACTTCATTTGTGTGCATAGTAAGTCTTTGTTGTTTATGCTTTGCTCTTTTATTTATGAAGGTTCAAAGAGTTTATGGTAAGGTGTTGGCTTAATAGTATGGTTCATCAAGTTGTTCAACACGTTGGATGAGATGGTGATATTGGGGTGGGAATTCTTTGTAAGGAGGACAAAGGCAGTGATAATAATTAATTAAAGTAAAGGCCTAGCTTAGCTGGAAGCATAACTGTGTGGACTAGGATATTAAGGTAAATGCCTATATACGACTGTCTTTTTTTGCACATTTTGCTTTAGTTTCCTATACAAAAAGTCAATAAATTTGTACGTGGATCTAACATATGTGAGGAGATGTAACGAATTAATGCTGACTTGTTAAAGTTATTTTTCTCATACTACTATTTGCAAAAGGGTGAAGCGAACTTATATTACTGTCTATCTTACTTATATATAATAGAGATATGTACTTTAAATTATTCAAGCTTTGTCTTTACTAATATACACGAGGATTTAGATTTCATTAGGTCAAAGGTGATCCAAAGACATATGGTCTCGTTACTATGGGGCTTCAGAACTCATATATGTTGTTAAGAAAGATACAACTTTAGTTGATATTTGGTCAGCTAGTTGTGTTCTTGTGGAACTTTCTTTAGGCCAGGTGACCAAATCTTTAAGCATTCCTTAAATTCTTTCCTTTAGGCTAGATATTCGACATATTCATGTTTTATTTATATCTGACCATTTCTAGAGACTAATACTTCGTGTAATGCAATTTTTCAGGTCTATAGAGATAAAGGCAAGAAAAGAAAGTTTTGATAGGCATGAGATACATTACGATTCGCTGTGAACTCCGGTTGCTTTAAGTTTTCCTACCAACTTGGCTTTTAATCACTATTGCAGATTAGTACTTTATTTATCAAGTATGTAGACTATATATAATATGAAGTAGATACTTGCACTTTAACGATGAGAATGTGTTAAAGTATTTTTTTGTTATTTTGTCTATTTGCAATAGACATGTGCATAACCTTGTGTGAGCTAAGTGTTAGTTATTATTTGTACTGGTGGAAGCAGTGGTGGAAAATAGGGGTGAGTGGGGAGGTTTTTATTAAAAAAAATATTTCACCAACAACGTCACTTTTTAAACTGGTGTTATTTGTATCGATTTATTCAATGAACAGATAGAGGTTGTCTAATTGCATCTTATTTTGATACTTTAGGTTTGGGCTCTCTTAAAAATTAAGTTTTTTCATGTTGCTTCTTTTAGAGCCAAAACTTTGTGAATTCATCAGCATCTTACGATATTTTAATTTGTTTTATTGCAACCTTGACTTTATCCGCTTGTAGTATATCAAATAAGATATTCTTACTGTCTTGTATATGTAATAGTATATTCAACTTGATGTTCAAGAAGTGGTTATAGTCAATTAATATTCTAGTTCCTATTTATGATATGATGGTGATGCATTTCAATAAGATTATTTTAGTGTTGTATAAATCTAATGACTTGTTTTCTATATGTAGGGTCTGCGTCGACATCTTCTAGATGAACTTGAGCAAGCATTTATTGATGAAGTCGAAGCTTACAGGGAGATACGTGTATCTTCTGTTGATGTAAGTTATACTAGGAGACCTATAAATACATGCAAACACCAATATTATTTTCTTGATTTCTCTTCTCCAAAGAGAAGCAAGAGTTTTGTAGAGATGGGTGTCTCTAGTTTTTTTGTTCTTTTGTATTTGATTCTATGTGCATCATCAATGTTGGTCTACAATGGAGGAATTACTAGTAGTTTTGTCAGAAAGGTTGAACCATCTATTGATATGCCCTTTTACAATGATGTATTTAGAGTTCCTCCTGGCTACAATGCTCCATAACAGGTATAGCTCTTTTCCTTCTTTTATTGGAGTTTTAGCCCTTACAGATAAACCCCATTGTTTGATTTGTAAGATATGTTGTAGGTTTTAAGTTTTATGATTAATGGTCTATGAAATCTACAAATGTTATGTAAGTGAGGTGATTCTCTTTTGAGGGTTTAAGCCCATTGTTTAATTTGTAAGTTATGTTATGGGGTTCAGTGGTTTCTGATTGATGGTTTTTGAAATCTAGACATGTTTTGTAAGTGGGGGATTTTGTGTTTCAATTCCTATTTAGATGGGTCAAAGAGGATTTATATTTGATTCTTATAGTGGATGTTGTTTTTCATAGTTAAATTTTATTTATTTTGATGTGATGATGTTTGTCCCCATTTCATGCTAATTTTGGTATTGATAGATTGGACTAAAAGGGGTGGTTTAGTTTTATTGTTATATGATTCTTAAAAGCTTATTTTTTTAGTTCTTAATATTTTATAATTATAATTAGCTTTTGGTTACTGTTAGATGGAATTGATGTGTTTATAATTTATTATAATCTGATTTGTTGGTGTTTTATTTTAAGGTTCATACAACTTAAGGAGATCAAGTGGGGAGGGCAATGATTATATATCGGGTAACTGGGTTGTTCATTGGTGACATATCTTATGCAGATCATTATCCATTGCATGACAATCGCAGGTGGGATTCATGAGGGATTGTGAGTACTAGCAGCTGCAGTGTGGTTTAAGTAAGTGACTCTTTCTCTGATATAATGAGATGGCTTACTCATTTTAATAATTATATTCTCATTGGTTTATTCGATTGTTTCCATTTGTATTTAGTGTATTTTAAGCGTTTGATAACAAAGTTACAGAACTATGTGCAAGGGGAATAATTGGTGATCTTATCCAAGGGAACTCCAGAAGTCCTCTAACTTCCTAAACAACGTCATGCCTCAATAGGAAGGTATATTTTAAATTGTCTATTATATATTTGATACTATGTTTTAAGTATATATGCATATAATTTAGTCTCTGACTTTGGCATAAAGACATTGGTATGAGTTTGCTCTTGTCATAGATATCAATTTGCAATAAGAGTAGGTTACTTAATCAAGTTTGAGTTTTTCTTTTGAAATAATGATGAAAGTGAGATATCATTAGAAATATTAATTAAATAATATATATTAAATACCTTTCAGAGCCCAAAGATAGTTTAGAATAAGAAACAAAAGGTTTAGTTCGGTCTAAGAACGTTGTTTGCCATAAACGTTTCTAATTTTATAATTTTGGCATTTTTATGCCTTAATAGAACTATAAGCTCAAAAAAGAAGAGCGATCATTAACTTGAGAGGATGATGGTTCAAATCCATCTAGTTTTAATTTCATAAATAAGTTTTTTTTTTTTTTTTTTGTAAATTACAATATTTTGTTAAATTAGTATGAAATGACTTACATCTCCGTCGAAAATTGTGAGAAATGCTACATATTTTACAACTTATTTTACAGTCGTTAGATTATGATGCATAAAACAACGGATAAATGAGTTGCAATATGCAACAAATGCGATAAAAATTATAACTCATACGTATGTCATTTTTTTGCGATGAAAAAAATGACTAACTTTTGTGTCACAAATTTTATGAAAAGCGACAGATATTATGACTTAGTTTGCAGTCGTAATATTACGACTAAGGTAAATGTCGCAAACAAAAAACAGCTATAAAAATTGTGACACTTTTTTCAACCAAAAATAAAGTCGCTTCCAAAAAAATACGACTGACTTGCCAAGTCATTTTTTACCATTTTTTACGTAGTACTATAGTTGTCATCCTTGTATGATTTTAGGCTGATAATATATTCGAACATCCGTTCCTCCTTAAAAATAAATTCCACCAACCTCTATAAAGCATAGCAGTTGTCAGTAGAATGACGGTTTACCTTGTGATGCATACAGTACATGCGGTTCTCGATTGGTTACAATGGTTGAGAGAGACGGTATAGCTTATCCTTGGAGAGGATTGGAAAAATTGTGGAGATTTGAACATTCATTCTTGGAAAGACCGATTGGGTAGTGAACCGCCTTTTCGAGGGCTGCCAGTGTTTCCCTTGGAGTACTTTTTATCACCCTGATCCTCCTTTGGTTTAGTGCTTCGATATGTGGATGGACTTTTTATGGCTAGGACGGATTTAGTAGATTATGCATTTCGGACATCATCTTTTCCAGGTCGGTGTAACTATTGATCTTGGTGATCATATATTCTAAGGTCGCAGGTTTATTGAGGAAGAAGTATATTTGGCCTTACAGTCGAGTTGGAGCACGTTGGTCAAAGCAGTAACATTTGTTTTCTGATTAAGATTGTCTACTTATGCGTAAGCTCCAAAATTTATTCGCAAAAGCCTCGAGTTTCTCTCCGTATGACTATTTAAGACTGATAAGAGAATATAATTTTTCCTCTTTGTCTTTGTTGTGAGCATACGTCTTGATAAATTGCTTCTGCTGCTGGTTGAATGTGTGTATGGAGTCTTCAGGTAAAGAGTAGAACCACCAAAGCGGTTCTTCCTGTAGACTTGTTGTGAACAAATGGTAAAGGATGTGGCTGAGGTTGGAATACCACCACAATTAATCATGGTACTGTTGAATGTGCTCCTTTAGATCGGTGCCCTTGTATTTACGAATTTTCAGAGTATGAAAACCTTTTGGTATTTCCATGTCAAATAGATATTTGGTAATTGGACTCCCTTGTAACTTGGTAAGGTCATCCGTAGTTCCCATAATTTATGCTTCGATTACCTCCTTGATATGCTGATCCATATTTTTTGTGTAACATATTGAAGTGTCGGTTTAGTAGTTTGACGAAGAGGCTGAGGATTGTGAGTACCGGTACCATCACTCAAACAATCACGTACTAAAACTCGAGGTTGAAGTCATTGTTCTTCCTCCTGACATTTGGATAATCAGTGACCTCAACTGATTTTGGACTCAATTTCACCGCCTAAATGAATGAACGGCTGAGGTTCGTACTATTTATTTCTGGAAATAGCTTTGCTTGTGGCTCCCCGAGGTCCCAACCTTTCCCGCACAGAAACCCAAGAGATTTCTTGCAATTGTTCACGATCCCTTATTGGAGGAGCATACTGAGTGTTTTGCAGAGCTTATAAGGCAGTCTGCATGGTTGTCATCTAGTCTTCGTGTCATTTGAACGCTGTCAAACGTGCTTGTTGCTCAGCTTTGAGATCCTTCTCATGGAGCACTCGGTCAAGATTTAATTGACGTTCGAGCTCACTGCGCTTCTCTGCTTCAGCGTTAAGATTCGCCCTGTAAGTTGCTCCAGCTTAACTGAAAGATCGAGCTAGATTCCGGCTGCTGGTCATCTAGAAGTGACCATGATTGAAATTTGTAGTAGATCAAATGTATGCCCTAGGATATTGTAAAAATGTCTTCCTTCCCACAGATGGTACCAAATTTAATGGCCTAATTTCGTAAGCTCGAGATGGCTTGGAATTAGCTCTTACACCAATGTTCATGTGATAAAAACTAACATGAAATAAGAAATGACACAGGTGATTTAGCGTAGAAAATCTTTGAATATGTAAGAAACCATGACCTCGAGTTGAGGGTTTTTATAATTTTAATTTTAATTGTTTGAGGCGATCTTATTACAAGTGATCTTTCGACTAAGAAATACTTGATCTTGTACATAAGAAGTTTTAATGTTTTGAAAATCTAGAAAATGTAACTTTCTTGGTAATTTCTCATGTATTTTTCCAGTCCCTGTCTCTTCTGGAACTTTTTCTTTATATAGGCCTTCTCCGCAGTTCTTCATCGTGTAGAAGCACGTTCTCTGACCAATGTGGTTAGTGGCGGTTGACTGAGTAACTGTTGAGTTTGTAAAAGATAGGTGTATTTGACTTGTTTATGTTTTTTTTTTTGAGCTCAACCCATGTTCGTCATCAGTTCGTGGGGTATGTGTTAATGCTGACTATTGATGTCACGTGAAGAATGCGTGAGTCTGACATAGAGGTATTTTGAACTGGAATTAGCTCGAATTGGGTTAGATCGAGGGATAGGTCTCTACAACTCCAACCCCTAAAGTTTTTAAATTTTCACTTAAGATAACTTATTTTATAGCTCCAGACCCATTTGTTTTCATGTATCAAAAATACGACTTTTAAAATTATGATCCTTACAAAGCAAGAACAAAAAACCTTGAACAACCAACTTCTTAACCATAACCCACCTATAAAACCAGATTATCATCTAGTATTCCAACACATTCATGCTTACAGCACTACAAAAGGGTAAACACTCAACCCAATAGCCTAAGAAAAATAAAAATAAAATACAACCAAGTAAGAATTTTTGGACAACCCATTACTTCAAACCTTTAGATAAATATAACCCATGATTTAGATTTGAACAAACATGTCATCTGAAGTTCACAATTCAACTCCAAACGTAAAAAAATCAAATTTGCACACAAAATCTAAAATTAAAAACTTTAAAGATGCGATTGTAAGAGGAACTCACCTGCCTACACAGGGCTTATCTTAGAAAACTACTCATAAATCACAAATGAGATGTAATCATAATTAGACCCATAGTTCTGCAATTTTTTCATGGTAATTTCATATTTTCTAGTTAGCTAAATAGGCATTTCAATTTAACTCACGATGTTATCAGGCATGAACTCTTTCTCTCTCTCTCTCTCTCTCTCTCTCTCTCTCTCTCTCTCGCGCGCGCGCGCGCGCGCGATAAAAGTTATAAAACCTCTTTAGCCTAACTTGAAACCCCAACTTCTGAGAAGAGAGTGAAAACCTTAAGCACTCAGAAAAACCAAAATAATTAAAAATGGTATTACAGAGAAGTTGACAAAGGAGTAAGGGAGGGTAACCCGTGATAAAACGACGGAATACATGATAAAGCGAAGGCATTATGGTCGCTTATTAATTAATGGCATAGGGCTTAGTCATTTCTATGGGCCATTTTATATTGTTTTTAGTGTAGTAACAAGACTAGTTGCACAGGGCTTCTCACAAAGACCTGACATCAATTATGATGAAACTTACTCTCCAGTTATGGAAACCATAATATTTTGTTACCTGATCAGTCTGTCAGTTGTCAAGGACAATTTGGATATGTGTCTTACGGATATCTACATGAAGCTACCTGAGGGGTATAAGCTTCCATAAATATAAATAATATAGCTCGACACCGGGGGGTATACGTAATAAAACTAGATAAGTCATTGTACGGTTTGAAGCAATTAAGGTTCATATAACATAATTGGTTGACTGAATATCTAAAAGTTGATGGCTTCACAAATAATCTTATATGCCCGTGTATTTTCATTAAGAAAACAAAAACTAGGTTTGCAATCATTGTAGTGTACGCCGATGATCTGAATATCACCAGAACTCCGAGGGAGATAACGAGTACTACCGAATACCTTAAGAAGGAATTTAAAATAAAAGACCTTGGGAAAACTAAGTAATGTCTCAGTTTGAAGATCAAGTACCTTGGTAGTGGCATACTTATATACTAGGCAATATATACCGACCGGATCCTCAAATAATTCTGTATGGATGCAGTACATAGTTCTAAGACACCTATGGTAGTCTGGCACCTAGACGAGGACAAGGACATCATCCACACTCCGGATAAGGTGGAGGAACTCCTAGGGCCCGAGGTGTTATACCTGGGAGAAATTGGGGCCTTGTTATACTTAGCTGGGTGTATGTACTGCACCGATATCTCATTCGCGGCGATCTTCTTAGCACGCCACAGTTCCACTCCTACCCATAGGCACTGGAATGGGGCCAAGCACATTCTATGATACCTAAAAAAGACAATAAACTTGAGTCTATTTTACCCGAAAAGTGGTAAACATAAATTAATAGGGTACATCGAAGCAGGATATTTGTCAGACCCCCATAAAGACCAATTTCAGTCGGGATATGCATTCTTGTATGGTAATACAATGGTATTATGGAGATCAGCAAAACTGATGGTGGTGGCTACCTTTGCAAATCATGCTGAAATTCGTGAACTTTACAAAGCTAGTAGAGAATTTTTTGGCTATGCTCTATGGTGAGTCACATCAACAAAAAATGTGGAATAGATTTTGTCAAGAAGATCTCTACTACTCTATATGAAGACAATGTTGCTTGCATCGCTCAGGTTAGAGGAGGTTTTATTAAGGAAGACAGGACCAAACACATTTCACCAAAGTTCTTTCTTATTGACGAATTATAGAAGAGAAATAAAATTAATGTTGTTCAAGTACATTTAAATGACAACTTAGTAGACTTATTCACGAAGACTCTTGCATATCCTACATTTAAGAAATTGGTACAAGAAATAGGCATGCGAAATTTATATTCATTGACGTCTCTAGAAGACATATCTTTGGGAGATAGACGTCAAGGGGAGTAATCTCCACCTGACATGGACACATGCATACTGTAATAGCCTAATTTTATAAGCTCAAAGTGGCCTAGAATTAGCTCTTACACTAATATACATGTGATAAAATCTAATAAAAAGTAAGAAATAACACAGGTGTTTAGCGTGGAAAACCTATAGATAGGTATAAAACAATGACATTGGGTTGAGGATTTTCGTAATAGTAATATTTATTGCTTGAGGTTGATATCTTATTACAAGTGATCTCTAGACTCATAAATGCTTGATCTTGTGAATAAGAAGTTTGAAGTTTTGAGAATCTATAAAATATATTTTTCTTGGCAATTTCTCGTATGATTTTCTGGTCTTTGTTTCTTTTGGAACTTTTTCTTTATATAGGCCTTTTCAACAGTTCTTCATCGTGTTTGTAAGGACTTGTCCCCCGATTTCACTCATAATCGAGCTCACGCAGTTCGATTTACCTCCATCTTAGGCTCAAGTAATTTTAGCACTTAACACTCCAGTCAAACATTCCAACCAGCCCCACGAACTACTCAAAAACGTGGGTCGAGCTAAACCCGAAAAAATTTATTCAGTCAAAGATACCTGTCTTCCACGAACACGTCAGCTATTCAGTCAACCATCACTAACCACACTATTCAGAAAATGTGTTCAAGCACAATGAAGAATTGTGGAGAAGCCAATATAAAGGAAAAGTCCTAGAAGAGACTGGGACTAGAAAAATTACTCAAACTTCTTATTTACAAGATAAAAAGCATTTTTATATTCTAGAGATCACTTGTAATAAACATATCCACTCCAAGCAATAAATATATTCTTACAAAAAAATTTCATGCGAGGTCGTTTTTTACCTGTTCAGAGGTTTTCCACGATAAAAACACTTGTTTTCAGTTCTTACTTTGTATTAGAGTATTGTTACAGGTTCATTGGTGTGATAGCTAATTCTTATCCATATCGAGCTACAGAATTTAGCCATTACAGTGTTGAAACACGTTCTTCAAATAATGTAATTTAGTGGCGATTAACTGAGTTCATGAGAGACAGGTGTTTTGACTTGCTCAGGTTTTTCTGTTTGAGCTCGACCCACATTTTTTATCAATTTGTAGAGTAGGTGGCAACGCTGACTGGAGAAGCCATGGAGAGGATGCATGGGCCTGACATAAAGGTAGTTCGAACTGGAGATAGCTCAATTTAGGCAAGATTGAGGGGTAGGCCCCTACAATCGCCCCCTTGCAACTAAAGTCTCAAATGGCTTGGGTTGAGAAAGAATTTTTAGGTATATGGGTTTGAAATTTAAATAAAGAAGGAGGTAATGATGGTGTTTGACTGCATGAAAAATGCGTGTGTCGATTAGGGTTTGAAGAGTTTTATCCGCATTGAATGATGATGCTTGGGAAAACATACCTATACAATAAATGTAGGGTTATATAAATAGTACCTATACCGAGGTTGGTGGCCAAGTACGTTTATTTTGCTGATTTATTCCCTTAAATTGTTTAAGATGGTGAAGACACGCAGGATGGCTCTTAAATAGAGAATTGGTTCTGAAATGTAGAGTCAAGTTCAAGTATTTCGGAGATCAGTCCTTGGAGAATCTAACTCCTGTTCATGTTCCTCCGACCTATCATGGAATGTTAGAAAATGAAGTGGTTAAATATTTGGAGGAGTTTTACTGTAGATGGAGGTTTTACCACATTGTCTTGACAGGCGAGCAATGTTAGGTTTGTCTCCACATTCTTGTGGAAGACAAGGTTGGGGAGGTAAATACAAGGATAGGTGTAACTGCGAGGCAGTTGCACTGAAGTCTTGCACTCGAATGGATTTTGAGGTCGGGCCCTCTTCATCTCTACTAACTCTGAGGGGGTAGTGGTTATAGGAGAGACGGTGGTGGTAGTAGAGGAGGAAGACGGCAAATGAAAGTTTGCTTCTGCACTTCTATCGCCACTCTACACTGAGAAGACCTTTAGTCTGAAGAGCTGGTTCAAGCACTGAGTCTCCTGCTTCCATAGTTTCCATTTGAAGTTCGTCTAGACTTCGACCAAACTTATGGGAAGGAGGGTACTCGTTATTTCCAATGTCTGTTTTGCATCACGGTGAAAGATTATTGAAGTAGAACGAACTGAAGGATTTAACGCTTCGGAGTGCCTAAACGACATGTTAGCTTTAAAAGTACTTGAAAAACATGCAACTATAAAGTACCTAATATTGAGTTCTTGAAAGACTTGTTATTTGTAAAAGTACCTGATGTTGAGTACTTGAAAGACTTGTTATTTGTAAAAGCACTTGCAATTTTTTTTTAGATGAATAAAATTCATTATCCAAACTATGCGCTTGATATGGAATAAAATAACTCTAGAAATTGAGCTGTATGATCCAAAGACTTTCGAATACTGCATAAAATGAAATGTATGAGGGCAGAAAGTAAAAATATTTGTAATAATCGAGCTGTAAGAAATTTATCTGTAAAAATATGTGTTAAGTGAAAAATATTATTCGATTGTGTGCTAGAAATGTGGGGGTGAAAGAAATTATAATAGGTTTGGAATAAATAATCGATCTTGTACAGGACATTCTAGAATATTAGACTTGGAAAGAATAAGCTCGATCTGGAATAGTATTGAAAGACTGAGTTCGATAAAAAGAGACATGTTCAAAGAATTTCTCTCAAGATATTTGGGTTTCAATTACGAGATAATAGGATAATATCACGACTTGCGGGTAATTGCTAGCAAAAATGTATAAATAAGGGGGAAAGGAATTCGAAGTTCGGGGAAAGAAATAATAATGGTGTGGACTTGATCTAAGAGAATCTGGTATGCTGCTGAAGGGCAGTTGCGATAAAGATCGCTAAAGTACGGGATCAAATCTTTGGAGTGTTGATTACGATGCTGAGCTCCCAGTGAGGGAGGTTCAACTGGAAGGTTTAGATGGGATTGGGAAGGAATGTGAGTATGAACGTCATTTTTATGAAGAGATGTTTCGAGAGAATATTGTGGATCCTGCAGCTCGAAAACATTTTGTGAGATTGCCTGTTATAGAAGAGATCAAATTGGAAGATGTAAGGATTGCTAGAGGATATTTGATTGGGCGTGGTTCCCCAGGTCATCAAAGTTGTTTTAGATGTAATTATATGTGAGGTGATGGAGCGAATGTAAACAGGGGTGATAAAATGTATGTAACTGCATGGGTTTGAATAATTTGAAAGAAATTATTATTGAATTGATCCTCTATTTTTGTGAATGTTGTTTGTGAATGTTGTGAAAAATGAATTTGAAAATATTTGAAATTTTGCTATGAGAGCTTCGGAAATGATGTCATTGTTGCTATAAGTAGAAAAAAGCAGGTATAGAAAAAGTAGGGAGCTTCTGATTTTGTTCCTTGTGTAAAAGCTGTAAAAACTTGAATGCGTGTAAGCCTGAGTTATCATAAGTGTGGTGAGGTTAGATGGAGATTTGGGAAAGAGAGATAAAAATATATTAAAATATAAGGTAAAGGGCAATGATGGGAAAACGTTTTTATCGAAAAGGTATAAGACGTCTGACATGGATAGTGGAGGAGATGCCTCAGTTCCAAAACTGAGGATGGCTCGTGCAAGGCTCAATAACTGTCAACAGTTAGAGAGAGAAAATATAAATACTGCTTCATCTTCGTCAATCAAACGTTTCTCAACTTCTGAAAACTTGAAGAGCAGTGAGAGAGAAAGGAAAAAGAAAATCAAAAATAGCACAGAAACTTGTAGAGATTTAATTGACGGTGATCATCAGTCAAAGCGTAAGAGATTCGCCAAAAATGAGTCACGAAGGTGGTTGTACAGCAGCGTGGTGAGGGAAGGATTTGGCGCTGCTTAAGATTCGCATTCGAACATTGAAGGTCAGTAGAAGATTTGTGATGCATATATGTATGTTTCAAGATCATGTTTTGCTTCTAGGTAAAGTAACAAATTACTATTTATAGTAATCTATAAAAACCTGCTTGATATATAATATACGAAAGATTTTTGTATGTGTTGGACGTATATGTAAAAGATAATGATAGATACCTAGACCTGTTTGTAGGTCGATCATGAGGAGTGTTTGTGTAGGAATAATTTTTTTTCTATAGTTGATATGGTAAGTACCCCTGTAAGTGAGGCATCGACCTCTGGCCAGTCGGCTGATTCTGAGATTGAAATGTCATAAAGGGAGGAAAAAATAGGTGTTGATCAATTTCCAGATTTCCCTGGATGATTGGTATCCTATCCTCCTCGCTCTTATGTATTCAAAGAGATATGTAAAGCCAAGGCTTCGGTAGGAGGTAGATGGGGTAACTGTATAGAACATGCCGATAGGCAATTTAGGTGTTGCACTGTAGCAACGGGGGAGGAATATTTTTATTTGTTGGCCGATTTGGCAAATGAGAAAAGGGATAAGGGTATAGACGAATTGATCTCTCTGGAGTATTTCGATGGAAATGTTCAAAGTAAACTTTCAGAGGGCTTTTAATGTTACCTGTCTCAGTTGGAGTACAGGTTGAGTCTTCCCCTTAGCAATCTGGCGAAATGGATTATAAACCTTATCAAGGAATGTGGGAGGTAATAAGTTTTTGTGAATCTCTAAATTAAAAAAGCATGTCAACAGCCGAGTTAAAAAAGTTCAAAAATCTCAGTCGACAAGACTAATGACGAGCACTGACGGCAGTAAGAAGAAGAGAACTGATGGGGAAAGGCGAGTCAACTCGTCCAAGCCCCTTAGAGTAGACTGTACAGGGTTATTTGAGTATACTATGTTGGGCAAATTAGCTCAAACGCTTCCCAAGAAGCAGATGTTGAAGTACCCTTTGACCTCTGGAACCACGGGAAGTGGTGAGGCTGCAAAAAAGATAAGGGTTGAACCTTCTAAGAGCTCGGGGATGAAGGTCGCAGAGGATCGACCTGTTGTAGAGGACAATTTAAAAGAGGTGGATGAAAAGGTTAGGTTGGCAACTCTCTACGGGGAGGAGGAGATGAGCAAAATGGTAGGTTCATATGCTCGAATGTGTATTGTGATGAATTTTGTATTATGATTCAAGCTAATCAATGAGGTTGATTTGTTTGTTTTTGCAGGCTGCTTGTTTGATAAAGGGGATATGCCTCGGGGTCAAGGAGGAGAGAGCTAAGCTAAAAAGGAAGAAGGTCGAGCTCAAAAGAAATGTAGCTCGATTGGAATCTGATCTGCTCAAGGAAGGAAAATGGGTGGAGGCTCTGAAGGGTTTGTAAGTGGTGGAGATAAATAATCTACATACAGAAGTAAGATCGAATTTGGAGAAGGTGGTAGCTGAGCGTGACAAACTCGGGCGCCCCTTGTGTCAAAAGGATATTCCGAGGATTGTTGACGGGTTGGATGGTGTATCTCCTCAGACGGTGAGAGATAAGCAAATGGATGACAACGAGTGTCCAGATGGGGAAAATGAAAAGGTAGAGTAGTGTGATGGCTTTGTGATTGTATGAATATTTGAGAATGTTTGTAAATTGATTGGATATTTTTTTCATTGGATAGAATTATGTAGGCTAAGTCGCTTTTGCAAACCTTGTTGTAGGAACTTAAAGACATACGCCTCATAATAAAAAATTTAGAGGCAGAGCTTGCTAAGGAGAAAGACGCCTCAACGTCCCTATTATCTTCGCAAGCAGAGCTACAGGTTAGAACAGGGCAATAAATATTTAATTTGTATGGTTCATTTTTATAGAGCAACAAAATAATAAGTCGAGTATAGAGAGGGACCAAAAACCTGTTATCGGCTTAGTGGCAATGGCACTAAAATAACACACATGAAATACCAAAGTATTAATAACTTCAAAAAATAAAGAATGTGTACCTTAGACTTGGGAGTATATGTTATGGAGCATCCGTCTGAAATAGTACTTCGACATTAAGTTTAGAAGTAGTCTTATTTGATAGATGTCAAAAAATAGATATCTTATTAGAAATGAGTCATATATGGTGACTGAGTGTTCTGAATCTAACTTGATATAATGTATTTGTAATGTATAGGTCAAATTGGAGTCAGCTCGCTTGCGTGAGGAAAATGTTCGCCAATGTAACCAAGAATTTGCGGAGGAGTTTGATAGGATAAGGGAAGCGAATAAAAACAGAGAAGATCAAAATGTAAAAGTACACTTCAAGTTTGTTGAGGCAACACAGACTGTTATCGACCTAGCTCGGAAGATCGAGGAGAAGGATGCCAAAATTGAGAAAGGGCAAAAGGAACTTGCTAAGTTAAAAGCACATGCAGCGAAACTCAAAAGCCAAAATAATGCGTTAATGGTAAAGAGTAAGGAGGCTGACATAGCCCGTTACCGTATACAGGTATTAGAAAGATTAGAGGAAGGTTTAAATTGGTCTATGGCCAGTTTGAAAAATGATTTGATCAAGAAGAATAACAATTAGGAGTAAACTCGAGCTAATCTAGCGAATAGCATGAGCGAGCCAGAGCGATTGCAGAAGAAATTGCCTGATAAAGATAATGAGTTGAAGAGAGCTCAAGATGTCTGAATTTGATCAACTAGATCTATCTACGTCTGAAGTTGCAGTTGATCAACTGACTACAGCTTTACCTGCCAAAGATTTTAAATTTTGGACGGTGCAGCATAAGTATGATGAATTGAACAAGAGAGTGGCACAATTGAAGATGGAATTGGTGCATGCCAATTCACATGTTAGACACGCCAAGGCCGGAGAGCGCTTGAGGAAGAATAAAAATGATGTCAAGGTCTCCCTTGTCCAAAAAGATGTTGTCAGTCTATCAAGTCAAATAAGAGAACTGGAGGGGGATGTCGTTCGTATTTAAGGTCATGTGCAAAAAGGAAACGAGAAGTTAAGGGACTGTCAACAAAAGTTGGATGCTGCTCTTTCTAGGGAACAAGGGTTTGAGGTGGTATTGATATTTTGATATGGCAGAAAGATGAAATGTTATAGAAGATTCTGGATATGGAGAAACTGAACAAGGAGATTATGGTACTTCGTGCTCAGGTGGCCGATTTAAAAGTAATTAATCGAGTTGAATTAGTAAAAGCCGTGAAAAAATTAGAGGTGAACATTGCTTTCATAGATTGGGCAGATATATAAATGATATGGCTAAAAGAATGGTATGCGAGGTTGGAAGAACGCCTTCAGAAGGCAAGAACGAATTTCTCTAGGTCAGTTGTAACCGAAGCCTCACACTCAAAATTATTGAGGGCAGTTATTGCCTATTTTGTAGAGGTAAAGAGGATTGAGTCAGAAAGAGATACCTTGTTCAACAATTTATCAGATAGAGGATGTATTTGCAGAGCAGATATAGATCGAAGAAATTGTATGCAGTCCATGGAAATGGATCTAAGCCCTCGACCTGCCAAATTAATAGAGCATGGCAAGAGTATTATGACTGCTCGAGCTTGAGAATTTATGGCCGATTGACCTCCTGCTGTGGGGGGAGCTCAATAATTTATGGGTGACTAACCTCCTGTTTCAGGGGAAAGCATAGCTGACATCCCAAAAGTAAAAAGGTATCCAATGTAGAGGTTGTATATGTGACCTAAAATAAAAAGTAGTTATTACAGACAAGTTGGGAGATGAAAGCTAGTATTACTTTTGTTTTATCGTATGTCTGGTAGAGTCTTTGATGTAAAACAAGTATTACCTTAGTTTTAATCGTAGAGATTTAGTAGAGTCAGCCTAACCAAGTATTATCCTTGATCGAACTGGTATGATGTCGCAACCATATTGAGGTAGATGAAAGCTAGTTTTACCTTTACTTTATCTTATGTATGGTAGATTTTTTGATGTAAAACAAGTAGTACCTTAGTTTTAATCGTAGAAATTTAGTAGAGTCAGCCAAACCAAGTATTATCCTTGATCGAACTGGTATGATGTCATGGCCATATTGAGGTAGATAAAAATTAGTTTTACCTTTGCTTTATCTTATGTCTGGTAGAGTCTTTGATGTAAAACAAGTATTATCTTAGTTTTAATCACATATATTTAGTAGAGTCACCCAACCAAGTGTTATCCTTAATCGAACTGGTATAGAGGTCGATTGAAAGCTAGTATCATCTATGCTTCAATCTATGTGATGTCTGCAAAGTTAAGAGATATATAGGAGAAAAACTTCTAAGTTTCATTGAATAGAAAAGGATGTACATTGGATGGAGATGAAAATCTCACTTTTGGAATGGAAAAGGCGAGAAAGTAAAATGGAGTAGTGAAGGACTTAACGATAGTACCATTTCAGTCGCCTAGTGTTTTAAGGACTTGAAATGTGAATTCCCTCTTCTATCACGAGGTAATATGATCTCATGCCTGAGAGACCTGTAATAAGAAATAAGCCCTCCCAATTGTCTGCTAGTTTTCCAACATAAGGTCCTTTACAATATTGAGGTATTTCTCTGAGGACGAGATCATCGATTTGGAAGGTACGTCTTCTGATTCATTTGTTGTACGAACTGGCCAGCATATGATGATATCAACCTAGGTTAGTGATGACGCGTTCCCTAGTTTTATCGATCCAATTAAGGTTGCAAGCCAATTTGAACTTATTTTCCTCGTTAGTTAGCTTGTGATCTTTGACTGGATGATGGTATTTGGTGGGAAAGATAGCCTCGATGCCGTAGGCAAGGAGGAATGGAGTGCAGCCAGTCAGCTATCGTTGAGCGGTATGATATGTCCATAAGACATGAAGAAGTTCCCGAACCCAATTCCCTTTTTTTCTGAGAGTGTAGCCTTTTCTTGAGTCTATCCACGATGGTTTTGTTGGTGATTTCATCTTGGCCATTGCATTGAGGATAGTAGGGATTGGATGGTGAGTGGATGATGTTGTGTTGATTGAGGAAAGCTATGAATTTTTCTCAAACAAATTAGGGCCCATTATCGATACGAATTAGGTACGACAGAGTTGAATTGGGTGATGATGTGTTCCCAGATAAAAGAAATGACCTCTTCTTCTCTGGTACGATAGAGTTGAATTGCTTCTACCCATTTTGTAA
Organism: Kingdonia uniflora; assembly: GCA_014058105.1. Taxonomy (NCBI): domain Eukaryota; kingdom Viridiplantae; phylum Streptophyta; class Magnoliopsida; order Ranunculales; family Circaeasteraceae; genus Kingdonia; species Kingdonia uniflora. Next base: position 2,447,880 of record JACGCM010000696.1, read on the forward strand.
AATAATCGGTAGCTACGAGTAGGTAGCGACGGTTACCTTGAAAATTAGGAAATTTGCCAAAAAGATCGAGTTCCCATCATTTGAATGGCCAAAATACCTTGTTTGTATGGAGTTCGAGTGCAAGGGCGCAGATCATTTGTCCATATCGCTGACACGTGTCATATTTACGTGAGCACTCTTTTACTTGCGGGTGCATGCTAGGCCAGAATACTCCTTAGGTAATGGCTTTGTCTACTAGTGATCGACCTGCGGCATGGGAGCCACAAGTCCCTTCATGTAAATCACAGAGCATCTCATCTGTTTTTTGTTTGAAGAGGCATTTAAGGTAAGCCCGTGACTGAACGGTAATATAAATAACCGTTTTGATTAGTGTAGCGCTTTAAGTTGTCTATCAACTATCGGTGCTCTTTTGGATCTGCTGGAATTTGACCTTTGCATTTGTTGTTGACACCAAAATAAACTAAAAAAGGCTTTTACCATTATCATCTCCCCATTTACTGCCCCCAGTGTTGATCGTACATACAAAAATGTGATCAATGTTGGGGGTTGAAATCACTTTGATTTGGAGATATTGAGCTTTTATGCCTAAGACCCCGGCTAGATATGCCAAGGAATCGGTGTGTCCGTTTTTACCCCGAGGAAGATAATCGAGAGTTGCTTACGCGAACTTGCTCATCATATCTGCAATGAGGGCTGTGTATTCGATCATCTTGTTATTCTTCTTGTATTGCTCAGAGTAATGGTGGGCGATGAGTAGCGAATCTGTATAAATTGAGAGTTCTGGGATGCCGAGCTCAAGAGCAAGATTGAGCCCATGAATAAGAACTTCGTACTCGGTGACATTATTTGAGGCCTTAAAATCCAAGCGGATTGATTTCTCAATTCTGTCGTCGGAAGGGGTAATCAATACGATTCAAATTTCTGACCCTACGGGTCCAGCAGATCCATTTGTAAGAAGTCTTCACCCTTTCCATGTAATCCATTTAGCTCGCTCGCCAAATGCTTTGGGGGTGGATCATTTGTAACTTCCTCAGCAAGGTCAGGATCGTGCTCCTCCCACTCGGGATCCTCTACTGGAAAATCTGCGAGAAAATTGGCAACGGCATGACCCTTTTTGGAATAACGTTGTTTAAACTTGATATCATGTTCTCCCAAATTGACTAACCACTGTTGCACTTTTCTTGATTTTTCTTTTTTGGACAGAACCTCTCGAAGTGGGTAGTTCGTCATGACTTTGACGGAATGAGCTTGGAAGTAGTGTTTGAGTTTTTGTGAAGTATAAACAAGAGTGAGAAGAAGTTTTTTGATTTTAGAGTACCTCGTTTCTGCTAGAGTAATGGTTTTGCTGATGAAGTAAACTAGTTTTTCAATTTTCCCTTCAAGTCTAATAAGAATCGAGCTGAGTGAAGTATCTGTAACTGCTAGGTAGATAATCAGTTCCTCATTATCTATTGTGGTACTCATGATAAGAGACTTCCCCAAATAGGTTATCAGATTTTAAAAAGCAACTTCGCATTTTGATGTCCATTGAACTTCTACATTTGGTTGAACTTTTCCTCGTTTGGTACAAAGCTAGAGTAATAAGAACAGCGAACGACAGTGGTCTAAAGATTTTGAAACAAAACGGTTAATAGCGGTAATCTTATCGGCAAATTTCTGAACATTTTTCGTTATTTTTGGAGATGGCATGTTGAGAAATGTTCAGATTCGATTCGAGCTCGAATCTTGATCGGCCTCAATCCACTTCTTGCAGATGAGGTAGGCTAGAAATCAACCTAAATGTACTTCGAATTGACAATTATATGGATTGGGACGGATTATGCAAGATCGAAGAATGTCGAATATTGTGTTGAGATCTGAGATGTGGTTGATGTACTGCATGCTTTTGCACAAGAGATCGTCAATGTAGACTTCCACGACTTTCCCAAGATGTACTTTAAACATTGTAGTCATCAATCGTTGATAAGTTGTACCTGTATTTTTAAGTCTGAAGGGCATAACTTTGTAAAAATAAAGTCCCCTTTCAGTGATGAAAGTGGTATTTTCTTGATCTTCATCCAAGAGTAGAATTTGATTGTATCCAGAAGCAGTGTTCATCATAGATAAGAGTTCGTAACCTACTATGGAATCAAGAATCTGATAAATGTTGGTAAGAGGGAAATTATCATTTGGAGTATGTTTGTATAGTTCGGTGAAATCTACACAAACTCGGACTTTTCCATTCTTCTTTGAGACAGTGACGATGTTAGATATCTAATCTGGATATTCAGCTTCTCGAATGAATCCCACTATGATCAATTTCTCGATCTCCATGTTAACTTCATCGCAAAGTCATGGTGGTAGGTGTCACTGTATCTGTTTGACCGCAGTGGCGCTGATGTTGATGGCCAATTTGTGACATGCCTTGGCCGAATCGACCCCAAGCATCTCTTCGAAAGGCCAGGCAATATCTTGATTTAGTCGTAAGAACTAAATGAGAGTATCTTTTTCGTGTTGAACCAGCTTAGTACCAATGAAAGTAACTCTGCTAGGTTCATCAATATTGATATATTCGATGGGCTCCTCCATGAAAGGTTGATCATCGGGGTGATCAGTTTTCTATAATTGCTATGCAGCATACCTATCAAAAGTGTCTAGAATCGCAGAGACGGTATTTTTGCAAGCTCGAGAAAACTTTTGACTGCCTCTAATCTCATAGATACCGTCGTTGTGTTTGAAGCGGAGTGCTTGATGGTAGGTGGAAGCGATAGCTCCCATGTTATAAATCCAGCAACGGCCTATAATCCTGAGATAACGGGAATTGGCATTGATAACGTAGAAGATGACGTCGATTGTGGTTGGTCCTGTAGTAATAGGAAAGATGATCTTCCCCACTTGATCTTCTTTAGAACAATTGAATCCACTGATATCAGTGTGGCTTTGAATGACTTGATCGGTCAAACCTATTTGGTTGATAGTGCTCAAAAATAGAATCTTAATACCGCTACCAGTATCAATCATCATTATGTGCATGACAAATTTCTTCATCTTAAGCATTATGACTAATGCATTATGATGTAGAAACTTGACATGGTTATTATCGTAATCTTCAAATGATATCCCGAGCTGGCTATTGCTCGACTCAGGCAGAAGTTTGGCATTTTTGTCTTGAGGTGTGAGATTGTAGCATTCTAACAGTCTCCTGCATTTGAATGTATTGGAGTTGGTGATCTGATTGATCTCGATCATGTTATTGTGGCGCATATGGTAGAGATGCTTCTCCTCAGCTTGATCTTTGACCAAGACAACTTCAAACTGCTTCTTATAGTTGCCATCCTTTTATGATTCTAGGTCGACAATATATTCAAACATATGTCCCTCCTTGAAAATGTATTTGAGCAACCTCTGCAAAGTATAGCAATTGTCAATATAATGACGGTTTACCTTATGATGCATACAGTATGGTCAGTTCTCGATTGGCTCTAATGGTTGGGAGAGACGGTAGAGCTTATCCTTTAAGAGGATTGGAAAAATTGTGGAGATTCGAATATTCATCATTGGGAGGAATGGTTTGACTTGTGGCCTGCCTTTCAGAGGGTTACCGGTATTTTCCTTAGCACACTTTTGGTCACCCTGATCCTCCTTCGGTTCAGTATTTTGATCTGTAGATAGACCATTCGTAGTAAGGATGGATTTAGTAGATTTATGCCTTTCGGATATCATCTTTTCCAGGTCGACGTAACTATTGACCTTGGTGATCATATCCTCCAAGTTCGCTGGTTTGTTGGGGAAGAGGTGTTCTTTGGCTTTGTAATTGAGCTGGAGTGCGTTGGTAAAAGCAATAATAACTATTTTTTTATCGAGATTGTCTACTTTACGAGCGAGCTCTAAAAACTTCCTCGTAACAGCCTCGAGCTTCTCTCTGTGCAACTATTTGAGACTGATAAGAGAATATAAATTCTTTTAATTATCTCTGTTGTGAGCATATGTCTTGATGAACTATTTCTACAGTTGTTCGAATGTGTATATGGAGTCTTCAGGTAGAGAGTGGAACCATCGTAGTAGTTCCTCCTACAGACTTGTGGCGAACAAATAGCAGAGAATGTGGTTGAGATTGGAGTACAACCCCAATGAATCACAGTATTGTTGAATGTGCTCCTTTAGATCGGTACCCTTGTACTTGCGAATTTTTAGAGTATGGAAACCTTTCGGTATCTCCATATCGAATAGTTCTTTGGAAATAGGACTTCCTAATAACTTGGTAAGGTCGTCGGTAGTACCCAGAACTGGTGCTTCAATCAACTCCTTAATACGCTGGTCCATATGCTTGTGTATTACATAATAACATGTCGGTTGAGTAACTTGACGAGGAGGTTACGGATTGTGAGTACCGGTACCTTTACTCAAATGATCTCGTACTGGAACTCGAGGTTAAGGTCGTTGTTCCCCCTCTTGACGTATGGATCATCGGTGACCTCGGCTGGCCTCACACTGAACTTTACTACCCAAATGAATGGAAGGTTGAGGTTCATTATGAATATTTTTAGAAACGGCTATATTGTGGCTCCTTGAGGTCCCAATCTTTCCCACGCCAAAACCCAGGAGGCTTCTGGAACCTGATTGCAATCATGTGTTGGAGGAGCCTGTTGAGTGCTATGCAAAGCTTGTAAGGTAGTCTACATTGTTATCATTTGATCTTCATGGTACTTCAGTGCTATCAAACGAGCTTGTCATTTGGCATCAAGCTCCTTCTCGCAGAGCTCTCGGTCGAGAGTTAATTGTTGTTCGAGCTCGTTGCGTTTCTCCTTCTTAGTGTTGAGATTCGCCCGTAGCTCTATTAGTTGTTCCGGCTCAACTGAAAGATTGAGCTGAACTCCGGTTGTTGGTCGCCTGGATGTGACCATGATTTGAATTTGCAGTAAAGTGAATAAATGCTTTAGGATATCGTGAAATGATTTATTTCCCACAGACGGCGCCAAATGTAATAGCCTAATTCATTAAGCTCAAAGTGGCCTGAAATTGGCTCTTACACCAATGTTCCTGTGACAAAATCTAATGAAAAGCCTATGAATAGGTAAAAAACTACGACCTCGGGTAGAGGATTTTTGTAATTATGACATTTATTGCTTTAGGTTGATATCTTATTATAAGTGATCTCTAGACTTAGAAATACTTGATCTTGTGAATAAGAAGTTTGAAGTTTTGAGAATCTAGAAAATATAGTTTTTCTGGTAATTTCTCGTGTGATTTTCTGGTCCTTGTTTCTTCTGGAAATTTTTCTTTATATAGGCCTTTTTCAAAGTTCTTCATCGTGTTGAAGCACGTTCTCCGAACAATATGGTTTAATAGCGGTTGACTGAGTAACTGCCGAGTTAGTGAAAGACAGGTATTTTGACTTGTTTAGGTTTTTCTGTTTGAGCTCGACCTATGTTTTTTATCAGTTCGTAGAGTAGGTGGCAACACTGGCTGGAAAAGCCATGTGGAGTATGCGTGGGCCTGACATAGAGGTAGTTCCAACTAGGGACAGCTTAATTTAGGTAATATCGAGGGGTAGGCCCCTACACATACTGTACTCCTTTTCCTGATAGCTAAATTTTTTCCTTTGAAGTTTTAATGGCTAAAGGTTTTAATGAGATAACATTATATGCGCCTACCACCCATTTGTAACATAGGATTGTACTCTTTCCTTGCATAACTTTTTTCCCAAAGGGTTTTGTTAGGCAAAGGTTTTGTTAAGGCAAGTCGTCTAAATATGGGACACCCTAAAGGGGGAGTGTTAGGAACAATTCGATCTCGACCCAACCCAAACTGAGTTTGGGTTGCCCCCCAACTCCTAACCCTATAGAGTTTAAGGCTTCTATTTCTAACCTTATAAAGGCTCTATATTTCGTAACCTAAGTTAACCTAATGAAAGCCTACCCTCTCTCTCTATCTGAATTTGAATGAGTAGATAGATTATGTTTTAGCTTTTGTTCATAACAAGTCTGAACTGAGTTCAAACCGAGTTAGACCTAGTATGACCAAGCCAAACTGATTTAGACCGAGTTTGAACCAGTTAGGCTTAATTGAATTGGGCTTTAGGTCTGGATCGGGTTTGGACAGGGGTTTAGACCGGGTAATGTGTTTCTGTGTCTTTGAGACATGTCGTACGCCTGTGATCAAGACACGTGGCATCATGTGTGTGCGAGACTTGGCCTGACATGTTACCATAACACGTCAGTGCCACATCAGATTTGTGGACCTTAGGTACCACGTCAGCATGGTACATAGAAGTTTCACGTCAACACTATAGACCCACGGGTGCCACATCAGCATAACATATGGTTGTGCACTGTTAGTATGTGGGACCCCCGGTGCCACATCATCGATAACACGTGATATGCCATGTTAGTAGCAGTAGGACCCTGGTGCCACGTCATCAATGACACGTGGCAATGATACGTCAGCACGTGGGACCCTCAGTGCCACGTCATTAGTGCCTCGTAGACTAAGTGTAACATCATCACAGTCATGTGCTTGACACATCGTCATAACACGTCAACACTTATAGGACCCTGCAACGTCAGTTAGTGTGGTCTGCCACATTAACATGTGTGGGACCTATTAGCTCAACTTGTTTTAGAGTGATACGTCAGTACTGTGGGTTCCACCACAGTCTGATGACCTTATCAACCCTAGGGTTTGATAACGTCATCCTTAAGTCAGCTACCATAATTTTTTATTTTTTTGACAGATTTATTATATTTTTCGCTATTTTCGCGACCAATTTTCGATGATTCTCTCACTTCGAGGAGACGTACAATATACGCCGACGATCATTGAAACGCATGCTACGCAACAAAATTACACTTACAGTCTAATTATGTCCAAAAATAACAATAAAATACCTTTAAAAACAAACATTTGAAAAAGATTTAAAATTAGGTATAAACTGTAAAAAAAACATAAAATACCTAATTTTGCCCTAATCAGATCTAAACAATCACATACGTATAGATATAATCATATATTTATGCATAAACTCCTAAAATTAATAAAAAGTTTGATTATACCTCTCCGTAATGCAATAATTTGTAATAGAGAGAGAGCGTAAGATATCCAATCTGTGATCCAAATAGCTCCTCGTAGAGTTGATGTTGATAACGTGTTAAGAACAAAAGAAAAACCATGATCTATTTAACCATCTGCACACATGAAAACATAGATATAGAGAGAATATAGCTTTCATTAAGAACTTATTAGGTGACATAAACATAACTGGGAGGGCACATAAAAATGCCCCCAGTTTGGGGAAGCCGTTTTTACTTCATTAAATGACTCCATTATTTGGGAGGGCATTTTACGTCAAAAATGCCCCTAGTTTGGGGAAGTCATTTCTATTTCAAAAAACAACAATCTTTGAGAGGGTATTTTACGTCAAAAATGCCCCCAGTTTGGGGAAGTCGTTTTTACTTCAAAAAAATGACTCTAATGTTTGGGAGGGCATTTTAAGTCAAAAATGCCCCCAGTTTGGAAAAGTCGTTTTTACTTCAAAAAATGACTCCAATCTTTGTGATGGCATATTACGTTAAAAATGCCCCCAGTATAAGAAAGTAGTTTTTACTTCAAAAAATGACTCCAATTTTGGGAGGGCATTTTATGTCAAAAATGCCCTAAGTTTGCACAGTGATTGAGTCAAGTCAGAGTAGTATTTAAACGTCTGTTATAATTTTTTACAAATATGAGTAAGCCATTGATTCCACTTTCAGAGGTTCATGGTGTTCCAGGGAGACTTGAGTTTTCCTCATCACTATTTATTAAATAGTAGGTGTTGCCACCCATGACGCGTAAGATGAGGTACGGGCCCTCCCAGTTGGGTTGGAGTTTGCATTTGTTATGGTTCTGAGCTGTAGAGAAGACTTTTTTCATCACGTACTCCCCCTCTTGGAACTCTCATGGGTAGACTTGCTTGTTAAAATTTTACTTCAATGTTTCTTGGTATCGAAGCATGCGGGAGGAGGCCTCCTCCCTTGTTTCGTCTATCAAATTGAGGTTTTTTGCGAGGAGACGGTCGTTGATTTTACTCTAAATAGTTAACAACCGGGTTGTGTAGGCAATGAACTCAGTAGAGAGCACTGCTTTGGACCCATAGGTAAGCATAAATGGGGTGAAGCCGGTTGACTTTCGTAGAGTTATGCGGTAGGACCATAAAATGTGGGGTAGCTCATGGACCCATTGGCCTTTAGCAGCATCCAACCATTTGCTGATACCGTCACTTATTATTTTTTTTGTTGCCTTGCCTGTCCATTCCCTTGGGGGTACCTCGGACAAGATGACAATATTTTGATGTGATAAGGTCGCACAAACTTGGCTACCTTACTGCCCACAAACTGTATCTCATTGTCTATCATCAAGACTGTTGGGATGTCAAACCTTGTGATAATGTACTTCCATAAGAACTCGATTGCCTCTTTTTCTCTTATACGAACGAGTGGTACAACCTTGACCCACTTGGTAAAGTAATCGGTTGCGACCGACAACCATTTGCACCTCCCACTTGCCATGGGGAGTACGCCGACGATGTGCAGCCTCTATTTTGCAAACGGTCAAGGGCTTGAGATTGTATGCAAGTCTACCACGGAGGCGTGGATAAGATGCCCATGAAATTGACATTTAACCAAGTCGACCAACATGCATTTAACCAAGACTCATCTGATCATGATCCAAATGACGAGGGTATCGTCATATGGATGGAATACCGACCCCATGTCGTTGTTGGTAAAGTAGATGGCTTGTCCTTGATGTATCACCTGCACTATCGTCGCCCTGTGAGCAGTTCTTTGACTCTTACTTAGCCTGTAACACTATTTCTTAGAGTTGGATATGGCCTTATGGGATTGTATCCCATTAATGTCTTCTAAGATCATCTCACAGACTATTACATGACCCTATACTTATACTGTAGTTGCTGGTTCAACGAGTGGCCTATAAGGGAGGATATTTGTTGCTAGGATTGGCCGTTTTAAGTATTGAGTATAGCATCCTTTCCTAAACCATGTTTCAGTCATGTTGATTAGGTCGTAACACGCTTCGATCTCATGGTAGTGGATCTCGTGATGAGCACAATATGGGCGCTTGGGTCAGTCAACCTTCGGGTGTGGTTTTCTGTAATCTAGATCTTTCTTAGCAACAACGAGAAGGTCTGCTCATGTAATAGTGAACTCACTGGGTGAGTATCATTCCCAACGCGCGACCTTTGGTTTACCATCCCGAAGGGGAGGTTCCACCTTACCAAGAGGGTTCTTGTTTACTCTCTGTTTATTCATGTCCTCATCAAACCCACGCTAACTATCGAGCATGTCTCTCGGGTGTTTGGGCAGTCCTAGACGCGTTACTAGCAAAAGGGATACTGGTAATGGGGCGGAGGCTGTGCTGAGAAGAGTGGTCATTTGAAAGGCAAATGCACGATTGTCCACTTCCACATTTTGATATTTCTTGACTTTTTCATAAAGACTTTCGAACGTCTCAGGTCATTTCATATGCAAGGCCTCGTGTAGCTTTAAACCGGGTAGGCAGGCGCCCGTGAGAGCTCAGCAAGCAGTTGGGGCATCTACCCTCTCAATAAGTGTGAGCTTGTTCTGGGTTGTAAACTGGGGTGGTGTGGAGCTCGTAGACAGGTTCGTACAGCAGTGGTAAACAAGGGTGAGTTTCTATATGTTGGTTGCTAGACGCCTCCTCGTGTGGCGTAGAGTCGCCCACGGTTTTGGATGCAGCCGGGGCAGCGGCCGGTACTTGATGTCTGGTAACAAGATTAACTTTCATCTCGTCGTTAGCCATTTAGAGTTGTCAAATTTGATCTTCCATTGTAAGCATTTGTTCTTATAGGAGCGTTATGCGCATCTCTACCATCGCTTGCTCCTATGTTTGGTTTCGCATAGAAACCACCATCTTCGCGCGGCTTAGTAAAGGTTTAGTCACGTGAACGCATACGGTGCCAATTGTAGTCTTTGTGAATTTCACAGGGATGACAATGAGTGATTAGTAGTTTTAGGCTTGACACGTCTCACCGGAGAATGGCACCACTCGACTCTCTGCGGGACTCTCTCTTCTCTCCCTCTAGAACTGTTAGGGTTTTGTTGATAGAACAGAAGGTGTAGTAGCCTACTCGCAACCTTCTAGCACTAGTCGAATACTTGAAGGCTACATCGAAGCCTACCTAGAGACTCGAAGCCCAACAAGACAATAACTAAGTTCACGAAGCCTTCCGAGACTAATCGAACACTCGAAAGAATCATCGAAGCTAACTGCCATAGTCAAAGATAGATGAGCAGCGCCAGAACTCAGTACCAATACCAGAAATACTTTGACCATGCACATGGTCGAAGTCAGACACGTCAGACAGCCAGCTCGCCTGACAGAATAGAGAAACAAACCGCTCGACAACTATAGTGCCAGAACTAACAATTACAGTATCAGACCCAATAGTTACAGTGTCATAACCGACCCCCGGTACAAGTCAGTTATCCCCAAAGGATATACATGTAAGTTGACCTCCCATGGTGACTCAGCCCTTTCAATATCCTATAATAGGAGGGAGGAGGCACTATGAAGGGGTTATAAAATCTTTCCCGCTAAGCCTTACAAGATTTTCTTCGAATAGCCTGTAACCATCTACTCTTTGATCCATCTACCAACTCGATATATATCATTTCTCCTTAAAATCCTCACTAGAGGTCGTGGAGTAACCCATTTTAGGCCTCCACACAAGTGTATTATCTCAGTAGTATCTTTTATTATTGTTATTTAAATGCTTACAAGCCCCTAGTTGAAGATTAACCCCTTGGTGTAAGAGTCGGTTTCCCCTCATACGAAACTTGGCCCCTACATTTGGCGCCGTTTGTGATCCATCCACCCTACCCAACTCCCCTTGTCTCTTTTTAATTTATCTTTCTACCCTTTACCGCCATCCTCAATGGCCCCTACCCTTCGCTCTACCTCAGTTATTGTTGGAAACTCCACCGACGGCATAGCTGCCCAACTCGCCCTCATCAGTCAATAGTTTGCGCAAGCCGAAGAGCACCATTCCAATCAGCTATGTCTAGAACGTGAAGACAGAGGCAACAAGGTCAAGGATGAATGGTAATGTTGTTTGGATGATAACGAGCGCTAACATCGTACCCTCGACGAACTACGTCACACAGTTCAAGAGCTTCAACAGGTCCAAACCCCAGATGATCCTCTGCGATCCCGGGCTCCATCCCCTTCTCGCCCCCAAGTTGAGGTTTCCCCGGTCCACCTTGGCGCCGAGGGTTCTCCCACCATTTTACCTACAGGTTCAATCCACCTTGGCGTATACCCCACGGAGGATTCTTCTGACTTCACTCTTCGAACTACCTAATTCCCCAAACGCCGCCCTGCTCGAGAACGTCTTGGGGAGAGCAGCGCTGAGCACACTCCGAACCTTCGACATCTTCCCCCTCGACCCCAGAGCTCTCCCCCTCACCCTGCTTACCTCACTCAGTAGAAACTTGATCAGAAAATCCACGCCGTTATTCGTGTCAGCGCAAGCCCCACACCAAACTCTTGGAGTCGGTTAAACAACCCTATCTACCCCATACTTCTCGCGGTCGAAGTACTTCAAATTTTCCATCCCCTAAAATCATTAAATACTACAATACCGACCCTTAGTCTCACGTCCTCGAATCTCAAAATGATTTGAGTCTGTATTTCACTGCCAATCATATCTTATTTTGAATGTTTTCCACCAGTCTAACTGATAGCCCTCTCAAATGGTACCAAAGCCTCCCTAATAGTTCGATCCAAAGCTTTGAATAATTGTCAAGCCTTTTGATCGCCCTGTTTTCCTTTAACAAAGACCGTGAAGTCCGGGTTGATGCTCTCTTCAACTTTTGTAAATCCCACAGCGAAACACAAGAAGCTTTTACGAAGCAGTTTCTCGATGAGTCCCGCAAAGTCGAAAACCTCGATTGTGTAAATGTTATTCTCACGTACTCTAACACACTACTAGATAACAGTCGTGTCAAGGAATGTATCATGCTTCATAAACCGTAAACCCTCTAGGAGATATTATCTAAGGTTAACATATACATCAACCTCGAATGCCTTCGCGAATCAAATCACCTGGGGCAAGCCTCGACCACCAACAATAACAAACCTCGACCATCTTCTGCACCCATGGTCGCTCCTGTCTCACAGGAGACTGAGAGCCGCAAACGCCCTCACTCCGATGACACCCCTGCTGAGATCTGCAAAAAATGACCCAAGCCGGTCCTTCCCAAGCTCATTGTTCCCATCAACACCCTTCTTACACAAGTATAGGTCGACCCTATCTGGCGTACCCCCTACCTCATCGAGGTCAGGAAAGACAAGTCTTACTGCCAAAATCACAAATGCAACTTCCACTCTACCAATAAATGTTATGCTCTACAACGTTTGCTCGAAATGATCTTTAAAGCAGGTCGTCTACATCGATACATCACTGATCTTCCCAGCTACCTCGACAGGTCGTATCTCACCCCTCAGCCCACCCCAACTGTCGACTCGCCTGAGGTATACATTTTCCAACTTCATCTCATCGAAGTCAACAACATCGACAGAGACCGTACTAGAAGCAAGCGCAAGCGCATCGAAGAATGCTGCAAGCTTACCTACCAGGAGAAGCTACCCATCCTTCTACCAGAATCGAGCCAATGCCCTCGCCCCGAAGGTATATCCTTCATCGATTGTGATACTTCTCATGTTCGTTTTCCCCACTCTGACCCCTTGGTCATTATGATTAAGGTCGAACACCTCGTCCTCCATACCATGCTTATTGATACCTGTAGTGCAGCCGATGTGCTCTTCCTCCAGACTGTTCCAGCCATGTAAAAAATAGACCTCATTACACCGACTAATGTCGAACTCAAGGGCTTTAATGGTGTCACCGAAGTCGCGGTCGGTTGCCTTAGCCTCCCTGTCACTACTGGCACAGTCACCCTCCGAACCAGTTCTCTCGTCATCGATAAGAAATCTGAGTACCTAGGCATTCTTGAGCACGACTTGCTGCATGCCATGAAAGCCATACCTTCGACTTAATACCAAACACTTTGTTTCACTACCCCTTGTGCCACGTGAAACATAAAAGGCTCTCAATGCCTAGCCCGCTCCTGCGAGCACCCCGAGATCGATCTTACATGAAAACTTGTTAAACCATAGCAATCAATGCTTCCCTTTATTGTAACACCTTCGAGCCCATCTACCACACCAGTCGAACCAACCGTTTACATCAAACTCGAAGGACCTGGTCGAGGTACGTACATTGAAAGTTTTTGAGCAAATAAAGACGTCTTTGCTTAGACATTCCATGAGATGCCCGGTGTTGACCCCACTTTAGCCTGCCATCGACTTGACCTCATCCCTCACTCTATTGCCGTAAAGCAGAAGAAGCGTACTTTGGCCCCGTGGCTTCAAGAAGCTATAAACCTCGAGGTCGACAAACTCTTTGCCGCTGGTTTCATTAGAGAAGTCAAGTATGCTGACTGGATCTCAAACATTGTTGTCGTTCCCAAGAAGAATGGCAAGATCAGAATCTGCGTCGACTTCACAGACCTCAAGAAACACACACCGAATGATAGTTTTCCTTTCCTAATCATTTCAGTACTCCTGGATGCCACAGCCGGTCATGAACAACTATCGATGATGGACGCTGCTTCGGGTTACAGTCAGGTGCCCCTCTTCTCGAGGACCAACTTAAAACTTTGTTTATTACTGAACAACATCTTTACTGCTTTAAAAATACGAGTGCCACTTACAAACATCTTGTTACCACAATGTTCAAACATTTGCTTGGAAAGTCGGTCGAAGTATATATCGACGACATGTTATGCAAAAGCCTCCAAAAATAGACCCATATCCAAGACCTCACCGAGGTATTTGCCATTCTTCGTTCTTATAACATAAAACTTAACCCAGACAAGTGTCAGTTTGGTGTTTCATCCGGCAAATTCTTATGTCACCTTATCAGCAAACTTGGTATGGAGATTGATCCCACTTATATTCACGCCCTCATTGATATGCCTTCCCCTCGAACCAAGAAAAATGTCCAGAAGGTTGCTGGCAAGATAACCGCCTTCAACTGTTTTATCTCTAAATCCTCTTATCGATGTGCTTGGCTTTTCTCCCTCTTATGCGACCAAGGCGTCCATAAGGCCAAAAAGAAAAACAACCCCGAAATCAATTGGACACCCGATTGTAAGCAGGCCTTTCTCGAACTCTAAACATACCATGGTCGAGCACCCATCATCAACACCCCCAACGAAGGTGAAATACTTTCTTTATACCTTGCAGTTACCGACACTTCTATCAGCTAAGTCCTTATTCAACTTGAATCTAGCATCGAGAAACCTGTGTACTTTATCAGCAAAACTCTGACACCTGCCGAGACTCGATATACTAAGCCCGAGCGATTACTCTTTACACTCTTCTACACTGCTCGAAAGCTCAAACCATACTTTCAAGCCCACCCTATACGTGTCATCACCAGCTACCCCCTTCGAGAGATCCTCAGTAAGAAAGATAAATCTAGACTGGTATAACAATGGTCTATTTATCTAGGTGAACACGGCATCATTTTTGAGAAACAGATATCTCAAAAAGGCTAAGCTGTCATTGATTTCCTTACCGACTTCCCGGTCGAAGACATTGACTGGGAGGAACACGAAGATGATCTACCAGAAGACCAGCCCAAACAAAATGACCCCTAGAACCCTAACATGGGTTGGCGCCTCTTTACAGATGGATCTGTTGGACCTAATGGTTTAGGGATCGGTGTTGTTCTAGTTACCCCTCTAATGACAGAATCGAAAAGGTTGTCAAGTAAAACTTTGAATGCTCTAATAATGAGGCCGAGTATGAAGCTCTAATACATGGCCTCGATCTTGCCCTCGAACTTGGTGTTCCCAAACTTGTAATATTTACCAATTCCCAGCTTATTCAGAGACAGTACACTGATGAAAATCAGGCAAACGGTCGTATGGTTGAGTATGTTGCCCTTGTCCGCCAGCGCATAGATCGTTTTCCCAAAAAATCTTCCATTACACATTACTCTCGAGGCGAAAATAGACATGTCGATGTTCTTGCCTACATAGAAGCCATATTAGGCCAGTCTGAATCTCGAACACTCCATATCGAAGTACTCGAATGCCCAAGTATCGACCAGATGGAAGTCAATGCCATTAATACTGGGGGCATGAGTCTCGATCCAGATGACTGGCGAACACCCTTTCTTGCTTATTTCAATAGTTCTACTCTCCCAGAAGATCCTAAAGCGAAACGTTTGTTACTAGAAAACTGCCACAAATACACCATTCTCAAAGGCGGTCTACACCGCAAATCCCCGAACGGCGTACACCTCCGATGCATCTCCCAAATTGAAGTTACTACCATACTCACCAAACTCTACGAGGGTACCTGCGGTGCTCATACTGTTGGTTAATCAATGGCTCTTCGAGTCGTCACACAAGGTTTATTCTGGCCTAATATAAAGAAACAAGCTGAAGAGTATGCGAAACACTGTGACAAATGCCAACGTAATGCCCATGACATCCGAAGCCCTTCACAAGACCTCCATTGCAGTCAAGTTGCTTGGCCCTTTAAATGATGGGCGATTGATCTAGTGGGCCCTTTTCCCAAAGCTTCGGGTCAACGGGAACATCTCATAGTGGCCATAGATTACTTTATTAAATGGGTCGAAGTCGTGCCTTTGTGTCAAACCAGAGAAGAAGAAGTCATCAAGTTCTTATGAGATAATATCATCACACATTTTGGCTACCCTCACATGATTCGATGCGACAACGATCCACAGCTTATTGGGAGAAAAGTCCGTAATTTCCTCAAAAAGTATAACATCATCCTCTCCCCTTCCACACCTTATTACCCTCAAGGGAATGGCCAAGTCGAAGCAATCAATAAAATTATAGTCAATGGCCTAAAAAAGCGCATCGATGAAAAGAAAGGCCGATGGGCTCAAGAATTACAGCATGTACTCTGGGCCCATCGCACCACACCCAGAAAGGCAACGGGCTGCACTCCCTTCCTCTTGGCTTACGGTACCGAATCCGTGCTACCTACCCAGTTCCAAGTAGCAACACGCGATCCTGACCTCCCTGATGAAGATAATGAGTTTGAACTTGGATGCAATATGTTATACATCGACGAAACTAGAGACTGAGCCATTGCAAACCTCAGTCGTTACCACCTCTCCCTCCAAAAATCATAGAATAAAAAGGTTCGACCACGCAGTTTCAATATTGGAGATTTGGTACTTCGACGAGTCACTCCCTCTTCAAAGCCTCGAAATTTCGGTAAGCTAGCCGAGTCCTGGGAAGGATCTTATGTCGTGTACGACAAAACCAACAAAGGATCCTATTATCTAATGACAGAAGCGAATGAGCCTCTACCTAACCCATGGAACATAATGCAGTTAGTCTCATACAACAGGCCGCGGCCACCACCTTATTTAACTGATGTAAATACAGTATAATCAATGCACATATTTTTTATCCTTTGAGCTTCATGTCATATCTTCAAGTGAATTTCTTGGTCTAACCTAAGTATCACGTTAACCCTTCGACCCGACTGATACTTGGGGGCAACCTCGATGTTTTTCAAGTTTCTAATTCGAGCAAACCCGAGGTGCATGAATAGTCGATAAACCAGACCATCGAGAATGTATTGGGGGCGACCCCATAATGCTTCGTTCAGGATCAATCCTATAGATAGACCCGGGGACGACCTTCGAGGTTCAGTACACTTCTCGACTGTGTCAAATCTAAGTATCAGTCAACCCTTCGACTTGGCTGATACTCGAGGACGACCATAAAGCTCTTCAAGGTTCCAGCTCGAACCCTGATACTAGCATTCTATACTACGAATCACACACACTGATACAAGCATACAAATATACCAACAATTTAAGTTCAATACACACAAGCAATTCAAATCAACCACATACAAACAAGTAACAAGTTTCAATACGTTACACATTGCTCGAGTACTGCCCATCCAGCAGATTCAATTAAAATGCCACATCAATCAAATTTAAACATCACAACAAGATAAGAGGATAGAGTTTATTGCAGTAAATAGACAACAAAGACATACCTTCTACTAGTACTCCACTCATATAGGAGTGACCGCACTAACTCCTCCTATAGGTTCTTTAGCAACAAAACCTTCAGTACTCTCGACAATAGGGTTCAGTCCTACAGCGTCTGCACCACCAGCGACTACAACACCTCCTAAAGTTGTACTAATACCGACACAATCCACTTCGATCACAGGAGCCTCCACACCATCTTCAACACCTCCACCAGTAGGATCCACTTCCATTCCCACTAGCTGCGCCATATCCTCGACAGCTGGCTCTTTGGTCAAAGGAAAGTGCTCGAAGGTCTCGGGATTATACCTCAGAGTATCTATGAAGTTCTTCAGAGACGTGGCCGTGTTACACTCATTATCGTATTGCGCCTAGAAAGCTGTTCTCCGTTCTTCCAATTCAACCTCTTTTTCAGCCAGCTTCGACTCCAACATTTTTCGAATTTGATTATTGTTGGCAACCGAAGTCTCGAGTTCCCTCGCACACTCGGCTCTAATCTGCAACTTCTCTCACTTTAACATATTAACCTCAGTCTCAAACGACATCGTGGTCCCCCGAGTGAGCTCCAGACTCTCCCTCACCTCTTTCAATTGTCTACTTGTTACCCTCTGGACTTTGGTAAAAGCTTGGGCCTAAACATGTACTTACTAGAATACTCAACACATCAGTACTTCTCGAAGGATAGCCATTTTTTCTTAAATTTAGAATCTCAGAAAATAGTTACCTGATACAGAGCCTTATTCATCTGCTTCCCTGCCTCATCTGGGTCATTTCCACATAGGGTCGTTATTGATGCGGTAGTTGTTCGAGCCTGCTCCTTCAGTTCGGCTTTGCATCGTGCTTCATCCACATTATCAGCCACCTGCTCACGAGACCTCCTACACAGAGTAGTCTTCGTCTGCTGCATTATCGAAGCTTCGACAATAGCCTTTCCCTTACCCTTGCTAGCCTGCCTCGACACCTTGGGAACAGCCTCGAGTACACTCTGTTGTACGGTCCCCGACCCTCCTCGCCGCTCCCTCAGCACGTAGCTCAACTTTCGACTCAACCTTCCCTTCTCCATCTCTTCGACCTATGTCGAAGCACCTTCTTTTCTTCTCTTCTTCGTTGGTCTAGCAGCAACAAGTACGTTTCGAAGCAACGTATCTATCTTCATTTACCTTTTCCTCATAATACCCAACTTACCAAATACCCAATTTACCCATGCCTCATCGTGGTCGATCAGTTTGTTAATATTCCTCTTTGGATTTATCTATGCTCTGTTGCTGGGTTCTGCAATACAGTAAAAATAAGTTTAAATAACCTATTCGATCAACATAATAAACAGCCTTTGACTGTCAACTTACTTGGATTATATACCCTGTGCTACAACTTATACTCCTCTTCCCCCTCTACATTATCATAATCACCCCTTACCACCACTAAATCCTTATCCTTATCCCACCCCTGCTCCCATTCCTATTTATCCCTCTCATCCCCCGAAGGCTCGACACTACCTTCATTCCCCCTCCCCTCCCCCTCCTCATTCTCCTCTTCGTTACTCTCCCCGACTACTCGAGCCCTCTGACAGCTCCTACTCGAAGCTCCAACTTCTGGTACTACCACAGCTAAGGGGAAGTCTATTATAATTTTTAACTCTTCTACCTCGTTGCTCTCGTTTCCTCGACCTCGACCAGATATATTAGCCTTGTCCATTTCGTCCTCCTCATCTATCAGCCTCATCCTTGAAGATTGACGGGTGCGTATTATACCCTACAAAAAAAGAGGTACATAATTAGATCTAATATTCGATCATCACGTTTCGATATCATATTTTGTTCTACCCTCTCCAAATCGCCCAACTCACAGTCAAATGCTCGACTGCAACCCTGGTCACCCCCTTACTATCCCCAATTTGCCACTGGGTTATACCTCTAGCCATATGGGTTACCCCCTTCCTCAATCATGCCATTACCAACAAAAACCCTAGTAGCACCTACCCCACAATACAAACAATATACAAATACAGAAGACGTAAAAACATAGCAGAATCACAAATCACCTATGTGCGAAAGAAATCAGAAGACATACTTGTTTGAATAGTTTAGATCTCTAAGCAACAACGAAGTGTATTTCTCTCATTTCCAACAAGATCTACTGCAACAATGGAGTATGTGCTTCCTTTCTTCCTCCTCTATTTTCTTTATGTTTGAGTGATTGGGAACAGTAAATTTCTCCCCTCACCTCTTTAAATACCACCTCACAAAAATAAAACTGCCTCGATTTTCCCACTCACCATCATTACCACTTCTCCACTCCCTCTCATTTTTTGGCTGCGATGTGTTTTGACATGATTACCCTCAACTACTCACACGTGCGTACCACATGCTCGCATCTTATAATTTTTTATATATAAATCTCTCGAACCTTCTGGCACCCTGCCCGAAGCTGTCAACTCAAACATACGTGTCACTCCCACCTTTTTCTACAACCTGAGGAAATATCATAATGACCTGCAGGGAACTCGGCCCTAGGAACAGTACCGCCTTTGACATGTCAGTTGTTACTGCTACTTGCAGTCGAAGCCCATATGCCTTCGACAGTAAAAAAAATTAAACCTCTCCTGGTCCCATTTGCGAACCGTCGTCTACATTCTACTTCGAACCATCGCCCATACACATAAAGTACCAGAACCTTCGGCCAAGATTTTTCAATTATATGACACTACTCAAGTTCGTTACCGTTTTTAATCGTGTTCGACTTTTGACAAGTGCTACCAGGCCTACCATACGCATCAAGTATTCGAAAATCACTCAAGTTTCTTACCATTTTTGGTCATTTTGTTACTTAAGTTCGAAGTTCGAGCATCAATACCGCGCCTATATTATCATTGTCTATATTACACATTGCTATTTTGCTACCACAATTTGGCAAAAGTAAATTTCCATTACATAAGCATACGGGCGTACATCATGGATATCGAACAGGAAAGGGAAATACAATAGCAACAATAACAACAACAAAAAACACATAACAGAAAACCTTTACCAACCTAGCACCACCACCACCACCACCAGTACCACCACTACCACCAAGACTCCCCGTCCTCAACTCGGTCTTCTGCATCGACCTGGTCCTCGGCCAGGCACTTCAGAAAGAAGTATCAATTGTTGGCGCTCGGGTTCATCCATTGCAGTACCCTCCACCAATGTGCGTACAACATCCCACAGATTGGCTCCTCTGGCTCCAACTTGACTAAATCCGGCATCACCCAGTCTAGACCGTGATCGCCGAAGAATTTTTCTTTTAATACAACCATCTATTGTTCTATCCGACACTCTTGAGCTTCCATCCTTTTCTGGTACCTCGTATTTAGTGTAGTTTCCATGGCTTCGGTTATGCAAAGAAGAAAATGTAGATAGCCTGAAATTCTCCCTAACACCCCCTATTTATACTGGGATTAAGGGTCATTTATTACCTCTTAATCAATACTTCTCTTAATTACCTTCCTTAATTACTCTCCTCAGAATTGGCCACATTCAACCAGTTAACTCTTCAACTTCCCATGCCCAACTATTTTCTCAGCACGCACCATCTACACTAATTTTCGAGGCCCCTGCTGAGAGGAGGCAAATATAGCAGCCTACTCGCAGCCTTCTAGCACTAGTCGAATACTCGAAGGCTACATCGAAGCCTACCAAGAGACTCGAGACCCAATAAGATAATAACTAAGTCCACGAAGCCTTTTGAGACTAATCGAACACTCGAAGGAATCATCAAAGCTAACTGCCATAGTCGAAGATAGATGAGCAACGCTAGAACTCAGTACCAGTACCAGAAATACTTCGACCATGGAGATGGTCGAAGTCAGACACGTCAGACAGCCAGCTCACCAGATAGAACAGAAAAACAAGCCGCTCGACAACTACAGTGTTAACAGCTACAATGTCAGACCCAACAACTACAGTGTACAAGTCAGTTGTTCCCAAAGGATATACATATAACTTGACCTCCCATGGTGACTCAACCCTTTATATATCCTATAAATAAGAGGGAGGAGGCACTATGAAGGGGTTAGAAAATCTCTCTTGCTAAGCCTTACAAGATTACCTTCGAATACCCTGTAACCATTTACTCTTTGATCCTTCAACTAACTCGATATATATTATTTCTCCTTAAAATCCTCACTAGAGGTCGTGGAGTAACCCATTCTAGGCCTACACACGAGTGTATTGTCTAAGTAATATCTATTATTATTACTATTTATATGTTTGCAAGCCTCTAGTCGAAGATTAAGAGCCAGTTTCCCCTCAGACAAAACTTGGCCCCTACAAAAGGTTCTTGAAAATAAGGTCCATTCTTAAGTTACCTTATCTCCCTATTTATATGGGGAGTCTCTGACCTAGAAGTGCCCAGGCTCACACGACGTGTGTAACTCCTAAGATACCCCTCTGGGATTTTAGGTTTTACTTCTCCACGTGGGCAGGGCTACTATTGCTTGTCATGGCCCGTTGAGAGAGCTTCCCGTAAGACGTATTTGTCAATTGGGGGGAGGTCGTTTCAACGACCTTGGGATCTCGTGGTTTCGTCTTGGCTAGAGGTCGTTAGGAGAGCTTCCCCTGAGATGTGCGTGCTTATTGGTGGGGAAGTCGTCTAACGACATGCAAGCTCGTGGTTAGTGGGAGTGTGCTCCTACAATAATCCTTCTAGGGATATAAATAGAATCCTCAAAAACTCTCTAGGGTTAAGAGTCGGTGGGCCAACCCAAACCCAGTTTAGGTTGGGTCCAACCGAATGATCGAACCGAATGGTTCTAAATAGAATCCTCTAAAACTCTCTAGGGTCAAGAGTCGGTGGGTCACCCAAACCCAATTTGGGTTGGGCCCAACCGAATGGTTTTAACATTGGGAACTAGAGATTTGGACAATGTTTCGTCACCTTCGAAATTTTGCCGGCATCATTCCCCATGTGGGAGAGAATCAAGGGACACCTCAAATGAAAGGCATTTCCAGCAGTAAGCCGAATCAGATTCCATTTCTCTTTAGAAAAAAAGAACAAGAGCGAGAGGGAGGGAGAGAGAGAGAGAGGTCAGAGTAGTAGAAATGGTGTTTACTTTGAAGGGTTTAATGGGAACTCAAATTTCTCTTAAAACTTGTCATCCCTTTTTGATGAAAGTTCAATTGGTGAAGGATACAAAGATTCAGACATCAAAGTTGAAGCTTTGGAAGGGGAGACCCAAGTCAGGAAGAAGACTTGTTATGTGTGAATTAGTAGACTTTGAAGAGAGAACAAGCCCTAATGAGGTAAACCCATTTTATCATTTCACATTTTATTCAAGTATGTATGTATTACTCTTTATATGTCATTGCTTGTCTATGATTGTGATGCCCTTTGAATATTGGCTGAAAAATTTAGATACTTTTTGGACCTTTTCCATTAGTAAGGCAAATATGGGCATATAACAGGAAATGGTGAGTTAACCTGAAGAAATCAGCATCCATAGTTGCATCAACAATGCCTATTAGATGGTTTAAGATCCCAAAACACTCCTCCAAAGTGATTATAGTGATGATTGTACCTGGTTCTTTTAGAAACACTCTGTGAGCTATCATGTCGAGAATTCCATGTCTATGTATGTAGTTGATGGTTGGAAATATCACTCCTTATATGAAATTATGCCAACTTAATTGAGAAAATCTGAAAACACTAATAAGAAAAAAATAAAGAAATTTTCTTTAACTTATATAAAATATAAAATGAGAAAAATCTTAATAAATACGACACAGTGTATCTTATTTTTTAATCTGACATGACCAAAAATTACATAATCAGAGCAATTATTTTGAAGTCTCACATCAAAGCGAACCTTTTGAAATCTTAAAATGTCATATATAAGACGAATATATGCATTTATCAAGGGGGCGACATGTAGCCTGGCCTCTGAAAAAGTAAAAGCATTTATTTTCTAAACATTGCTACTCCCATTTTTTCAAGAATCAAAACAGCTCTAGAACTTGTATGTCGACTCAACATATCCCAAAACTCATTGGTTCTCTGAGACTGCCTATCGCTAAACTATCTGCAGTACCATTGGCCTCTCTAAAGATATGCCATAATACCTTCATTAGATCTTACCCCAGGGTTTGCAACTATCATTGAATCAGTTTCCACCACCAATGGATGCCAGTTATACTCCTTGCAGAATCTCAAACCCGTGAGCAAATTATAGAGCTCAGCAACAGTGTTGGAACCAGGCCCTAAAGCAGTTGAAAAAGCAAAATCTAGTTTCTCTGTGTCATCTCTAACAACCCCACTACATCCACATAATCCAGTAGAACCTCTTGCAGATCCATATATGTTGAGTTTGTATGTGTGTTGAAGAGGTTTTATCCACCTTACTACTCTTAAACTCTCCATTTTATAGGTTTCTTCACAATCTGTTGGTCTTGTAAAGCTAGTTGTTCAGGAAAGTTACAGTGCTTGTAACCTTAAGGTAATATCTCCATTAGGCAAATAATGTGACGGCAATGTATATTGAAATAGGGTTTGAAGTAGGAGAAATGAGAGAGGTGGTGGTGGTGGTGGATTAAAGCAGCGGTGAATATGAAAGGGGCGCTCTTCGATTCTATAGTGGCTAAGTGGAAAGAAGTCATCCAGGGAAGTCCATGACGTTCTCCTAATCGGAGGGCTTTTCTTTCTCTTTTTATTTGTTTATTGCCTTGTAGTTTTTCCTTTGGTTTTGTTATCCTTTTTCTATATCAATAAATTTTGCGTTCATTGGAAAAAAAAAAGTTGAGAGAAAATGGAGAGTGAGAATCGTGACTAGAATGCCAATCTCATTCTCTTCTTAAAGCTGGATAACTGTAAAATGGATTATTCTCTTACTTTCCGATTAACCCTTCAAGAGTCATTTATGTTGTAAAGGGACCATTAAAAGTGTTTGCTAGTAATACAATTGCCGTAAGAAATGCTTTCTACTACAGAAGACTGTAAATATCATATTGCTAGTTTAAATGAAACATAAAGTAATTGTAATGGAGGATATATCCATGAAAAGCAACATGTAAGAACAAAAATAGTGAAAATTATTAGATTGAAATAATTTCTCCAAGTAACTAGCAATTGCTAGCTATCTCGAATACATATTGCTAGTATAGTAAGTATTTTCCACATCTAATGCTAGCTTGAGTTTAGGTGAAGCCTCCATATTTAACTCATTAATTCTCCAGTTTCATCTTGAATTCCTTCGCAACTGCCCCTAATGCTTCGAGATATGCCAAACTAAGATACCTTTTGATTTCCTATCTTTCTTTTTGTACTCAATTTCTCTAAGTGATTTGATATACTCATCCAGGAGCTCATGGATAGTTGCAGCACGGTCACCCTCTTTTTTCTTGCAAAAGCAAGTCAGAATTTAGGCAAGACCCCTACCGGTATATATCAAAATTAACAAGGTTAAGTTCTAATGTAGGAAGTTCCAACAGGGTCCTGTCAAATAATGTCAAGGTCCTCCGTGAAAGGCCCCCCAAAATTACACCGTGCATATCATGAACAAGTCTAGACAGGAATAAAGCAACTTTGTTGGTCTCTATCTTTTTTGATGGGTAAACTGGGGTTAGGAAGAGGCAACCAGGATATATTAACAAATAGAAAGAATTACAACCTAATTTACTCCTTGCCTCTAGCATTCTCCTCATGAATATAACAAAATTGGAAGGATATGAACTAGGGGAGAGCACAGTTTTACCTATTACAATTAGCAAAGCAGCAAGCAAACCAGCACATCGCTTAAACTCTCTAAAGCAACGATAGATACTAAAATAATCTAAGATGGATTCGAGTCTTTTGATAGCTTGAGCAATATGATAACAGCTCCAGAGGTTAGCACAACCATCGTTGAATTAGGCAACCATGAGTTTAGAGTCTGTGCCTATACAAATTCTCGTGTACCCTCTTTACACTCCTAAAACCAGCCCCTTAAGAATGGCCTGCATTTGATGAAATACTACATACTGAGGGTCAGAAGACCCAGCAAAACGACCAAGGCATGTATCACTTGAGTCTCTGAAAATTCCCCGATAGCCTCCTCTATCAGCATTTGTAAGACTTTGTTGGCCTCTTTGAAAGATGGGCTTGACCCAAAATCCCTCTAGTTAAACTTCTGTTTGGCCCTCCAAAGAGGCTTAACAATCCCTTACACCATTGAGACTGTAAGCTTGGAAACCGATCCCAACTGAATCTTTTTTTTTAAGAGGCCAATTGAATTGTTTTCCCTGCAGACCCATGGCATAGATTTGAAGCCTCAATTTAGAAATTTTTGTTGAGCGAGTATGGACAACTCCCACCCCCACGTAATAATCATCTCTAAATTATACCCCCACATCCATATGTGCCTTCCATAGCAGTCTCAGTGTTGAACAATATCCAACCATAGTTAATGATAGGTCGTGGTCGTTAGTGAAACATCCATATTTGGAGTTTGTTTCATTCCGTGTTTAGAATATAGTTGTCAGCACTACCTCGTGGTTACTCGTCGTCAGAGATTGCACAGAGCGACTACAGTTGAACTGACACTGATCAAGTACGTGGGTTTGTACCTCTTCGCTCAAAAATATCAAACCCTTAATATTTTACAAAATGTCAAAAAGGAAGTGATGTGTTTTGGAGAAAATATGTTTTTGTTCGAACAAACTTTTTCTCTGTTCGAACATTTTACTTAGAACTTTTTTCTTCGAATAGGATTATTGTTTTGTTCGAATAAAATATTGTCAGTTCGAATATATTATTTCTCTATTCGAACAGAGTTTGAATTTTTAGTTTTTTAATAAAAGACATCCTTTCTTATTTTACTTTTTAACTCTTCCAAAACCTATTTTTCTTGGGCTGGAGATTTTAGAGAGAACAGAGATTTCAACGAGCAATTTAATGCGAAGTAAAACTCAAATTAAATCAATCGAAGAATTTAAAAACCTAATCTATATTTGCAAAGTTTGTGAGTTTCAAGCTTGGATGCTTTGACGGGAGATTGAAGCAAGGCGTTGCAAGAACGAAGAATCGATTTCAAGGAGCTTGATTAGAAGAGAGGTAACCACGGGATGTGTTTATCGAGTATGTAAGTAATTAAACTCTTGTAATTCCGTTTCAATATTTGATTGTTTAGCTGTCGTTAATTCGGCAGCGATCTGTGGGTTTTTCTCTTGAGAAAGGTTTCCCACAGGGTTAAAATTCTTTGTTCTTGTGCTTGATGTACTTGTGCTTGTTGACACTAGATAATCAAACCAACTTGAATTAGGCTAGGGTTAAATCGTTAATTCAAGGATTTCAGACCTATTAATTTTGACCTAAATTAATCAAAATTGATTAGTCTCAAGTGATTAGATCATTCAATTGGTATCAGAGCGGTCACGCTTCGAGGATTAACAACCTGAGCGTGGATCCTGACTTGACTTGACTGCTTAAGAACAATGGATTATGAGAAGTTTGGAGGTCCTGTAAATTGTCATCCACTCTTTGATGACAAAGATTATCCATACTAGAAAGTCTGAATGGTTGCATTCTTACAATTAATTGGGGAAGATGTATGGATTGCCATTGAGGATGGATGGAAACCCCCTACCATGATGCAAGGTACACCAGGTAGTGTTATAGAGGTCCTTAAACCTAGAAACCAATGGTCAAAGGAAGAAAAGGATGCTGCCGGTTATAACTTTAAAGGCCGTAATGCTATCTTAATTGTTGTGAGTCAAAGTGAGTTTCGACATATTTCTGCCTGTATCACTTCAAAAGAAGCTTGGGACATTCTAGTTCAAACTCATGAAGGCGATGATACAGTTAAAGAAAGTAAGCTACAAATGCTACTTTGCAATTTGTGAATATTCGAATGAGTAAAAATGAACCTTTTGATGGATTTTATGCGAGACTAAGTGATATTTCAAACACTAGTGCCGCATTAGGAGCAGCTTATTCCGATGTCCAAATTGTTCACAAAATTTTAAGTTTCTTCCTAAGAGCTTTAGATCCTGACATGATGCTATTAAGGAAGCTCAGGATCTTAAGAAAATAAAATCAGATACATTAGCTGGAAAGTTATAAACTTTTGAACTCGAGATGAAAATGGAAAATCCCGAGAAGAACAAGAGTGTTGCTTTTAAATTTTCATCTTACTCTTCTTTTAAGGGTACCAAAGAGGTTGATCACTCATATATCTCAGATGATGATGAAGGTTCGGATATAGATTCATCAGTTGCTCTTATTAGCCAACAATTTCAAAAAATCTTAAAAAGACGTCAATTTCAAAAACAAGGGCAATCGATGAACTATAAACCACGACCTCATGATCGGGTCAAATCTTATAATCGGCAGACCAACAATGACACTGACCTAAGTCAAGTTGAATGTTATAAGTGTCACAAGTTTGGTCATTATGCTCACAGTTGTCCCAATAAGAAATTTGGAATTAATCACAAAGTTATAAACATTAGTGTTACTTGGGATGATAGTGATGATAAAAATAATAACAATGAGGATCATCCCCCAAGTAGTTGAGAATGGACAATATTGCGCATATCGTATTTTTCTAAATTGTAGTAAAGAAAACTCAGACGCTTTCGAACTTGAGAATTCTATTGAAAATTAAAATGATCATGAAAAAAATGAGTTTGAGGACCTGAATCTTGAAGACTGTATGCTCAGACTTTTGCGAAGTATATTAAACTTGGTAAACTTAACAAAGTCTTGAAATACCAAGTTAATACACTCACGCGTGAACTTCAAGAAAAAATTGAGAATACAAGTCACGAGATAGAAATGTTTGAAGGTGAGAAACAAGGTCTCCATGACAAGGTTATGATTTTAGAAAAAGGAGTTCATGATGTGAAGGAGAATATGAAATCAACTTTGGACGAACTACATGCGGCCAAGCTTGATTTAGTTTTATCTAAGCAGAAACTTAATTTTTTTTGTCATGGAGCTAAAAATATTGATAAGATGTTATGTATGGGAAAAACGGATACTGATAAAAGGGGTCTAGGATATGAAGAACATCTATCTAATGCTAAGACTCAAGTCACAAAATTTGTCAAAGTAATTGCTACTACATCATTGCCTAAACATAATATAATATCCTCCACTTGTAATCAAGCTAAAAGGTTCTCGTACTCTCAGATTTATTATTGTGGATTATGTGGTCGAAAGGGTCATATTGCGTCTTATTGTAGATTTGTTAGACCCTATCAACCATATGTTCGACCATTCAATGGACAAAGATATAATTCAAATGTGATTTCTACTAATGTGAAAAGTGAGAATTTGTCTAGATGGTTTGTAGAGGAAACCTTAGCTTGAAGGATTCTTCGAACCATTTGGGTGCGGAAGACTAATTTGGCACCTCAGATAAGGTGCAGTATTGCACTAACTGCTTTGAATGCCTTCAAGTTTGTTCAGTGGTATATGGATAATAGATGTTCTCATCATGTGACTGATGATGAGTCCAAGTTGAGTCTCCTAGAGGATATTCAAGGTGGCGATGTTGGTTTTGGTGATAGGAGCACATCTCCTGTGGAGGGTAAGGCTGAAGGACTTGGTACTCCGACGATAGATAATGTTCTTTTGGTTAAGAGGTTGATACAGACCACACTGTTATTTTTTCTAAAGGAGGTTGTGATGTATTAAATTCCCAAGGGCAACGTGTGATGTATATTGCTAGAATTGCTTACAACTGATATGTTGTTCAACACGAAGCTCTACTGTGTAATAAAGCTAAACTAAGTGATGTGGATTTGTAGCATCAAAGGTTGGGACATATTAACTTCAATGATTTGTCCAAGATTACGAGCAAAGAACTTATCAGGGGAGTTCCAAAGTTGGGAAGATTAACTGATGTTGTGTGTGGTCTGTGCCAAATTGGCAAGCAAATCAAGAGTTCTCACAAGTAGACCAACAATATTGCTACTGCACGAATTATTGAGCTAATACACATGGATTTGATGGTCCAATGAAAACTGCATCTTTAGGGGGTAAACTATATATTTTGGTAATGGTGGATGATTTTTCTCGTTATACTTGGATAGTCATGCTGAGAGAGAAGTTTAATATATTTGAAGAATTCCGTACTATATCGCTTCGAATTCAAAATGAGAAAGATTGTTCTATCAACAAAATTTGAAGTGATCGTGAAGGCGAGTTTAAGGATACCGGAGTGATCAAGTGCTGCACTTCTAACGGGATTAAACATGAATTTTCTGCTCCAATCACGCCACAACAAAATGGGGTTGCACAACGAAAGAATAGAGTTCTTCAAGAAATGGGACGGGTCTTACTTCACAGCAAGGATCTTCCTACACACTTTTGGGGGGAGGCTATTCGTATCGCGTGTTATACTATCAATAGGGTGTATCTTCGCCCACTTACGTTAAGCACGCCCTATGAACTTTGGTTTGGAAAGAAGCCGAATGTAAATTACTTTCAGGTTTTTTGGAGTAAATGCTTTATATTTCAAGATCGAGAAAGTATTAGAAAATTTGACTCTCGAAGTGATGAGGGTATTTTATTGGGCTATTCAACAAATAGTAGAGCTTTTCGAGTCTACAATTCTTGGACAAATGACTAGGCGTACTGCTCATGTTCTTGATACGGGTATTAATGTGATGACTACTGAGTTGTCTCGTATTACATCGGAGTTAGTCGTTAGGAGAGAGTTTGATTGGACTATGGGGTCAAAAGTTGAGGCTGCTTTACGGGGGATTACAAGGTTTGATATGACTCACCTCTTTACTGCATTGGAGGTGATTACGAAGGAGAAGCCCTTTTGTGCTTGGTTCCTCGGCGCAGATGATGAGACTAGGAGGGGTTATTTACGTTCTAGGTTTGGGCCAGATAGTTGTTCTCTATATGACATTGGAGGTGCATCAGACGAGTAGGTGTTCTTGGTTCCCTACCTCTTTATCTCTAGAGTATCTTTTTATCTATTTATCTCAATTGTTGTAAGACTTATTTGTTGCTTTAGTACCTATTTTGGAACAATCTAAATACTCTTTATTGGTACATATCTTTTGTAGATTATTTGGTATTTTGTAGTATTGGTACCTATCTTTTGTATATTATTTGGCATTTTGTAGTATTGGCTGGTTAATATAGAAGAAAATGTGGTTTATACATGTGTTTTTGATGTTTTGTGGAGAAACTTCTAATCTGTGGTCAGCCAAACAGACTAGTGAGATGTTGAAGTTAGAAGTTAGGATTTTAATTACAAGTTCTAACCTACAGCCAAACGCACACGAGTTTTTTTCAATCTTCTAACCTCAAAATTTCTAACCTCTTCCTTCCTCTTCTCTTCCTACCCTCTTCTCACCCCAAAAAAAAAAAAAAACATGGCCTAAATGTGTTATCTCAACACAGAGAGAACCAACGATTCACTCTCTTCTCTCTTGCATACCTCTTTCTAGCGTTTAACATGGTATGAGAGCTATAAGGAATCGATCCCTCTTTTCTCCACCCTCCCGTCCCCTCTTTTTTTATCTCTCTTCTTCCCCACAGTAAATCAAATCAAAATCCACAACATCTAGGTTATTTATTGTTGCTGGTAAGTAAAGGGGTTTAAGTTCTTTTTCTTCTTTTTTTCAAACTCTAAGTGATGGCTTAGGGATTGGTTGTTTACATTGATTTGTTTGTTGATGAGGGGTATATTGGATTGCGTTGTTGCTTGATTTTCGAAATTGATGGGGTTGATTTGGTGCTGGTTTCGGTACTGTTTTGTTTCTGCACCCCTCATCTATTTGTTTAAATATGGCTGAAAACAACAGTCATGATTACCTACCTCACTCGATTACCGCTTACCGCTGATAGATTGAATGATACAAATTATTTGGAGTGGAAACACGAAGTAGAAGTGTTTCTAAAATGGTGAAAAAATTAAATTACTGGACTGGTGTAACACCGAAGAAAGAGAGCGCCAATTACGCAGATTTGATTAGTGATGATTCGATTGTTATGGGCTGGTTGTGGCATAGCATGGAGCCGCGTATTGCGAAGACAGTTGCGTTTTGTGAATCTTTGAAGAAAATTTGGGATTATCTTGCTGATTCCTTCTCGAATCAGAATAATCTCTCTTGAGTTTATGAGTTGTATGGGCAGATTTTTAATATGAAACAAAATGGTAAACCTCTTTCTGAGTACTACAGTTCTCTTAAGGGCTTGTGGGATCAGTTGTCGCTGCATAGACCTATTACTGCTAGTGTAAAAGAGCAACAAAAACAATAGAATGAATTTATGGTTGCATTTTTATTGTCTAGTTTGGACCCCTCTCTCTGTGGTTACAAGGATCAGATTTTAGCCAGTGAGACTCTTCCTATAGCTGCAAGTGCCTATTCCATATTGGCGAGGTCATCTCTTGGTCAGAGTACTGTTGCTCCCACTTCAGAGTCTTCTGCATTTGTCTCTAGTGGCTGTGACCACTTTCGTGGTGGTTTTCGAGGTAGTCGTGGTGGTTGTCGCTCGGGTGGTAGAAGCTATGGACGTGGTGGCCGTGGTGACAAGAACTGTGAACATTGTGGAGAAACCAATCACAGTGGAAATTATTGTTGGCAAAAGTGGGGAAAGCCGAGTTATGCAAATCAAGTTTCTGAAAATACTACATATGGATCCTCTTCAGTCGAGGCTGGTTCCACCCTTTCCCCAGACATTTCAGCACAATTGAGTGAGCTTCTTTAGGCCTTGAAGACATTGGCTCCCACACCATCTCCTTCTACAGCTAATCTAGCCAACTCAGGTAATATTGCTTGTGTGGCTCAATCTCCGTCTTCTTGGGTGATTGACTCTGGCGCTAGCACTCATATGTATGGTATATCATCCCTCCTCTGATCTTTCTCGTTTTAATCATAATATTGCATTAGCTAATGGGTTATCTAAGTCGGTTCTTGAGAAAGGTGCAATCCACCCACCCAATCCATCTCCTTGCCATCTAGTCTTTATGTACCTAACTTTCCTTTTAACTTTCTTTCAGTAAGTCAGATGACGAAATCCTTACAGTGTTCAATGACTTTTTTCCCCACCTTTTGTGTTCTTCAGGGCCTCAGGACGACGATGACGATTGGTTAGGGGATTGAGTGCTACAGTATCACCTCTTTTGTGGCATTATCGTCTCGGCCACCCATCAATTAAGAAGTTGCAAGCTGCTATTTCTGGTCTTAGTTCCAAGGTGTTAGACTGTGAGGCATGTCAGTTTGGTAAACATCACCGTAATTGGTCTTAGTTCCACGGTGTCAGATGTTACTCGTACTCTCATGATAAAAATGCACGTTCCTACCACTGAGCTCTATGTTCAGTGGCTGTGTGACGCTCCACCCCATGAGAGGTCATGAGTTCGAACGGATGAGAATTGGGGGCAATCTTTTGGGTTGTCTTGTGGGCCTTCGGGCTTTGTACCTTTTCGGAGACTTCACCCTTCGGGGCTTGTGGTGGCCTTCGGGCTTTAGATGCCCTTCGGGGCTTAGTTACTCTGTGGTTACGGATCTCTAAAACTGGCTTACCTTGGATGCATGTTCCTAAACAAATTTGGTCAGATGCGGTATTGACTGCTAATTATCTTATTAACCGCATGCCTTCATTAGTTATTGGGAGTACCTCTCCTTTTTCTCTCATATGTTTGGGATTACCTCATTTCTCTCTTATCCCGAGGGTTTTTGGTTGTGTTGCATTTGTTCATATCTTGGATCCAGTTCTTGATAAGTTGTCTCCTCGAGCATGAAAGTGCGTCTTCCTTGAATATTTGCATACACAAAAAGGGTATTGTTGTTATCATCCTGAGTCTCGACGTTACTTTGTCAGTGCCGATGTCATCTTCTTCAAGTCGACTGCCTTTTTCCCTTTTTCCCTCCTGCAGGTCAAACTATCTCTTTCGATCTTGTTTCCTCACGTGAAGGGGAGCATCTTCAACTACCTATACCTATGCCTAGTCCACCATTACAATCTTCGTCAGCCTCTACAGGTTTACCAGCGATCCACTAGACATGCAGTTGTTAGTTATGGGGAATCGTCTTCTACGGGTCAGACTCCTGCATCTGCGCCTACAAACTTGCCAATTTCCTCTCGCACTCGTAGTAAGTATCCTATTGCAGATTTCGTTAGTTTTGCTTACATTTCTTTTGCATGCAGACCTTTGCGTTATCTTTGTCTTCTACGCGTTAGCTTTACTCAGTTGGAAACTTGCCATGGATGAAGAAATGCAGGCATTGCATCAAAATCACAAATGGGAGCTTTCTTCACTTCCTTTTCGGAAACAAACAGTTGGATGTCGTTGGGTATATACAGTGAAATATCATCCAGATGGGTCTATCGAACGGCTTAAGGCATGACCGGTGCCAAAGCTTATACTCAGACATATGGAGTTGATTACTTGGAGACATTCTCTCATGTTGCACGACTTAATTATGTTAGCATTCTGTTATCTGTTGCGGTGAGTCTATCTTGGCCATTATATTAGCTAGATATTAAGAATGCCTTCATGGAGATTTTGCCAGAAGAGGTCTATATGGATCAACCCCCGGGTTATATAGGTAATACCCGACTGGTTTGTCGTCTGCGTAAGGGTGTTTGGTTTGATCGTTTCAGCGGTGTTGTAATTGCTTATGGCTTCCAACGATCTTCATGTGATCACTCCGTATTTGTCCGCCGCTCTAGTGGGGGGTACTATTGTTCTGATTGTATATGTGGATGACATTATTATCTCGGGCGATGATTCATCTCGAATTGTGGCCTTGAAAGCTTACTTAGCAGACTTTTCAGACCAAGGATTTGTGTCTCCTTCGTTACTTTCTTGGAATAGAAGTTGCTTGCTCTCGCCATGGCACTCACTCTCTCAAAGAAAGTATGTTTTGGATCTTTTATCGGAAACAGGTCTTTTGGGATCAAATCTAGTCGACACGCCGATGGACTCCATACTTAAGCTGAATAATGAACATGGACATTTGTTTGAAGATATGGGACGCTATCGTCGTTTGGTTGGTAAACTGATTTATCTCACGGTTACTCGCCCCCCAATATTATTTCTTATGCTGTAGGTGTTGTTAGTCGTTTCATGCATACTCCAAGACAGCCTCACTTTCTTGCCATATGCCGTATTCTACATTATCTAAAGAAAGCTCCTGGCATTGGCCTTCTATATCGACCGTCGATCTCCTTAATTGTTAAAGGATTTAGTGATGCTGATTGGGCGGGGAGTTGTACAGATAGACGCTCTACTTCTGGAAACTGTATCTTTGTGGATAATAAGCATAGCAAAAAGCAGAGTGCTGTTGCTCAATCAACTGCAGAATTAGAGTATCGTGCCATGGCTCACACAACTTCAGAGATGATGTGGGTTTGTTTCTTGCTTTGAGATATGGGGATTACTGTTCCTGCTCCTATGACGATGTGTTGTGATAATCAGGCTGCGATCTTTATTGCTAATAATCGTATATTTCATGAGCGAACCAAACACATTGAGGTGGACTGTCACTTCTTTCGTGACTTAGTTATGAGCAAGCAGATTATTACTCCTCATGTTCGCTCTGGTGAACAATTAGCGGATATTCTTACAAAGCCCTTGGCTTCCCCGGTGTTTCGTGATTTGTGTCGCAAGCTGGGCCAACCTGCAGATAGAGGCAACATTCTATTTGTGGCGATCCATAATTCTATCTCTTCCTTCCCCTTTAGGCTTGCACAGATTAGTCCAACTAATAAGATGGGTTTTCTTGTTCATGTCAAGGCCATCCCATAATAAATATGTTGCCCACTTTATTCATAGCCTTGATAACCGAAGTAGGGATCGCAAAAGCACAACTACAAAACATTTGAGAGCTAGTAAAAATAAAGTTGATGAGCTAAATCTAACTGCATCGAATACAAATGTAGAAGTCCAAGAGTTTAATCTTTTGCCTATTGCACAGGAGAGAGGGGGACCCCCTTGTCTAATCTCCCTCTTACATGGAACCCATGATCTTCATATTGTCTAGGATAGTCTCCAATCTCACATAATCATAAGCATTCTTCAATTTGATCTTGATGGTGTATCTACTTGAATTGCCCCTCCGTCTGGACTTAAGATTATAGGCGAGAAGGATATTGTCCATAATATTCCTATCCAGCACAAAAGCAGATTGGGCAAGGTTAAGGATGTTGTGTTGTATCTTTGTAAGAGACTATTTGTTTTTTAGCTTAAGTAACTTATTTAACTTAATTGACCAAATAAGTCAAATAAGTTTGTTTGTTTTTCCATTTATAAAAAGTTCTTTTTAATAATGGCACCCCACTTTTCATCACTTAAGATAAGTTGGAAGTCCTAACTTATCTAAAATCTTTTTTGCTGAAGTTGACGGGATTGATACGAAACTTAAGTAAAAATATTTAAACCCGATTATACCTTAAGTAAAAATATTTAAACCCGATTATACCTTTGTTTTGTCTTATTTAAACCCGATTCTTCCTATATTTCTTTTCTCTACAATTCTCTCTTTCCCTTATTTATTATTCGAATCAAAACCCCTAATTCTTCAGAAAACTAGAACGAGAATTAGAACAACCAGGGCTTGAATCAATTTATAACTTGAAATGATCGCTTCTAAAGATAGGTTTGATGAGATTAACATTAGTAACTCTCTTGAAGATTCTCAAATTACAGTGACCTATTATAGGTTCCAAGCTCAATATATATGTGATTGGGCGATTTTTTTTATCTTTTGAAAATGGTTGGGTTTTAATCTTGGGTTCCATCAATTACGATATTTCATGGGTGAGTTCAACTTTACTATTCTTTGAGATAAATTTATTCATATTATATAGTAAAAATATAACATTTTGATTTAGTTATTAGAGTATTTGACCTGCTTTCAGAGCTTGTCGACGAATTTAATGCTGAAAGACGAATTGGTATGAAATCCCATGTTGTTTTTTGGATAATAATAGCTTTATTTTTGTTCAATTCCTCGACTATAAAGACACTATCCAATAGTTTTTCAAAGTGTAGTATCGGCTATAAAGACATTACCCCAGAGTATTTCGAAGTGTTTGGGGATGCGAAATGATTTACAAATAATATTCGGGAAAACACTAGTTCAATTCGACCAATATCCTATTGCTCGCAATAAGTATCATATTTTGCAAAAATTTTGTCACACCCCAAAATCCAATAATCAGTAAGCTAGACCAATTACTGAGATTTGAAGGCATGCAAGTCGAGGAATCCACAGATTCGCCCCCACAAATAACCTTGCTAATAGGAAATAGCTCAGTCATTCACTAAAGCAATATCATCAGAGTAAAAAGAATAAAGCGGAAGCAATAGATATATACATATCAAACTGAAATATCAATACAATATCTCGAATAATATACAGCGTCAAAAGCTAAAATCTCATACAAGAGTAACTATACAGGAAAGATCTGCAACAGCCAACCAGGCTCCAACTCAGCTGAAATCCTCAGTAAAACCAACAACTACTCTGCATCTGAAAGGGGGAAATACGATAGTGAGCAAAACCACGGCTCACTAAATAACCCTACAAGCTAAAATAACCTACTAATAAAACTAGTGCAGAGATAAGAGGGAGAGGTTTGTGAGATAAGGAATATTAAAGGTACAGTAATATATATAAGAGAAGGATAGAGAAGTGGAATTATGATATAGATGAGATGATATGATGATATGCTAATGATATGATATGATGAACTAGGATAATCCCATAATTATCCCAAATGCTGGATGATATGATATGATCTGCTATAGTCCTAATGTTGAATGATTTGATGTTTAAAAATGTGATATGATGTTTAAAACCACCGAACTAGACCACAATCGAAAATATATATGGGTTAATCAACCGCTAACGCAAGATAACCTAAAAGAGATCTCAATTGGATACAATGGGTACGATTGGGTTACCAGCTCAACCACGCTGAAGGATTTCAAGACACGGAGCCAGCGTCCGAACAGTGTTAACTTATTCCAAGGAATTTCAACCTCACGGAGGATAAGATCGGTACCTGAGGAACTATCTCATACCATCCCACACTCCCGAATGGGTAAATAGGTATGATAGTACCTGTCGCCAACGACTCACCTACTATTTTAACCTGATATAGGAATCCTAGGTCCTATCGAGGGTCAGCCGATGTAGAGCTTTGTTATGTATCCGACCCCGTTAAGGTAAAATAGCACAAAAACCACAGATGCAAACAGATCCCATGGATCAAAACACAACAACTGCCAATACGGCCAGCACACACACACACATAGGATAACCAAGTCTGCCAACGAGAATGGTAAACAATCCTAACCCAGATGAACAGCGACTCAGTCACACCATCTAAACATAGATGAAACAACAACTTAACCGTCACAACATCAAACCACAGATGAACATTGACTAATAACCAGTCACAATACCCAAACAACATCAGTCTCAAAACAACTGAAACACAATATTCAAGGACAAAGCCACGAGAATACCACACGGAAGCACAACTCCTAAAAGACAAGGGGAAACACAACTCAACATGCGAAACAGTATCCAACAAGTAGTCGACAAACCCCAAGAACAGAGCCGCAATCTAACTCTCTAACTACTATGTACCTAAGTCTCCACAACAGATGGGCAGGAAACCCATTAGGTCCTAACATCACTAGTGACAGTACAACGTAGCAGAACCACCTGGCGCTCAAGGACAATGTCACGAGAACGCCCCACTGATGCACCACTTCCTAGATGACGGAAGGGAGCACAACCCAAAAGCAAACTATCGGATGTTCAACGCCCACAATCATCTACTAAGGATAAACTGCCAGTTCACCACAAACGGCTAAACAATCTAGATAAACCACACTCGATAACGGAACCCAACGTTCACGTATCGCTACCGAATCACGGCAGTGCTTAAGGACATGGCCACGAGAACACAGAGAAACAGTTCCTAACAAACCCTCGAAGTCCAAGACAAACCAGAAGACTAAGATGCAGAAAAGCTAACAAGGAACTAAACAACTACATAAAGGAAAATACGAAGCATAGACTATAACCAAATCACATAACGCCTCTCTGTGTCCAGAGTAACACTCTTAATCAACACAGATTAAATTAGTAAAGGAATTTAGCAAGGGAAACTCGCCTGGTAAAGGATAAATTGCAAACCCAATAATCAACAGAACAACCAACCTCAACCTCAACCTCAACACCACAACCATCAACAATCAACCCAACACCTGCAACAACCACAACTTCGCAATTCAACAATCGCCCCAAACACAAACCCTAAAGCGAAATCAAATCAGCGATACGGAAAGGAATAGGAAATTACTCACCGAGAGAAGTGGCGAAGATCAACCCGACAACGATCGCAAAGGAGGAACAAGAGAGGAGAGGATTCCAATTTGGAGAGTGAGTGAGGGAGTGAGAGAGAGAGAATAAAATGAAATGGGGGATTAAAACCTAAAACCAACACCCATCTCGAGGAAGGGATCAACGACCAAGAATCGCGTGAAAAGACCTAACCTGGTCGTCAAAACACGCCTCTGTTCGAACAGAAGATATTTCTATTCGAACAAAACAAAGCAAGTAGAAGTCTATTTGAACAGGAAATGGCTTGTTCGAACAGAACCAAACATAAAGAAATATATTCGAACAGGAAAGGTGTTGTTCGAATAAAATAAAACAGTTAGAAATCTAATCTATTCGAACAAGAACAAGTCTATTCGAATACAACAGGTAAAAACTCATAAAACTCAAAAAACCAAAAAGATTCCCTCGAGCGAAAACTGACAAAAAATTCAAGAATCCTAACACAGATCCCCCCGGATCACACACCACACAACAACCAACAACAACAACGACAACAACGCGCCCCCTCCACTAAGCCAACCACAGGCACCCAAAAAT
The DNA here is from genome assembly GCA_014058105.1 of Kingdonia uniflora. Classification (NCBI taxonomy): domain Eukaryota; kingdom Viridiplantae; phylum Streptophyta; class Magnoliopsida; order Ranunculales; family Circaeasteraceae; genus Kingdonia; species Kingdonia uniflora. The sequence continues at coordinate 2,486,874 of JACGCM010000696.1, forward strand.
ACAGCAACCACAACAACAAACACGCCCACCACCGAGCCAACCACGAGCTCCCAAAACCACAACTAAACCTCCTCTGCCCAACAACCACCGAAACACAGAAAATGCAGAAAACACAAGACCTGATAAAAGAAATAATATGAGGATGCATGATGTATGGTAATGAAATGCATAATGAAAATAATGAATAATAATAAAAAATAAAAATAAAAATCCGGGTCACTACAATTTTTCTTCTTATGGTATAAGATAAAAAATAAAAAATAAATAAAAACTTTATGTCTAGTATTTATTTTTTTAACTTTTAATTTGTTGGTTTCTTTTCCCCCATCCTAATCTCATTCTTTAGTGGCTTATGTTCGTCAATTGTAATATCGAAATAAATAATAAGAGGGAGAAGAAATGAAAATTAATTGATATTCGTTTACTTAAATTTTAAATGCGAATATGAAGTAATATGTTCGGCAAACAATAAAGAACTAGGTAATTTTGACAATTTGACAGCTCAGGCTTCAGATTTATAAACAAAACAAACAAAATTTTTAACGTTTTATCTTCAACATTCAGGTGCTAGATTCAGCAATCAGAATCAACAAAAAAAACAAACAAACAAACAAACAACCACTAAGTTTATTACACATGATCTTAAACATATACTTGGTGATAACATTATAAATAGAAATAGGCATATACTCACTCACTGAGAGGATTTGGGTCTTAGTCTTAGTATCAAAATTATGAAAGTAACATTTGTACACTTGATAATGCACAATCAAATTGAGATTAACCTAAACGTAAAAGTTAAATGAAGAACACACAAATTGGTGGGAGAATTTCTCTTTTGGAGCTTCAATTGCTGAATGATTTGATTTCAATTGAATTACTCTCAAAACCCTAACTCTCTCTTACGTAAACTTGGATTGATCTAAGATAATTCTACCTTTTCTAGCCTTGCCCCTTTTATGAAGGTTACAAGTTTCTAGTTACAAGCTAGGACCATTATGCCCTTGAAACGCCTAAAATATTGAAGGAACACGTTAGTCGTCGAACGACTGGCCAAATTAATCCTAAGAAAAGCCTCAGCGTGAATTGGTCTTCTGGAACTTCAGGGTTCGAATGACTTGCCTATTTTTGCCTGCAAATTGCCTTAGCTTGAATTAGTCTTCTGGGAACACCAGTTTCGTTCGAACGACTCCAAGTGTCGTTCGAACCACTTTGCCTATTTTTTGTCTGAATGCTTGAACAAACTCAGGTCGAATTGGTCGAATAGACTTAGCTCGAGTTGATCTTCTGGGAACTCCAGGTTGAATAGTCTTAGCTCGAATAGACTCTTCTGGGAACTCTAGGTCGTATAGACTTAGCTCGCATTGGTCGACTAGACTCAGCTCAAGTTGGTCTTCTGGGAACTTCCAGGTCGTTCCTCTCATAACTCGTTCGAACGACTCCAAGGTTTGTTCGAACGAGTTGGCGTCTTTTGAAGGGGTTCGATCTTCAGATCCTCCTGGATCATGGCTCCCCCCTTTAGGAGCATTGAGCTCCTGCTCAAGCTAGAACTGGAGATGAGAAAATGCGTTGTTGCCCATTTCCCTATTGTACCACTTCGACTTACTAGGTAGTTGACATTTCTTCCCAACTCGGAACTACTCGATACTACCCCGTCTTGTAGCATGAACTTTTCTATCTAGAATACTATCCTCCTGCAACGGATCTTCTCTTTCTATCGATAAGTCATCAACTGACAGTAGGCGAGTGTCGATTGTAGAGTCTTGATCGAAAAGAGACGGCTCAAACAGCTTTAAATGCTCGGCGTTTATCGCCGAATACATCTTCAAGAAAGGTGGCAAATCCAATTGAAATGCGTTGTCACCAATCTTCTTGAGTATAGTGAACGGACCATAGCGGATAGGCTTGAGTTTCTTACCTTCTCCCTTTCGTCGTTCCTTACCCAAATGCAACCAAACTAGAGTAGTAGTTAGGTCATAAACTTTAGTTTCCAACTTCGTGAGTCGATCTTCAGAATCGCCCATCTCCAAAGTTGCCTTCTTCGAGCTAGGTTTCCGGTGAATCTCCAACGGACTCACTAGGTTCTCCTTCGTTTGCTTGAGTCGGTCGCGTGTAGAGACTATAAACCACAATCCCCCCGAGAATCGTTACTGGAAAACTGATATCACTTAATCCACAATCGAATTGAGATTAACCTAAATGAAGAAATTAAATAAAGAACACACAAATTGGTAGGAGAATTTCCCTTTGGAGCTTCAATTGCCCCTTTTATGAGGGTTACAAGTTTCTAGTTACAAGCTAGGACCATTATACCCTTGAAACGCCTAAAATATTGAAGGACTACAATAGTCGTTCAAACGACTAGCCAAATTAAGTCTAAGAAAAGCCTCGGCGTGAATTGATCTTCTGGAACTTCAGGTCGTTTGAACGACCTGAAGTTCAAGCGACTTGCCTATTTTTGCTTGCAAATTGCCTTAGCTTAAATTGGTCTTTTGGAACTCCATTTTCGTTCGAACGACTTTGCCTATTTTTTCCTGAACAAACTCTGCTCGAATTGGTCGAATAGACTCAGCTCGAGTCGATCTTCTGGAACTCCAGGTCGAATAGACTCGGCTCGAATAGACTCTTCTGGGAACTCCAGGTCGTATAGACTCAGTTCGCATTGGTCGACTAGACTCAGCTCAAGTTAGTTGGTCTTCTGGGAACTTCCAGGTTGTTCCTCTCATAACTCGTTCGAACGACTCCAAGGTTCGTTCGAACGAGTTATGAGAGGAACAACGAGTTGGCGTCTTCTGAAGGGGTTTGATCTTCAGATCCTCTTGGATCACTAGAGCATCTTGTTGGATCTGAAAAAGTTCTTCACAAAAACAATAACATCCTCCCCAACTATCTCCCATATCTTTCTTGAAGAAACACGATGTATAGTCATTAGGATCTATCTTGGGACTTGGAATCCATCAAAGTAGACCACAAGCTCATTAGGTATACCATTATAAGGATTGTGATGCTACTGCTTAAGCACCCCTTTGAAGTAACTGACCACCTCATCTCTGATGTCCTGATCATTTGTTAAGGTCTTACCGTCTTATTATCATCATTAATGATCTAAACAATGTATTCCTGCTTGTTCTCCCCTTAACCACGTTGTCAGAGTAAGAAATATATTTGTCTCTTAACTAGAGTCAATTAGCCATAGACTTATGTTTAATCGAAGACTTTTCAGCTCTTAGAAGCTCAACATACTCAGCAGCTGCACTTCTTTTAATAGAAATAATAGTTGCATCAAGAAGGCCTTGGTTACAATATCTTCTAAATTCTGTCCAGGTATTCCTTGGCTTTTTAACTCTGTTTGCAAGATCATCAAAGCACCCTTAATACAAGAAACGTAGAGGTTTCGAGTCTTTCAGTATCGAATTTAACTGAAGCGCATTAGGTTACGTTTAGGCTTATTTTCCTTTGTACTAGCAACCAACTCTTTGAACTCAGAATAGTCACCACTAATTTGAAAAAACTGAAGGGTGCAACTTTTTTTTGCTGGCCAAAACACCACCACTGGACTATAATCAGATATCCCTTGAAGCATAAATTTTGCTATAGCATCCCTAAACTTGTTGAGCCATTATTCATTAACCATATTCCTTCCATAGTTCTTCCATAGTTCTTCTAACAGGAACACCTTTAATTTTTTCCAAATATAGTAGCACCCGACAACTTTGCATATCTACAATATTACTGTTCTTAAAAAAGTTTGTAAAGTATTTAAGATCCCAAAAGTGAATAGGCTCCCCTCCTATCTTCATTGTATCTTCTCTGAGGCCTCGAGGTAAGATTTAAAATTTCCAAGGAGGATCTAAGGATTTCTGCAGCCCTAAGAGACAGCAGTGAAATATCTCCGTAAGCTCTTCCTACATTTCATTGTCTTCTTACTACAGAAATATGAGACAAAAGAAAATCTCATTAGTCTAGATGCTCTGAACTCTAACATGTAGCACTTGATCAATGTTAAGCAGTTCTTCAACCTTGTAGAATTGAGGATCCCATAAAACCTAAATTCTACCTCTTGGATCAACAATAAGATTGTATTTACTGTCTCAAATAGCACACAATACTGCGTTTTCATGGTTAGTAACTTTACCTTTATTCTCTACAATACCAAAATACTTTATGTTATGATCTTGAATAATTCTTCTAACCAAACTCCAATATTCTGCATCATTGTTTATTGTTCTTTTCAAAAGTAACCCCCTTGGATTAGAGCTAGCATCCTTCTCCTCTGCTCTTTTAGTGCTCTTCTTAGAACTTATGGTCTGAACCGTTTGATTGCCCCCTTTTGGATCCTTTAGATATTTTGGAAGGTCACCTTAGCCTCTTGCTCTTTGATATCTCCTCCTTCCCTGAATCTTGTTTGTCGTATTTATTCCTGACTTGGATAAATCCCTTTTTCATCCACCTTCTTTCCTCTGTTGTGAGTTTCAGGGTAGGATTCCAAAAAAAAAAGAAAAAAGAAAAGAGTTTCAGGGTCCTTGGCAATAGGCTTTGGCTTCACTACTCTACAATTCTCTGTAGAGTGACCAAACACTTTACAAACTGTGCAAATAAGGGGTTTCCATGGGTACTCAACTCTAATTTTTGTTGTCTTCTTGCTCACTTCAGCTTTGATTGTTTCTCAAAGAAAAGCTCCTACATTTACCTCAATGCCAATGCGAGCAAAAGAGAGCATGTTTCTTGCCTCTGTGTTAGCATCAACATATATAGGCTTTCCCACCAAACTAGCTAGTGAGCTGAGGCACTAAGTAGTCCAGAGTTGTTTAGGGATGTTGAAGAACTTAAATAACTTCCCTAAAGTGTTGAAAGTCCCCTCCCCAAAATCTCCTCCTTATCTAGTTCACTATAGAACTTGAAGTAGTACATATCCTCACCTAATGACAGCGCAAAATATTTAAAATTCTTCCACTTGACCAGGTCTTCTCTCCGTCAGGGACATCTGTTAGGTGCATCAGATTTTCTGAAGCTCAATGGTCGCTGCTGTGTGTCGGAGGGACTAATTACTGAAAGGGAGGAGGCCAGGTTAGGGTTTTTGAAGCAGAGGTGGTCAGGTTAGGGTTTTCTGAAGCGGAGGAGGGCAGGTTAGAGTTTTCTGATTGGGTTTAAGAGGGTGGGTCATTTTCTGGAGTGGGAATTAGGAGAGGAGTCTCGAGAGCCATCCTCAGGTGATCAAATCGACGAATTGGAAACAAACGAGTCGGTTAGAAGAGTTTGACTCATAAGGTCATAGAGACAAGAGTCTAAGAGAAATAAATGATGGGGGAGAGAAAAGCAGAAATTACACTACCACAAAGCTTAGACGGGTCGAAAATCCAAATATCTACAAGGAAATTTGTCGTGTTGATTTCAGTGCGATCACCCTTATTTATAATCCTTTGGTGAGGTTTCTTTTATGAGGAATTGGTCTAGTACCAAATGTACGAATGGGTGGACAAAGGAGAAGACTTTACCTTTGTCAATTCCACTCTGGAGAATGTGCTTAGCTCTCTTGCTTTCTTGAAGAACCAGATACGTTCTTTAAAGAAAGCAACTTATCATTTATAAGTATTGGATATTAGTTCTATTGTTTTTTCTTTTTTTCTTTTTTTGATCCTGGGTCTGTGTTCTGGCCAGACTGAAAATAAGTTGCAAGTTGTGTGAGAACAAGATTGGAATTTAATATGGAAACAAATGTCTATTATTCTAATAAAATTGGAACCAAACGACCCAATCTGAGAAGTTAATAAATTTTTCTCATAATATGAGTTTGAGAGTGCTGAAAAAGAATATAAATAACTGATCAAATCTTTGAGTGGTAAAAATAATAAAAAAGATTTCATTTTCAAAATTAAAGCATTAAAAAAGATTTGAAAGCAACGCATAGATTTCTTTCTGCAACGAGAAAACTGTTCAATAAAATTTAAAATTACTGCATCGATTTCCTGCAAAATAAAAATAAAAATGGAGAGGCAATCTAAAGGGGGGAAAATGATAGATAAATATTTTCCATCTTTACAAAAAATAAAAATAATGCCTTTATATGTTGAATGTATCTTCTGGGAACCATATGTTACTGAGTGCTAATGCTTTAGCCAATTGTAGCTGTCTTACTATTGGGCATATTTGTAGAAAGAACTTAGACATTGATCTTTGCAATTAGTGCTGACAATATTTTGCAATTCTTAAAGCCCTGTTTGAGATTATTTTTATTAAAGTAAGTCATTTGAACTTTGACCACATCGAGATAAAGTATATCATTGTTTGATATCTCTGTGCAACGTTGCTCTAATTGTCATGTTGATAAAGTACCACATGGAGATAAAGTATCTAATTGCTGATTGCCCCAAATGGTCACATATTGTCACAAATTAATAGTCTACTTTTAATCGAACTTCTGTACTAATTTGGCTTTGCTCTTTTAAAGGTGAAGAATGAAATAGAAAGATGCTATAAACTCATACACAATCTTGGGAGGGGAGTTGTGTATCTGGGTTCTTCAAGAATGGGGCTAGACCATTCACACTACTTGAAATCACTGGATTTGGCGAGGCAGGCAAACACTTCTCTCTCAGCCACTCACTCACTTAATCACACTTTCACTCAATATATGTTTATGTATATCTATTATATTTGCATGTTCTAGTTCCATAGATCTCTTGGGATCAGTTCCACTCTTCCTTTGACAGATTGCCAATCTTTTGGATTGCACCACGTGGACAGGTGCCGGTCCTGGTCTAATGGATGCTGCAACTAGGGGTGCTCTAGAAGCTGGCAAGCTTGTTGGTGGATTCAAGATAGGTAAAGAAGCCGGCGAATGGACAAGTACAAACTTCCATCCATATCTCCCTTCCGATGCTTATCTTACTTGCAGGTAAAACCTCTTCATATTACAAGCGAATCTGCTATAGAACGTGTAAATCATAAACTATTCCAAAAACACAGATTTTTTTCTGCGAGGAAACATGGGTTGGTCGATGCCGCAGTTAGGAAAAGTATATCAGATCGGACGGCTGTAGTTGCACTCCCTGGTGGTGTTGGCACACTTGATGAGATTTTTGAAATTTTAGCTTTAATTCAACTACAAAGAATTGGATCAGATCTTCCTGTTCCGTTCCTTGTGATGAACTATGACTCATTTTATTCCAAGCTTCTAGACTTCCTTGATAGTTGTGAAGGTTGGGGTACTGTCTCCAAGGGAGAAATTGTATCATTGTGGAAAGTCTGTAATGGAAATGCAGAAGCTTTGGAGTACTTATCTGATTTTTATGATATTCCTCCAAGCAAATAAAGTCACGGAGCTGCAATCTGAAGTCTAATATCTGTCATACCTTAAAATTATTATTACTTTTCCAGGAAGAAAGACATGTATGATGAACAAAATAACATTGAAAAAAATTGGGTACCACTCTCAAAGAAGCGGACGAGTTTGTATGATTGATTGGGGAACAATTTTTGTTATTTGTACAAGAAAACTTGTGAAATTTGTAAGTGATTAATACCCTTGTAACAACATCCATAAGGAGATGAATCTCCCTTCAAAATGTTTTTGAACATATTATTGGGTTAGAATTACTTAACCCCTTGGGGATCAGAAAGTCTTTGAAAGAAAATGTATTTGCAGAAGAGTCGGAAGTTTTGTAAATGATGTTTTAAATATTGATCTTCTTAGTTCAGAAGCATTAGTTTGCCCCACAATGTAATATGATGTCAACTCCAATTGTACCAAGTTTACTCCAACGGTTTTTTAATTGAAATCTAGTTATTAATCAATCGCCTATTTTAAAAAAAAGATTTATCTGTAAAGATTGGAGATTAATGGTTTAGAGCATCCACATAGCTGTCAATGGGTAGGGTTTGGGGCGGGTGAAGTAATACTATCTCTATACCTGCCAAATTACCCTACCCCTCAAATCCACCCCAATACCATTTAACTTTAATGGGGAATACCTAAACTTGTCCCGTTTAAATTTGCCTATACTAAACCCGCCTTAGCACTCGTTTAACACACGTTTAAAAATCCATATGTTTGATAATGTTATTTAATGTTGTCAACAAAATCTAAGTTTTACAAAACTCTAAAGAAACATAGATATTATTAATATACCAAAGATGAGATGCAATTCAGACGAGAAAAAGAAAAACATTTGGCATCATAACATTGGTTTGAGGTTTGATGAAAACCATTTTTAAAAAAATTCTTGAAAATGAAAGTTAGTTTGGTGAAGAATGTTGTTTTGGATTTGAAATTGAATTGAGTCTCATACCGATTGTAATAATGGAGTACATAGATGAAGATGAATACTGGTGCATAGATGATCAGAATTGGTAAGAAATGAAATGAGTCACCAGTTGAGTAAAAAGGGGAAATAGGGTTTGAAGAATTTCAACTAAAAACTAAAAATTTACAATCTTTTTAATGAAAGCAAGTAGTAGTAGTAATCAAAAGGGATGAGAATATCAATTGATTCAGAAAAAGAGAATGAATACTTTTCAAACAAAGGTCTCTTCATTTACTTCTTCTCTTCTTTGTTTTGATCTCTGAAGAAAGAAAGAAAGAAAAATCCAAAATCTTCTTATTAGAAGAAGAATGTGAGTTTCATTATAGATCCATTAAAATCAGAACACTCACTTGACTTGAGCTACAAATGAAAGTTAGTTTGGTGAAGAATATTGTTTCGAGGTTGAAATGAAAAGAAGTTGATGACAGAGCACAGGAGGCTGGAGGTCGAAATGAAGACATGAGAGGAGACATGATGTTGGACTTAACTAACATGTCTTTAGAATTAGGTTTAACTTAAGGGTATTCAAGTCATATCATTTATAACTGGGCCGGGTAATGGGGGTCCATTTATTTGAGCATAAAACCATACCCGCCCCAATAAATTAATGGGGTTTTTGTTAAAACTAAACCCGCCCCATAACCGCTATAATCATACCAACATCCACAACAGCCTCATTAAGGGCGGGGAGGGTTATAAATTGCCAGCCCTACATCCACAACAGCCTCCCTCTAAAACTAGGGAGTCATTGTGACGTGGAACTCTATTTTTGTTTTTTTCATTTTCAAACTCCTTTAAATAGGGAGCCAAGTAGCTATATGCATGTACAAAATAAAGGAGAAACCACTTTTCATTTTCCATGTAAGGAATAATATTTTCGTGGCTACCCAAATCATCTTTCTCCCTCATTGTTGAGGAGAGAGAGTGTAAAAATAGGGAGGAAAAGAAATTTAAGGAGTCTATAAAAATATTGTTCAACTTTATTGTCTCCCTAAAATAAGTTCAAAGAGGCTGTTGTGGATGCTCAGAGTTTTGATATTTCCATGTTAACTATTGATAAGGACACGAGTTTTTGCCTAATGTGACAAAAATAACCCTCTCTTTCTATCTTCAGATGTTATCTCTCTTAAGAAACCTAACATAAGAGCATCCACAACAGCCTCATTTGGATAGGGAGTGATTTTCAGGAGTTTGAGGGAAAATTAATTCTTACCAAATAGATTACCTATTTTAAGGAGTCATATCATAAAAATAACTTAAAAGTATCCACGTTATAACCCATGATAGGTTTTTCTTATTTAATTTTGAGGGTCCCACACTTTCCACCTAATAAAATTGTCAAACGGGGCTGCCCAATTTTTTTTCCTCTAAGAGCATCTAGTGTAGGCTCCCTATAGTTAAAATAAAGAGGAGAAAATGCTAAAAATCAAGTTTTTAGCCTCCCTAAGAGGGTAGTTATTTTGGGTTTTAATACTCTCTCTCCTCAACAAATGAGGAGAGAGAAAGAAATTTTAGGTAGCCACCTAGGACATCTTTATTATGTGGAAAACCTTTTTTTAACTAAAATCATTACGTAGAAAGTGTTTGGAAAAGTTAAAACTACTTTTACCCAATAAATTTATGACACATCACCTATTAAATTTGTAATTTTGAAGAGTTTAGTTTTTGCAGAACATTCAAATCTCATATCCACGTCATACCACTAGCTAAAATTATAGGTAATCTATTCTGGTGCTATAATGTTGAGGAGATAGAGTATTGAAACCCAAAATAACTACCCTCTTGGGGAGGCTGAAAACTTGGTTTTTAGCACTTTCTCATATATATTTTAGCTATAAAGAGACTACACTAGATGCTCTAAGGCGAAGCAAAACCAGAAAAAAAAACTTTGAATCACTAACACAAACACATATTTGACCTGGGAGAGTTATCAGAGAGCCTTAGTGGCTCTATTTAATGCTTCAAAATAGAAACCGATAGAAAAGAAGGGAGAAGGGAAATGGAAAAATGGGAGAGAAGGAGAAGGGGGTATCGCCTTATGCTCGTTCATGAAAGTTTTGAGAGATACAACCGGAGTAACAACCATGGTTTCTTTTTTCATTTTTCATTTTTTCATTTTTAGGGAAAGTGAGAATTGTTGGAAGATGATAAATCTAGAGCAATCTAATAATATAGCTTATGAACAATAGGAGAGAGAGAGAGAGAGAGATTTATTGATTCATCATAATTGTTCTTTGTACATAATACATAGATATATATAGGTAACCCTACAACATAAGTTGCCCAATCTACTCCAACTTTCCCCATAACCCTATTGGGCCTATGGGCTTGTTAGGAGTCCGTATAGAACACCCTAACCCTGTTGGGTTTCTAGCTTGGGCTTGGACCCAACTCCTAACACTCCCCCTTAGGGTGTTCCATACGAGGACGACTTGCCTCATTAAAACCTCTGCCTAGCAAAACCCCCTTGGGCAAAAAGCTGTGCAGTGAAAGAGTACAATCATATGCCCTGTATGGATTGTGAACGCGTATACGTTGCCCTCATCAAAACCTCCAGCCAGTAAAACCTCCTAAGATAAAAACTGCGCTATCAAGAAAAATAGTACAACACGCATGTATCCACGTCAGGCTGAGACTACTCCCCCTGACATCGATCTCCCTGAGATCTATATCCCTGAGATGATAAATGTTGTAAACTTCACGTGCCGATTCCATGAACTAATCTCTTGAACGTAGGATATGCAAGAACATTCGTGAATAGATCAGCCAGGTTGTCTTCTAAATGGACTTGAACAACGTTGATCTCATTCGTTTTCTGCAACTCGTGTATGTGGAAGAACTTTTGTGAAATATGCTTCATTTTGTCACCTTTAATAAATCTGCCCTTAACTTGAACGATACAAGCTGCGTTGTCTTCATAAAATGTCATTGGTTTATCTTGGATAGAACTCAGACAGCAACTCCCGTTGATGTGGTTGATCATAGACCGTAACCAGAAGCATTTTTTGTTGGCTTTATGTAGTACAAGAATCTCTGCGTGGTTCGAGGGTGTAGCAACCATTGTCTACTTCACTGATCTTCATGAAATCGCAGTATCTCCATACAATAACACATAACCCAATTGTGATTGGCCTTTATGTGGATCTTACAAATATCTTGCATCGGCATATCCTATAATGTCCCACTTGCCAAATTGTGGATAGAATAGACCCCAGTCTTTCGTGCCGATGAGATATCTCAGAATGTGCTTGATCGCATTTCAGTGCCTTTGGGTAGGAACAGAACTATGGCAAGCTAAACAGTTCACTACGAATAAGTCATTGGGTCAAATATACCCACCTAACTATAGTAAAGTACCACCTAGCTATGGCGTCACAACCCTAGGAGTTTCTCCCCCCATTAAGATGGTGGAAGATGTCGTTGTCCCCACCCAAGAGTTGAACGCGCAATAAACGACTTAGTACCGTGTGCTACATCCATATCAAAGTGTTAGATAACCATTTCGATATATTAATCGGTGTATGAGTGCCACTATCAAGATGTTCGATCTGTAATCGAGACACTCTTGATTTCCTAAGGTCTTGTATTTTAAATTTCTTCCCAAGGTATTCGGTGGCTCTCATGATCTCCCCCGGAGGTCTAATGATATCCAAATCATTTAGTATACTGTTATGATGAGTAAAGCTAATATCTGTGCTCTAAATAATAACGCATGAACAGATAAGGATATTTGCAAAGTCCCTGACCTTCAAATACTCAGTCAACTTACTATGTCTCATGGGCCCATTACTTCAAGTCAATAATAACTTTTCTCGTTTTATTACATACACACCTGGTGTGTCGGGCTTAATTGCTTCCAGAAGCTTATACCTCCCCAGGTAGCTTCATGTAGATATTCGTATCAAGTTTCCCATATAGATACGCGGTATTTACATCATACTCATATCTAGCTTGTCCCCGACAACTTGACAGACTGATAAGTACTAAAACATTATAGCGTCCATAACCGGGTAATAGGTCGCATTGCAATCGATGCCAGATCTCTTAAATATTTCCTGGGCAACTAGTCTTGCCTTGACCATATTATTTCTCTGAGTTAATCATGTTTCCGTACCATTCCTATTTATAACCAACAGGCTCAATGGTATCACTTCGTGTTATGTGCAAGCTGAGCTCTGCTTGGATTCCTGATACCTACTTTTGTTAATGTACAACAACACAAAGTCATTTACAATTAGTGGTTTTGAATCCTCATCCTAGATGGTGAGCACAATAGCAAATATGAATACCTTGTCAATGGGTGGTTCCATCCTCGATGAACCGACTACACCATTAGTCATATGTGTCCCTTATTCTGCAGCATCCCAGCTCATAATACTTTCAACGGTGCTTCGCACTAAGCGCGAGCCTCAGATTCGTTTGCGGTACTAATTCCCCTAGAACATTCTGTTGCGGTACTAGTTCCCCCAGAACATTTTTTTGTGTAGGTGTATTACTTGCAGGTACATACACTTACAATACTTCAATAGTGTTTATGAATATATCTACAATTCATTTACGACCTATTGGAGGTTTGTAATCCATTGAACTTATTATCACATAACTTATGTATAGGGATCTAGATGAGATAGCGATGGTGTTTTCCAAGACCTCTTAGAAACATCCGTAGAATTGACTATCATATCTCCCCCCAATGCTGGGAATATCATCTCATCAAAGTGATAATTATCTGCCCTGCAGGATAAACGTTGCCAGTGGGTTTCAAATATCTAGTGATAGATGTAAATCATAACCCACATAATACCAGGCCGACGTTGAGGGTCCCATCTTCATACATTGTGGTGCAATTGGTACCTGTACGGAACATCCAAATGTTTGTCGATGGAGGACACTGGGCTCCGACCCAGTTACTAGTCACTTTTGGGAAAAAATAATTTGATGATTTACTAAGGGACGAACCTTAATCAGTATTGTGGGAGCAAGAATGCATATCCCATACACTAGCAGGAAGCTGTAATCGTAATAACAGTGGCCTAGCGATTATCCTAAATCGCTTGATGAGGTTCTCTGCCAATCCCGAGTTGGGTATGGTATTGGGTACTCACGATGCTCAATCATCTATCCCATTTAGTGATAAAATAATCATCAAAAGCCTGTGAGTCCAGCTCCCAATCCCCCGTCAAGTCGCATTGATCGACTTTGATCGGTTAATCCCAGAATTGAGCATGCGATCGAATGATCCAAGTGAGAAGTCGTGCTAACGTTGCATTCCAAAAACCATCTCCTAGATGCGTCTGTTATGATCATAAATATTCAAGTATGCCACTATGTGGATGAAAAGGTCCACATGGTTCTCCATGGATGCGGTTGGAGCAAAAGCTGAAGATCCCACTCCACCTTGGTCATACTGGGATGAAATAATAGACTTTCCTTAAAAGAAATCATTATAGGTACACTCCCTGGATCTTTTATCCTTTCAAGGAAAGTTGAGATGTAATCCCGATAATCCTCCTCTGTATCCGAGCCCTAAGGAGTGTATTGGAAACTATTCTAATAGCGTGTTCTAACCTTTGGATATGGAGTGAATGCACAGAACCGTGTCTGTCATTTTCTCTAATAGTCATTACATGATATGTATTATCATGTATCTATCTAAACTTAGTAAAATCCGGCTGGATTTTTTAGTTTATAAAATGGACTAGATACCCTGTATCGTACCGTTAGAGAGTAATAGCGTGACGCACTCAGTGCGTTCTATCATGTTGGTCGTGCCAATGATATTCGTGTCATCCCCGATGTACCAGGTTAGGCAATAAATATATGCATATCTCAAAAGGATCGAGTACGTGGTACTAATGTCTCTTATACATATGCCGTTACTCATTTGATTATCGGTCATGCTCAATAAGCAGATAGATCTATAGGCAGGTTGTATGTAGTAGATCAACTATCATACATAGAATTTAACTACTTCCCAAGCAATTAATTCACAAAATAAAATCAAAAAGCATTCTCACATAGATGGGATACCAAACAAGTACATGTCACGAGCATACTATTAAACTAAACACTAAAGAGTTCCCAACTCAGTCAATGATAGAACTAAAGCAAAACTACTATTTCAACAAGTAAAGTTACTACTTGGTAATGCTCTCTAGGTGACATCATGCATCTATTGAGAATTTACTACTGTTCATTTTTAGAACATGATCCAATGCTGCATTGGTATCATAGGAGGAATTTAAAGCTGCAGACTCTGTCGTAGCGTGGTCTGTGCTAGTTGCGATCACGTGAGAAGTCTGGGGCTGATATCTATGGATTGTCTGGGGTGCCTTACAATATCGTACCCGACTATCTCGTATCTATTTTATAATTGAACCTATTCTATTTTGGTCCATTGGTAAACTTCTTGTTCCCCTTGCCTCAGGTGATGAATGGCTAGAATTAAATTCTACCGTTATTACCACCTCTCGCTAATCCATGGTTACGACCCTATCTACAGCATCCCCTGTCACTAGACCCAACATTGTGTGACCTTGTCACATGCTTACTTTTAGCAGGCATAAGTTTGAGGTTTGTAATCAGTAGCTCATTATTTTGCTCATAAATGAGAAAAACGTGAATTAGGTCTGCGTGCACAGTGAGCTATCAAATGTTGCCTCGGAAGCGCAATATTTGAAGTGCATAAACTATAATAGCATATTCCCAATATATATATTTACCTCAGTTATTTCTCCATGTGAGATTATAGTGGAGTTGCACGGCCAAAAATTCTGTTGCAGTCGTATAATACTATCATAGTATAAGTTAATCCAATATCAGGCCTTCCTGAATATGAAGGCGAGGGTGCCAAATAAATCTCCTACTTTGTTAGTTAGAGACTCATTGTTCTCAATAATAGTCTTTTCCAGATTCTGTAATAGCAGATGGATTTCAGTATCCATACAGGTCAAGTTTATTGGTACCTGAAATAGAAATTGCAGTATGGGAAGTACTCAATGTTCTGAGTATTACCAACATCTATTTTGCATGTAGATCAATACAAGTAGTAGTACTTGATCAGCATATCGATTGCATTTAAGACAGATCATAGTACTTATAATAAAGATAAAAAATGATTCCCAATCATATTATAGGTGAATCCTGTTCATATTCTAAAACTTATGAAATTCTTTTATAATAATTAAATCCCAAATTTTACCCTGTAAAAATGACGATCTTAATCTTATGTGTGAGTTTTAATAGAATCTTAGCCAAGATTGATATTCAAAACCACTAGATGTATGATGTCCTTATTATGAGAACTAGGGTGTTCTAAGTCCTTAAGTTCTATAATGGTAGGTATATTCTAGCCAAATGACCTTATTTGCTACGAATATGAGGGGTATTAGATGTTTAGCTGGCAAGTGGTCCCACAAGATAGGCTGATTATGCCTGTCTTTAAACTAACATTTTAGGGTACTATAGGTTGCTATTAATGTCTATATACCTCTAAATGTTATCTTGTAACATCTAATTGCACCTGGATACAAAATAATGGTTCATCATACACCAATTTTTAGAAATAAGACTCAGTCAATTCCCAATTGAGCTCTAGTTATTTGTCTTTAACAATTAACTGTGATTTAGATATGACTCACAGTCGTATGCTAAACTAGTATTGGTTTCATATTATCTGTGATCCCCGATCATGATAATTAGTATCCTAGGGGCATACAAGTAATATCCTATTAGCTACCGTAAGATACTTAAATAGGTATTAAACCATTAACTTATATCACATATAAGTGAGCCAATGTTCTTATAGGAGGCACATCTTTCCAAAAATTTTAAAAAATATTGTTCATAAAAAAATAAAAATGGGTCCTCCATGGGGTAGGTCCAGTCAATAGGAATTTTTCAAAAAAAATTGGGCTAAATTTGACAAAAAATTAGGCTATTTATAGCCGCTTTAGTATCGGGACCGGTCTGACTCAGTTTGGGTGAAGGCCTGGACCAGGTTGACTGGTCTGAATCGGTTTGACCTGGTCTACTACGTGTCACGCACGCACGGTCATGCATGCCACACGCACGGGACGTACACATGTCACACACACGAACTACACACGTATCACGCACACGTGCCACATCACTGCTCTGGTGACCGCAGGGAAATATTTTGGTGACCGTCCGATAGCTATTCCGGTAAAAATTATGGAAAACTTCTGACGTCCAGCTGGCAGCCGGTCTCCGGTGACATGCATGCCACACTTGCCACACGTGCCATGCATGTCACACGTGTCATGCACGTGCCATGCCACATCAGTGTGCCACATGACCTCGACGCGCGTCACTGCTAACGTCACAGTGGATAACGCTTACGTCATATAAGATAATAATATAATAAAATAATAATAAATTGTTGACGTCATTGACCAAAAAATGTCATTTTTGGCCATGAAACTACCTAGTTTCAACGTGTTATTCCCAGCGATTAGTATATCTCCCAAAGACATGCCATATATCGTTGGAAAGCTCTCAAAGTAGACTATCCAACCAAACTAATCTTACCTCTATCTGATGTCCATAGAGAAAGTTATAGAAATTTGAATACAACCATTTATCAAGGATAAAAAACACCAAAGACCTTAATTTTTTTAATCTGAAAAATAGGGAAAAATAGGTTTTTGAATCATGATAATCTACCATATAGTATAGATCTAAAAGTATGTATTCAAAAAATTGTAAAATACCTCTTCACCTGATAGCTTGGTTTCCGTGAAAACTCTTATTAGAAGGTAATTTCTACTCTCCTCGTTCCTAGAACTTGCGTGCTGATAACGTGTTGGAAGATAATAAATCTAGAGCAATCTAATAATATAGCTTATGAATAATAGAAGAGAGATAAAATGAGAGATTTATTGATTTATCATAATTATGTTCTCTGCACATAATACAAAGATATATAACATAAGTTGCCCAATTTACTCCAACTCTCTTCATAACCCTATCGAGCATATGGGCTTGTTAGGAGTCTGTATAGGACACCCCAACCCTGTTGAGTTCCGAGATTGGGCTTGAACCCAACTCCTAACAAGAATCTAATTAAAAAGAAGAAAAACTACATGGTGGGGACAACTGACCCATACACAACTGAAAGGGAGCAGAGCCTGGATGCCTAAGGAACAGAATGTACAAAGAATGGAAAAAAGAAAAAGTAGCCAAGAAGAAAGAAAGGACTATTGGATCCTGAGGTAAATCTTGCCATTAGCATCTTCATCTAATATCTTCTTGAGCTTATCATCGAAGTTGGCAATATCAATGTCAATGTGGCCCAAGTGAGATATAAGATACTAGCCAGATGATCAGGGGCTCTATTAGCTTTTCTGTAATAGTGCTCCAAGAAGAAATTATCCAAGTTGTTTATCTTCTTAAAGATTCACTTCATGACA
This sequence comes from Kingdonia uniflora, assembly GCA_014058105.1. NCBI lineage: Eukaryota > Viridiplantae > Streptophyta > Magnoliopsida > Ranunculales > Circaeasteraceae > Kingdonia > Kingdonia uniflora. Next base: position 2,504,608 of record JACGCM010000696.1, read on the forward strand.
ATGACAGTATCCCAGGAAGCTGATATGCTTTTATTCACCATTTGGACAACAAGCTTGGAGTCGGATCCCATTCTAACTCTTAAGGTTTTGAATTTAAAGGTAGTGACTGAAATCCAGAGAAATCATGCACGTCTCTCTCCCTCACTTTAATCAACGATGGGATATAGTAAATGAAGGAGAGGATTAGAGAGAGTCGGATTATATGGACGGAGTCATAAAATGGGGCCGTCGCCACAATGTTTAATATAGCCAGAACTTTTCAATGATCTTGATTCTTGCATTCTCCACGTTAAAATTCAAGTTTTATCTTTTGATCCAAAATTACTTTTATTTGATCCACTGGAGTTAGGGTTTATTTGAGGGAAATGGAGATATATCTTGTCTCCTCTTTCCCATCAACAAACGGTGTCAACTAAATTTAAAGTTCTTCACTAGCACTAATCATCTTTTTTGCAAAGATATACATAGATCGAAGGAGAAAAAAACAAAATTGGGGATAGTCAATGAATAAGAGGTGTAGATTTAATCATCTAAAGAAAGTAGGACTTTGAAATTTAAGAGGGAGAGACTGTTATTTAAAAAGGAGAGAGGAACTCAGTATCAGTTTATCGGATGGGAGATACACGGTTACCAATTTTTCCATATTAAAGAAAAAGGGTATTTTTGGAAGATTTGACAAAAGGTCATTCCACGTGGAATTATCATGACGTGGCACATCCCTCATAGGGTCGTCTACAACTTGTTTCACCTATGTTTATGTTTATGCTTTAGCTTATGCTTTACTGGAGAAGACCATGTGGGTTATTAACAGTTTTGTTTTTCTAGGTTAGTTTTTTAATTGGATTGGTTAGGGGAGTTATATAGTAGGAGTGATCCTAGAGAAACCTAAGTTATAAAGAAAATGGTGGTGTAATCTATTATTTTGTTATTAATGAAAGTTTGAAATTATCCTAGTAGAAACCCTAGTTTCTCTAAATCTAGATTAACACGTGATTATTCTTATAAATCTAGCATCCGCATTTGTAGATTAATGTCAATTGATACCAGAGCTGCATTAGTATCCCTGTATAGTAAGTTTTAAGAGAAAAATGCCTCGTGGAAGACATGCGACGAAGAAACCCACACTCGCTCAAGATGTAGCGATATTAACATATAGGCTCGATAAACTTGTCGAGGCTTTGGGTACGGGAGCCTTCTCTCCCCCTCCCCCTCCCCCTCGTTGGGCATAATAGAAAACCCATTTCATGAGGGAAGAGTCATCATGAGGAATGACGAAATTGACAACCCGTTTGCAAGTCTTGAAGTCAAGAGCGAAACCTGTGATGTTGATAAAATTGGGATAAGGGCTAGGGGCAAAGGTCCAGCCACTATACACATCGATCAACCATGAGAACCTCATACCGAGACGCCATCGAGACACATCCCCCAATCATCTGCGATTTTACCGCCTATTTATGACAACTATCCGTTTCCACATCTTCATGTCGACAGAGACACGAGATCAGAAGAACCGATCAATGACACGGTGAACAAGGAGACGTCGACCATCCAATAGGGTTCGTCTAATGACCTGGCAGTAGACAACATCAACAAGATTGAACTCCAAATTGGGGAAGTTTCTGATTTCACCACTTTACCAAACGGTGAGAAAATCATCGCCAAAATCGACAGTAAGCACCTCAAACTGGAGGACTTCAATGTTGCAACTACGACACCACCACCATTATGACTAACTAAGGAGTGGCTCGCATGGGATGCCAAGAACAATCAGTGTCGAATCGCACCCTTAGAAGCTGAAAATCACTATTTAGGAATTCCCACCTTAATCAAATTTGAAGGTAAGGGAGGTATTAATAATGAAGTAAAAAGTGTAAGAAGGGAAAATATGTTAAAAGAATTGATGCTAGGGTTACATCCCATAAACCCCTATTCAAATCGAGTTGCAGGTTCGTTATTGTGAAGGAGAAAGAAGGGGCACCGATTCAGTGGTACCGAGTCACCAAATGCAAACCCTCTTAACTCATGTGCATTATTGCACTTTCTCCCCATCTCTTTTGGTCATGTCTTAGAGCATGCCAAGGCATGTAGACTTCCTGGCACGCATGAACATGCCTTGGGGCATACTATGTGGCATGCCATTAGTGATTTAAATCAACTAAAATGTGTGTTCCAGCAGTGCACAAAGCAAGAATTGTGCCAAAGTACGACCAAAAAGCCACCGTTGTTTGACCTATTTTGGGAGGGCTTTTTGATGAGTTTTGAGAAATGGATCACACTACTTTATTTAGTTTTGGACATCAATGGACGTAGGGATATCAGTGACGACATCGTACCCCCGCTCTTGGGTACAATCTCTGGGTATGGAAAATTTTGTAAAAGACTTTAAGATTTGTGCGCGAGTCCTCTGGAATACTGCCCTTTTAATTTCCTAGACAAAATCTTCTCAGATGTAGGGTTTGATGTAGCACGTCCCTCATATGGTCATCTACCACCCGTTTGACCTATGTTTATGTTTATGCTTTAGCTTATGCTCTATTGGAGAAGACCATGGGGGTTATTAACAATTTTTCTTTTCTAGGTTAGTTTCCTAATTGGATTGATTAGGGGAGTTATAGTAGGAGTGATCCTACGGAAACCTAGGTTATAAGGAATAGGGTGGTGCGATCTATTTTTTAGTTGTTAAATAAAGTTTGGAGTTATCCTAGTAAAAACCTTAGTTTATCTAAATCTAGATTAACACGTGATTATTCTTAAAAATCTAGCTTCTGCGATTCACGTCATATAAGGTTCCTTGGTTATTTTTCCTCCATTTTAGTTTGAATTAAATGTAAGATTAATCGCATTTATTTAAGTTTAATTGTATAAAATCATAATTAATTTTTTTTATTAATTGCAGGTTAATGCAAAAAATAATAAATTGTTAATATATTTTTCTATTTAGAAAAAAATAAAATTATTTGGATCTTTAAAAATAATTTTTTTTATCTTATTTAAGATATTATGATTATATAAATAATGATTTTGAGAAGAAAATACAAGTATACAACAACGTTGAACCATATATCTTTTGTTTTATTGTTTGATAAATCACTATTGTATACATTTTGATTTGTTTATTGATGGATGTTTTAGAGCAACAGCATTAGGGTGGGTGGATTTGCCCCAAATCAGGGTAAATCCAATCCACCCCACAGTAGTTCGATCAACTAATCAAGGTAAATTCATTTCACGCAGTTCAGAACCGCGCGTGGACATCAACGCTTACGATTCAGCCACGTGTTTTAATCTCAAACATTTATCTCTGCAGCGCAGTTCTAAATTGCGCGTAGTAATACCCAATAAGGAATTGCCAAGTTTAATTTTGTTTTTGTTAATTAGCCGCGCATTTTCGAACCACGCGGCAACTCCCTGCAAGTTTTAGGCATAAACTTTGGTTAACTTTCTCAAGTGTTATTTCAATTTTTATGCATAACATACCCAAGGCATACCCAACCCTTACTTCACAAGTTTCCTAACCCAACCAATTTCCTCCGTCATCGACGCCGTTAATCGCTTCAAAATGTTAGGAGAGTCTAGTTCTTGACCGATGTATAATTTTACCAAAACTAAACGCAACGCAAACGCTGAAGTAAAATGAAGGGGGAATGCCGAAGTAACAAATATTTGGCCGTTACAATTGGCGTCGAACAACGATCCCTCCCCACCGCTCGAAGAGTTGAACTGAGTAGATATCTTCCCGGACGGCTGGGTCCATATTTTTGTTGGATTGGAAGAAATGCCGGTAATTTTTGTGTAAATTTTAAGTGTTATTAACATATATTGCAATGTGTTCGATGAAATGCCCAAATGAAAGTCTAACGTGTTAATGTGTTTTTTTTTGTCAGAATCGAGATTAAATACAATGTAGGGGATTATTGGATAAGGTACTAAAGTGGTACCAATGGATTACAGTGTACCCGACGTTGAAGAAGTTGGTCAACGATTTGGGTTTTGAGGAGTTTTGCTCGATTAAGGCGGGAAACTCTAATAACCATCGCATTCATGCTCTCGTGGAACGGTGATGGCCTTCTACTGATACCTTTCACTTTCCTTGCGGGGAACTGGGTTTCATACCGTTAGACTTCGTCATGCTAGCGGGCATATCTTTTGGGAGGGGTCGCGAACTCCCGTACGACGAGAGGTACTCCAAGTTAGAAGAAGCAGAAAAGATGTTCCCATGAATCACAAGCTCTGACATCAGGTACAGTATCATCACTCTCATCTATTTAAAAACGTGGAAAGAGCCTTTGAATCCACGTCTCAATAATTACGACCCACAAATGGATATCGTGTATGCGAGGGCATTTATTGCCTATATGATGGGTAATCTCTTCTTCTCAAATGGTAGTACTTCCCTTAGGGCGGGTTATCTTGCAGCCTTGACAGACTACAATATTATTGGTGCATTAGTTTTTGACTGGGGTACATCGATTATGGTGGTTTTGTATCGGGGACTTGATGAAGTCTCAGTTCTAAAGAACGGGAAGGTGAAGAAATCGATCATCGGATTCTATGCGATGTTGGAGTTTTGGTTCTTCAAGTACTATCAGGTTGGAATGTATCTAGTAATTGTACAGAACTTTAACCATATTTATCCCCGAATAGGTGCGTGAAGAGATAAAAGGGCTAGTACGGGGTCTGAAATCCATCACTCTTTTACTATGATCAAAGAAATGATAGAATAAAAGGACAGAACCAACATAGATTGGCAACCATAACACAGGTCTAGACAATTAATGTATCCAGAGGGTTCCATTGGTGTCAGTCCCATACGGGCACGGTACACTTAGGTATTTAGGAGACCGGGGTATGCGTCAGATGAACGGGCATGATAGTGTGCCCTCTGACCCCCCTCAAGAGAATATAGAATTCCCAAGGTACGATCAAGAGTTATATCAGAGTCTAAAAAATATGGACTTCTACGATGGTCGTAATTATCTTGTTTCAGATGTAGATTACATGAGTTATTAGCATACCGTTCATCCAAATCCCAAGATCGGTTATAATTTAGTAAAGAGGGCAGGAAATATTTAGATGGTCGGGCGTGATCTAGTGAGGCCCGATGTATATTTACCACCTACGTCGAGTTTAGCTACGTCTTCACAGGTGCAAGACTATGGTGTTCAGGCGACCTGCGATCCATATGATATGGGATGGTTAATGGATGTGGTGGGAATGAGCAATCAACGTAGACGGATACCGATCCCGGTGATGTAGGTACCATACCCATGTCCACCTACGTATAGTATGGATGAGTTGTGGCATCAATCCCAAGGAATGCGGTATGCGGCATATGAAGACTCGAGGCAACTAGTTGACCGCAATACTGAGTTAGAGGGGGAGTTAAGGCGGGTACATGAGGTCATCCGAGAGACATCTGAGAAACTTTCTAAGATGCCTATTTCCTACCAGACAGAGCCGATTGTACAATGTACCTATGACGAGAGTCTCGCAGATAGCAGACGCGCCTGCCAACCGAAGAAAGGTCGTCCCAGTTAGGCTATGTTTTATTTAAGACTTTAATTTAAGTTTTGTTTAAACTATGTTAAGTATTAATCTAGTTTAATCTTGCTTTTTTTTAAAAAAATTTTTGGAAACTTGTTGTCCAAGTTACTCAATAGCCATATTAACGGCTAGCTTTTTTTAAGAAACTTGTTGTCCAAGTTACTCAATGGCCATATTAACGGCTAGTTACTTTCAACTATAAATGTTATTCATCTTCTACACTCTCCTCCCTTCTAATCTTCTACACTCTCCTCCCTTCTTACCTTACAAACATAACTACTATGTCTTCCTCAAGCTCCTAATCTAATTCTCAAAACCACTCTCAATTCTCCAATATGAACCAACAAGAAAATGTATTTCCTCCTCAATTCAGAACGAGTGATCTATCATAAATGCCTAACACTTCCCAATATCTAAGGTATGTTCACAAACTATTCTTGGCACCCGACAATCAATTTCAATCTCAAACCCATGGATATTACCTTTATTACCCAAACCAAGGATATTACCCTCAATTTGATGGTTATACGGGCTCGTACCTTCAACCGGAGAATACATATTATTCATCTCAAACTGGTTTCGCCGGTGGAAGTTTGAGTACCACACCGATGTAAGGTACATGGGGTTTAAATGATTTAAATCTTAATACATTACCGGTTGTATCTCCGGATTTCTCTCTGGTTATCACCAAGGAACTCAATCTGGTTCTCGTGAGAAGTAATACGAGCGGAAAGACAAAGTCTACAAGAAAGATGGCATCGACACCTATTAGAGTTGAGGATGTAGCTGAGGTTGAGGAAGTCAATCCAATTCTTACGATAAGCAATGCGCATGGGAAGGCAAAGTCTAAAAGAAAGACGATATCGATACCTATTGTAGTTGAGGATGTAGTTGAGGATATAGCTGAGAATGAAAATGATGATGACAAAGAAAAATATAAGAACTCAAAAAATTTGTCGTCCGATGACTTCGTGAATCTTCCACGCGCTTGGTCCCAAGTACCTCAAAGCCTCGCTACCACGAACAAACAAAAATCCGCTACATTTTGGTTCAAGGTGCGTGATCAATTCAGCTCCTTCTATGTTGACCAATCGATGTGGCTCTCGTACAACGGTGTCAATTGTGCGTATAAAGGGTGGCTCAATAAGGAATGTTTGATTTTTAGAGGCATCATTCAAGACCTTGAGAGCTGACATTTTATCGGTATTAGAACGGCTGACTTCGTAAGTATTTTATTTATTTTTCTCATTTCATTAATGTTCAAAGGTAAATCATACTCTAAAGAATTTTCTAACTTGATTTATAGGAATGTATGGCATACGATACATTCACACAACTATAACACAAACCATTTACACTTGGGGAAGGATACAAAGTTTTGGAAACTTGCCCAAAATGGTCACAAATTCATCACATCGGGCAACCTAGCCGCAACATCACTAGGAAGTCAAATTTTAATGATAGCCCGGGTAACTCCACCAATACCGATCCTAAAATACCTACATCCAGCACTGTAAATATTGTAATTTCAGATGATTGATTCAACAAGGATGCACCACAATATTTTTGTGGGGATGCAAGACCGGATGGACAAAAAAATTCAAAGCAAAAGAAGTGGTAAAGTCAAGTATAGGTTATTGGGGGAAGAAGATGCTTGGGACAACGACCAACATGATGAAGGCATGGAATGAGAGAGACGAGCAAAAGAAAGAGGAAAAGGAAACTAGATCTAGAGTATGAGAGGAACTATATAAAGTTGGCTAGAAAGGCTGAGATTCAAAGGAGACGTGAAGCGGAGCTAACTCGAAAAAAAGTCGTCAAAGATGCGCATATAGTTAAGGTGATGACAATGAACCCAAGTAGCCTACTACTGGCATAAATACGTTGGATGAAGAAGAAAATTAAAAAATATTCAAAGAAGTTGAAAGAACAGTGTCCAAGTGATGACGACGTTTCTAGTGATGAAGATTGATGTAATCCTTAGCGTTAATAGTAGCTCTATGTAATTTCATTATTTCAATAAAATTATTATTAATCGTACGTAATCCTTAAAATTGTTATTAATCTAATTCGCATTTGAACCTTCTGGATGTACTCTGCCATAATGTACTTTATTTCTTACTTCTTTCTTACATGACCTGAGATTTTCTCCTTCTCTTTATCTCTACCAAAATAATAAAATAGAAGAAATGGGTACAAAATCATAAAGTAGAAGCAGTAAACCAAGTTTCTTTAAAGTTTTATAATGATGAAGACTTGGAAACAAAATAAATTACTTTAGAAAATAAAAAAACAATGATGAATACTACATTACTCCGTCCCTTTTTGATTTCACAAATGCGCGACAAGTTCATCTCATAATTAGAAATGGGCACCTTCATTTTCAATTTCATAAACCTTTTGGATGTACTCTACCATAGTGTTGATCGCGTGTCTTGGATTTAAGTCTATCTTTAAATTCTTCGTGGATGTTCTAAACTTGGGATCAATATCCATTTGCCGGATGTAAGTATGACATTCATCTTCGACGATCATATTGCGCAGTATTATACATGCGTACATAACATTTCATATATCACTAGGTTTCCAAAATTGCGCACTGTGTGCAAATATTTGAAACCTAACTTATAATACCCCAAAAGTATATTCTACATCTTTCCAGCATGCTTGTTGCATCTTCAAAAAATGCCTTTCAGCATCGTTGGACGAGTTTCTTATGGTTTAAACAAGTGTTTGCCATTTTGGATAGACTCCGTCCGTTAAGTAACACCCCATAGTGTATGGTACCGTGCCTATATTATAATTACATGGTGACACAACTCCATTAGACAAGTTATTGAAAAGCCACCCTTGATGTAAGACATTCACGTTATTGTTAGAACCGGGCATCCCAAATAATGTGTGACATATCCAAAGATCTTGCGATGCAACCGCTTCTAAAATCGCCATCGAGATTTTCTTATACCCGGTATATTATCCAACCTACCAGGTATGACAATTCTTTAATTTCTAATCCATACAATCTAAACTACCTAACATCCCTAGGAAGTCTCGTGGTCCATTCACTTCTAACAAGTGTAATGTATCGTCTTCATTAAGAGATCTAAGGTATAATGGCCAAATTCTATAAACTCGAAATGGCCTGGAAATTTCTATCACACCAATGAACCTGCGATAATATTCTAATGGAAAGCAAGAAATGATACAAGTGGTTTTAGCATGGAAAACCTCTGAATAGATAAAAAAAACCACGACCTCGAGTGGAGGATTTTTGTAAAAATATTTTTATTGCTTGAGGCAGATATCTTATTACAAGTGATCTCTAGATTTTGAAATACTTAAACCTTGTAACTAAGAAGTTTAAATGTTTATGAGAATCTAGAACAAGTAGTTTTCTTGGTGATTTCTCGCATAATTTTCTGGTCCCTGTCTCTTCTAGAACTTCTTCTTTATATCGACATTCTCCGCAGCTCTTCATCGTGCTGGAGCACATTCTCCGAACAATGTGGCTAGTGGTGGTTGGCTGAGTAACTATTGAGTTCGTAAGAGATAGGTATCTTTGAGTGGTTTAGGTTTTATGGTTTGAAGTTTGACCCACGTTCTTCACCAGTTTGTGGAGTAGGTTGAAATGTTGACTGGAAAAGACATGTTAAAAATGCGTGAGTCTGAGATGGAGGTACTTCGAACTGGTGACAGCCCAATTTTAGGTGAGAGTAAGGGATAAGTCTCTACAATCGCCCCCTCGCAACCAAAGTCACGAGTAGCTTTGGTTGAGAAAGGATCTATGGGTAATTGGTATTCGGGTTATAGTTCTTAGATATTGAAATTGAGTAATGATGGCTTTAACTGTATGAAAATTATGCGGGTTATGGGAAAATGACGTGTATTAAATGAAGTCGTAGATGCTGATGTATGTGACGGTTATGATTTGAAGGGTTATGTCTGTAATGAATGATGAGGTTTGAAAAAATGTACCTACACAATAAATGTAAGGTTATATAAATAGTACTTGTATCGATTTTTTAAAGCAAAGTACGCTTATAATTTGTGAAATTCTTTTAAAGTTTTGAAGATGGTGAAGTCTCGGAGGATGGTCCTTGAAGAAAGGATTGCTTCTGAAATACAGAGGTTGAATTTGAAGTACTTTGGTGACCAATCCTTGGAGATGTTGATACCCACTCCTGTTCCTCCGACTTATCAAGGTATGTCAGAAGATGAAGCGGTTGAAGCTGAGGAGGAATTTTACTGTAGGTGGAAGTTTCATGTCATCATCTTGACAGACAAGGAACATTGAGCTTGTCTCTGTACTCTAGTAGAGGACAAGGTTGGGGGGATAAATATAGGGATAGGCATAACTACAAAGCAGTTATGATGATGACTTACATTGGAATGGATTCTAAGGTCAGACCCTCTTCATCTCTACCAACGTTACGAGGGTAGTGGTTATAGGAGAGTCGGTGATGGTAGTGGAGGAGTAAGACGGGAAGTGGAAGTCTGCTTCTGCATTTCTATCACTTTTTAGCGTTAAGAAGACCTTTAGTTTGAAGAGTTGGGTCCAACACAGAGTGTTCTGCTTGTATAGCTTCCATTTGAAGCTCGACTAGACTTCGACGAGACTCATGTGAGGGAAGCTTTTTTTTGTTTCCAATTTCTGCTTTGTATCATGGTGAAAAATTACTAAAGCATGACGAACTGAAGGACTTAATTCTTGGGATGCCTGAAAGATATATTATCTGTAAAGCACTTAAAAAACTTGTTATCTATAAAGTACTTAATTTCTTAGTGATTGTAAGACTTGATATATGTAAAAGTATTCAATCTCTGAGTACTGTGAAAGACTTGTTATCTGTAAATGTATCTGTAATTTGATTCAAAATGAATAATATTTGTTCACCAAACATTGTGTTGATATAGAATAGAATGTCTCTAGAATCGAGCTAAGAATAATGTTATGAGTTTGCCAAGATACTGATAAGATGATATGTATGATATTAAAATTATTATTATCATAATCGAACTGTAAGAAATATGTTGTCATGTAGATACCATAAGGCCAACCTAGGGTTGGATAAAAATATAGAGGAAAGGAAATTATACAAATTTTTGAATGGTAGGTCGATCTGTGACAGTTTGCTAGAAAGAATCAGGTCGATATAAAATAGGACGAAATGATATAGTTTGATAGAATGAGATATGTTTAGATATAACTTATACCAGGATTCTATGGTTTCTGCTACAAGATAATAGGAGAACATCCCGAGCTGCGTGGAATTTATGGCCAGACAGGGTATAAAATGAGGGGGGGTTGAGGAAGAAGAAATAGGTGGAAGGAAAGAATGATAAGGTGGACTCGTTTTGAGAGAATCCATTACGCCGTTGAGGGGCGATTGGCCTTTAAGATAGCCGAAAGTGCGTGAATGTATTTTTGGGTTACTGGATTATGATGCTGAATTGCCAGTGATGGAGGTGAATGTTGAGGGTTTGGATATGATTGGGATAGAGTGGGAATATGAACGTCATTTTTACGAAGAGATGTTCCAAGAAATACTGGTGAACCCAGCAGTGAGATTACTTGTTGTGGAGGAGATCGAGTCTGAAGATGTAATAATTACTGGAGGATATCTGATCGGATGTGGTCACCCAGGTCATCAAGGCTATTTAGGTATAATTATATGTAAAGTGCTATTATAAATAAATGTAAGTTCTTGAATTTGACAGAAAAGATAAAAGTCAAATTGATTCTCTATAGTTGAAAATGTCGTTTGAGGCAATTTTGATAAACAATTTTGAATAACTTTAAAAAAATTGTTAGCTTTGAAAATGACATCACTAGTACTATAAGTATAAGAAACAATAACAGAAGAAAGCATGAGCTTCTAGTTTTGTTTTTTATGTAAAGCTGTAAAAATCTGATATTGTGTGAGTGTGAGTCATCATGAGTGTGGGAATGTCAGAGAAAGATATGGAAACAGGAGAGAAAATCGATTAAAATATAAGGGGAAGGGTAATGATGGAAGGACAGTTTTATTGAGATGGTACAAGACGTCTAACATGGATAGTGAAAAGGATGCCTCAGTTCCAAAACCGAGGATGGCTTGTACGAGGCACAATAACTGTCAGCCGTTAAAGAGAGAAAGAATAAATAATGTTTTTTCTTTATCATTCAAACATTTTTCAACTTCAAAAAACTTGGAGAGCACAGAGAGAGAAGAACGAAAAAATTGTAGAGGATTTGGTAAAGATTTATCTGGGAGTGATCAACAATCGAAGAGAGTTGCGGGAACTGAATCACATAGGTGGCTATACAGCAGCGTTGTGAGGGAAGGATTTGGCGCTGCTCCGGATTCTCATTCTGACACAGAAGGTCAGTAGAGACGTGCGCTGCATGTTTGAGTTTTTTGTAAATCGTAATCTGTTTTAAGCAAATCTCTAAAAATTCACTATTTATAGCAACCTACAAAATTTGGAATATATATAAAATTTGAAATATATATAGAATATATGAAATATATTTTGTATGTGAATGATAGATGTGTATGAGATAATGATAGATAGCTGAACCTGTATGTAGGTTAAACGTGATAGGTATTTGTGTAGGATCAAACCTTTGCCTATAAAATTATAGTTGAGATGGATAGTTCACCTGTTAACGAGGTGTTAACCTCTGGTCAGAGGGTAGAGTCTAAAATTGAAATGACTGCCAATGAGGTTAATGTAGGGTTTGAACAATTTTTGGGCTTCCACGGCAATTTGGTGACCTATCCTCCCTGTTCGAATGCATTGAAAGAGTTTTGTAAACCCAAGGCTACTATAAGAGGGACATGGGGTAATGGCGAAGAATATGCTGATAGGCTATTTAGGGGGTGTACTATAGTGACGGGGAAGGAGTATTTTTATTTGTTGCCTGACCTGGAGGAGAAAAAATGAGATAGGGGTATAGATGAATCGATCTCGTTAGAATATTTTGATATGAATGTTCAGAGTGACATTTCAGAGGGCTTTTTGTGTTACCTGTCTCAATTAGAATATGGGTTGAGTCTTCCCCTTACCAATTTGGCAAAAGTACTTATGAATAAGATTGGGGCATGTCATGTTCAATTGAACGGGAACATGTGTGAGGTAATAAGTGTTTGCGACCATCTAAACGAAAAATGGGAGAATGATGGGAAAGTGAGGAGGATATCCCCTGAGGATGTTTTACAGTTTTATGGGGTAAAGAATTATCATGCCAGTGGTGGGGCATATTTCTGTGCGAGCGCAACTCGACCTCGCTTCTTCGATCTGAACTCAGCAAGTCGAGCCTGGAATGACAGCGTAATATGGGTAAAGGGTAATTGCCTTCAAAGAGATGATGAAGAACCTTTGGATCTTCTGTTTAGAACTGTAAAGCAAAGTAAGTATAATAATGCATAACGTATAATGTTGATATGTTTGAACTATATGATCTTTTGTTGATAATAAAAATGTTATGCATGGCAGGCCCGATGTCCCAGGTGGAGATGAAAGATTCATTGTTGGATGAAGTTGCTGAGGAAGAGGTTGAGCTCAAATTTGTATTGGAAGGACTTGGCCTTAGCAGAAAGAAATGGGTTGAGAGCAAGTCCAAAAAGGTTCAGAAATCTCAATCGACCAGGCTGATGGCGGGTGTTGATGATGGAAATAAGAAAGGAACTAGTGGGGAAGGGCGAACAAACTTGCCCAAGACCCCTAGAATTGATAGTTCGGTCAAGCCAGAGTTTATTACGTCGAGCAAATTAGCTCAAACGTTTCCAATAAAATAGATGTTGAAGCGTCTATCGGCCTCTGGTACCACTGGAAGTGGTGAGGTCGACGGAAAAGAAAAAAAGAGAAGGATTGAACTTTTGGGAAAGTTAGGGGAAAAGGTCGCTGAAGAGCGACTTGCTGTTGAGGATGATCTAAAAGAGGAGGAGGAAAGGTCCAGGCTGGCGGCTCTTCACGGGGAAGAGGACATGAGCAAGATGGTAGGTCTTTATGCTCGATTATGTGAAATATATTTATGTATTGCGTTTTGAGCTCACGCTGAGGTTGATTTGTACTTTGGAAGTTGCGCGTTTGGTGAGGGGGATTTGGTTCGAAGTCGAAGAGGAGAAATCTGAGCTAAAGAAGGGGAAGATTGAGCTTGAAAAGAAGGTAGCTCAAGCAAAGGTAGATGCTCTCAAGGATGTTAAAAAGCTGAAGGCCCTGAAGGCTTCCTACGTAGTGGCGATAGGCCATCTACATATGGAGGTGAGAGCAAACCTGGAGGAGGCGATGGCGGAGCGCGAAAGATTTAGGCGCCACCTTATGATGAAGGGGTATTCTGAGGATGAGGTAGATACTATTAAGGCAGAGATACCTATGTCGAGGAGGGAGATGATGAAGAGGTGGAAGAGGTTGCTGTTGGAGTCGTTGATGGGTTGGAGGGTGTCTCCCGCCAGATGGTGCTAGACAATCAAGGGGATGACAGCGAACTCTCAAAGGGGGAGAATAAGAAGGTAGGGTAGAAAAATGACTTTGTATGAATATTTTGGAAGTGTTCTGTAAATTTCTTGGATTGTGTGTATTGAAAAGACTTCTATAAGCTGAGCATTTTTTTTTGTAGGCACTTAGATAAATGAGTCTCAGAATAAAAGATTTAGAGACTGAGCTTGCCAGGGAAAGAAAGATCTTCACATCCACGTTGTCTTTGTAAGCGGAGCCGCAGGCTAGATCAGAATATACCTTTTGACTTGCATGCTATATTGACATAAAGCTACCAAGTAAATAAGAAAACATAGAATGTAGAGGCAGACCAAAAACTTGTTATCAGTTTTAGGAAAATGATACTAAAATAGTGCATAGGAAAAATCAAAGTTTTAGACAAAGTAGCATATAGATAACATATACCTTAGACCTTAAAATATATGTCATGGAGTATCCATCTGAGATCGTACTTCAACCTTTAAGCCTAGAAGTAGTTGCACACGGTAGATATTAGAAATCATATATCTTGTTAGAAATAAGATATATATATATATATACATTATATGTATGTTGATGGGGTGTTCTGAATCGAACTGTATATAATGCATCTATATTGTGCAGGTCAAATTGGATTTAGCTTGCTCGCGAGAAGATGAGGCACTCCAATGCAACTGAGAATTTGCAGAGGAGTTGGATAGGGTGAGGGAGGCGAATGAGGACAAAGAAGACCAGCATGTAAATGTGCACTTTAAGTTTGTTGAGGCAACCCAGACTGTTGCCGACCTCACTCAGTTGAGGCAACCTAGACTATTGCTGACCTCACTCGTAAGATCGAGGAGAAGGATGCCAAAATTGATAAGGGGATAAAAGATCTTGTGAAGATAAAAGAACACACAGTAAAGCTTCAAAGTCAGGTTAACATACTAATTATAAAGAGTAGGCATGCTGACATGGGTCAATACCGTATTCAGGCGCTAGAAAGATCGGAGGGACAATTTTGAGCTGATTTTCAGAATTGCAGAAGCGAGTTGGAGCGACTAAAAAAGAAGATGATTGAAAAATATAATGAGCTGAAGGTAGCTTGAGAAGATTTATCGGCTTCAGAAGCTGCAGTCGGATACTTGCATACAACCCTACCTGCCAAGGATATAGAGTTTTGGATGATTCAACGGAAGTGTGATGAGTTAAATGAGAGGGTGGCACGATCGAAGACCGAATTGGCATAAGCCAATACGCGTGTTAGGAACACCGAGGCTAGAGAGTGCTCGAGGAGTAGTAGAAATGATATTAGGGTTCCTCAAGTCCAAGGGGATGTGGTTAGCCTATTAGGTCGAATTAGGAGCAAGAAGGTGATGTAGCTCAAATTTAAGGGCATGTGCAGAAAGGGAATGCAAACTTAAGGGAGTGCCAACATAAGTTGGATGTTGTTCTTGTCAGGGAAAAAGTCTTGGAAGGGAAAATCAGGGCGAATGAGATTCTGATGAAGAAGAAAGACGACCCGTTAAAGGACACTTCGGCCAAGGAAGAGTTGAATACATAAATTAAGAGACTTTGTGCTCAGGTGGCAGACATATAGGCCATTAATCAGGCTGAATCAGCTAAAGCCGTCAAAAAATTGGAAGAGAGTATAGCTTTTGATGCTTTGACAGAAAGGAAAATGGCACATCAAAAGAGAATGTATGCGAGGTTGGAGTCACGCCTCGAGAAGGTGAGGTCTTATTTTTCAAAGGTAGTTGTATCTCATGCATCACGTTCAGACTTTTTAAAGTCGATCGTTGTTTATTTTGTAGAGGAAGTAAAAAGACTTAAGTTAGAACGAGATACCTTGTTCAAGAGTCTGTCGGTCAAGGGTTGTATTTATTGAGTTGATATAGATCGAAGGAACTGTATGGCCTCCATGGAAACAAATTTAGGCCCTCGACCTGCTAATCTGATAGAGAGGGGCAGGGTTACTGTAACTCGTAAACTAAAGTTTGATCGACCTCCTGCTGTAGGAGAAAACACAGCTGACATCCCAACAACAAAAAAGAATCCATTATAGTGGTTATGAATGCAACCTAAAAATAAATAGTATATATCGCAGACATAGTGAGATAGATGAAAGCTACTATGACCTTTGCCTTATCTTATGTCTGGTAGGGCCTTTGATATAAAAAAAGTTTTTACATTTGTTCTAATCGCAGAGATGGGTTGAGTCAGTTAAACCAAGTGAATCATGATTTAGTTCTGTAATGTTGCAGACATATTGAAAGAGATGAAGGCTAGTATTACTTTTACCTTATCTTATGCCTGTTAGAGTCATTAATATAAAACAAGTTTCTACATTTGTTTTAATCGCAGAGATTTAGTATAGTCGGCCAAACCAGGTGTTATCCTTGATTTAACTGGTATAATATCCAAAACAAGTTGAAGTAGATGAAGGCTAGTATTACCTTTGCCCTATCTGATATTTGGTAGAGTCTTTGATATAAAACAAGTTTCTACATTTGTTTCAATTACAGAGATTTAGTAGAGTTAGCCAAACCAAGTGTTATCCTTGATTTAATTGGCAAAAGATCGATTGAAAGCTAGTATTATCTATGCTTTAATCTATACAATGTAGTCGAATCTACATAAGTAGAGAGATGTTGTAAAAAACTAAAAAGTTTTATTGATCAATTCAGAATTTACATTAGATGGAGATGAAAATCTCACTTTTGGAACTTTAAAAAAAACAAAAGCGAGAAATAGAAATGGAGTTGTAAGACGCTTAATGATAGTATCGTTTCAGTCGCCTAGTGTTCCAAGGATTTGAAATGGGGATTCCCTCTTCTGTCATGAGATAATATGATCCCAGGCTTGAGAGACCTGTGATAATGAATAGACTCTCCCAATTGTTAGCTAATTTTCCAGCGTGAGGCTCTTTACGATGTTGATGAATCTCTCAGAGTGATCATCGATTTGGAAGGTACAGTTTTTGACTCAGCTATTATACAATCTGGCTAGCATATGATGATATTGACCTAGGTTAGCGATGGCGCGTTCCCTGGTTTCATCGATTATATTGAGGTTGTAAGCCAATTCAAACTCATATTCCTCGTCAGTCAGCTCATGATCTCAAACTGGATGATGGTATTCAGAAGGAATGACGACCTCAGTACCATAGGCAAAGAGGAATGGGGTGCATCCTGTTGACTGTTAAAGAGTAGTACGATATGCTCATAGGACATGAGGTAGTTCTCGAACCCAATTCCTTTTTTTCTGTTAGTAAAGCCATTTTTGAGTCTATCCACGATGGTTTTGTTGTTGATTTCGGCTTGGCCATTGCCTTGAGGATAGTAAGGATTGGATTGCAAGTAGATGATATTATGTTGGTCGAGGAAGGTTACAATTTTTTCTCTAATAAATTGGGGCCCGTTATCAATACGAATTAGGTAGGGGTGCCCAAACTGAGTGATGATGTGTTCCCAGATAAAATAGATGACCTCTTCTTCTCTCGTTCGACATAGTAGAACTACTTCTACCCATTTTGTAAAATAATTGGTAGCTACGAGTAGGTGACGGTAGTTACCTAAAGAATTAGGGAATTTTCCGACGAGATCAAGTGCCCAACTTTTGAATGGCCAGAACACCTTGCTTGCATAGAATTCGAGTACAGGGGCGCGCATCATGTGTTTATGTCTTTGGAAAGCGTCACATCTGCTTGAGTACTCCTCTGCTTACTTGCGCATGCCAGGCCAAAATACTCCTTGCGTAATAGTTATGTTTGCTAGTGATCTACTTGGGGCATGAGAGCCACAAGTCCCTTCATGTAATTCGCGGAGCATTTTATCTGCTTTTGGTTTGGAGAGGCACTTGAGGAAAGGCCCCATGGCGGAAAGGCAGTATAGCATACCATTTTAATTTGTGTAGCGCTTCGAGTTGTTGATTAGCTGTCGGCGCTCTTTCGTATATGTTGGAAGTGGTTCGTTGTAACCGTTGTCGATACTGAGGTAGGCTAGGAAAGGCTTTCGCCAATCGTTGTCTCCCCCTTTATCGCCCCCAGTGTTGATCGTGCATACAGAAATTCGATCAATATTAGGGGTTAAAATGATTTCGATCTTGAGATATCGAGCTTCAGTACCCAAGACCCCGGCTAGATATGCCAAGGAAACGGCGTGTCTATTTTTACCATGAAGCAGATAATCAAGAGTTACTTTCGCGAACTTGTTCATCCTATCTACAACGAGGGCTGGGTATTCGATCATCTTTCCATTCTTCTTATATTTCTAAGAGTAATGGTCGACGATGAGTCAGAAATCTGTGTAGACTAAGAGTTCGGGGACATCGACCTCAAGAGAGAGGTCGAGTCCATGAATAAGAGCTTCGTATTCGATGACATTATTTGAGGCCTCAAAATCAAAGCGAATTGATTTCTTAATTCTGTCATTGGAAGGGGTAATCGATACGATTCCGATTCTTGACCCTACGGGTCCTGCTGACCTATCCGTAAGAAGTCTCCACCCTTTTATTGTAATCCATTCAGCTCGTTCGTCAAATGTTTTAGGGGGTGGATCTTCGGAAGTTTCTTCTGTAAGGTCATGGTCGTGCTCCTCCCACTCGGGATCTTTCAATAGAAAATCCGTTAGAAAATTGGTAAGGGCTTGGCCCTTCTCAGAATGACTTTGTTCAAATTTGATTTCATGTTCTCCCAAACTGACTGACCATTGTAGTATCTCATTAATTTTTCTTTCTTGGATAGAACTTCCCGAAGTGGGTAGTTCGTCAGGACTTTGACTAAATGAGTTTGGAAGTAGTGTTTGAGTTTCTGTGAAGTATAAACAAGAGTGAGAAGAAGTTTCTTAATTTTAGAGTACCTCGTTTCCGCTAGAGTGAGGGTTTTATTGATGAAATAGACTAGTTTCTCGATTTTCCCTTCAAGGTGAATGAGAACCGAGCTGAGTGAAGTATCTGTGACTTCTAGGTAGATAAATAGTTCATCATTATCTACTGGGGTGCTCATTATGGGAGACCTCCCCAAATAGATTTTGAGATCCTGAAAAGCTGCTTTACATTCTGGTGTCCTATGTATTTGGCTTAACTTTTCCTCATTTGGTACAACTGTAGAGTTATAGGAATAGCCAAGGACAGCGGTATGAAGATTTAGAAATGAAACGGTTGATAGCGGCAATCTTGCCGACAAGTTTTTGAACGTCTTTCATTATTTTTGGAGAAGACATGTTGAGGAGTGCCCGAATCTGATCTGGATCGGCCTCAATCCCCTACTTGTTGATGAGGTAGCCTAGAATTAACCATCATATACCCTGAATTGATACTTTTCAGGGTTGAGACATATCCTCTAAGATCAAAGAATGTTGAATATAGTGTTGAGATCTGAGATGTGATTGGCTCACTTTACGCTCTTTCACTAGAGATCGTCGATGTAGACTTCAACGACTTTCCCTAAATGTAGACTTCATCAACCATTGATATGTTGCGCCCATGTTTTTGAGTATGAAGAGCATGATTTTGTAACAATAAAGACCTCTTTCAGTGATGAAAGTTGTCTTTTCTTGATCTTCTTCCACAAGTAGAATTTGATTGTATCCCGAAGCAGCATCCATCATAGATAGGAGGTCATGGCCTGTTGTGGAATCGAAGATCTGATGAATGTTGGGAAGAGGGAAATTGTTTTTTTAGAGTATGTTTGTTCAGATCGGTGAAATTTACGCAAACTCAGACTTTTTCGTTCTTTTTTAGGATAGCGACAATATTGGATATCCAGTCTGAAAATGTAGCTTTTCGAATGAATCTCACTTTGATCAATTTCTCGATCTCAGTGTTAACTTCATCTTGAAGACGAGGTGATAGCCGTCGCTATTTTTGTTTGACCGCCGTGGCGCCGATGTTGATGGCCAATTTATGGCATGCCTTGGCCGGATCGACCGCAGTCATTTCTTTGAAAGACCACGTAAACACATCTTAATTTAGTTGTAAGAACTGAATTAGAGCATCTTTTTCGTGCTGAACCAGCTTAGTACCAATAAAAGTACCTCTGCTAGGTTCATCGATGTTGATATATTCTGTGGGCTCCTCCATGGAAGGTTGATCGCTGAGGTGATCGGCTTCCTGTAATTGCTATGCAGAAGTACCAATGAAAGTACCTCTGCTAGGTCCATCAATGTTGATATATTCTGTGGGCTCCTCCGTGGAAGGTTGATCGCTGAGGTGATCAGCTTCCTGTGATTGCTATGCAGTAAATTTGTCAGAAGTATCTAGGATAGCATAAACAGTATTTTCATAAGCTCGAAAGAGCTTCTGACTACCCCTGATCTCATAAATACCATTGTTATGTTTGACTCAAAGTGTTTGACGATAGGTGGAAGCGATTGCTTCCATGTTGTGAATCCAGCAGCGGCTCATAATCCTGAGATAATGAGATTTAGCGTTGATAATATAGAAGATGACGTCGATGGTGGCTGGTTCTGTAGTAATAGGTAAGATGATCTTGCCTACTTGCTTTTCTCTAGAACCATTAAACCCACTGATATCGGTGCCGGTCTGAATAACTTGGTCGGCCAATCCCATTTGGTCGATAGTGCTCTGAAATAGAATCTCAATACTGCTTCCAGTATCGATCATCATCGTGTGCATGACAAACTTCTTCATTTTGAGCATTATTACTAATGCATCATGATGTGGAAATTTGACATGGCTAGTATCGCAATCTTTGAAGAAAATCCCAAGCCGGCGATTGTTCGACTCAGGAAGAAGTTTGGCTTCTTTGTCTTGAGGTGTGAGATCGTAGCATTCTGATAGTGTTCTGCGCTTGGATTTGTTAGAATTGGTAATCTGGTTGATTTTGATCATTGACCTGAATAACTTCAAGCTGCTTCTTATAGTTGCCATCATTGTATGATTCCAGGTCGACAATATATTCGAACATCCGTCCCTCTTTAAAATGTACTTGAGCAATCTCTGTAAAGCATAGAAATTGTCAGTAAAATGATCGTTTACCTTATGATACATGCAATATGGTTGATTATCGATTGGTTCCAGTGGTTGAGAGACGCGGTAGAGCTTATCCTTCAAAATTAGTGGAAAAATTGTAGAGATTTAGGCGTCCATCTTTGGCAGGATGGGTTTTTTTGGTGGACTACTTTTTTGAGGGTAGCCAGTATTGTCGTTGGTACGCTTCTGACCTCCCTGTTCCTCCTTTGGTTCAGTACTTCGATCTGTAGATGGATCTTTGGTGGTGAGGACGAATTTAGTAGATTTATATCGCTCAGACATCATCCTCTCCAGGTCGACGTAATTATTAACCTTGGTGATCATATCCTCCAAGGTTGCACGTTTGTTGAGAAAGATGTGCTCTTTGGCCTTGCAGTCGAGCTGGAGCGCGTTGGTGAAAGCAGTAATAGTTGTTATGATCTAGGTTATCCATATTAAGCGAGAGCTCTAAAATTTCTTCGCAAAAGCCTTGAGCTTCTCACCGTATGACTGTTTGAGAGTGATAAGAGAATACAAATTCTCCTCTTTGTCCCTGCTGTGAGAATATGTCTTGATGAATTATTTCTACAGCTGGTCGAATGTATATATGGAGTCCTCATAGAAAGAGTGAAACCATCAGAGTGGTTCCTCCTACAGACTTGTGGTGAACAGACGTTAGAGGATGTGGTTGAGATTGTAATACAACCCCAATGAGTCACGGTACTGTTGAATGTGCTCCTTCGGGCTGGTATTTTTGTATTTATAAATTTTTGGAGTATGGAAACTTTTTGGTATCTCCATATCGAATAGTTCTTTGGCAATCAGACTTTATTATAATTTTGTGATGTCGCAGGAAGTACCCAGAACTTGTGCTTCGATCAACTCCTTAATACGTTGGTCCATATGATCTTTCGTGATGTAATAATGTACTGCTTGAATCACTGGATGAGCAGGTTGTGGATGATGAGTACCAGTAGCTTCACTCAAACGATCTCGTGCTGGAACTTGATGTTGAGATCGTTGTTCTTCCACCTGACAGACAGAAATTTGGTGACCTCGGCTGGCTTCAGACTGAATTTTACCACCCAAATGAACGGAGGGTTGTGGTTCATGCTAAATATTCCTGGAAATAGCTTTACTGACGACTCCTTGAGGTCCCAATCTTTCCCTTGCAGAAACACGAGAGGTATCTGGCAACTGATCGTAACCTCTTGTTAGAGGAGCCTATTAATTATTTTGCAGAGCCTCAGGGCAGTCTGCATTATTGTCATCTGGTCTTTATGTCGTTTGAGCATTATCAAACGAGCTAGTCGTTCTGTGTCGAGCTCTTTCTCGCAGAGCTCCCGATCCTTAGTTAACTGAAGTTCGAGCTCGACGCGTTTCTCTATTTCGGCGTTGAGATTCGCCCGTAGTTTTGTAAGTTGCTCCGGCCCTACTGAAACATCGAGCTGGATGACTGTAGCCGATCATCTGGAAGTAACCATGATTAAAAATTATAGCGAAAGAATGCCTTAGGATATCGTAGAAATACAATCTTTCCCACAGACGGCGCCAAATGCAATGGCCAAATTCTGTAAGCTCGAAATGGCTTAGAATTTGTTATCACACCAATGAACCTGCGATAATATTTTAATGGAAAACAAGAAATGACACAGGTGATTTTAGCGTGGAAAACCTCTTAATAGGTAAAAAAAACCGTGACCTCAAGTAGAGGATTTTTGTAAAAGTATTTTTATTGCTTGAAGAGGATATCTTATTACAAGTGATCTCTAGATTTAGAAATGCTTGAACCTTGTAACTAAGAAGTTTAAATATTTATGAGAATCTAGAATAAGTAGTTTTCTTGGTGATTTCTCGTGTAATTTTCTGGTATCTATCTCTTCTAGAGCTTCTTTTTTATATAGGCCTTCTCCGCAACTCTTCATCGTGCTGGAGCACGTTTTCCAAATAATGTGGTTAGTGGTGGTTGGCTGAGTAACTGTTGAGTTCGTAAGAGACAAGTGTCTTTGACTGGTTTAGGTTTTTCGGTTCGAAGTTTGACCCACATTCTTCACCAGTTCGTGGAGTAGGTTGAAATGTTGACTAGAGATGAAATGTTAAAAGTGTGTAAGTCTGAGATGGAGGTAATTTGAGCTGGCAACAACTCGATTTTATGTGAGATCGAGGGATAGGTCCTTACATAAGGTATTGAGCTTTGAATTATGTTATAATAGTTTTACAAAAAAAATTCAAGCACAAAATAGTTGTAGACTCCCCAATCCAAAGGTATTCTTCTTGGGCGTCTACGCTCGTACCGTAACATAACATGCGAAGATATCATTTGGTGCGAGGATAAGCCCATCGTCTTAGCGATATTTTCTCTTTGAATAAAATAGGGGTTCGAAGAAAATATTTGATCATAAATACGTTGATACATACCTTCGCTCATTCGGAATCGACGACGAAATGGTATTCCTTTGAATCTTGGGTAGTCACTAAAGTAATCCCGATTAAAGCTAAACTTCCTCAATTTATGATCACGGACTTTTCGCTTATCAATCCTTCCCATTTTACTACCTCCCCGCCTTTATCAATATGTTGCCTCTTGCTCTTTTTCTTCTGCTTCTCCCATCTCAATCATAATCTTGTTATACTCGTGGATCATCTTAATTTGACGTAGGAAGATCTCTTTGCTTACAGACGATAATGAAGACGATGACTCCAAAGATGATATTGATGTGTCAGACATGAGTAGGCCAGCCAAGATTTTGTCAGATATGATTCTGCGAAATTAATAACAAAGGAAGAAAGTTGAGTTTTGAGATATAAGATGAATGAGAGTATTGTAGAAGAGTAAGAGAGTAGAAGATGAATGGGTTTTATAGATAGTGAAAAGCTAACTGTTTATAGCCATTGAGCATCTTGTTGAAGAAGTTTAATCAGGGAAAAATTAAGTATGGAGGGGAACCAACATATATTTCATACAGGCTCTTGCTGCACTTCTGAACCTCGCGGTAAGATCTAGCTGTTTGCAATAGTTTAAATCTAAGCCGTCCACGTATTTCCATCTTACCTGTCGTATATACGCGCCCTTCTTAACCGGGATTACTTCGGTGACAACCTAAGATTCAAAGGTATCTCATTTTGTCGTCAATTCCGTATGAGTGAAGGTGTGTATTAACATATTTATGATCAAATACTTTCTTCGAACCCCTATTTTATTTAAAGAGAAAATGCCGCTAAGACTATGGGTTTATCCTCGCACCAAAAGATAATGTGTACACTTTGCATGTTATGCTACAGTACGAGCGCAGACGCCCAAGAAGAATACCTTCGAATTGGGGAGTCTATGGCTATTTTGTGCTTGAAAGAATTTTGTAAAACTATTATAACACAATTCAAAACTCAATACCTTAGATCTCCCAATAAAAACGATACATTATACTTGTTAGAAGTTAATGGATTGCGAGGCTTCCTGGGGATGTTAGGTAGTTTAGATTGTATGCATTGGAAATTGAAGAATTGTCCTACCGGGTGTGCAGGACAATATACCAGGTATAAGAAAATCCCCACGGTGATTTTAGAAGTGGTTGCATCCCAAGATCTTTGGATATGGTACGCATTCTTTAGGTTGCCAAGTTCAAACAACGACGTGAACGTCTTGCATCAAGGGTGGCTTTTCAACAACTTGTCTAATGGAGTTGCGCCTCCATGCAATTATATTATAGGCACGGTACCGCACACTATGGGGTATTACTTAGCGAATGAAGTCTATCCAAAATGGCAAACACTTGTTCAAATCATAAGAAATTTGTCCAATGATGCCGAAAGACATTTTTCGAAGATGCAAGAATCATGCCGGAAAGACCTAGAGCGTACTTTTGGGGTATTACAAGCTAGGTTTCAAATATTTGCACACAATACGCAATTTTGGAAACCTAGTGACTAGGAAATGCTATATACACATGTATAATCTTACACAATATGATCATCAAAGATAAACGTCATACTTACATCCGGCAAATAGATATTGATCCCGAGTTTAGAAAATCACTGGATACTTGGAAGGAGGACTTAAATCCAAGACACGCAATCAACACTATGGCAGAGTACATCCAGAAGGTTCGTGAAATTAGAAATGAAGGAGTTTATTTCCAATTACGAGATGAACTTGTCACGCATTTGTAGAGTCGAAAAGGGGTAGAGTAATTTTAGTTTTCATCATTGTTTGCTTATTTTCTAAAGTAATGTATTTTATTTACAAGTTTAATGTTGAAGTTGTAATTTATTTTGCTTCCAAGACTTCATCATTGTAACACTTTAAGGAAACATAGTTTACTGCTTTTGCTTTTTGATTTTGTATCAATTTTAAGGATTACGAACCATTAATAACAATTTTATTGAAATAATGAAATTACATAAAACTTAATAACTACTATTAACGCTAAATATTACATCAATCTTCATCACTAGAAACGTCGTCATCACTTGGACACTACTCCTTTAACTTCTTCAAATATTCTTTAATCTGCTTCTTCATCCAACGTCTTTGTGTCCGTAGTAGGTTACTTGGGTCCGTTGTCATCACCATAAACATATGCGCGTCATCGAAGGCTTTTATTCGAGTTAGCTCCACTTCACGCCTCTTTTGAATCTCAGCCTCTCTAGCCAACTTTAGTTTATCTCATGCTCTAGCTTTAACTTCCTTTTCCTCTTTCTTTTGCTCGTCTCTCTGATCCCATGACTTTATCATGTTGGACGTTGTCTCAAGCATTCTCTTCCCCCAAAAACCTATACTTGACTTTGCCGCTTCTTTTGCCTTATATTTTTATTGGTCGTCCGGTCGCACATCCCTACAAGAATATAGTGGTGGATCCACGCCGATAGAATCATCCAGAATTACGATATTTGGAGAGTTGGATGTAGGTGTTTCAGGATCGGTATTGGTGGAGTTACCCGGGATATCGTTAAAATTTGACTTCCTAGCGACGTTGCGGCCAGGATGGCCGATGTGATAAATTTGTGACCATTTTGGGCAAGTTTCCAAAACTTTGTACGCTTCCCCAAATATAAATGGATTACGTTGTAGTTAAAAAAATGTATCGCATGCCATACGTTCCTAGAAATCAAGTTAGAAAATTCTTTAGAGTATGATTCACCTTTGAACATAAATAAAATGAGAAAAATAAATGAAATACTTACGAAGTAATCCGTTCTAATATCAGTATGATGTCGGCTCTCAAGGTCTTGAATGATACCTCTAAAAATTAAACATTCCTTATTGAGCCGCCCCTTATACGCACAATTGACACCGTTGTACGATCGCCACATCAATTGGTCAACATAGAAGGAATTGAATTGATCACGTACCTTGAACCAAAATGTAGCGGCTTTTTGGTTGTTCGTGGTAGCGAGGTTTTTAGAGACTTGGGACCAAGCACGTGCAAGATTCGCGAAGTCATCGGATGACCAATTTTTGAAGTTGGAGTATTATTCTTTGTCGTCATGAACTTCCTTCGAAGCCTCAAGTACATCCTCAACTATAATAGGTGTCGATGCCGTCTTTTTTTAGACTTTTCCTTCCCACGCGTATTACTTCTCGAGAGAACCGGATTGAGTTCCTCAGCCTCATCTACATCCTCAACTATATTGGGTGTCGATGCCGTCTTTCTTGTAGACTTTGCCTTCTAGCGCGTATTACTTCTCGTAAGAACAGGATTGAGTTCCTTGGAGATGACCGGAGAGACAATCAGAGATGCAACCGGCGATGTATTAAAATATAAATTATTTAAACCCCATGTACCTTGCATCGGCGTGGTACTCGAACTTCCACCGTTGAAATGGTTTGAGATGAATAATATGAATTTCCCAGTTGAGTGTACAAGCCCGTATATACCCATCAAATTGAGGGAAATATCTTTGGTTTGGGTAATATCCATGGGTTTGAGATTGAAATTGATTGTCGGGTGGCGGGAATAGTTGGCGAACATGGTGATTCCGACCTTGGGAGGTGTTAGGCATTTACGACAGATAAATTATGCCGAATTGATGAGGAAAGACGTTTCCTTGCTGGTTCGTATTGGTGGATTGAGACCGGTTTTGAGAATTAGAATGGGAGCTTGAGGAAGACATAGTGGTTTTGTTTGTAAGGTAAGGAAGGAAGAGAGTGTAGAAGATTAAAAGGGAGGAGAGTGTAGGTGATGAATGACATTTATAGATAAAAAAACTAGCTGTTAATATAGCCGTTAACAAGTGTAAAAAAAAAATATAGCCGTTAATATGGCCGTTGAGTAACTTGTACAACAAGTTTCAAAAAAAAAACTAGTCGTTAAGTAACATGTACAACAAGTTTCCATAAAAAAACTAGCCGTTAATATGGCAGTTGAGTAACTTGTACAACAAGTTTCCATAAAAAGTACTAGCCTAAGGTTTAACATACTGAAACATTAGTTTTGCGGCTCCAATAAGAGTGAGGTTAACCAGACTTGAGATTCCTAAATTTACTTCAATCTTATATTAATCAAGCAATATTAATACTAGTTGCTGATGATTGAGTAACTTTGACAACAAGTTTCCAAAACATAAATCTTAAAAAAGAAAATAATATTAAAACTCTGAATAAAACATAGTTTAAACAATATTAATACACAACATAGTTTAAACAAAACATAAATAAAAGTTCTAAATAAAACATTGCCTAACTGGGATGACCTCTCTTCATTTGGCGGGCGCGTCTGCCACATGCGAGACTCTCGTCATAGGTATATTGCACAACCGGCTTTGTCTGGTAGGAAATGAACATCTCAGCTAGTTTCTCGGAGATCTCTCAGATGATCTCATCCCTCTGCCTCAGCTGTTCCTCTAACTCGGTCGTGCGATCAACGTATTGCCTCGAGTCTTCATATGCCGCATACCGTAATCCTTGATTTTGATGCCACAACTCATCTGTACTATACGTAGGTGAGCACGGGTATGGTACCTGCATCACCGGGATCGGTATCCGTTTATGTTGATCGTTCGGTCCCGCCATATCCATGAACCATCCCATATCACGTGGATCGTCGGTCGTCTGAACACCATAGTCTTGCACTTGTAAAGACGTAGCTAAACTCGACGTAGGTGGTAAGTGTACATCGGGCTTCACTAGATGACACCCGACCGACCAAATATTTCCCGTCCTCTTTACTAAACTGCAACCGATCTTGGGATTTGGATGAACGGTGCCAATATGTCATGTAATCTACGTCGAGAATAAGATAATCGCCACCATCGTAGAAGTCCGCATCCTTCAGTCTCTGATATATCTCTCGATCGTACCTTGAGAATTCCATAATCTCCTGAGGGGGATCATAGGGCACACTATCACGCCCGGTCATCTGACTCATACACCAGTCTCCTAAATACCAAAGCGTACCGTGACCGTATGGGACTGGCACCAATGGAACTCTCTGGGTGCTCAGCGCTGAAGCAACTCTTACCTCTGGATGAATTAATTACTTAGACTTGTGCCATGGTTGCCAATTTATGTTGGTTCTGTCCTTTCATTCTATCATATCTCTGATCACAGTAAAAGAGTGATGGATTTCAAACCCCGTACTCGCCCTTTCATCTCTTTACCCAAAAATACGAGAATAAATATGGTTAAAGTTCTGTACCTTAACTAGATACATTCCAACCCGACAGTACTCGAAGAACCAGAACTCCAACACCGCATAGAATCCGGTGATCGATTTTTTCACCTTCCTGTCTCTCAGAACTAAGACTTCATCAAGCCCCCAATACAAAATCGCTATAATTGGCGTACCCCATTCAAAACCTGATGTACCAAGAATATCGTAGTCTGTCAAGGCTGCAAGATAACCCGCCCGAAGGGATATGACACCATTTGAGAAGAAGAGATTACCCATCATATAGACAATAAATGCCCGTGCATACACGATATCTATTTCTGAGTCGTAATTGTGGAGACGTGGATTCAAAGGCTCTTTCCAACTTTTTAAATAGGAGAAAGTGATGTTACCGTACCTGATGTCAGATATTGTGATTCCCGGGAACATCTTTTCTGCTTCTTCTAACTTGGAGTACCTCTCATCGTACGAGAGTTCGTGACCCCTCCCAAAAGATATGCCCGTTAGCATGGCGAAGTCTAACGGTGTAAAACCCAGTTCCTCGCAAGGGAAGTGAAAGGTATGGGTGGAAGGCCACCACTGCTCCACGAGAGCATGAATGAGACGGTTATTCGAGTTTCCCGCATTAATTGAGCAAAACTTTTCAAAACCCATATCGTCGACCAACTTCTTCAACGTCGGGTACACGACAATCCATCGGTACCACTTCAGTACCTTATCCAATGATCCCCTACACTGTAATTCATCTCGGTTCTGACAAAAAAAAAAACACATTAACACGTTAGAAGTTCATTCGGGCATTTCATCGAACACATTGCAATATACGTTAATAACACATAAAATTTACATAAAACTTACCGGTATTTCCTCCGATTCAACAGAAATATGGACCCAGCCGTCCGGGAGGATATCTACTCGGTTCAACTCATCGTACGATGGGGTGGGATCGTTGTCATCCGTCAATTGATCCGACCAAACATTTGTTACATCGGCGTTCCCCCTTCGTTTTACTTCTGCGTTAGAGTTACGCGTAGTTTTGGAAGCATTTTTCCTCGGTCCCGAACTAGACGAACCTGACATTTTTAAGTGATTAATGGAGGAAATAGGTTGGGAAACTTGTGGAGTAAGGTTGGGTATGCTAAGCTTAATGCCTTGGATATGCCAAACTTATAATGCCAATGCCTTAGTTGCAAATAACACTTGAAAAGGAGAAGCATAAAAATAAGCCTAAAAGATGCAGCATGATGCCGCGCGGTTCTGAACCGTGCGACTATATATTAAAAAAATAAATTATGTGGCATTTTTCGATTGGATGGTAGTTACGTGCGGTTCTGAAGTGCGCTGAGTGTTTGATGGATTAGATTGAGACAGGTGGACGTATCTGTGACGTTCATTTCTTACGCGCGGTTCAGAAGTGCGTTTGGCAATTTCACCTTGGGGTGAATTTCATAACTGCTGTGGAGTGGATTGGATTCACCCTGCTTTTGGGCGAATCCATCCACCCAACTATTGTGGATGCTCTGAAGGATTGAGAAGAGGGTGGATTCTCAAATCCACCTTGCTACGTCACGGTGCACCTACATGTTGTGGATGCTCTTAGAGTTGTACATAGTTTACAATATCCATGAAGTTTCAAGTATCTCACGAAATTGGGACATCACGGGGAAATACTCGCGCAATCTGTACGGCGTATTTTTGTTGTAAACGACTGGAACATGACAGGTTGGTGGTGGTCACATGATTCCCTTGATCGAAGGGTGGTGATCTAATCTCAAATAAATATTGAATTTTAATACCATGTTGTTGATTAGCGTGATATACGAGAAGTAATGTTCCATATGATATATGGAAGACTTCTCCATCAAGTAAAATCAAAGATGATTTGTCTGTTATAATTAGGACAAAGCAACAAACACGTTGCAAATAATGTAACTTATCCCATCGTTTATTGCTTTTACCAAGTCAAAATCCAGAAGACAAAACAAGGGTTTTACCTCCTAATCAGTTTTCTAATTTTGGACCTATCTTCCTATTTTATATTTTATATTTTATATTTTAGATTATACTCTCTTCTTCTTTCATAAAAGGAGTGCTCTCTTTCTCTCTATATATCTCAAAAGAAAATGTCTAAAACATTTTTTTCTTTCTCTGTCTGTCTTGTTTTCCTTGCCTTGGTCTGTGTAGATGTTTCCAACGCAGAACATAAGTCCGATGAGCCCAAGGTGTATGAGATTAGTAAGGGAAATTTCTCCTTGAAGGTCACTAATTTGGGTGCAACAATTCTTTCCGTTATTCTCCCTGACAAACAAGGTTCTAATTTCTCCGATTTTAATTTTTTTGGTTGGAGTTATCAGGGGGTATTATTGTTATTCATCTCAATGTTGGGTGTGATTTTTTTGCTAGGTAAATTGGCAGATGTTGTTCTTGGACATGAATCTCTTGACACCTACAAGGTTAGAGACTGCCTACATTTTCTTCCTTTCTATTTTTCGTATCATAATGGTGAAATTTAAGATCTTTGTCTCTCTTGTTTTTCAGTTTTATTTATTCTCAACTGTTGGTAACTTTTTATTAGATATTAAGTAGTTGCAAATACGACAATTACCGCCTTATTTAAGTAGTATGGTAAAGAGCTAATTTATTAGATAATGACATTTTTAAGCAGTTGTTGCGTGTTTGTATGCAAATGTACATTGATCTGCCTAATCAGCGTAATCTGTGTAATGTACATTTATATAAGAATCAGTTACCATCACATATTTGTGTGTTATCATAATAAATTTCTCTTTCCTCTTGATCTTTCTTCTCCTCTCCTTTGGAATATCAGATTTTTCTCTTTTTATTCTGGTTTATTCAACTTATCCCCCGAAAATTTCTAGAATATTAGACTTACTCCCAGCGATTTGCAAAATATTTGACTTTCATCCGCCGATTTGCAGCTTTGACCAAGTCAACTGCAGTTGACTCAGATAAAAAATAAAAATAAATGCAACTTTGCCATTTCAATTTTGAATTATAACAACAATTCACGGTTAGTCTTGAGGGTATTATAGACTTTATGATGAAACCAACAAATTTTAATTGGGTCAACTAGTCAATTGCAGTTGACTTGGTCAAAGCTGCAAAACCGGGGGTTAAGTCAAGTATTTTGAAACTCGATCACGACTTGTCAAAATCATTCAGAGTTTTTGGCGTGGCACGTGCCTTTAGGTCATCTTCCATGACACCCTTGGTCTCTATTTTATCTTATAAACTTTACTCTGTTGGAGTTCTAGAGTTTTAGTTTTAGTCAGTTTCTTATTTTGATAGGTATAGGAGTTTTTGAGGAGTGATCCTAGGGAAACCAAGGTTATATGGAAGATGGTGGTGTAATCTTTTAGTTAGTTGTTAATGAAAATATTTTGAGTTATCTTTGAGTAGAAACCCTAGTTTCTTAGATTTAGATAAAACACGTGATTTGTTTTTACGAATCTCGCTTCCGCATTCGTAGATTCACGTTAGTTATATTAATTCTGAATGACAACACTTGCCAAAATGTTCTTAGCGCGGGGCAAATCTTCTAGCAGCCCTCAAATCCAGATCTTCTTAGTCCTCCCCATAGTTACAAGTTTTTTTTAAATCTGCGTTTCACCTTCAATCTCAAAAGTGCTTAGTGTAACTCACTTGAATGAAGATATCCTTGATTTAATAAGCTAAATTTGATCCCTCCTTCGAACTTGTTGCTAGCATACATAGAATTTTCCATCATTGCGCTTCTTTACCTATTCTTGATTCCCTATTCTTGATGCTCTAAAATGAGTTGCTAGGAATTATGTACTGAGAAATAATTATCGAGCAGACTTTGAGAATCCTATAATTCTATAAATAAATCGGAGAAACATATGACAAGCAATGAAACAACAAATAAAAACGGTAGAAACCTCAACGCACTGAAAACACCACTGACGACCATGTCGAGTCTTTACGATCAAATCAAAGTTAAAAGAATAAAATATCTCAACCTCACTCTCTCCTCACAATGATGGTAATCCCAACCTATGCTGTCAGGGGCGGGGCGGAGCGCTAGGCGGTGGGCATGGTTACCATTGGGGCGGGGCGGGGCGGGGCGCTAGGCGAGAGGCGGAGCCGAAACACTATGTGTATAAGATGTCAATGTAAATTTGTAATATATTATTTAATTCAAACATGACTCAATGCATTATTTTTTTCTTGAACTTGGGTCTGGGAGAGAGACCTGCGTACTAGACCTGCAGACAATTCGTAATCAAAGAAAGACAATTTTTTTCTTGAACTTGGGTCTTTTGGAGAGACCTGCGTACTAGAGAGAGAGAGAGAGTTAATGAGGAATTGAGAATTTGCTTTATTTTTATTTATTTATTGTTTGAAAATGCCAAATGATTTAGCAATTCTATGTTTTTTTTGTTATTTATTTATTTATTATTAAGCCAAATCATTTGGAAAAACTAGAATTAAAAAAAATGCCCCAGGGCACCTTAAGAGAGGCGCCCCCCGCCCTTTCAAGCGCCCTAAGGCGGCGCTTTAGGGCGGCGGGGCGGATAGTTAAAAATTGGGCGCCCCGGCGGCGCCCTTGACAACATAGATTCCCGACAAGAAATCCCGACAACCTAGTTCTTATTATGAAAACCTCACAACCTAGCTCTTGATTAAACTCTTTTGACTTTTCCCCTTTAGATTACGTTTTGAACTTGAATTTCAGTCACTTCATAGATCAAAGACTTCGCAAAGGCTAAGTGGAAATTACCAAAGCAAGATAACCAAAAAAGGACCTAAAGTAAAGTATTTTTTAATGCCACAACTCGTGCATGGAAGTTAAATTTTGTCTTATACGGCGAAAGTCATGCGGGCGCCACGTCGTGTGCCCAACCTCCAAAATATGAGTTATCCCTTTATTCTTTTCTGTTTCGAGCCAAAGCTTCAAAGAATTCTATAATCACACAAAAGTCAGATGGCAGTACGACTACTTTCAATTTTTTTTTTAAGGAAAAATGATTTTTTTATTGATATAAGAAGAAAATGCAAAAGAGAAAAGATAGGCCCAAATCTAAAAGAATGAGGAAAGCAACAATATCAACAAGAGTGAGGAAGCCAAATCCCAAGTATATATAGATGTCGACTATGCAGATGTTGGTCTCTATCACAGTGTTGTGCTTCTCTACACCAGATCGAAAAGCCAAGTTTTTTTTAATGTTAAACGCAATGAAGGAGGAGATACAAGCACTGAAGAAAAATGAGTGATGGGAACTTGTTCCTAAAGGAATGAAGTGGATCTCATGTAAATGGGTGTATAAGGTGAAACACAAAAGTGATGGCTCTATTAAGAGATATAAAGCTCGCTTAGTCACTCATGGTTTCATTCAGCAATTTGTTATCGATTACGTTGAGATGTTCTCTCCCGTGGCTAAGATAACTACTGTCAAGTGCTTGTTTCTCTAGCAGCAAGCAAGTCTTGGAAGTTGTGGCAAATGGGCGTGAAGAGCGCATTTCTCTATAGAGATGTATATCGAGAAATATTCATGGAGCAACCTACAGAGTTCGTGGGATCAGAAGAATCCAGAGTATGTATGTGTGCAAGCTGAAGAAAGAGTTGTATGACCTAGAGTAAGCATCAAGAGCTTAGGTATGGAAAGATTGCAGAGTATGTTATTCTGGGGTTATCAACTCTCGCCAAATGATTCTAGTCTGTTCGTAAAGCAGACTAAAGGAAAGGTGGCGATCATCTTACTCTATGTAGATGATCTCATAATTACTAGAGATACCTTGGAAGCAATCCAAGAAGTTTGGAAACATCTCTCATTACGGTTTAAGTTGATGGATCTTGGACAGTTGAAGAACTTCCTTGGTTTGGAAGTAGAGCAAAGCTGAGTCTTTTTTGAGTGTTAAAGAAGATACGATGAATATCTTCTGAGCAAGTATGGAATGACGAACTGCAAACCTATTGCATCACCTATGGAGGCAAAACAAACCTTACAAGCAGTAGTTGGAGTTGAGCTTGAAGATACCTGGCTATATCGACAACTAGTGGGTAGTCTGATATATCTGATGATTACTCGACCGAATATCACATATGAAGTGAATGTTGTTAGTCAGTTTATGCGAAGTCTAAAGAGGCCTCTCATCTTGAAGCACTTCAACGGATTCTCAGGTAAGTACGACACACGATGGACTACATGATACTCTATGAAGCAGGAATCCAGTCAGAAATTGTTGGATTCACGGATGCTGATTGGGTTGGAAACCTCTCTGCTAGAAAATCGATTATAGGGTACACGTTTAGCTTGGGATCTGGCGTTGTTTCTTGGTTTAGTAAGAAACAATCGATTGTGGCACTTTTGTCGACAGAGGCTGAATACCGAGTAACAACGGTGGCGGCACAAGAATGTTCGTGGTTATTAGAGTTAGTATGAGACATGGGCCAAAGTACGAGTTACTCAGTGGGTCTCTACTGCGATAACCAGAGTGCTATAAGGCTAGCAATGAATTCAATATTTCATGCTAGGACAAAACACATGGAGGTGCATCGCCACTTCATTGGACAGAAAGTGGTCAGTGGTAAAGTTGAGCTAATGCCATTATCAATAGAAGATCAAGTTGTTGGCATCTTCACAAAAGGGTTGCCTGAACCAAAGTTTAACAAGTTTTTCTCACTTCTTGGAATATGTACTAGAGAGTCGGTGCTGAATGGGGATGTTAAAGATCATTACCGGCTGCAGTATTTCTAGAAGATGATGATGAAGAGAAAAGCAAGTGTAAGAGGCGATGTTGTAGGTTTTAGAAGGGATTAAAATCGTAGTATTAGAGGAGATAAAATTCTAGGAGCAGATAAGAGAGAATGTAATCCACAATACAATAGAGAAACCCTAGTTAGTAGAAAAGTACGAAGAACACCAAAAATTGGATTGGGAAAAGTCCCTTTAAGAGCTTCAATTGCTTAAACGCAGTTAATTACAATGAATTACTCTAAACCCTAGCTTCTTCCTCAGAACTTTCTATGGAACTAACATTAGAAAAGAAATAACCCAAGTCCCCTTTATATACTAGGGAACTAAAAAAATACTAATAGCACGGATCTCGAGGCAAAACTACGCCTCAAAATAACAACCTACTCCAAGCTCGTTCGACCGGCATCCAAGCCCGTTCGAACGACTTTACGCTAACTGGTCTTAAACCCTAGAAACTTGACAAGTCGTTCGAACTGCATCCAAGCTCGTTCGGACGAAAATTGTTTATGGGCCAAAATTCCAGGGGATTGAACATTGGTCGTTCAAACGAAAATGGGAACATTGGTCGTTCGAACGAAAATAGGAGTCGTTCGAATGACTTTGGGTTCCTGGGCCAAATTCCAGAGAGATGGAAAAGAGTCGTTCGAACGACTCTATACCTCTTTCAAACGACTTTGGTTAATTTTCCATCAAACTTCCTTAGATCCTCCTGGATCAGAATGAGAAGATAAGATAAAATTCTAGGTTAAAATCAGCATTTACAGCTGTCAAAATCGTCTTACCAATTTGTTGGTTCTTAGACCAGTAGTCTCTTAGCATTACATAACAACAAGAAGCGGCGAATATTACTCTATATCCAGCAGGTCGTAGCCTAAGCCCTCCATTATTTTAGTATGTGATAAATCTCTATATGGAGCATTTAATAGTAGACCATCAATGTTGCAGGGAATCGGCAGTGTTTCTTTTTCTGGGAGGAATACAAGACACTTTAACTGGATAAGGATCATCTCTCATCACACAAATAACATTGACGCCAGTACTTTTCGAATATAGCTATAGGGTTAATAGTGAGAGATTTGGAGAGGGAAAATTGGAACAGTATTAGTAAATGCCATTATCATGCAAACTTAAAGAAAATACATATAATCTCTATATGGAGTTAGACTATTTGCAGGGAATCGGCAGCGTTTCTTTCTCTGTGAGGAATACAAGATACTTTAACTGGATGAGGATCATCTCTTTGTCACGCGAATAACATTGACGCCAG
Source organism: Kingdonia uniflora (assembly GCA_014058105.1). Taxonomy (NCBI): domain Eukaryota; kingdom Viridiplantae; phylum Streptophyta; class Magnoliopsida; order Ranunculales; family Circaeasteraceae; genus Kingdonia; species Kingdonia uniflora. Next base: position 2,541,177 of record JACGCM010000696.1, read on the forward strand.
TACTTTTCGAATATAGCTATAGGGTTAGAAGTGAGAGAATTGGACAGTGAAAAACTGCTACTGTATTACTAAATTCCATTTGCATGCAAACTTGTAGAAAATAAATAATATACTAATATTTGGTACACATCGCTTCATGAATGCAGAATAACACTCCGTACTTTGGAGCACTTGTGGGACGAGTGGCAAATAGGATTGGAGGAGCTAAATTCACTTTGAATGGAACCACATACAAGTTAGATGCAAATGAAGGCAAAAACATACTTCATGGTATATATGTTTTTTCATTATTAGTCACAATCTCAATTCCTATTTTTTTCAAATAAATTGTTTATTAGTCATATTCATAATTTCAGGTGGACACAAAGGTTTCAATAGAAAATTTTGGAAGGTGAGAAAGCATAAGAAAGAGGGGCATGCTCCTTACATCATTTTCACTTATCTCAGCGCTGATGGTGAAGAAGGTATTCTTTTAGTTCTTATAATTATAATTCCTAGACCATTTTGCAAAAAACAGCTATAAAACAAGTTGCAAAAACATAGAGAGTTTTTAAGTAGCTCTATACTCTGTTGTTCGGTCATTCCATTGTCATTTTGACAAAAATATGCCATTGTAGAGGTCCATCTTTCAAGTAAATCAGAACTTTTGAAATGAGCATTGATGCTATATTCTGAATCCTTGTGTAAATAGGCTATTGACAGAAAATAAATAATCTGCCGTAAATGACAGCAGATGACCTTTACTAACAGAAGTATCTTATCCCGTTCTCAATGGTGTGCACTTCCTTTTAGCACTCAGGGTAATATTTAAAGAAGACTTCAAACTGCAGCTTACCTTCCTATATGGGCTAACAAGTCTCAAATATGAATATTTGAATTAAGTATCTATTTCTAGAAAGGTAAAAGAGTAAAATGAACATTTCTAATCAAGCGCTTTAATTTATTTTGCAGGATTTCCTGGAAGCCTAGCTGTGACAGTAAGTTACATGCTCCTCGAAGACTACAAATTGAGTGTGGTCATGACAGCAAGGGCTGTAAATAAAGCAACTCCAGTAAACCTCGCCCAACACTCTTACTGGAACTTGGGTGGCCACAATAGCGGGGATATTCTGTCTAACACACTTCAACTCTTTGCTTCACATATCACACCCACCGACGAGTCCCTCATACCCACGGGAAAAATTGTTCCCGTAAAAGGCACACCGTATGATTTTCTGGAATCAAAAACAGTGGGAAGTAGAATTAATAAACTCCCAAATCTGTACGATATCAACTATGTGATTGATGGTCCCCAAGGTGTGAAAATGAATAAGGCAGCCGTGGTGCATGATAGCAAGTCGGGTCGGGTGTTGGAGCTTTGGACTAATAAGCCAGGTGTACAGTTTTACACAGCGAATTACGTGAATGATGTGAAGGGTAAAGGTGGGTACACGTACATGCCCCATGCTGCACTTTGCTTGGAAACTCAGGGGTTCCCTGACGCTGTGAATCATCCAAACTTTCCTTCCGTCATAGTGAATCCAGGAAAGCCTTACAAGCATCTCATGCTGTACAAGTTCTCAACCAAATAAGAACTTTATTTATTTATTTTTATTTTTATAGGGGTGATGGACCCTCCCCCAATTAAAAATTAATTTAATATTGTGTGAGCCATTGGCCCACGTATCAGATATTAAACTGATGAGAACAGAAACTACACTTGATCTTAGTGAAAAGGCCGAGAAACCAAGAGAAAATGCGATTTACAGAGTTGATTTTTCTATGCTAACTTAATAATGGGTATTCTTTTTTTTATTGGATTACCGAAAATAATTCAAAGTTTTAAATGAATTCCACAAGTTGACTTATGATTGAAGTTCACGGTCCATAATGATTGAAGTTATATGAGAGTAAAATTATAATTGATTTAAGTTATTAACGTAAAACATAGGAATATATGTAGCGCAATTGTAATGTGATTTCACTCGTAATTAGTTACCATTGCAGTACAATGTAGAGAGAATCATTATACAACCGTGAAAGACCGACTCCATCTCTGGCATGCGTAATGGACACTGTAAGATGGAGTCCGACTCTGACCCACATTATTTTATCAAATTCTTCTATTGATCCTTTAGAAGTTATGATCATACCAATAGTATGTTTGGTACCCTATCCTTATTAGATATCTAATGCTAGTAGGATTATTTAGATACGTAGGAGGGTTGTTTCCATTATGAGTTCGAGTCTTAGTAGTCTTTATTTAAGCATATCCTTGTAATTTTGTTCAATCAATTGATTTTTTTTTTTTAAGTTTTGGTAGTAAGTTTTCCCTTAGAGTAAATCAAATTAGAGGCACGATTCCCCTTGAAATGAATCGACAACTCTTTGGATCTAGTATCCTAATATATGGTACGATTGCCCAAAAAAAATTCTTTTGCGATGGTTTCGTTGAATGATGTTAATGAACGTATGGATCAACTAGATCTGAAGATTGATAATCTCAGCAAGCAAGTAGTGGAGATGGTACAAAATGTCCAAGCTTTGCTCGCTCGCTTCAACAATGATGTTCAATCACCAAGCTATCGACCTGAAGTTCTCAATCAGCAACAAGTGGTGGACCACCTTGCTAATAACAACAACATCGTTGCCAAATCTGAATTGTGAAGGAGCTCTCGTTCAAAATCAGAATCGTAACGGAGCTCTTGCTCCAAATTTGATTTGTGAAAGAGCTTTCTTTCCTAGATGACCTCGTCGTATCGAGCTTCCTAATTTTGAAGTCGTTGATAAGGAGAAATTGATTTTTCGAGTTGAGCAATATCAGCGGGCTCATAATACCACAAACGAGCAATTAGTAGCATTAGCATCGATTCATCTTACCGGTGATGCAGTTGAGTGGTATCGTTAGATGCTTTGCTCAGTTAGCGAATTAAGCTGGCCAAACTTTACGAGGGCGTTATGCATTCATTTTGGCAATCGAGAACATTATCACCTAGGAAGATCATTATAAAAAATGCAACAAACCACTACGGTAGATGCGTTTCAAACCGAGTTGCCAACTCATTAGGCCACAACTACAAGTGGGTGAGCCGATTTTTTTGGCTCTTGTTGGAAGAAGCCGGATAATATAGTGGTAGTTTAGGATCCTTGTAATGTCTAAGGCACCAGGGGGAAGGTAGCTTGTTTTTGATGATGGAACAGATGATGGAAAATTAGTTTAGCAGCAACTATTGCCCTTCTTCTGATCTATGCTCCAACACACCTCTTCTCTTTAGGCTTTCTTCAAGTCTATTTCTATTCTATATTCGGCTAGTTATTATCCTCATTAATACTGAGTGTTTAGCTAATAGCCTAGTATGATGTCGGGTCTTCAAGACTTATATTTAATAAGTCTATTACATTAGAGAACGGTGTTTTTCAAATAGACAAATTTGTCATTGTCTCAAAGATAAAGAGAAGCTGAGATTTGTGGGAAAGAGAGAGATGGACGGTATAGTTTCATTTTACTCTCATACATAGGGGTACTTTGGACAAAACACCGAAATGGGTAGTTTAGTCTTACTGCTTCTCTTTATCTCTCCCTTCTTAAGCCCGACTTTTCATCTCTCCCAACTCTTATCTCTCCCAAAACCATCTCTTCATCTCTCCCAAAGACGTCTCTCCCATCAGCGCCTCCCTCTCTCTTTCTAAGCAAGGTTTTTTTTTTTTTTTTTTTTTTTCTCTCTCTCTCTCTCTCAAAGTTATACTTGCTGTTGCAGTTGTTGTTGGTTTGTTGTTGTTGTTGTTGTTGTTGGCTTTAATCTATTGCTGTGGTCTGTGTCGGGCATTCCACAATGGGTGTGCGACATTGCTAAACTTTGTATTCCCTTTTTATTGTTGCTTAATATCTCTACTAATGGTTTTCACACCACAACAACAAAAATAAAAAATTAAGGTATATTGATTTATTTTCCTTACCAAATCTAGAAGATATTACATCATTGTAGGGTCATGATACTTTTAAGAAAGCAGCTCCAATGTCTTGGAATAAGGTGTGTACTCCTTATAGTGAGGGAGGTTTGGTGTTGAGAAAACTTAAGGAGCGGAACAAAGTTGTTGTTTTGAAGCTAACCTTACAAATTTGCCATTATCTCAAAGATTAAGAGGGGTTGGGATTTGCGGGAAAGAGAGAGATGGACGACCTAGATTCATTTTACTCTCATACTTAGGGGTACTTTGGATAAAACACAGAAAGGGTTAGTTTAGTCTTACTGCTTCTCTTTATCTCTCCTATGCCCGACTCTTCATCTCTCCCAAAGCCATCTCTTCATCTTTCCTAAAGACGTCTCTCCCATCAGTGCATCCCTCTCTCTTTCTAAGGAAGGTACTCTCTCTCTCTCTCTCTCTCTCTCTCACAGAGTTATACTTGTTGTTACAGTTGTTGTTGGTTTGCTGTCATTGTTGGTCTTAATCCATTATTGTGGTATGTGTTGGACATTTCACAATGGGTGTGTGACATTGCTAAACTTTATATTCCCTTTTTTTGTTGCTTAATATCTTTACTAATGGTTTTCACACAACAACAACAAAAATAAAAAATTGAGGTATATTGATTTATTTTCCTTAACAAATCTAGAAGATGTTACATCATTGCAGGGTCATGATACTTATAAGAAAACAGCTCCAATGTCTTGCAATGAGGTGTGTACTCCTTTTAGTGAGGGAGGTTTGGTACTAAGAAGACTCAAGGAGCGGAACAGAGCTGCTGTTTTGAAGCTAACCTTCAGGATAGCCTCTAAAGAACAAGGAATTGGGGCTACATGGGTCCATGCTCATTTGCTAAGAGGTAAATGTTTATAGACTTTAGAAATATCTTCTAACTGCTCATGGGCTTGGAGAATGGTTCTTAAATCAAGGCAAGGGGTCCAACAAACATTTGTTGAGAGTGGAAATTCAACCTTATTTTGGCAAGATCCTTGGCACAACAATGGTGTGCTGCTTAGCAGTTTTGATACACATTTCTTATATTATTCTTACCAAGGCTACAATGTCAAAGTGTCTACGTTCAATCCAATGGTACTTGGAACATTCCTCAACGTAGATTCATGCTTAGATTGGAGCTGAGATAAGTAATGGCCTATCTGCAATTGATAACATCTCCATGAATGAAGATAGATTTATATCGTCTTCAGATAGCAAGGGCAACTTCAGTGTGGCTGCAACCTTTGAGAAACTAAGAGCAGTTAGGGTAGTGAATAAAATGTATGATCTTTGCAGGGGTGTGTCGGTTTTACCTAGGCATGGGTTCATTCTCTAGAAAGCCTTTAGAAAATGCCTAGCTACACGAGACTGTCTAATGCAAAGAAGAGTGGTTAATAGTTCTTTATGTCCCATCTTCAAAGCTAGCAATAAGAGCATTGAGCATGAAATTAGTGGCATGGGGAGAGACAATACAGCTTACAAGATCCTTAGCACAACATTGGCAGTAATGGTCTATCATATATGGAAGATAAGAAATGGGATTGTGTTTAGGGGGGAAATTGCACACATTCATGAGACTTACAAGCTGATTTGCTCAGATGATGTTTGTAGCAGGCTCACACATTCTATCGCTAAGGTTTCAGACTTTGCTAGCACAAGGAGCATATGTAACTCATGGGGCTTGACACCTGTGTACACTCTCAAAACTCCTAGATGGCCTAAATGGGTTCCTCTTGACCCTGGATTAGTGAAGAGCAACTGTTATGATTTACTTGATATAGATGGAGGAAGATATGGGGTACTATCAGAAATGAAGAAGGAAGTGCATCATCTATTACTATGGCGAAAGAGAGCATGGGTCTTCAAGCTTATATGAAGCCCAGAGTGTGCAGAAAGGTTGTTGTTGGTCTTAATCATAAGAAGAAAAAATTGATTTTGACATTAAGTTATACTTGGACTGTTGTTTTGCTGTTGTTTTGATTTTCTTTAACACTAAGTTATACTTGGACTGTTGGATATGACGTAATATTGTCGTCAATTTTGACCTGTGTTCGGTTTTCTTCCTCAGTATAATACTCGGTGTAAGTATTTTGTTGCTAATTGGACCTGAGATTCTTATCAAGAACTAACTCTGTAGAACTGAGTTTGTCACTGCTATCTCATTTTGTTGCAATCCATCTAGCTAATTTGCTTTACCTGTGAACTACAAATATCATTGTTAATCTTATGGTCATTGATTCACAGTTATTTTATGAGTTCTTTAGTTTTCTTCCTCTCTTTTCTCCCTTTTCTTAAAATCTGAATTATACAATTCTCATTGTTAATATCATGTGATAACATTGGTCATAAGTTCATGGAAAACCTGTTTGAGTACTTAAACATTTTTGTAGCTTTTTGCCTTCATCCAAATTCTTGTTGAACAGACTAATGCTATACATATGTTAATTGATATTTTTGCAACTACGATATTTTTGCAACCGTGTTTACTTAATGACGTCTTTGTAGAAGATATACTTGCTGTCCTTAAGGAACTCTTTATGGTATCAATTTATCACAAGGCTATGTCACTTCTAGCATTATAATGATCCCCAAAGTTGATCCTTTGAATACTTTTGCTGACTATAGACTGATCAGTTTGTATAACTTTTATCTACAAGTTGTTCTCAAAAATTATTGCTTCCAGGCTAAGCAAAATACTTCCAAAACTTATATCTGGAAATCAGAGTGCTTACATTCAGGGTTAGGACATTTGCGAGAACATTTGTTTGGCTCAGGAAATGGTGGGTAATTTTAAGAGGAGGCTAGAGGGAAACAATATACTGATCAAGATAGACATGTTGAAGGGTTATGACTGTTAACTGGGATTTGTTGAGAGCTGCGTTACTCAGATTTGTTTTTTTCTTGAGAAATGGGTGCTATTTATTGCTCAATGTGTGTAGACTCCGTGGTTTTTGGTGATGCTCTTTAGGGGTATAGAAAGGCTATTTTAAGTCATCTAGATGTTTGAGACAATGTGCTCCATTATCTCTTCTATTATTCATTTTGAGAAATCAAGTAGAAGATGTATGCCTCTTTCTCACTTGCTTTACACATGATTTTGTTGTCTCCTTAATGGGAGTGAAAGATGTATTTGAGGCCTCAAAATGCTCCGGACAACTTATCAACAACAAAGCTATGAGTGGAATATTTGTTCATGATAAATTACTATTGCAACGAAGAATGTGATACAAGCAGCAGCTGAACTTATATTATGAAGTTTTCCTTTATCTACTTGGGTACTGTAGTAGCATATTCCCCATAGTCAACAAGAGTAAGCTAGCAAAGTGTAGTCGAAGACATACAAAGACAATCCTTCATAGTCGAAGACAGCTCAGCACTTATAAGCCAACACAGAGTAGCTGAAGATAGCTCAACATTTATAAGTTAGCACGGTGTAGTCGAAGATAGCTCAGCATTCTATAAGATAATATAAGTCCTCGATCTACCAAAAGTAGCCGTTGAGGCCTGATCAAGAAATAACTATTAGAGATCTGCAAAGTTTGTCCACTTCCCCCGGAATAGGAGACTATTTCTTTCTTTTTGTAAAACTGCCTGTATGACTATAAATATAGGCAGATAATAGATACTAAACCGTACAATCTTTTACTATTTTCTTACTTCAAACACCTACCTTCACTCTAAAATGTGTAATAACTAGCATCTTACTGGATTTTACATAAAAATCCTCCTCGAGGTCGTGGTTTTTCTCAGCCTTTACTGAGTTTTCCACGTAAAATCTTATTTTATCAAGTTTATTGCCTTCTCTTTACGAATAAGTATTGGCAAAAATTCTCCTTCCAGAAAACACGCCACTACAATTGGTACCGTCTGTGGGAAATACCATAATTTTTTTTACCGTCACTGATCTAAACGCCTTCCAATGACAAACATAAACCTAAGAAGCCATTCAAGTACTGTCAAAGATCAGGAAATACCCAAAAATGTTAATCTTCACAACAACGTACTCGAGCTTCAGCAACAGATGGCCGCAGAAAAAGCTGAGATAATGGAGAATTAGCATATCCACGCTCAAGCTCTTTAAACAAAAAGAGACGAATGGTGGAAAGACTTAGATCAACTGAGCCAAACATATCAGAAAGAAATGGAACAACTGAGAAGAACGCAAGATTGGCTTACCGGTCGTCAAACATCCCCTCCACTTGCTCGAAGCGAGCATAGATCAAGAGAAATTCAACGTGACGATCCACCAAGAGAAGACGAGCTCCGTGTTTCTCGATCCAGATCTGAGAACCCAAACAGAGCCTCTCGACATTTTAGTTTCACATCCTCAGCATCAACCACGCAAGGAAGTTGACGCACTCGACATCCAACTCCCCTGCCTGGAAGAAGACCGATTAGGGATTGATTGGGATCAGAAGGACAGGGAGATTTTGTTCATCAAATTATAGCTTTACTATTTCCCCCGCAACAATTCGTTACCTTGGACGACCTCAACAACAGGATCCAGGCCATAAATTCTAACATTCCAGGCCGAAGGTCTGCACTTGATAGAATTGAGATAAACCGCATCTCCCCTCATCTCGAAGTTATGCCCATTCTGGATAATTTTCATATGCCCAAATTTATTTAGTATGTAGGCCTGACTGACCCACTTACGCATGTTCGACATTTCAAAGCCGCAGTTGGATTATATTCCAAACTTGACTACATGCTATGTAGGCTATTCAACATGAGCCTGAAGGAAGAACCGCTCTATTGGTTCCATATAATCCAAGAAGCCTCCATCACCACGTTCAGCCAGTTGTAGCATCTTTTCGAACCCAATTATGCTCATGCCAGGGAGCGAGAGATCACTGTCGACTCCTTGTTTTACTTCGAGCAAGGTACGAAAGAGACCCTGGCAAACTTTTATAAATACTTCCTGCAGGAAACAAGGAAAATAGGGAACTCAGACCCTAAGATCGTCGTTCCGGCATTCACCTCTGCCCTGTATATTGACACAAAAGTTTGAGAAGAACTTACTCTACATAAGCCGCGTACAGTCACTGAGATGATTGACGTGGTTAATAACTACATCAAACTGGAGCGATCAAAGAAAGATAAGATGAAAAGTTCATCTGTAATCTATTCTCGAGAAGCATCTTTGACCCCATCTCAGCGAACAGTCACTCCTGAAGTGCCTAAACACCGTGACAGAAATACCAACAACAATAGAAGAAGGGACGGTAGACCAGACAGACCTGTCCCAGTTTTGCCACCAATAACAACAACTCTCTCCGCTTTCTTGCCTACAATAAAGGGATATGAGTGTTATCACGCACCACAGACAATTCTTGATCTTCCCAACAGACCTCTATGTCAGTATCATAATGTACATAGCCATGAGACTGACGCCAGTTACTCCCTCATACGATTCTTCCATCGCATCCTATTAGCTAGAAGACTCCACAATTATGTCATTGACATCCAAAAATTCCTCAAGAATGAAGCAAAAAATAAAGAAGTGGAGTAAAATCAGACCCAAGGGAAAGCTCGCCACCTGTACCTGATTGAGATCAAGAAAGGAAAGAAAAGAAAACAAGACGATCGGATTAGATCTTGCTGTAAAATGGCCTCCTCAGACATATTAGCAAAACATTTTATCAACACAAGTAAATCAAAGCGTCCTTACCAAATAACCTTCGAAGACTGCGACACAAGCCACGTCAAATACCCCCATGATGACCCTCTGACCATTATGCTCAAAGTCAGGCAAGACTATTTACATACACTTCTCATCGATACTGGAAGAGCCACATATGTATTGTTCAAAAGAGCAATTGAAGTCCTAGGCCTTACAGATTCGATAAAAGCTTCAACAACAATAATCACAGGCTTCAATGGTTCAAAAGAATCAGCCACAGGAGAAATCACTCTGCCAGTTCAGGCAGGTTTCGAAACTACATTCGTCAAATTTCTTGTCATCGATACAGAGTCCAAATACTTGGCAATTTTGGGTCAAAGCTGGCTGCATTCAATCAAAGCAGTACCTTCCACTTATTATCTAACACTGCGTTTTCCAACAGATCATGAAATATATGAAATCAAGGGCAGCCAAGCAGTTGCAAGAATGTACAAAAATACCACAACCAACCCTCTTACAACCAAACTTCTCAAAGCATAGTAACTACAACAAGAAGAATCGACAACATTTGAACAACATGACACCGAGATAGTCGAATCTGTTGAATTCGATGGCCCGGGACGCACAACCTTCATCGACTCTAAATTATCGACCGGCGAAAAAGTGGTTATGATACTGCTGCTTAAGAAGAACATCAACATTTTTGCCTGGACTTTCCAAGAAATGCCTGACATCAATCTTTCAATCGCTTGTCACTGACTTAACCTCCTTCCAGACAACAAAGCTATCATTCAAAAATGACGGAATCTAGCCCCCCGACTCCGCAATGTAGTAAATGAAGAAATTGATAAACTCCTTCGGGTAGGATTTATTCGGGAATCTAAATATCCAAAGTGGGTTTCTAATATCGTAGCGATACCAAAGAAAAATGGCAAAATCAAGGTTTGTATTGACTTCACAGAACCCAATAAGTTTACACCTAAAGATAGTTTTCCGCTACAACTAATTTCGCAACTTCTCGATTCAGTCACAGAACACAAACTTCTTTCTATGATGGATGCAGCCTCGGGTTATAACCAAATTCGACTCGTCAAAGATGATAAGGAGAAAAAAAACTTCATCACCGATAGAGGTCTTTACTGTTACACGGTCATGCCTTTCGGTTTAAAAAATACAGGCGCTACTTACCAAAGACTTGTGACTAAAATGTTTAAAGATCATCTCGGTACAATTATGGAAGTATACATCGATGATATAATTTGCAAAATCCTAAAACAAGAGGACTACTCCAGTAACCTCCAAACTATATTCGATATCCTTTATAAGTACCAAATGAAACTTAACCCAGAGAAGTGTCAATTCGGAGTTGCATCTGGAAAATTTATGGGACATCTGGTCAGCAAAAGAGGAATAGAAATTGATCTCGCACAAATCAAACCACTTATGGCAATGCCATCCCCTTTAACAAAAACAGACGTTCAAAAATTCACAGGCAGAATCGCTGCTCTTCACAGATTCATCTTCTAGTCATCTAATCGATGCAAACTCCTTTACCTCATTCTTCGTGGTAACCCTACTCCTATTTCGAACAAATAGCACAAGGAAGTCATTTGGACTCCTATCTGTCAGATGGCTTTCCAAGATTATAAACGATACTTGGGGAGTCCTTCTATAATGAGTACTCTAATTGATGGCGAATCCCTTATAATGTACTTATCCACAACCGAAGATTCCATCAGTTCTGTCCTTAATCGAGAAGATGGCAGAGTGGAAAAACCAATCTATTTCATCAGCAAAACACTTATGCTTGCTGAAAAAAGGTTCACAACAACAGAAAAATAGCTACTCGCTCTGGTCTATAGTTCTCAAAAACATTGCCCCTACTTTTAAGCTCATCCCATCAAAGTCATCACCAAATACCCCCTCAAACTTCTACTCTCAAAAAAAGAGAAATCTCGATGAATCCAATAATGGTCTATTTTCCTTGGAGAATATGACATTTCCTTCGAACCCTAAATATCTGTCAAGGGAGAAGCCGTGGCCGACTTTTTGGTAAACTTTCCCGTCGAAGACCTCAATTGGGAAGAACTCGAAGAAATCTTCACAGATGACTCAATAGCAGAACCAGACGTATGGTCCAAAAGCTCTGGTTGGCAACTTTTTACAGACGGATCAGCTGGACCGCAGGGATCGGGGATTGGCATCGTCCTTGTCACACCTTCCAATCATCAAATCGAAAGAGCTATCAAACTCAACTTCTATGCCATCAACAATGAGACCGAATATGAAGGAATATTACATGGTCTCGATCTCGTACTTACTCTCAGAGCAGAAGAATTAGCAGTCTACATCGACTTTTTGTTCGTGGTAAATCATTACAACTAAACTTTCGAAACAGCGAGAAAAATGGTTGATTACGTAGTTCTGGTCGAAGAAAAGATGCAGAGAATTAAAGCATGCAATAATTTCTTACTTACCCCGACTGGAAAATCGGCATGCCGATGCTTTAGCTTACATCGCTGCAATGTTGGGAGACAGTGAAAAAAGATCTTTAGAAATGGAAATCATCGAGCATTCCAGCCTCGACATACTTTCAACACTCCAGATCACCATTACTGAAGAAGATGATCTTGAAGACTGGAGAAGACCATTCTATGCATATCTAAATTCCAACATCCTCTCTAGTAACAAAGAAGAAGCTCAATCATTTCTGGCCCAGTATCCCAGATTCACTGTCCAAGGTCTCATCTTATATTGAATTACAGGTGGGGGATCACTTATCGAATGCATTTCTCAGAAACAAGCTCAAATTAAAATCTGAGAACTTCACAAAGGTATACGTGGAGCACATGTTTCAGGAAGATTGTTAGCACAACGTACTTTTACATAGGGGTTGTATTGGCCCAGATGAGACAGGACTGTGAAGACTTCATTTAAAAAAGCTACAAATGCCAAATCCATGCCCAAGACATCAAAAGCCCAACCTTAGACTTGCATATCAATAATGTTCTCTGGCCATTCAAATGATGGGGCATCGACATCATTGGACCTTTCCATCCAGCATCGTGAAATCGAAGGTTTGTCCTGGTTACTACTGATTACTTCACAAAATGGGTTGAAGCAGTTCCTCTCTGCCATACTGATGAAAACAAAGTTATCAAGTTCCTTTGGGAGTATATCATCACCAGATTTGGATGTCCGCAAATGATACGCTCTGGTAATGGCAAATAGTTCATCAACGCCAAAGTAATTGCTTTCCTCCATAAATACAAAATCCTGCTCATAACATCCACACCATATTATCCTCAAGGCAATGGACAAGCCGAAGCCATAAACAAAAACATCAAATTAGGATTAAGTAAGCGTCTCGACGACAAGAAAGGGCGATAGGTGGATGAATTGCTCAGTGTTCTCTGGGCCTACTGTACCACTCCTCGAGTCTAAATAGGCTGCACTCCATTTATGATGGATTTTGGTACCAAAGTAGTCATACCTTCGGACCTCTATCTACCCAGTACTCGATGAAAAATTCTAGACGAAGACAATGAACTCAGTTTCCTTTACAACCTCAATTGGATAGAAGAAACTAGAGACAAGGCCATTGAAAATCTGGGACGATACCATGATACATTAAAAAAAGCATACAACAAGAAAGTTTGGGAACAAAAATTTGTTATTGGAGACCTTGTCTTTCGACGGATCCAAGATAGTACTCGACCCAAAAATTATGGGAAATTATCAGAAAACTGGGAAGGACCATATATTGTCAGCAACAAAATAGACAGTGGAACTTATTGGCTTATGACCGTAGACAAAATACACTTGGAATATCCATGGATCACTGCTCAACTAAAATTGTTTTACATATGATACACTGTAACCATGTTTTATCAATTTAAATAAACAAATTTTGTTATCAGTTTTCTCCTTACTATTTGATTTGATCTCGATTTATACTTTTCAATAATACATCAGACAAACAATCTCATTGCTATTTAATTTAATCTTGAATCTATACTTTTTAAGTATACATCATACAAACAATCTTATTACAATTTGATTTGATCTCGATCTATACTTTTCAAGTATACATCAGACAAACAATCTTATTACTATTTGATTTGATCTCGATCTATACATTTCATGAATACATCATACAAACAATCTCATTACTATTTGATTTGATCTTCATCTATAATTTTTAAGTATACATCAGACAAACAATCTCATTACTATTTAATTTGATCTCGATCAATACTTTTCAAGTATACTTCAAGCAAATAATCTTATTGCTATTTGATTTGATCTCGATCTATACTTTTCAAGTATACATCAGACAAACAATCTCATTATTATTTGATTTGATCTCAATCTATACTTTTCTAGTATACATCAGATAAACGGTCTCATTACTATTTGATTTGATCTTGATCTATACTTTTCAAGTATACATCAGACAAACAATCTCATTACTATTTGATTTGATCTCGATCTATACTTTTCAAGTATATATAAGATAAACAATCTCATTACTATTTGATTTGATCTCGATCTATATTTTTTAAGTACACATCAGACAAACAATCTCATTACTATTTGATTTGATCTTGATCTTTACTTTTCAAGTATACATCAGACAAACAATCACATTACTATTTGATTTGATCTCGATCTACACTTGTCAAGTATTCATCAAACAAATAAAATTCTTACTATCTTGATTTACTTTTGGTTACTACTTAACAAGTATATCTAAAGCCTATCATTCGAATTCTACACGAACAATATCCAATTACGGGATATTCTACTTCGCGCTCTTTACTTATCGAAAAAACTCTGAAAAAGCTCTTGTTCTTCTCAAATCTAAATCCAGATACCCATCTAAGGATATATATATGGTATTCAATCTCTTACTTGCCATTTTCTGGCCATATTCCACCTACTACGCAAAAAAGCGTTCTTCACTTATCTGCTCGATCTTTAGTCACATTCGATCGCAATAATTTTATCAAATCTGCTACTTAGAACTATTTATAAAAAAAGTTTACAAAATTATTTCAAAAAATAAGACTTGTTCAGCAACACAATATTGTTTCACCACACACTTCTAATTAAAATGTTTCGGTCCCACTGACCACTTTTACATCATTTCTCACATAAAAATAACTTACCCAAGGTTTAACATATCAGAGGGAGATTTTTCTTTATTCAACATCAAGGCACCTTCGAGGACCTGCATCTCTGCTACCTCAACTGGACGAGCACCATCTTCATCCACCATCACTTCATCTTCGATGACTTCAATTTCCCCGCATAATCCAGCGTCTGGGGTACATCATCATCCGAGCTGTCATCAAACACAGCACCACAAGCTTTTACAAATCCCTTGTAGAATTTTTTCCTCTCCTCCAACTCGTCATATTGTTTCTTAAAGTGTATCCTCACTTCCATGCATTTTTCTAGCTTCTCCTCATTCATCTTTGCCCTCACCTCATCGAGCAGCTTACCCTGTTCTTGCTCCATTGCTTTCCGAATATCGGCAACTTGATCCCTTACATCTTTTTCATAAGTGGCCTGCTGCAATGCCAAAGCATCCTTTTTCTCTTTCTCTACCGCTTTCTTTGCTTCCCCCACCGCCGCTTCCCTCGCCTTCTTGGCATCAAGCTTATACCTAATCAAAGTGGCATTCAATTTTGCTTTCTCCTCGATCAAATCCTTCTCCACTGCCCACAACATGATCCATAGTTTCAGTTACCAACTTCTTAATCTGCATCAAAGTCATATAATGAGTATTCGAGTGACCAACAAATTTTTTCATTCGAAGAAAGGTATTAAAATTTCTCACCTTCGAAAAATTTCTTTGACTCTCGCTGAAAAAAGGGCTTAAACTATCAATCTCCACCATGCAATCCTCCAACTCCGTCTTCAACTCATCTGTTCTAAACGTATAAACATCCATAGTTTGCTATACTTCCGACTCTGACTCCTCAAAAAACTTCATCTTCGACGTCTCCCCACCGGTCTTCTTCGGGACCACACTGCCAGAACCCCGTGGGGGACGCTTATCCACAGTAGCTACTACACTATTAGTACCAGCCACCTCCTCCGTTATCTGTTATCGAGTTTTCCTTTTATGAGGAAGCAATGGAGGAACATCAGAACTGGCCGCCCTTTTTTTTTATTTCTTCCCAGAGATTCTCCTAGCATAGCATCGATTTTTGTATCAGTGCTGTACCTAACCATGGAGTAATTTTCTAGAGGTAAGCTCACTTCTGCGACTATCTTATTTTTGGTCGACATCTTTCCATCGATAACAGGCACTTCTGAACCTTTTACCCTCGACCTCTTTAGCCCGACTTCTTGGAAGAGCGTATTCGCAAAATCTTTGTCGATAACTAGGTTATTGATTCTACCAAAAAACCTTTCCTTACTTTATACAATTCTTCTTTTACCTGTGACTTCCTATCGACCTCTTTCAATGCTGCAAAAAATAACATAAACCAGTTAGACACACTTACATCTCATTCACCACAATTTGAACATCAAAAATTACATTTACCTAATCACACACCTAAGTAAAAAAATTTTCTCTTTAAAGTCCCCGAGATCTTTCTTATCGAACTCGTAACTTCCGAAAACAAGTTAGCGCTTATCGGTGTATCGTCCCCCAGTAAACACCATATCATAGAACAATGGTATTTTTAGAAACCACTCCAAATACCAATAACCTAGCTTTTGCGGATTCATCTTGAGTGTGTAATACACACATAAATTATCAATAGTTATTAACTCCTCCTCCTAGTTTTAAGTCAACCATTTATGACCCCACAAACTCTGAACAAATATCGTACACATTCGGGTTGAACTGCCATGCCCTGGTGCCACATAAAAGAAATTTATTAATTTCTTTTGGTCCGCTCAGAGTGGGAGCTTCAATCCCTTATTTATTTGTTCTCGATGAACCAGAATACCATTCAGCAGTATTTTCTGGTCGATTATTTTATACTGTTACTCCTCTAACCTTATTTCCCCAGGAATACCATATTTTTTTTTGAAACTTAAGATCTTTTTGGTCTCTAGACCCTCTCCGTAACATGCCTCCTCGCCTTCCTCCACATCTTCTTCCCCATCCCCACTCCCTTCTCGATCACTCATTTGAGGTTCATGATCTACATCTATTTCCGTATCCTCCTTCTCAGCCTGTTCAACAGCACTAGGTGCCACCCTAAAATGTTTTAAACTAACTAAATCTGCACTACTCGATTCAACCCTATACTTTCCTCCTAATTATTGTACACAGGTCCTCACATCAATCATTAAAGGCACTACATCTTCGAGATCCTCATATATATCTTTCTTATCATTTTGGATGGGTTTAGCCATTTTTAAACAGAACCTGTACAACAGATTCCATATTTTTTAAACAGTTAGAATCTATCATATGTGATACATATATATGTTCATACGCTCATATATTCATAATACAATTGTTGTCGAGATAACTCTCCAGCACATCATTCGCTTTACTATCTGCTACTATCATTTACATTTATATTTATTACCACAGTTCTCGATATAGTTCATATTATTTAATTCATATTGATATTTTCTTTCAAGTAACACATCCGCTTAGTTCTCGATGCTTTTCTTTTTTTAGTAACATCGATAACTTGTTAATTTCGTTTACTTTTTGTCAAATAATAGGAATCTTAATAGCTTCTCGAACACACTTCCCCTGTTTCCCTCTAAAAATACCAACATTCAAAAATTGAGAATTCCCCTTCTCCGGCGCAAAATTCGGCCAAATCCCATCAAAAAGTAACGTCCCCAACAATCTCGCTGTATCCAAATGACGTCTCCCTCTTCCTTACAATCGCGCCGTAACAATTGTGCCACCAATCAAGACTTTTCTCCACTCCCCTCCACCCATTCATCATCTCTCCATACCAGAACCAACCTATAAACACCTAATAATACCTGTTCTTCCATCCTCGTACAGATAATAGTTCTCACTACTTCAAAATTTCAAATCCCTCTACCAAACTCTAACTCTGTCAATTTTCTAAATTCTTTACAACTTATTCCCTTTTGATTCAATTTACTATACTTAATCCTATTCACTTTACTTTACATAATCCTATTCGTCTATCGCATAATCAATCATAACCCATACAACAAACAAAAAAAGAAACTGATTCACTAACCTTGCTTTCGTACTGCTTCTGTGCCTCTTTCCTTTGCTCGCTTGGCTCTTGCAATCAACATGCTTATCTCCTCTTTCGTAATTGTCGGCAATGAATTTAGTAACGAACAACAACAATTAAAACTTGAGAAAAAAAAATTGTGTTTGAAAAGTGTGAATAGCCGCCTACATCAAAGGTATTTATAGACCCCACATGACTGTTCATCGCACCACTTCACGACTCTTCAACTCTTCAAACATAACATTTTCTCTTCCTCTTCTCATTCTCTTCGATATTTTGCCTTCTCAGAGATAACAAACATTTACATTCCCACTCTAATTCTTCCATATCTCAAAGAATTTCTTCAGAAACATTCCAACGTAGCAAATCACTAACTATATTGGCACAGAGATGATATACATCCATTTCCTTATATTTCATAATCTCCCCTAATGAGATACATCTTGCCATAATCATTAGTCTTGGTCCATAAACCCTTTTTTCTACTTTACCTACAAATTCTTATCTTTTGGGACATATCTTCGACAACATATACATTATCATAATATTCGACATTCTATAAGAAACTTGCTTAAAAACTATTTGCCATTACCAAATTTCCACACGTACATTATATATTCGACAAATAAACAACAAATTACTACCATCAACAGCACATCCTATACCCTCTTTTATTACATTTCATTCACCTTCACAACTCTTTGCATAGACCTACTTCTACGACAACTACAACGTTATAAACCCCTTGCTGCAGCTTCATCCTCCCTCTTCACCAACAACTTGGCTCGAATCCACATACTACTATATCGTTCAGGAGGACGACAAAACTATATTTTGACACAAAATTGAAAGTCTTCCTCAGCCTCCTTCGCTTCTACCTTGCTCATCCCTTCATAATCAGGCCCTTCCGGGTCTTCCATATGCATATTACAGTTCTGAGTTCTAAAATATCAAGTATACATCACCCAATACATCGCTTGAAAATGTTTAAACACACCATCACGGGCTTGAGCTCTCGTCTTCACCATCCTGCATGATTGCTTACATCTTTTGCAACAAGACTTATTTATACCCCCTCCGATCATGGTTCAACTCACCTGTATTTGCACTGCTTTGGAACTCTACAAATTCAGAGTCAAATCAATCAATATTGAAAATCTGTACTTAGACCCACTCAGTCAAATACATTCGAGATGTTATGACATCCCATGAATCGTTTATGTGCATTCACGTTTGACATTTCACCTTCGATTATTTAAAAACTACTATTGTTACTCAAAATACACATGAATAGAATATCGAAGATATTAACTTTATTTATTATTATGAATAAGTTATAATTCATATTCGACAACTTCCTTCTTCGATTTTGTTACATATGCCATCCGTGACTACATCCGTCGATTACATTACATCAAACTACATCTATTTATACATTCGACTTATAAAACTAATTATTTTGTGTTTTCTTTTCACCAGAATCAGTCATTAAAGCCTCTTTCTAGTCCTTGAAACTCAATAAATCTCAAGTCATTGAACTTCTAAGAGATGCTTCAGCAGAAAAGAGACAACAAAAAATTGTAAGAAAACTTAAACGTTTGGCAAAGATCCATGGACGTCCATCTAAGCTTTAAATCTTTATCATCAACACACACAGTTATCCCTTCTCCCCCAAACTGATGTAGTCCATTACCTTTACCCCCATGTGATGATATACTTGTTTCCAACAGATACACATCGTCTCTGTTTTGACCTTGTTCCCACCCTAGCAGTATGACATGATCATACACCGACTTAACACCGATCAGTTTGTGCCAGATTTTTCCTTTAGAATAATCACAGTCTTCAACCCTAGAAAATGCCATAGACTACACTTGGGGCGGTATTTCTCCACAAACCACCACCATCCCCCCTTCAATAAAATCCTATTTATACATATTATCCTTCCACCAAATTCAATGTACCACATTTATTGCGCCTCAGGAATAACTTGACCAAAAATAGTTCTTTTGACCTTGGAAATGACATAGACGATTCATCTTTTCGTTCGACGACCTCTTCAGATTCCAAAAGTCTTTTCGACACAACCACAACTACTTTTGCAGCGAATGGGGCGATTGTAGTAACATATTCCCAAAATTCAACAAGAGTAAGCAAGCAAAGTGTATTCAAAGACATACATAGATAGTCCTTCATAGTCAAATACAACTCAGCACTTATAAGCCTGTACGGTGTAGTCAAAGACAGCTCAGTACTTATAAACCAGCACGATGTAGTCACAGACAGCTCAACATTCTAGAAGATACTATAAGTCCTCGACCTACCAAAAGTAGCCGTTGAGGCCTGGTCAAGAAAGAACTGTTAGAGATCCATAAAGTTTGCCCATTTCCCTCGGAATAGGAGACTATTTCTTTCTTTTTATAAAATTGTCTGTATGACTATAAATACAGGCAGAGAATAGGTACTAAGATACACAATCTTTTACTATTCTCTTACTTCAAACACCTACCTTCACTCTAAAACGTGCAATAACTAACATCTTATTGGATTTTTCATAAAAATTCTCCTCGAGGTCGTGGTTTTTCTCAGTCTTTACTGAGTTTTCCACGTAAAATCTTATTTTATCTTTATTGCATTTTCTTTACGAATAAGTATTGGTGAAGATTCTTCTTCCAGAAAATACTCCATTATAGGTACTCCTATCTCTATTGGCAAGATGAATTTTTCTTTCCAATAATCTCTTTCACATGAATTATTAGGGATCACCACATATTCCTCCTACCGGCAGAATGGTGATACGAACAACACCTTCAAATGATAATAACCCATCAAATAGGGTGCATGCAATCAATGATGTTACGTCACTAAGTTCTTTAGCGCTGAAGGCGCGTCAATGGATAATTACGTAGCGCTGAAGGCACGTCAAAGTAATCGTCATCGCAAGCCATGGGTAGTACTAATATTTTTACATCAGGGCCCTGTGATGACATCAAGGGTAACATGTGTTCTCTTAAGCCTTCATCCGTAACAGATGTTTTTGACCTAGCTTTAGGCAAAAATGAAGAATTGCTAAAATTCAAGAACATTTTACTCAAAAATCATCATCTAAGTCACTTCTAGCTAGAAATTTGGGTATTGCAAATGCAGCTTCTTCAATTTTATCAGTATCTCTTGGATCAAAATGAGTTACGTAGGATGAACAACAAGATCATCGTAAAAAGGTGTTATGCTTCAATTTTGATGAGTTTTATCATCCATGCCACCATTGTAAAAATCTACCAATTTTGTTGTTGGAAGTGACAAACTCACATTTTTTTGATTTTGTTCTTGGAAACTGGCACACAATCGGTGTTTCTTCCCACCATTTCAAAAAAATATGTCTTCTTAATATAGTATAGCTGCACCACCGAAATGGTTGCCTACTAAAATAACAGTAAAATCTGTTGTCGATTAAAACACGGCAAAGTCTTGGAAACAAGTACATATAATCGAAATGTCTTTTGGACTTGAACTTTCACTTAGTGTTGATAGTTCCAGGCTTTGCCCAAGTACTATGGTGAATGTATCTTGAACCATGGACCCTTAAGGCCAAGGCCGAACCTATCACGCATACTTATTTTCTCTAATAATGTTTTCTTTAAGCATTGTACATTTTCGCCTTGTGTAAATATCCTAATTTTATAAATGCTCTAGAGGTGGTTTTGCTTTCATAAGAAGCGATCCTACTTCAACATTTATATAGATAAGTTTGAAACATCCATATTTGGTATTGGTTTCCTTTCGTGTATATAATAGGCGTCACTACTATCTCATGGTTATTTATCGTCAGAGAGTATAAGTAGAACGGTGACAGCTGGACTGACTCTAAATAGGTACGTCGGTTTTGTACCTTGTCGCTCAAATACTCTATCTCGTTATTATTATATAGAAGTTCAAATAAACTTGGTCCTATTCGAATAGACTCTTGTTCTATTACAATAGAATAGGCAGAACCCACTCTGTTCGAATAGACACTTTCTCTATTCGAACAGAGTACAGGAAAATTTAGTTTTCTAATAAAAACCTATTTTTCTATTTTGAACTTTACCCTTTTAAAAACTAACTTTAGGGTTTGAGAGTTTTTGAGAGAAGAGGGAATTCAACAAGAATTAACCCTCAATTGGAATCGATCTTGAATTACATTAACCTAATTCTAAATCTTAGATTTTGAAAGTTTGAGGGATTTAAGCTTTTAAGCTTTGGTGTGTGATCCGAAGCAAGGTGTTGCGAGAATGAGGATTTTATTGCAAGGAGTTCAAGTAGAAGGTTGGTAACCGCGAGATGTGCTTATCGAGTCTGTAAGTGGTTGAATTCTTGTAATTTTGTTTTAATAGTGGATTTTTAGCAGTCAGGCAATACGGCAGCGACCTGTGGGTTTTATCATGAGAAAGGTTTCCCACAGGGTTAAAATTGCTTGTCACTATGCTTTTGATTGTTTATTGTTTATCATATCAACTTGGGCTAAGGTTAGAACTAGACAATTAGTTTCAAGGATTATCGGACCTTTCAATTTGGACCCAAAATTACACATAATTGGCTAATCTTAATTAGTTAGAAATTTCAATTGGTATTAGAGCGGTCACGCACCGAGGCTTAAAAACCTGACCATGGATCATAACTCGATTTTTTGAGATTAATGAATTCTACAAGATTTAGAGGTCCCATAAATTACCCGCCCCTCTTCGATGAAAAAAACTATCCTTATTGGAAAGTTTGAATGGTTGCATTCTTACTATCACTCGAAGAAGATGTCTAGATTGCAATCGTGGATGGATGGACAGACCTTACTATGATGAAATGAATGGGTAATGAAGCTTAAGGGGTCCTTAATCCAAGAAATCAATGGTCTAAGGATGAAAATAAAGCTGCTGGTTATAATAATAAGGGTTGTAATACTATTTTTATGGCTGTGAGCCCAAGTGAGTTTTGACATATATCAGCTTGTACCACTTTGAAATAAGCTTGGGGACATATTAGTTCGAACTTATGAAGGCAATGATACAGTCAAGGAATTTTTTTTGCAAATGCTCACCTTACAATTCAAGAATATTTGAATAAATAATAATGATCCCTTTGATGAGTTCTATGTGAGACTGAATGACATTATCAATACTAGTATCACATTAGGTGTAGCTTACTCAAATGTTTAAATTATTCGCATAGTCTTGAGGTATCTTCCCAAAAGCTTTTGATCTAGGCGTAATGTTATAGAGGAAGCTCAATATCTTAAAAAAAATGAAACCAGACACACTTGCTGGAAAATTGTGAACATTTGAACTTGAGATGCATATGGAAAATCCTTAGAAGAATAAGTGTATTGCCTTTAAGTCTTTCTCTACCTCTTCGTCTTCTAAGGGTACCAAAGAAGCTGACAACTCATGTAATTCAGATGATGATGATGGGTCCGATATGGATTCAAAGATTGCCTTTAAAAGCATCCAGCTTAAAAACATTGTGAAAAAACATCTATTTCAAAAATAAGTGCAATTAGTAAATTATAAGTCGTAAACTAATAATCAAGTTAAATCGAATAGCTGAAAGACTAACCCTGACATTGATCTAAGTCAAGTTGAATGTTATAAGTGTCATAAGTTTGGTCACTATGCACATAGTTTCCCCAATAAAAAATCTAGCAGTAATAATAAGGTTATGAATGTAATTGTTAATTACTTAGGATGATAATAATGATGAATTTGATGCTAATAATGATCATTCCCAAGGTTATAAAAATGATAACTATTACGTGTATTCTACTAGAATAAACTCAAGGAATGATCATTCTGACCCATTTGAGCTAGAAAACTATGCCAAAATTTAGAGTGATCATGAAAATAATGAGTTTTGAGGACCCTAATCTTAAAGATTTGTATGCTCAGACATTTGCAAAGTATGTTAAACTTTGCAAAACGAACAAGGTATTGAAAAATGAAGTTAACACACGCATGCTTGAACTTAAGGAAAAAACCAAATCATGAGTTAGAAAGGCTTAAAGGTGAGAATCAAGGTCACCATGAGACGATTATGATTTTAAAAAAAGAAGTTCATGATGCTAGGGACACTAAACCAATTTATGTGATTTTCCACAGTCTTTATCTGTGGTAAATAACAAATTTTCCATGGTCTTCAGCTGTGGTGATGGTCTATATTAAAAGGTGCGTGACAATTATTTTTGCCATAGACTTCATCTTTCATGCTACTATGGCATATATCCGTGGCAATTATTTTTACCGTGGATTAATACTGTGATACATTTAGTAATGCGGCACACTTGAAATTAAATATCCTACGGGCAAAGTTTGTGGTATTTTTTATTCAATTTTTCAATTTTTTTTCGAAGACTTTACCCAATGAACTGGCACAACCCACTACAAAAATACACTTCATAAGTTCATATACACAAAACGGAATTCAAAAGAATACATTTATTCAAATAAAAAGTTAAACATCCGATTACAACTTTATGACAAACAAAATAAACTAAAAACATAACAAAATAAATTAAAGGCAATAAAACAGCGACTCTAAACTAATATTACATGAAGAGTTACAAGTCCAACATCCAAGTCATCTTGAAAATATAAATGAAGTCTCAAGTTCGAAGCATGCCATGTCTCCTGTACAAAAAATAAAATTAAATAAAAATAAAATTTTACAACTTTTAAGTTGTACCTTATTAACGTTATAGAAAACCTATTTAGAAAGCCTGCAAATTTTTTGAAATATAAACTATCTAAGAGGATTGACCGCAACAAAATCTGTGTAGATTCCCAAAGTGATACAGATGGTTCTGGGAAAAATTAGATTTCCATGGTGGGTTACTTGCGGGAAACAAGTCCAGTAGTAGCAACTGACATTGTTGACATCACATTCTTCCCAACTACTTCAATAGGCATCGCACACTTTATCTACAAATAGACCAAATAACAACAATCCTTACTATCTGAAGCAAAAAATTTAGACATCTGCCAACAACAAAACTAAGAGACACTCTGACCAATATATAGTATTACTAATAATTTTAGTATATAAAGGTCTAAGGTAGTATTAGAAAATATGAATGTCATTTTAAAGCGTAACTCATGTTAACCAAGAATTTACATGCTGCAGACTTTATGAAAAAGTTACAAAAAGAACTATGATGGAAAATATAAAAATAAGAAAGTGTACAATTTTTTTTAAGGATAATCCCCAAATAAATTCGCCAACAAAAATCACGCTGCGATAAAGGTTCAAAAAATTTAGTTCGTTGACTAAGTTGACATTAAAATGCTTGGAGTCTAGACTCTTTGTAATCGTATCTTTAGCTGTAACTTGAAAATTGAAAATACAACCATATCAAGCACAAAAAAAGCTCCATTGTTCAAAGCCAGAGGAGCCTATTTCAATCCTTTCATAAAAAGCAACTCTTAGTTAAAGCGTAAACCTATATATAATTAGTATACAAATATACACAAAAAGCTTGGGGTATAAATTAGCATGTTAATGTTTAAGAAAATTCTGTGTTTAGTAAAAATCAACATTTTAATAGCTCAAAGAAATAAGCTTACCACTGCCCCACTTAAAGGAGTGTCTGGGACTATAACATCACCATCTTCAGGTAAACAAGAGTTACAAGTGTAGCTTTTTTCTTTTTTGACTTCTTCTTTGGTAATTTCGATGCACCGCGGATGGAACCTAAAGTAAACAACATATATTGTTTGATTAATAGATTTTCAAATGATATTATTTTAGTTAAATTTAATTAGTTGCTACAGATGCTTATATATAGGGTTATAGTAGCATAGTTTAGACTTTAGATAATCATGTGAGCCCAAGTCAACAAAAAGAAGAAGAAAAATAATTAAAATATACCAATATCTGCATTCAACACAGTTAACCATAACTTCATTAGAGTTTAATGGCATCCAACACAAGCAATACCTACATGTTAAACAAACATCAGACTAAATTACACATTTTCCTAGACTGATCCTTGATTAGAAACTCAATTTGAAATTAAAGAAAATTTAGCATTTATACTAAAACTTTAACTCTGCAATCAAATACATAAAAGCCATGTACAACGTATTTTTAAGAACGTAAAAACATATGAAGGCGCACAAACAATAACTAAGATAAAATACATCAACACATTTTGGCATGTAAAGTCATGGAAATGGAACATATAAATGGCAACAGGTGTGGTTGTGTTATTTTAGGTGATTTCCATACTCGTTCACGACTCCACCCATTACTATATGTAAAACTTCCATTTGGCCTTGCACTAATATACTAATTGAGCAAGAATGTTCTGCCAAAACCTACACTGAAATCCAATAAACTACCAGAAGACTTTGTTGAGTTAGGACTACGTATGGCAACTTGTACTACTATTCAGTTATGTGATGTTATGGAAGGGGAATTGTAGTGAGGAACGTCTAACATACCCAATCTGCAAGGTTAGCTCGCAGTCCATTCTAGTGGACTGATCTTGATATACATTATAGCCGGTGTTTAAAGCTAGAGCATTTTTTTTCGAAAAAACTTGAATAAGTCGTGATGAACCCACTCCTTATGTGTCCAACTGAAATATTACACAACCAAAGGCGATCAACATTAGAATACAAACAAATAACTAACAAATAATTTTCGAGTACCGGCAATTAGAACAACTAGAACCTTTATCTTTACCTGCTTGCTAAAGTCTTTAAGATGGTGCCTTTGCAACATTAAATATACAAGTAGGATGAAAATAAATATACATAGTAGTCTTAATAATACATGATTTGGGAACACCTTTGTTTGTAACCATGAAAAAACTAAATAGATGACTATCATAAACAAAGCTTCTAACAAGATAAACATTTTTGGTTTCTTATCGAAGCCTCAATAATACGTGATTCGGGAAAATAACCTTGCCATTAATCACAAATGCTGAATGTCACAATTTTTTGGCCTTGTCAAAATAGAAAATCTTTAAAGATATCAAATTGCATGATGAAGGAGACACAATGACTAGAAGAGCATACCCATATAAAATTTAAAAGAAAACAAAGTTGAGTTGATGTAAATTGATGAAAGATTTACCTTGGAGTACCCTTGCAGTGATCCACCAAGTATAAAATATATTTTCTTCTAACATGCCGTGCATTTATGAATTGTTCCTGCCAATTTTTGTCATCTCTAATTGGCTCTACTTGATAATCATGGGGATTTCAATTGGATAAACTAAAAATTACCATGATCACCAGTTGGTGGCGAAAAGGCATTGGAAAAAGCGTTGCAACTGATTTCTTGAGAATGTTTGAAAGTAGATCCTATAATTAACAAGAGTTTATTAGATGTCTACAAAGATCTACTCGCTGCTCTTAAAATATGGCAAGTAATTAATTGCCTTTTGTCACATTAATATTTGCAAACTACAAAGAACACATATTTAATTGTTTTACTATAACCTTTGGTGTGTACTAGAAATAATAATCTAACTAATACTGGTATTCTGAGGATGATACAATATTTGTAATTTGGGTGCTTGAGGATATTTGGAGGTGAAAAAGGATAAGATTCTGGTTTGAAGTCAAAAGGGGTGAGAAAATACATAAATTATCTTGATACTTCATGGCTTTTATCTAATGCATTTCAATTTGTACTCATGTGAAATAGTTTTGAAAAATTGGGTTCAGATTCTCCAAGTTTTTTTAACACATGTATTTATCTTCCATATATGCATCCTTGTCTTTATATCATATATACAACTGAGACATATCAACACCCATTTCTTTCCTCCAATATAATTCAAATCATACTAACCAAAACTAAAATTTCCCCAATTATATTACACATATATGATTTATAAATTCATAAAATTACTTGGAGAAAGCAACAATTCACATATCAACTCCAATAACAAAAATATATGGGAAAATCATTAAGAGACATGTACCTGAAGCTAACAAAATTTAAGTTTTCTACAATCTTAGAGGTGAATATGTATAAATTAATTATGAATGCTTGATACCATTGTAGTTATGATTGAGACCCTTACAGAGTTACAATGATGATGATTGAAACCCATGAACTTCAGGGTAATGATAGAAATATATAAATTTCTTAAAATTGGCACAAAGATCATCAAAAACACATGGGAGATCTAGTATACAGCTAAAATTTGTAGTAATTTCTGGTAGAAACATCGGGAATTTTGTGGCTCTCGAGAGTGATAAAAGTTTAATGTTGGTAAGAGAGAGAGAGATATATATATAAAATAATAAGTACAAACACGAAGGAGTAAAATAAAAACCGTGGACTAAAAGTGAAATTTCTATGGATACTAAATACTTGAATATTTGCCACATACTATATCCCTAATGACGGTGTGATAGACATAGTCTGCAGCAAAATTAAGGAAGTATCTATACTAAATTATAGATTTTGGTGTAGTAGGAGAAAATGAAATCAACTTTGGACGAACTTGATAATTCCAAGCTTGATTTAGTTTACTCTCAGCAAAAACCTGAAAAAATTTGTTATGGAGAAAAAAATATTGATAAGATGTTATGTATGGGGAAAACTAATAGTGGCAAAAGGGGTCTAGGATCTGAGGATCATGACTCTAATGCCAAGACCCCTCAATTCAAAAAATTTATCAAAGCAACAATTACACAACTTTTGCCCAAGCATAATGTAATATCTACCCCTTACAATCAAGCGAAGAGGTTTTCCTTCACTCGGATTTTTATTGTCGAGCGTGTGGTCAAAAGGGTCATGTTGCTTCTTATAGTAGATTTGTTGAGCCCTATCGATCATATGTGAGACAAACCAATGGGCAAATTTATAACTCAAATATGATTTCTACTAATGTGACAAGTGAGAATGTGAGTAGGTGATTTGCTCAAGAAACATCACTTTGAAAGGTTATTCGTGTTGTTTGGGTACGAAAGAAAGGATGAGTTGTTACCGCAGATAAGGTAATGAATTTAAATTGAGGTGTGTTATCAATATGCTCTATTGATTATGTACATTTCTTATCCTGTCTTATTTTGATTATTTTTTATTTTTTATTATATTTAGGATAGTAGAGTATTGCTTTGGTTTTTATTGTACTTTGCATTTTAGGAGATTTTGAATATCAAATATTCCTACTAGATTAGGATTGTACTTTTGTGTTATAGTAATTCATGGAATAATTATTTGGTAAAATCGCAATTCACAATAGTCAGTAACCTCCTTGTTTAAAATAATAGCTTATCGTGATTAGAACTATGTGATGATAACTGTAGAGGCTTCGTACCTAATGATATATGAGGATCTAGTCATTTTGCAAGCGTCGAGTTTATTTCATAATTTTTTTCCTGATTCAGCATTTTTTTTGTGATCTCATTTTTTATAATCAATTGTCGATGGTGACATCAAATTCAAGTTATTCTAATAGAACATTTCATATACTTGATTTGAGATAAAAAATATACTATATGCAACCAAAGATACGATAATAGGCATTTTTATTGTTATACCATTTTTGGCCTTCGTCTGTACTTACCCAAAGTTTTATCCGTTTGTAGCCCTTTGTGCCTTAAAATATGCCATCCATTTTATATCCAACTCCTTTTGACCCATTTGTTCTAAGACTTTTTAGTAAAAAATAAAATAAAGGAGTTAAGCTATGTGGTTTTAGTAGTGAAGATGTGTATAAGAAGAGAATATTCCTAATGCTTTGATAGTACATCTATAAGATTAAAAAAATGGAAAAAATGGAAAGATTGAAAAAGCATCAATCTATTCTATATATACTCAATAAAGTGAAATAGAGTAAGTATGGCTGTTAGTCTTAGTATGCCAGTAAAACACCTACTCCAGTATGTACCTATCCTTGCCTACTTTATAATCTCTCCAAGACCTGTTTGATTTTGAGTTTAGCATAGTTAGTTTACTGAAAATGAGAAGTAGGGAGTATATATTAGTTAACTTGACCCTATTAATGACAATTGATTCTCTCCCTATCTATGGGATCTTTCAGTTTATAGTGCACTATTTATTTGATAAAATATGAATTTTTCTTTTCACATACTCATATTCATATTTCTACAGAGTGTTTACCTATCTATTCTTAGTGATTTTGAATAACCACCCACGTGAGGCCTCAGTCAAACTAAATTTCTAGTGTAGTACTCTAGCTGCGGCTGAGTAATACATTGAAAGCAGGGTATCTATCTAAACAATCACACCAAGTAATTTATTTAGTGATTGTTTAATAACACATGGGCGATGTCTTGATCTTTATATAGTATTTTAGATTTATTTTATTTGTATCATGCCTTGTGTTTGGAGGAATGTTGTCTTCTTTTGATTACTTATTTCAGAGACACTCCCCGTTTGTATTTTTTCCATTTTTTTTACGTTATTAAAATTTTAAAAAATATAAATTTTTTTGCTAATTTTTCCCGTGTGTGTATTCTATTGTAGCCTGGGTTACCATTATTTTGTGGGGAAGTTGCATCTTATTTTGGAGGGGGGGGGAACTAACTAGTACTTTTTAAGTGTGATATTGTTTTGGTTTTTTTCTTTCCTTTACCCTTTTGTTCATCTGTAACAAAAAGGGAGAGAGATGATTACGATAGGTAAGCGATGTAAGCTTTATTGTATTTGTTGGTTTTCTCAGGTAAGTTTTGGTTTCTCTTGGATTTCTTATTTTTTGAATGGTTACGTGATGCATCTTGTTTAGTGTACAGGGATTCCAGGGTAGATACTCTAGGATGAAAGAGTCGCTTCAAAAATGAATGTTCAGTGATTGAGTCAGTCCATGGAGTTATAATATTTTTTCTTTCTTACAGTCGTAATTTTGTCACGAAAGAACCAAATGGGGAGATTGAAACATCCATATTTGGTATTGGTTTCATTTCGTGTCTAGAATAGTTATCAGTACTATCTCGTGGTTATTCATCTTCAGAGAGTCTACGTAGAATGGTGATAGTTGGACTGACACTGAACAGGTAGGTCAATTTTGTACCTCATTGCTTAAATACTCTAGCCTGTTAGTATTTTACAGAAGTTCAAAAGGAATTATTTTTTTTATGAATTTTTTTTTCTTCTGTTTGAATAGACCTAGTAGAACCATCTTTATTTAAACAGACTTTTGTTCTGATTGAATAAACTTGGTCCTATTCGAATAAACTCTTGTTTTATTCGAACAAAATAGCCAGAACCCACTCTGTTCGAATAAATTATTGCTCTAATCGAATAGAGCATGGAAAAATTTAGTTTTAGTATGAAAAAATTTAGTTTTCTTATAAAAGCCTATTTTTCTATTTTGAACTTTACCCTTTTCAAAACCAATTTTAGGGTTTGAGATTTTTTAAGAGGAGAGGAAATTCAATGAGAATTAACCCTCAAGTTGAATCGATTACGAGGAGGTCAAGTAGATGGGAGGTAACCACGGGATGTGGTTATCAAGTCTATAAGTGATTAAATTTTTGTAATTTTGTTTCAATAGTGAATTTTTGGCTGTCAGGCAATTCGGCAGCGACCTGTGGGTTTTTTTCTTGAGAAAGTTTTCCCACAGGGTTAAAATTGTTTGTCATTGTGTTTTTGATTGCTTATTTCTTATCATATCAACTTGAGCTAGGTTTGAACTAGATAATTAGTTTCAAGGATTATCAGACCTTTCAATTTTGACTTAAATTACTCAAAATTGGTTAATCTCAATTAGTTAGAAATTTTTAAGTTTACAAAAGAAGGTGATCCTGCGATATTTTACCTTTTCATGTAGACTTATTAAGAGTTTTAAACCCATCCTCTTCATGCAGGATTTACACATTAGTTCCATTTTGGAAAATTGGGGCAATTTATTTTTTCAGTGTCATAATCACTTATCAATTTGTTTGTACCCAGCTTAAAAAAAGTTTGTTTGTACCCATTGATCCTAATATCTATTTTCAAGATTTAGGTTGGGTACCTACTGAAAATGATTTTATCTAGTAGACTTTAACCCCACCTCTTTAGATTCCTTGGAGATCATCTCCCTACTTAGTCCTTTCATCAAATGATCAGCTACGTTTTTGTTTGATTGCACATAGTCAGCAGCAATTACTCCATATTTGGGTAACTATCTTATAGATTGATGTCTAAGACTAACATGTCTTGACTTCTCATTATAAGTCTTAGTTGCTGCCTTATACAACGTTCCTTGACTGTCGCAATAAATCATCACTGGGGGTAGTAGGATTCTTCAACATTTGAATATCAATTTGTAGGTTTCGAAGCCATTTTGCTTCCTTTCATGCAGCGACCAATGCAATAAACGCTGACATAATAGTCGAGTCTGAAATACAAGTATACTTTTTGGATCCCTAAGAAATGGCAACACATCCAAATGTAAATATCTAACTAGTCGTGAATTTCAAGTTAAACTCTACATTATTCCAACTAGTGTCAATGTATCCTTCTAATATAGGGGGAACACCTTTGAGTTGTAACCCATACTCCATTATTCCCTTCAAGTATTGTAGAACTTTTATAATAGTTTTCCAATTCTCTTTACCAGAACTACTAGTGAATCTACAAAGCATCCCAACAACATATACTATATTTGGTCTTCTACAATGCATTGCATGCATAATGTAGAACATTAGTATGTGAAAATAGAATTGACAGAAAAGGAAATTGGAGAAAATATTGGAAAAAATTGAGGCTTGCAATATTGTAATTTCATAAAGATAGATTTTGCCCTGCACGATACTAAGTAGTTACTGGCGCCCGCCTCCCAAGATGTAGTGATCACAATGTAAGACTTGAAGCACTCAAGTCTATACTCCAAACGAATGAATATGTAATTTTTATTCTCTAGTAGAAGGAAAAAGAAGAGCACTAGAATTAGATATTTTCTTTATATTTGAAATGAAATGGAAGGGTTTATGAAGAGGAGTCTGTATCTCATCAAGACTTCTGTTAGCTGAGGACACATCCCAATCCTAAAAAATATGACCATTGGAAATCCTAATTGCCATAACTAACTGCGGATTAAAATCCCAAAAATCAAAGTAAAAAATATTATAAGTGTTTCTAGGAGAATCTCCATAAGCCTATGACCCAAGGCCCCAAGGCCGAATCATAGACATATAGAAATAACTAGTTCCTAGGGTTAGGTCTTGTAAGCAGGCCCATGGGCATATCCATGTGCCAAGCACACACCCTCGTGGTTCGCATAAGTACGTGGGCATACTACATACTACTCACACATGTAACATATCTATAAGTAGTATTCTTTATAAAGTGAAATATCACTTTACCACTATCCAATATGGGACTAAACCAAACACACAAAAATACATTCAAACTTAAGAATTAGCTTATGGGGTTTTTCCAACAATCCTCTAGAGTTGAAAGCACACGGTAAAATAGAAATGACGAGCATTTAGGGCAATGATGTGTTGAATTGTTCATTGATTAGCATGTAGATTTACTTGGCTAATCAGTGAACATGATGTCTTGAACTGTTCTGCCGTTGGTGTAAACCTAGACACTAAATTTCATATACTTCCTTTCGTCGCATATAGTTCTTCGGGTTGCGATCATTTTGGTTCTTAATAATCTTGGATTCATAAGTGCTATTAAAGAATTCAGCCTTATCAATTCTCAGGGACGCAACCCTTACTTCTTACTCATATAGGTGATTTCCTATTAAGAATACCATGTTATACTTTAGTTGCATACACAAGCTATAAGAATCATTAAAAGCTTAGCTAATCCTAAACTTTATTGCAAGTTGCACTATTACATCATGGAATGCGATGAAAATATTTCTCCGGAGTGCTCAAGGTGAGAAATACTAAACTACTTTTCCTATTGAACCTAGATCTTGGGATCCCCTAGTCAGCTAGGTTAGGTTACCATTGAGATTAATTACGGATAAAAGGCTGTAAACCCATTCATTTCAATGTGTCTTTTATTTATCCTTTTGAAAACCCTTTTATAAATGGATCCACTAAGTTATCTAGTAACTTCACAAAGTCAATGGATATTACTCTATTCGCAAGTAACTGCCTCACGATATGGTATCTTCAATGTATATTTCTAGACTTACCATTGTACAAATTATTCTAGGCCCTTTCTATAGTTGCTTGATTATCACAATGAATACATATAGCACGTACAGGTTGAGGCCACAAGAGAATATCCTCAAGAAACTCTTGAAGCCATTTTGCTTCTTTTTTAACTTTATCTAAGGCTATGAATTCAGATTCCATTGTAGACTGAGCTATACACATTTGTTTTAGGATTTTCATGATACTGCGACACCACCAATTGTAAAAACATATCATGTTGTGGATTTTAACTTTTTTTAGTATGATATCCCATTTACGTCATTGTATCTATTAAGTACAATGGGAGAAGTAGTGTAGTACAGTCCATAGTCTAGGGTGTACTTTAAGTACTTCAAAACCCTGACTAGTGTTACCCAATGTTCAGATCCTGGGTTGCTCGTATAACAACTCAATTTTCTTAAGCAATATCTGGTCTAATGCAGTTCATGTTACACATGAGACATCCAATGATACAGGAGTATTCAAGGTGAGAAACGCATTCTCCTTGATTTTTCCATAAGTGTTGAGATCTGTCAAACGGTTTTCCTACACCATTACAGTCAAACTTATTGAATCCCCCAAGAACATTTTCTATATAATATGCTCGTGACAGTACAATTCCCTTTAAAGTCATGTTAATCTTAACACCAATAATAACACCAACTACACCAAAGTCCTTCATGTCAAAGTTCCTGGTAAACATTTTCTTAGTGGATTTTATTACATTAGTATTAGTCCCCATAATGAGCCTATCGTCTACATACAGACAAACGATTATGCACACATCATTAATGAATTGAAATAGACACATTTGTCACATTCATTATTTTTGAATCTATCCTTCATTATGACGCGATCAAATTTTCATGCCATTGTAATGGTACTGCTTTTAATCCATATAAGGATTTAACAAGCCTACAATCCTTATTTTCTTATCCTTTGACAATAAACCCTTCAGGCTGGCTTATATATATATATATATAGTCTAAATCACCATTTAGAAATGTTGTTTTAACATATATTTGAAGTACTTCAAGCTTATGCAAAACTGCAATAGCTACGAGCATATATTTGGACGCTATTCTTGTAACTGGTGAATATATGTGTCAAAGTAATCCATGCCTTTCTTTTGCCTATACCATTTTGACAACTAGTCTAGCCTTATACTTATCAATATAACCCTCGGGTTTCATTTTCCTTTTGAAGATCCATTTACGACCTATCGGCTTGTTTATAGATGGGATATTTACCAACTCCCATGTATGATTTTATATGGCCTCCTGAAGGCCTGAGGATCATTGTCTAATAGGTTAGTCAAATACTCTGGACTAATTCTTATGGATGCGATCTTAACTCGCTCAGAAGTCTATTCTAGAACATGCTCAGAACTTATAGGTTGAAGATCACTACTTCACGCAACATCATGTCATCCTTTTTAAGAATTCATTGTATCACTCTTTTTTCTTAGAAAAATGTTTTCAAAGATTATAACATCACATAAATTTATGATAATATTCTCATGTATGTCTGTGATCTCAAATTTGTAAACTATGCACTGCTATTATTAGCTTTGCCAATAAAAATGCAGTCAATTGTTTTTGGTCTCAATTTTCCACATTTGGGAACTGGAACTTGTATCTTTGCAATGCACCCGCACACTTTCCTGAATTTAAACTAAGGTAATCTATCTTTCCAAAATTCATAAGGAATGCTAGTAGTCTTTTTGTGGGGATTTTTTTAAGTAAATAATTTATTAAGAATAAAGCCTCCCCCTCTTCCCCAAGATTTTGTAGTAAACCTGAACTAATTAGCCTAACATTGACAATATCTTTCAGTATTCTATTTTTCCTCTTAATAGCTTCATTTTGCTGAGGTGTATATGGTACTATTGTTTGGTGAATAATACCTTTCGGAGCACAAAACTCTTCAAAAAATGATGAAACATATTTACCACCTCTTTTTGACCTTAGATTTTTTATTTTTTTGTCAAGTTGATTTTCTACCTCGGTTTTGTAAAGAGTAAACATTTCTAATGTCTCATCTTTACTTTTGAGTAGGTACACATGACTATACTTAGTACAATCATCAATCAAAATAATGAAATGTTTTTTTCCACCTCTTGTTTGATGAATTTCAAATCGCATAAATCACTATGTATTAGTTGGAAAGGTTATGCCTTCTTTTTATCAATAGAACCAAAGGGTTGTTTTACAAACTTTGTTTCAACACATGTTTCACATTTTTGTTTGCAATTAATGCTAAATTTAGGTAATAATTAATCCTAAATTCATTAATCTACGTAAGGAACTAGTATTAACATGGTCTAATCGATTATGCTAAACATTAGAAAATTTAAGAAAATAAGAAAAATCCTCAATCTTACTGATAATCATAGGGGTTACATTAACATTAAACTCAAATAAGCCATTGCTTAAGTAGCCCTTCCCTGCAAACATTCTACTCTTATTCATGACACATTTGTCTGACTCAAATACAAGTCTAAAACCTTTCTTGCTTAACATTCCTCCAGAGACCAAATTCTTATGAATATCAAGAACATGTAGAACTTCATTCAGCATAAGTTCATTTCCTGATGTAAATTTCAGGATCACCTTTCAAACTCCTTCATCTACAGAAGTTGCAAAGTTTCCCATATACATTTTTTCATTACTGTCCACCTTTTTATATGACAAAAATTAAGTTTTGTCCTAACAAATGCGGCATGTTGCTTCAGAATCAGCATACTAGTCTTTTGCATTACTGACAAAATTAACTTCGAAGACCACAACATAAAGGTTCTCCGTTTCAAACATATTGGCTTCAGTAGGCTGGTTCTTTGTAGACTCGTCTTCATTCTTCGTGTAGTCTTTTGTATGGCGTCCTTTTTTCCCGCATGTATGATAGTTCCCAGATAGCTTCTTAAAGTCTTTTCCAGTCGGTCCCAAATTAGGTTCTTGCCCCTCTTCCTATTCTTCTTATGGGACTTACCCTTATTGCATGAAGGATTGCCTTCAACAATAGTAGTTTTGATTCCAACAAACCAATTCCAATATCTTTTTTATTATTGTGATTGTCATCTTCAGTTTCCAAGCACACAATTAAGTCCTCGAACTTCATCTCCTTGCGTCTATGCTTCAAATAATTCTTAAATTCCTTCTTGGATGAAGGCAATTTTTCAATTAATGAATCAGCCTAAAATGAATCGCTCAGAATCATTCCTTCTGCATATATTTCATACAAGATAGCCTTCAACTCTTGCACTTGATAGATTAATAATTTAGAATCTGTCGATAACGTATTTTTTTGTTTCCGCATCTTCTGTCTTGTACTTCTTTCCCATTCCATTGTTCCTTGGCAGTATTTAGTGGACTATAAGCATTGTACAATTTAGTATCAAACCTATTCAAAATGTAGTTCCTGCACAGAAAATCAAAATGCTTCCACTCCCCCACAATAACGACAGTAGTCTTATCAATTTTACCATCTTTTAGAACATGAGCACTTTCCTGCAAAAAATTGGTAAGGTTCAGTGTTGCAAGATAAAATAACACCTTTTGTTGCCAATGTTTGAACTCTGTTCTGATGAACTTCTCTGGCTTCTCTTGGTGAACACGAACAAAAGTTTCATTGATCAATATCTTCGTAAAACTTAAATACAAATCTAATATAAGATATGTTTTAAGATTGTAGAACATTACTATGCAAAAATAGAATTGACAAAAAATGAAATTGAAGAATATATTAGAAAGTTCGAG
This sequence comes from Kingdonia uniflora, assembly GCA_014058105.1. NCBI lineage: Eukaryota > Viridiplantae > Streptophyta > Magnoliopsida > Ranunculales > Circaeasteraceae > Kingdonia > Kingdonia uniflora. Next base: position 2,578,795 of record JACGCM010000696.1, read on the forward strand.
GCTTGTAATATCGCAATATCTTAAAAACAGATTTTGCCCTTCACGGTGCTTCGCAGTTACAGGCACCAACCTTTCAAGATACAACAATCAAGATGTAAGACTTGAAGTACTCAAGTCTATACACCCAATAAATGAATCTGTGAATTTTATTCTCAAAAAGAAGGAAAATGAAGAACACTGGAATTGGATATTTTTTGTGTATTTGAAACAAAATAGGTGAAGGATTTATTTATAAAGAGGTGTTCGTATCTTTTCAAGACACCTGTTGGCTGAGGACACATCTTAATCCTCAAAAATATGACCGCTGGAAAGCCTAACTGCCATAACCAACTCTGGATTAAAAGCCCAAAAAACGAAGTGAAAAATAGTTTAATTGTTTAAAGGATAATCCCCATGAGCCCATGGCCCAAGGCCCTAAGGCCGAATCATGGACATATAAATAATTGGGTATAGGGTGAGGTCGTATAAGCAAGCCCATGGGCGTCCCCATGTGCCAGACACACACCCTCATGGTTCACATACGCGCCTGAGCATGCCATATACTACTCGAACATGCTGATCTAAGAGTAATGTTCTTTATAAAGTGAAACATCAATTTACCCCTATCCAAGTTTGAATGTATTTCTTCGTGTTTAGTTTAGTCTCGTACATAAGAGTCCCAATTACATTAGCATATTCTACTTGATCATTATACCTCTCGGTATTCCATTTTAACTTAATACTATGATCTGCTGGAGTAGAAACTGGGCTATGATCCATATGACCATACGTTTTAAGGATTTTCTCAATATAATGAGATTGAGTTAATACCAGGGAGTTCCCTTTCCTTATTATTTTAATCCCTAAAATCACATCGGCTTCCCCCAAGTCCTTCATATCAAAGTTATATTCAAGAAATTTCTTAGTTTCTTTTCACATTCTAAGTTTGAGCCAAATATTGGCATATCATCTACATATAAGCCTATAATAACACTAATATTATTTTAATCTTAAATAAATTCACTTATCTGCATCGTTTACTTTAAAATCATTTGATACTACTTCTAATCAAACTTTTCATGCCATTAAATAGGAGCTTGCTTTAGGCCGTATAAAGATTTGACAAGTTTACAAAATTTCTTATCTTAGCTAAATACAAACCCTTCAGGTTGTTCCATATATATCTCTTCCTCCAAATCACAATTAAGAAATGCCGTTTTTACATCTATTTGATGTATAACTAATTGGTAAGTTGAAGCAAAAAATGGTAAAATTCTAATTGACGAAATCATTGCTATTAGAGCTTATGTGTCAAAATTAAAATGTAATCTAGTTTTTCCAACATTAGTATTTATTTTTACAACATTAGTATTTTTTTTTTTTGTTTGGGCTTCCTGTGTTAAGCATATGATCAACAGCTTAGGGGTACTAACTTAGTTAGGATGTCTAAGTTTTTAAGTGATCTTGTCTTGGTCCCCCTCCTTTGTAAAGCTTTATATTTTAATAAAATTTTAAATCTTTTGCAAAAAAAAGAAGCTTATGTGTCAAAGTAATCAATGTCGTGTCTTTGTTTAAACCCTTTCACAACCAATTGGCCTTAAATTTATTGATAGAGCCATCGACATTTAATTTTCTCTCGAAAATACATTTACTTCCAATTGGTTTAGAACTGGGAGGTAAATCAATAAATACCCAAGTTTGGTTAAACATAATTGAGTTAATTTCATCGTTGATTGCTTCTTTTTAAAAAGTAGCATCACGTAAAATTAATAGCATCAATAAATGTGTTAGGATCCCCTTTATTACCAAGTACAATCTTGGTTTTGTGCCTAACATTATTTTTGTCACCCTCAACCAAAAATGTTATGTATTCGGGACCATAAAATTTTAAGTCCATGATCTCTTACTTCGTTATGGTTTTATTTTATCTAGTTTTGGTACCGACAAGGTTTCAGCATTACTGTCATCAAGAGACTTACTACGAGTCCTCTTAGAAGAACTAGCCTCATATTCATGATTTACAATAGTCTTTCTTACATTGTTAGACCTAAATAAATGCTTACAAAAGTTACATCTATAGATTCAATAATGGGAGAGGATTCCCTTACACTACATATTTGCTACACACCAACTACATTCTCTCCTAACCATACACCAATCAGACGTGGTATCTCACTCAACTCTCCCTTTGCCTATGTGATATCTTACTCAACTCACTCCACCAATTCGTTACTCACTCACTCCTGACTCCAAAATTTAAATTTTACTATTTTTTTTTCTCTCTCTCTCCTGGTTTCCCTCCATTTAATTACTCAATATCTTTTAATCCAAAATTCAAATTCCCATTAAAATTTTACTATCTCTCTATCTACCTCCGGTTAAGGTACGACAGTTTATATCCTTGTTGGGAAAATCTATTTTGTGAACGTGATGTTGAAACTGTGGAACAGGTGTAATTTGTGTATGGGTATTGATTTTGCTAGATTTAACAGGCTAGTGGGTGGCATTCCAACATCTACCAAAAAACCTAACATCCCAACATCTACCAACAGGTCAATGGTGTACAAATTTCTTCTCTATAAATTTAAAAAGTTTCGTACATTACATAGTAGACATGTTATTGTCGAAATGTCGCCATACGACAATTTAGCAGTGTTGTGCAACACAACAAACAAAAATTAACAATAAACAAAATTATTGTCGAATACATCTAAAATCGATAATAATAATATCGAAGTCGACAAAAATTATCGATGTAGGGGGTTGTCGACAATTTTATTATTGACAACCCCAGAAATAAACAATTTGCCATCGATTTAGGGGATTGCCAGCAATTTTATTGTTGACAACCCTAGAAAATTGTTGATTTCTGGGGTTGCCGATAATTTTATTTACGACAATCCCATAAATCGACAAAAAATGTTGATTTAGGCGGTTGTCGATAATATAACTCAGTAAAACCTGTTTTTGTCACAAATATGGGGTTTATTGATTGGGTGCGTAATTAATTATATGGGTGTTTTGGCACGAAACATGATGACTACGATAATGACGTAATTCTCCTAGTCTCCCCCCCCGTAATGAAGAGGTTGATGAACTATTTTGGTCCCAAATAGTATTATGTATGGAAGCATTAGACGCTGCAAAACGAGAAAGGCAAGTACACAGATTTGTTGAAGAGCTTTTAACCTGCCGGGAGTCATCTTCCAAAGAATCTGATTGAAGGGAATATGTTTTGGATTGGGGACCTATAGATTGTACTTAGTGATATTGGGGTTGTTAGTGTAGTGTCTGTCTTGAAAATTCTAATGACATACATGATGTACAACTGTGACCCAAAAAATCCAATGTAATTAAAGTTGTTGTTATAAAAAACGGTATTTTTTACATTTTTATTTGTGGTTAGTTGTCTGTTACTTTTGATTCTATTTTTTTGTCATACTGAATGGATGTATTTGATTAATGGGATTGTATCCAATAATTCCTCTTATATGACAGGATAATAATATTAAAGATTTCGTTGAACTGGAGTGGTCAAAGGTAATTGGAGATGAATCACCAGCAACGGCTGCTAACGAACGTATGTTGGGTATCGGTTTCAGAACACCTGATTGTACAATTGATTTTTTGTTTGTGGATATGTCATATGAAGGGCAAACTTTTAACACTGTGGATGACGCAAGTTCTTTTTATGAATAATATAGAAGGAAGCAAAGGTTCTCTACAAAGAAGCGTAACACTAAAAAAAATCAAGATCTGAGGAGATAGGATGAGTAACATTTACTTGTTTAAGCAACGGTTTATCGAAGACAAACAAAACTTCTGATACAAGTGAACAAGATGGGAAGAAGCGACCATCTTACCAAGGCGGGTGTAAGTCTACTTTGAACATTAATTGGAGAAAAAAACTTGGTAAATTTGTTGTTACCAGTTTCTCAGATGTGCATAACTATAAGCTTGTGTGACCTCGCAACCCCCATCGTATAAAGATTAATCATTTTTTTCCTGAAGCTGCAGAAAACCTAACTGAGACTTTTGAGCTGTACAATATCTCGCTAAATATGGTGCCTGCTCTATTCCCAGAAAAGAGCTTCAACAAACGTGATTGTGATAACCACAAAGCCAAGGATAACAAAGAATTTCTATCGAGTGGTAATGCGCAGGCTGCATTGGATTTGTTCAAGAAAAAACAACTCGAAGATCCTATGTTCTACTTTGACATTAAACTCAGTGATGATGGCATTACACTTATTTTTTTTTGGATAGATGGCCGATCGCGAATGGCGTGTGTGGCTTTTGGGGATGTGGTGACTTTTGACATCATATATAGGATAAACGTTTAAAAGATACTATTTTCTCTATTCGCGGGAATAAACAACCACTACCAAACAATCCAACTCGGATATGATTTGTTGAGGAATGAACAAGATATGACCTTTACTTGGTTATTCCATTCATGGCTAAAGGTGATGAACAATAAACACCTGACGGCTATTATCACTGACAAAGACGCTATATTGGTGTCACCATTCCCAAGGTTAGTCTCAGTGTTATTATTATAAGAATTGTCGAGTAAATTGTCGAAATCCACAAAGTCGACAATAAAAATTGCTGATTTTATGATAATCGACAATTTGTATTAGGGAAAATCTTGATCTTAACAATTTTTTTATCGACTTTGTGGATTTCGACAATTAAATTATCGATAATAGTGAGGTTGACAATTTAATTGTCGCAAGCCACGAGGTCGATAAATAAATTGCCGAGATCAAGATTTTTGACAATACAAATTGTCAAAAATCACGACATCGACAATTTGTATTGTCGAAAATCATGAGCTTGACATTACTGAAGTCGACAATTTAATTCTCGCAAGTTACAAAATCCACAATTAATGTTCTCTAATATATGCATTTTTTCACAGGTGTTCCCAAACACCAAATATTAGCTCTACTTATGTCACATCATATACAAGTTCCCTGAAAACATTGGTCATGTTTATCAAGATCCATCTACATTCAAAACTGATATATATTCAATTATCCATAACATATATGATCCTCAAGAGTTCGATAGTAGGTGGATTGAGCTTATGATAAAACATAATCTTAATGAAAACAATTAGATGCAAGGGATATTTAATATAAGATATAAATGGATACCTTTGTGGAATAAAGGTACTTTCTATACTGGCATGAGTACAACTGGCCGAAGCGAGTCAAGAAACAATTTCATCAATGGTTGGCTGCTTCCTTTAACTGGTATGTACAGTTTCGTGACAAAATATGCAACAGCTCTGTTAGACACATTTGAAAGAGAGAAGGAAGAGGACTTCCAATCCCAACATAGATATCGGTAAGTCGGACCTCATCAGGCTCTACTAAAGCATGCAACAAAGATTTATACAAGGAAGATTTTCCATAAAGTTGAAGGCCAATTCAATCAAACTGTTCATTTTGTAGCAATAGAAAAGAGCATAGACAATAATGTTCGAGAAATACTTGTGAAGTCACATAGCGGAGCGCCTGAAAGTTTTGAGCTGAAGATAGACTTGGCCAGCCTAATATACCATTGTGAATGTATGTTGTTCGAGTATGTAGGTCTTCCATGCCGTCATCTTTTCAAGGTCTTCTCCAAATATGATGTTCTCTAAAATCCCGATACATTTATTCTGCCAAGGTCGAAGATTGGTGAAAACAAATATTCCTGATAATACGACGAGAGTTTCTTAGATGGAGAGAACTTGAGGAAACCCTTACACCATAACCACCTTTCACTTCGCGCAACAAATATTTTTGAGAGGGCATCAAAGAATAAAACAAACTTTGAATATGCAATTCAAGGTCAGACAAGCTTGAGTTACACCTTGATGTGTACGATGCATCTCTCTCTCAACTATCAGGTTCGGATCCTTAAATGTCAACTCCATTAACTGAGACAGTGATGACTTTAGATCCTATTTTAGATCCTCTTATGGTATAAACCAAAAGCCGTGCAGAAGATGATCATAAGAAAGATAGCTGATGGAAGGGCGGAATGGAGATAGCTGTCGAAAAGAAGAAGAGGACATGAAAAGGGTACGGAGTCTTTGGCAGCCATGACAAACGAACTTGCCCATAAATAAAATTATTATTTCAAAAAGCAAAAGTTTGTGAGTACCCTAATACGAGAAATAAGTACTTCCCACCAACTTGTATGATAACATATGTTGAATATGAAATTTCTAATTTATTTGCGCTTCATTCGTATGGGCTGGCACAAATAATGGAAGATATGCGCAATTAGACGACCATGGTGTAGGGAGTTGCTGAATAGCTTTATATGCTTGCATGGCCATATACATCATTGGGACTTCCCTTATTGTTGTACTTAAGTTTACATTTTTAACAATATAAAGTTTGTTGAATACTGCAACACTGCACTGATACAGAGATATCCCATGGATACTGCACTGATAAAAATACACTTAATAATGTTAAAATTCCCCAACCCTAGGTATTTATACCGAATGTGTTAGTTGAGGAGGTTCACATTCCTTTCTTGCTTCTTCCTTCTTTTCTCTGGTAATATGGCTAGATCTAGGTCTTAAACTCATCAGGAAGTATTCAACCATCATGTGCGTGAGAAGTATAACGAGTTGGTGCAACGATTTTTTGGTTTGAATAGTATCAACGATCCGACCTTGCATCCTTTTGAGGTGTATTATCCAGATATGAGTGAGGAGGAGGCAAATGTGTGTAGGGAAGAGTATCTTAACCACTGTTAGCGACAGTCCATAATTGTGACTCTGCGGGGATGTGTGGCTAGTCTCATCAACTGGGCCAAGACGACGGTGAGGGAAGAAGATACACTTGCGGTGAGGAACCACGTATAATGTTCGTAATGTTTGCGCTGGTGGTCGTTTCAGTTTTAACTAGTTGTTACCCTTGTTATAACTAGTATGTTTTTTTGTCCCATTTTTGTCTCTCTGTTAATTACTATTATCGTGGGAATAAATTGTCTCTCTGTTAATTACTATTATCGTAGAGTAATCGTCTTGTTTTTTTTAGCATTTTTTTTGTAATCGACAATATTATATATTCAGAAATTAATTGTCGAATTCACCTTGAACTCGACAATTAATTGTGAAATCAAAAATTAATTGCCGACTTTGCCTTGAACTCGACAATTAATGTTCGAATCACCTTGAACTCGACCAAAATGGTGAATTCAATATTTAATCTGCGAATTTACCTTAAACTCGACAATTAAATGTCGATTCCACTATGAACTCGATAATTAGATCTGTCCACCACACCATGAACTCTACAATGAACTCCCTTGACAATTACAAATGTTTGGCGAAGCAGCTACTTATGTCAAGAAGCTACAAAAAATAAATAGATTTCTGCAAAAACTATACATAAAAAAAAGCATAGAAATATGTACAACATTCGAGAAAATAAATCATTTGTGCTGTAATCTCGTAAATTAATGTTGTTGTCTTTTATCAACTACATCCAAGCATGGTTTGGCATTTCAAAATAGGTCTTCACAGATTTCTTCATAAAATCATCTGGAATCTCCAATTGTATATGTGCCTACCATAGTGTTGAAAGTGGAGGAATAGGTGATATGTACTTGGTCTTCAATTTCACAAAGTTTTCATCAGATGTCATCCCAACCCATCAATACTTCTAGCTGTCGACAAGAATGTTTTGAAAGTTCTCAAATTTGCTAATCTTGTTGCTTGCTTTGGACCAGAACATAGGTAAAAATATTAGGGCCTCCTTGTTACTGATGAGGATCACCACCTTCTCGTAATGTGTTGCCAACAAATGGCCCATATACAAATATTCAACTTTTTTTTCCCATAAAATCTAGATTTTGCCATTCTTATCATGATTGGAGAGAAAAGAAGTACAATTTATTCTACTGCAAAATATTACCAATATGCGATACATCGAGGAAAGGTTCTAACAATACAACAATGTAGACCTTGTGTTGCTTGATGATCTTTTTAAGATAGTTTATTGCCTTGGCATTGCCAATGCCCCTACAATTCTAAACAATTGCCAATTCCCCTGTATGTTGGTCACCTGAGTTTTGCTTTGCTTGAGGCCCTTGTTCTTGTTGTCATCAATCACAATAGGTTTCGGCCTAGTATAATTGTTGTTGCTATGCCCCTGAAGGCTACAGTGTGTACAAAACTTGGGCAAATTTTCATACAACACTTTTTGTTCGAAGGATACAGTTTTTGTAAGAGCTAACCCCACCTTATGAAGCAAATTCTTGGAGAGATTAACCTCTATACAAGCCCTGGCTGTACTAGGCTTACTTAAGTTCAAAGCTACTGAGTCTCTATTTAAGTACTTACCAAGTAACCCAGCTAATTGTTTCAAGATGCCATTATTTTGGAAGCACAACTTCAAGCCAGGAAACTGAATCCAAACTAGTGTGATTGGGGAGTCTTTGCCAGGATAAAAATGAATAGACAATCTGAATAACTTGAAGAAGAAACCTTTAATCAACCTGGACTCCTGAATTAGTGCTTTTATCACATCCTTCTTGGATTTCATCATCACCATCATGTGCTTAAAATCTAGGACTGCAACAGCAGTTGGTTTTTCCAACAGACCCCAATAGGAGTTGATGTTGGACTCAATCACATCTGCCTTAGGTCTCCCCACTGGGAACTTCATGACCAAAGTTGTGTTAAATGCTACATAAGCATGAGCCAGATCAGAGGGAGAGAAAGAGATCACAGGGACCCCATCCTTCAATGAGACTCTTATTTCTGGATTGAATTCATCAAGTGTGGGTGTTAAAGCCTTTACGGAAGCTTTACTTGCAAATGTAGCTGTTGATTGTGGTGTCTTCAAAGAAATTGAAGTGAGAGTGAGGGGGGATGTGTCGGTGACGGGCAGGTTAAGGGAGGACACATAGGTAGGAGCTGAGGGATTGGCTAAACCCATGAGACAGGTAACAGAAAAGAGGAAGCCAAATATACAAATATTCCACAAACATACCACTAAAGTTAAATGCCTGTAGCAAAGTATCATACCGTCTCTCTCCCAAATCATTGTAAGCTACATCAAAGGTTTGACTGAATACGCTCTTCTAATAAGAGGCTTTATTGGTCATCAACGTACACAAGGATTGTTTCACATTCAAGAAATTTAATTGGCTTTGATATGCAGATGATGCAACAACCCTAAACGTTGTGTTCCCATCCCTTTCAACATCGCGTATATCTAGTTAGAACCAATTAAATGGTTGAAACAAAGTATGCCTTAGCCTGGTTTTATCATCAATCTTCTTTAACCTCGTTTCAATCATCTCATTATACTCCTCCCCCCGTTCTACGATCAAGTCATCTTGATATTCCCCTTTTGGACCATCTTGAGCAATAGTTAAAAATTTAGTAAACTGCAGCCCTAGTTCCTCCCATGTCGGGTCATCAGGATCTTGAAAATTCCCTTCCCTTCCTTTAATGGTACCTTTTAGTGCCAAGCGCCACACTCCCTGTATCGCAAACATAACCAAGAGACCGTAGTTAGAAATTAAAACAAAATAATTTTAAACCAAACTATAAGCGTTGGATGACAAAGGTGCACACACCCACTCATCATTGTCAATTTAAAGATTGAATCTCATCTCTTCCGATATCGTCAGTTTGGTTTCCTGAATAGTATAAGGACCGTTTTGAGATACATTATTAATATTTGGTGAAAAGAAAATTTAAAGTCACACGACAACTTATAAGCATGTGGGTTCCGTGAATATATTTGGCTTACCACCTGTCATGAGTAGCCTTCACCTATCAAACATGGGTTTATATATGCATAAACAGTAAAAACATTCAAAATTAGAGTACATTAAAGCTATTAAGTGACTGAATCAAAAAGTTGTCGACTGGTCTTTTGTAAGTCGACAATTAATTATCGGCAACCATATTGTCGAGACTAACCAGAATCGACAAAATAATTATCAATATATACCTCTATCGGCAATTTCGTAATTTGAATTGATTATAGCAATTTTGATACTTTTGATTATCTAATTTGTCGACAATAAATTGTCGACATCAAATAAAATCGACAATCTATTGAGGGCATTATTACCACATTAATGGCACAATTGTGACAATGTATATTATTGTCGATTTCAACAATAATATGTTGATTTCGACAATAATATGTTCAAATCTCTAACGAAGTCGACAAACAGCTCAACAATATTGCTAATAGTTACTCCAGCATAATTTTTTTTTGAAAATATTTAAAAGGCATATATCAAAATTCCATTGCCATAGAAAATCTCCTCTAACAAAAATTGAACTCTCCTCCAAAAATACACTAGCATATAAATTCTTCTCTAAATTAACTTGCTTCCTATCTCTCTTACTCAAATTCCTCTGTACTTCTTAGTATTTTTTTCTTAACTCGTCATACTTCTGCTTCTAGTCTTCGACTCCTACGACGTTTGCGTCTGAGTGTGGTACCAAATTTAGCTGCACATAAAAAGAAGGATAATCATGAAATAATTAATAAATGGCATATCGGTTTTGATGTACTGTATTCCTTTATGTAATATTTCCTACTCACCCCTAAAGATTGTTCTTCTTGAGCAACAATTTGTTCCATCAAATTCTCATTGATAGAAGCCAGGGTTTCATACTCGTCCACCTATTATCAATTACAAATGAGTACTATCCAATAAATGAATAAGTGCCAATAAACATGTTTGTCCTTCACATTAATAGTAGGGACTTCAATAGTACTTTCTTTTCTAATTGTATGTTCAAATCTGTAATTGACTTCTTCAAGGAACAAACATCTTAGGACAACTTCTTATTTGTTTCCTTCAGCAAATTTCACTCCAAGTTCTGATAACAAACATGTATGGTATCTATGAACAAGACAGAAAGGAGGGAATGGTGAACTAGGGGGAAATAAACTACGAATACCTTGTCATTCAACTTCTTTTCTGTTTTGTTGAAGTATTTCTCGCAGACCGAGTCGAGCACTTGTTTTGCCTGAAGGCAGCTTGAAATCTGTCATTTGACACTTTCAATCTTTTACATTCATCTATCAATAATAGTAAGGGAAATAAATTAATTGAAGTCACTAACAAATTAATTAGTTGGCCGAATAAATTAAAGCATATTTTCATTAACTGAGAAGAAATTGTCGATTCTAGAAATAATTGACAATTAGTTACCATGCTTATTGTCGAATGTTGTATATTCGATAATAAATTACTATAAATTTTTGATTTTATTTATAATCGACAATAAATTTCTATAAATTGTTAATTTTATTTAAAATCGACAATAAATGACTACATATTGTCGATTTTATTTAAAATCAACAATAAATGACTATGGTGCATTTTAACTTTAGTTCAAAACAATTTACATTGATTGTGAGTTATAGTATGACAATATTAGTTTAAAGGTGAGGAGAGTGTGTGCCTACCTTCAACTTGATATCCTCAAGTAATTCTGATTTTGCCTGGTCTGCCACCTCCTTTGTTAACTTCAAGTTGGAGATCTCCTCTTCTAAATGAGAGATATCTTTATTTTGGCCCTCAACCTGTAAAAGAGTAGAAGCGTATTAGAAGAAGAAATAAATGTAATACTCCAAGGGGCAAACACTATTAACAACAATACTCACATGTTCATGTTGTGAAAGACCACCACCAGCACCACCTCCAACAGAACTCTCAACACCACCACCACCAACAGGACTTCCAACACATCCACCACCACCACCACCATCGCCTAATATCTTTCCATCATCATTTTCAACAAGATTAACAGTAGTAGGGCAAAGTTTGGTGAATGAAATTCTTTTGAACCATTCAAAGTATCCTTCAGCACAGGCAGGGATTTCATCAAGATTAACAGTACAGTGATCAGGATGGAGTTCCTTGATGAGGTCAACGAGCGGGCGAGGGCTCGTGGCAATAGTGAGTGGATATGGCCGGACAGCCAAACGCTGACACCCAATCAATGCATCGTCTATTATGGGAAATTTGATGTAGGATTGGGGTTTTCCTTTGATGACCTGACTAAAAAATGTTTAAAATTGTTTAGGCGGGGCCTGGGGAAAATGAACGGCAATTTTTATCGAGTAATTACGGGGTATCAACTGATTAATCAGTCAGTTCCACCTCAGTAAAATGTGGGCTGTGGAGATATAATGGTCGCCAATAAGATCAGACGATGTCCTCATTAATGGGATGTTATTCCTGAAGGTGTGGGGAAAGATTTTGACGGGGCCGAGGTGTTAGAAGAGTCGACGTCGCCTCGTGTTACGCAGTAATGATCATGCAAGGGGTGTAGGGGCCTATCTTCTTAACGAGGGGAAGTCGGCTCTTGCACCATAGGGTTTAATCTTCAAACAAAGGAATACAGGTACATAATCTAAAGCAAGAAAAATCTATAGAAAATATACTTGCGTGGAGGCTTGGAATTTGACTCTCCACGACCTCTGATGAGGATTTTTAAGACTGCTTATACTTCTGTCGAGTAATTAAAGGTTCGAGTATTGGGTTTTACAAGGTGATCAAAGGTAAAACGTATAGGCTCTGGGGGAGGATTTTCTAACCCTTCCTTGGTTCCCTGTCTCTCATATTTATAGAATCATAGGAAGGGCTGAGTCACTAAGGTTAGGTCAGATTACAAGTATACAATCTGGGTATCCTCCGAATATCAAGGGGATATCCCGGAGTTGGTATTGAAGTCGGAAATGCAGAGTCTGCTACCATGCCCTATAACTGTAGCTATCTGTCAGTCTGTTACTGCAGCCGTCTAAGGGTTTTGTCACTATAGTTGACTGAACCGAGAGCTCCGCCGTTCTTATCTGGTGAGCTGGCTGTCTTGTCACACTTCGACCATGTATGGATATGGTCAAAGTATTTTTGAAGTGAAGTTCTTCTTCAAGGCTTGTTCAGAGTTGAGGCTTCATCATCGGGTAATCCTTAGGGGACTTGTTTGGTGGATTGAGTGGGCTTCGAGATATTCAAGTAGGCTTCAACATAGCCTTCGAGTATCTGACTGGGGTAGAAGGCTGCGAGTAGGCTACTATATTGACCCCCTCTCAGTAAAGGTCTCGAAAGTAGGTGCAGAGGTATTTGCTGAGAAAGCTGTTTGGTATTGGAAGTTGAACGGTTTGACTATTGGTTTTTAGGTAGGTAATAAAAGAGGGTAATAAAGGGATGTTGGTGGTTATAGGGTAATAAATGAAATGAGGCTATAAGTATGGCTATTGGGGTTGGGATACTGTGTATTCTTCTTCTATTTCCTTCTCTTTTCTTCCTTCCGCATTTCTTAAAAAAGTCTTTTAAAACCACTCCAAACACGCGCTACCAAAAAAGGATAGGATTCGCCCGAGATCGTCGCATAGGGCAAAAGACAGCTGAATTGCATGCAAAGTTCTTCGGTCATCATGATCTATACTGGAATATGCCTGAACTGGTGGAGCTGGAGGCCGGAAAACCCATCAACGGGGAACCTTACGCCTACTTTTGGGGGTAGCTGAAGTACCATTTTATGACTGTTGAAAAATGCTACCTCTACATGTTGGCTCTGCCTAAGTATCTCGTTCGTACAGAAGAGCAGATTGAGGAGCATGGATCGGCGAGTGGAACTGGCCCGTCTAAAAATATGGCAGACTCTTCTTGAGGCAGTGGTAAAGGTGGTGGTAATAGTACAAGTTTTTTTTTGTATGGTAAGGTTGTATTTAGAGGTATCTGTTTTTGCTGTGATTCAAATGTATTGTTATTTTGTTGTTGTGTTTGGTTGAATGATATGAGAATAATATTTTACTGCATATTTGAGTGTTTGTAACTGGTAGGTATTGGAAATGAATAGACTTGTAGGCGCGATAGCAAATATATCTCATCGAATGTTAATGGGTAATACTGATTACTGCTGGAAAAAGTAACCTCAAAGTATAGTGATATGGTCAAAGGTAAATGACCCTATATTAATCGAAGCACAGTGAGGGGTTGTGGGTCGAAGTGTGAGGGGGGTCGATGATTGGCTGCATGTCCTTGTAAATTGCGCTTGAATGCGCATTCAGATGAAATTGTTATGTCTAGGAAGTTGTAGAAGTTGGATTGTTGAGCTTTCAAGGAGGAAAATTGAAGAAAGTAATGAATGTGGCTTGGGAAGAGGGAAAATTTAGGTGTACCTTCATGTATAAGATGGGTATTGCTGGGAGGATTGCATACAACTTTTCTTTCATCTATAAATATAATGGTTTCTTCTTTTCAAAACAATAGTGATGTTCCAAGACTCGAGCGAGAGAACCAGGCGGCAGTAAGAGTTAGGCGAGTACAGGGGAAGATGTTGGAGTCACAACAGAGGTTTGGTATTGATCAAGACATTGATGTGAGGTTGCCAGATCTTTTTGAAGCGGAACCCGGGGAACCTATTGCTGGCTTGCCCTTCGCGTATTGGTGGGGAATATTGCAGATGATGGGACCGTTTCCCGGCCACCGGTTGTCCCTGCTAGAGTTATTTGTAGAGGAAATGGTGGACCAGAAAGATGCTGGTACTAAGGCTGTGGTCGAGGAGGAGCACCCCACTGATAATTAGGGCATCTTTCAACTGTTTTGTTGGGTTTTTGGTTAGATGGCTATATGAGGGTTTTGTAATTTTTGTTTGGATTGTACTCTGCTGATTTGTATGAAATGAAATTAGGGTTTGGCAATACGACTGTCGAATTATATTTTTGTACTATGTGTAAGTATGACTGTGAATGTTTGAAGTAAAATCTTGAATTGTCAGAGTACCAATTGTAATTTGTCAAAGTAGAAGTTTGACTTGCCGAAGTAAAATTGTAATCTGTCGAAGTGAAAAGTATTATCTGTCGAGGTAGAAGTCTGATCTGTCGAAATAAAAAAATTTATAATCTGTCGAAGTGAAAAGTGTTATCTGTCGAGGTAGAAGTCTGATCTGTCGAAGTTAAAATTGTAATCTATCGATGTAGAAGGCTAATCTGTCAAATGTTTGATATATTTGAGAATTGAATTTGAGGTCATCTATGGATGAATGTTCGAGACACGGTGTAATCGATTACTCGTATGTGAGAAGTATGTCGAAGATTTGTTAGATTAGACTGGTTGTACAGTCAGTTCAGACAACTAGTCTATCAGAACGGTACATTCACCTGGGGCAGTGTGTCATGCAGGTAATTAAGTTTTTTGCTCATTTTATGGAAAAAGTTGTGATTTGATGTTGTGATTTGACTGGATGGCTTCGAGTGAGGGTCAGAAGGTTCGATAAGCTTTGAGTTTAAAGTTAAATTAGAGTGAGCGTGCAGTTCGCACGTGGGTGGAATAAGGGGTA
Source organism: Kingdonia uniflora (assembly GCA_014058105.1). Classification (NCBI taxonomy): domain Eukaryota; kingdom Viridiplantae; phylum Streptophyta; class Magnoliopsida; order Ranunculales; family Circaeasteraceae; genus Kingdonia; species Kingdonia uniflora. The sequence continues at coordinate 2,594,114 of JACGCM010000696.1, forward strand.
AATCGGTCAAAACATGTCTCGGCCGAAAAGTCGGGGTAGTGGGGGCATGCCAATGATTGCGGTTTGGAAATCGAGGCAGTTTTGGTATTCCGAGGAGGTATATATATGAGAGGGAAATAACAAAATGTACTGTTGCATAGGAAAACAAACCAGAGAGTGAGAGGTAGAAAACTGGTACGCCATTTCTAAGTGAAGCTTGAGAGAGGTTACAGAAGTTGTTGCTGGGTACTGGCTGACTTGCTGTTTCAAGTGTACTTCTTCTAACATAGGTATGTTAGTTGATCTCTGTCTGATTTTATGCTAAGCTTTTCCAGCTGTATTCTGTAAGTAGAATCTTCTGGGTTGAAAGTGTGGAGGTTATAGTCAAGGACGAAGGGAATTTGTGAGTCTTGGTTATAACCTATTTAGGGATTTTGAGGGTATTGGTGGAGGGGCTGGGTTTAGGATCAAGTTTTTGAATATGTTTCTATCTGTTGGAGATGGTAGATGAAAAATGAGTTACTGTCACGTAATAGTCAAATGATTCTATCTAAATGCGTGCCTCATCTTCTGTAGGATAAGATGCGTACCCGTCAAGCTTCGAGAATGAGGCTGATAGACGAGGAAGTCGAAGAAAATGAGGCTAGTATTTTTGGTTCTGCTTCGATGGATGTGGGCAGCGACTTAGAAGTGCTAGATGTTGTAACCGATCCCCCATTAGCCGTTGCAGTGCTGGCAGGTGGGGTTTTAACTACTAGATGTCGTAAGACAGTAGTAGTTAAGGGTAGTGATGAGGAGGGGATAGGGGGAGAGGTGAGAAACGAGGGTAATACTGGCCTCTCGGGTGCCGAAAGGGATGAAGTGGAATAGAGTGATCAAAGTGGGGATTTGACAATGTTGGATAAAGCTGAGGGTTCTATCTCGACTAGAGATAAAATGAGACTAGATCAATTTGCTGCCAAGTCGAAGGTGTCGATGGTGGAGGTAGCATTACACGTAGCAGAAGCGGGGTGAAGTTTTAATTCGAAGCCACGGGAGGGTATAATAGCATATAGAGGCCAGATTCGATTGGGAATGGAACTTCCTCTCCAAAGGCTGGTGAAAGAGGTGCTAAATTTTTGGGAGGCTGCTCCAATTTAAATGAATGACAATTTTTATGAGATGATGAGGGTAATAAAGGGGATGAATGCAAAATTGAGCAGTGAGGGGGGGGGGGGGTGGGTTTAATTAAGTGGTTCGATGTTGTGTCATTTTACTGGAAGAAGGCAAACCAAAACATGGGTACCTATCACATCCAGTGTCACCCTGAGAAGCCCTAGTTGTAGTACGGGGTAATTACGGGAATATCAAAGGGGAAGACCTTTATAAGTTGCATCATAGAGTCTATAATCCGAGTAAATTTAGTGTCGAAGGTTTTTTTTTAATTGATATACCTCTCGAATACGTTGCTATCATATTTATGTTTGTTTTACAGGTTCTAAGAACCTATCTTGGGACAATCCGAGGAACTATATTGATGCCTTGCTCGATTCTAGTGAGGAATGGGTAAATTCTGTTTTTGAGAGTCTTGGTATCAAGATGAAGAGGAAGAAAAAGAAAAATTCCCAGCTTCGAAACGTACCCATTACGCCGAAGTCATCGAAGAAGACGAGAGGCGAAGGTAGTTCGAAAGTGCCCAAAAAAATTGGGGAGGATGTTTTGGCAAGGAAAGTTCAGTATGTTCCGAAGTTGAAAAGGGCTTCGAAACAAGCAGCGCCGGAACCCGAAGTGGCTAGTGATGCTTTGAGACTGAGGCTAAGGCAGGTACCAGCACAAGCTGAGAAAGGAAAAGGAAGGGCCATTTCTGAGGCTCCGAAGGTACAGCAGACGAAGGTTGTTCAGCACAAAAGGCATATGGCACTAGGGGAAGATGATGCAGCGGATGAGGACGAAGTGATGACGGAGGCTGAGCGACAAAATTAGGCTCTAGCCATGCTTACTTTGATGGCTGAACTCTACGATGCTAACCTAGATGAAGCTTTGATGTAGATGAAGAAGACTATGTATAAGGTAACTGTCTATTATTATTTGTGAGATTCTGAAATTTTCTTAAGTGCTTTGTGCTTCAAGAAATACTAACGGTTCGAATACTCTAAAAGATGGATGCTTGGGCACAGTCATTCAATAAGGCAGCGAAAGTGGGAAAGAGGAGGCAACGGGAGGCACTAGACAGCCTAAAGATTTTTCGAGGGACTGAGGCCTCATTGTTGTGTAAGATCAGATTTTTGAAGCGAGATCTGGCAATGATCACTGATTTCTTCGATAAGAGGCTCAAGAGTTAACGATATAATCAGGAACGGGTGTGTTCGGCAAAGCTTGCTGTGAAGGATGAGGAAAAGGCAGGACAGAAGGCGCGTTTTCAGGCGTAATTTGATGGTAAAAGTAGATTTGTTGTCAGGCTGATGGAGTTTATTAAGGATAAGGGGTATGACCCCGATACTTTGGAACCCTTGCCTGCTACCTCAAAGCTGGTTGTTGGAGATGCTTTGCAGATGAAGAAAAGAGAGGTAGATGTTCTGGATGTTGCAGATGGAGGTGCTGGAGGTGGCGTGGAGGCTCCTATAATCGAGGCGACCAGCGCTGGAACTGTGACTGATGTGGCCACCGATGGTGCGGGTTCGAAGCCTTCTCCTGAGGGTGCTGAAGGTATTGGTGTTGGAGGGCCTGTTGGGGAAGAGGATGTAGCCGTGCCGATATAAGGTATTTGTATTGGAGTTCCAAGCCGGTTTTTTCTGATTTGCTGTTGAGTTGTAATATTTGAACCACGTTTATTTTTCTTTGGAGTTGGTAGTTGAACTTGTTATTGCTGTGAGCTATTGTACTGTACTGATTTTGTTTAGTTGTACTGACTTGAATTGTGTTGAAATATTAAGTTTTGAGTCTGAACTGAATTTGAATTTGGGACTGATGTTCTGAATGGATTTGACATATTATTCTGACCTTGCTTTGTGCAGGATTGTGGCTTTATTGAGGCTGATTTTGAATTCTCGGGGCACGACTTGACTTTAGTTGTGCTGAAACTACTTCTTTAATATATGATGTTTTGAAACTTCTTGCATGTGGTAGGATTGTATATATTTATGTATAATAGTATCTGCATGTACTGCTTTTGTCGAATGATTGGAAAGTGATCGAACCCTGATGAGCTTCGAGGTGGTTGCGATACTCTTTTAAAATCAACGGATCTGCTAGATATCGAAGGCCTAAGCCACAATGATATAAGACATGGTCGCCGCCAACCCATTTCCGTGGGTCCGATCGGTCGACCATTCGTGCCCCTCGAGTCTACTCGAATGTTGGAAGTTTAAAATTTTCTAAGGTCTCCCCTGAGTATTAGTCGGGCTGAGGTTGACGTGATACTTAGAGGAAACCCAGAAATTTACTGGACTTTAGTGGCCTAAGCCACAGTGAAGCATAACTGTTAACTGCTAACGCATTCTCGAGGGTCCAGTCTTGTAACAATTCTTGCCCCTTGAGTTTGCTCGAATGTTGGAAGCTTGAAAATTTTAAGGTCTCCTTCAAGTATCAGTCAGGGCGAGGGTAGACATGATACCCACGGTGAACCAAGAAATTGGCTGGACTTCAACAGTTTTAAACCTGATCGAAGCATATCTATTCGCCCCTAATGCATCCCCGAGGGTTTGCTCGAAATTTGAAGCTAGAAAATTTCAAGGTCGCCCCCAAGTATCAGTCGGGTCGAGGGCTGACATGATACTTAGAGCGAACCAAGAAATCGACTTGACTTCGAAGGCCTAAGCCACAGCGAAGCATAACTGTTCACCCCCAATACATTCCCGAGGATCCGATCTTTCAACCATCCTTGCCCCTCGAGTTTGTTCAAAATTGGAGGTTTGAAAAATCTCAAGGTCGCCCCTAAGTATCAGTCGGGTCGAAGGTTGACATGATACCGAAGTTAAACCAAGAAATTCATTGAAAATAGGAGATGAAGTAGGTGTGAAAAACTATTTATTGACTATTTTGTGTTTACATCAATTGTAGGCTGAGGCCATGGCCTCTTATAGGAGACCAACTACATTGTGTTCCACAGATTTGGTAAAGATTCTTAGTCCTCTATCATTAAGTAATATGAGTCTTTGTCAGTTTAATCGTACACGACATAGGGTCCTTTCCCCAATTCGACTTGTTTGTCGGCATTTCAAGGCTTCAAGGATTGGTTGACACATTGAAGTACCAGATCTCCGATGTTGAAACTTCGTGGTTGAACTCTCTTGTTATAAGACTTTTGGAGGGACATATGATAACGACTAAGGTTGGAAATTGCTCAGTCTCTGGTTTCGTTGATTTATAACATGTTGCACACGAGCTAAAACTCATTGTCTTCGTCTTGGAGGTTGGGATCCCGTGTGGGTACTTTGAATTGAGTGGGGAGCATAGCTTCGGTACCGTATGTTTGAAGGAAAGGAGTGCAACCTGTAGATTTTCTTGGTGCTGTTCGATAGGCCCAGAGGACATGCTGTAACTCCTGAACCCATCGACCTTTATTTGCATCAACTCTTTCTTGAGACAGTTGACTATGGTTTTGTTTATTGCTTTAACATGACCATTTCCTTGAGGGTAATAAGGTGTTGAGGGGGAGAGGATGATGTTGTGCTTTTTGAGGAAATTTCTGACCTATTTTTTGAGGAAGTTTTATGGGGGAGCACAAAGTGTGTGATGATGTTTTCCCATAAAAACTTGATAACTTCTTCTTCTATTCTTCGGCACAAAGGTGCAGCTTCGACCCATTTGGTAAAATAGTCTGTTGCCACAAGGATATTTTCTCGGCTGCCTGAGGCTTTAAGAAAAAGGCCAATGAGATCTATATCCCATCTTTTAAATTTCCAGGGGGCATGACTGAATTGGAGGTCTTGCGAAGGGTTGTGGATGTCGTGGGCATGACGTTGACATTTGTCACAGTGTTTGGCATACTCTTTGGCTAATTTTTTTATGTTCGGCCAGAATAAACCTTGAAAAATGGCTCAAAGGGCCATAGAATGACCAACAATATGAACACCACAGGTACCTTGATGGAGTTCAACTAGAATTGTAGCAGCTTTGGCTTGAGATATGCATCGAAGGAGGATGCCATTTGGGGATTTGCGATGTAAATCATGTTTGTGGATAGTGTATTTACGATAGTTTTCTAACAAAAATCGCTTGGCTTTGGAATCATCTGGGAGGGTTGCCTTGTTGAAGTAGTAGAGGAATGGTGTCTGCCAGTCGTCTAGATCGAGACTTTCACCCCCAGTATTGATGGTATTGATTTCCATCTGGTCAATACTTGGGCGTTTGAGTACATCGATGTGGAGAGTTTGGGATTCTGATTGGCCTAACATAGCTGCTATGTAGGCGAGGGCATCTGCATGTCAGTTTTCTCCTCGAGGGTAATGAGTGATAGTAGATTTTTTAGGAAATTGGTCAATGTGCTGTCGAACAAAGAAAGAATATTCAGCCATGCGACCGTTAGCTTGATTTTCACCTGTGTAATGTCTCTAAACATGTTGGAAATCTGTGAAAACTGCAAGTTTAGGAATGCCGAGGTCGGGTGCGAGGTCGAGTCTGTGGATCAAAGCTTCAATCTCAGCTTCGTTATTAGAACATTCGATGTTTAATTTGATGGATTTTTCTATTCGATCATTGGTAGAAGTGACCAGAACTATCCCGATCCCTGAACTATTAGGTCTAGCGGACCCATCTGTGAATAACCGCCATCCGGTGTTAGGGTTCCATGGATCAGTTACTTCGGGTTGGTCATCTGTTAAGTCATCTTCATGCTCCTCCCAATCGATATCTTCGACCGGGAAGTCAGTAAGGAAGTCTGCCACTGCTTGGCCTTTTTGGGATATCTACTTCTCTAATGTAATATCGTATTCACCAAGATAAACAGACCACTGTTATACTCGTTTGGATTTCTCTTTCTTGCTGAGCACTTCTCGAAAGGGGTAGCTTGTTATAACACGGATTGGGTGAGCTTAAAAATATGGTTTTATTTTGTGGGCTGAGTAGACAAGGGTGAGGAGCAAATGCTCAAGTTTTGAATATCGAATTTATGCGGGTGTTAGTGTTTTACAGATGAAATATATAGGTTTTTCGATGTTTGAGTCAAGTCGAATGAAAACTGAACTGATGGAAGTGTCTATAACAGCGAGGTATAAAGATAGTGTTTCACCTTCAATAGTGGTACTGATAATGGGTGGTCAACCAAGGTAAGTTTTGAGTTCGATGAGGGTCTGTTCACAGTCGGGTGTTCAGTTAATCTCAGGGTTATTTTTCTTTTTTGCTTTGTGGACGCCTTGGTTACGTAAGAGGGAAAAGAGCCAAACACATTTGTCTAAGGATTTGGAAATGAAACGATTGAGGGCTGGTATCTTACCAGCAACTCTTTGGACATCTTTTTTGGTTCGGGGTGAAAGCATGTCGATGAGGGATCGAATATGGGTGGGGTTGATCTCGATACCTCGTTTGCTGATATGGTGGCCTAAAAATTTACCAGACGAAACACCAAATAGGGATTTGTCTGGGTTGAGTTTCATGTTGTATGCTCGAAGAATCGAAAAGACTTCGGTTTGGTCCTGAATGTGGGTCCGTTTTTGAAGGCTCTTGCATAAAATGTCATCGATATAAACTTCGACCGACTTGCCAAGCAAAGGTTTAAACATGGTAGTGACAGGGAGTTGGTAAGTGGCTCCCATATTTTTAAGGCCGAAGGGCATAACAATAAAATAGTAAAGGCCTTGTTCAGTGATGAAAGAAGTTTTAAGTTGATCTTCTAGGAAGAGGGGTACCTGATTGTAACCCGAAGCTGTGTCTATCATAGATAGGCGCTCATGTTCAGCAGTGGCATCAAGGAGCACTAAAGTGATCGACAATGGGAAACTATCCTTCGGTGTGTGCTTGTTATGGTCTTTGAAGTCAACGATGATTTAGATCTTGTCGTTCTTCTTGGGAACTACCACAATATTTAATATCCAGTCAGCGTACTTTACTTCATTGATAAAACCTGTGGCTTTGAGCTTGCCAACTTCAAGGTTCATTGCTTCTCAAAGTCGTGGTGCCAGGGTACGCTTCTTCTATTTTACTGTTGTGGAATGGGGAATTAGATTGAGGTGGTGGCATGCCAAACTGGGGTCGACACCGGGCATCTCCTAGAACGTTTATGCAAAGACGTCTTTGATTGCTCGAATGAAGTCTGCGAGCTCGAGGCATTTTGCCACGTCTAGAAAAGTTTTAATGAATTTACCTCGACATGGACCGTCGAGTTTGATATAAAAAGTGGGTTTGATGGGTGGGGTGGTATCTGTCGAAGGCATAGGGAGAGAGAGAGAGACAATGATTACTATGAGCGGCTAACGAGCCTACGGGTCTGATCTATCTCCGGGTACTCGCATGAACGGGAGAGGCGCTGAGAGCCTTTCAAGTTCCATATACCCTCGGGGGTGGTGAAACGAAGAGTCTGATGATAGGTCAAAGGTTTGGCATGCATGACATGGAGCCAGTCGCGCCCAGGAATGCTGAGGTATTCTGACTTCTTGTCGATGACAAGAAAGTTAGTTTGAAGTGTGACTAGGCCAGTAGTAACCAGTAGGTTGATTCGACCAATAACAACTTCTGTGTCCCCGTTAAAACCTTTGAGTTCGATATTGGCAGTAGTGATCAGATCGGTTTTCTTGATGGTTTGGACAGTTTAGAGGAAAAGGACATTAGCTGCGCTTCCTGTATCTATGAGCATTGTGTGAAGGACGATATTTTCGATCTTAATCATGATAACGAATGGATCAGAATGAGGAAAACGGACATGGGATGTGTCACAGCTGATGAAAGAGATACCTTCGAGTCGAGGGAAAAGGCTTGATTATAGCAGGAGGACGAGTAACTTCTCCTGGTAAGTGATTTTATAACATTCTTCAACATGCTTACGCTTGCTCTTAGAACGGCCAATGTCGATGTTATTGACTTCGATGAATTGTATTCGCTAGATATGCACCTCGGCTGGGTCAGCAACAAGGGTGGGTTGAGACTTGAGGTATGACCTGTCAAGGTAGCTGGGAAGGTCGACAACATACTGATGTAGATGACCTGCTTTGAGAATGATTTTGAGAGAGCGTTGGAGGGCAAAATACATGTTAGTGCGGTGACAGTTACATTTGTGCTTGGCGCAGTAAGGTTCACCTAGTCTGACTTTGATAGGGAAAGGGATGCGCCATATAGGGTCTGCCAGTATATGTGGTAGAAGAGTACTAAAAGGGGCAGTAAGTGTGGGTAAGACTGGCTTCGGTCGCTTCTTACAAGTTTTAGCATTGTTGTTATTGTGAGGTCATTTCTGGCTCTCAGTCTTCTGTGAGACAGGAACGATCAGGGGTATAGGAGTAGAAGGTGGGCCTTGTCGAGGTTTACTGAAGTTGGTAGTTGAAGGTTGGCCCTGTTTACGAGATTCGAGGAGGCGCTCATGGTCGATATATCCATTGACCTTTGAGAGTATCTCCTCGAGAGTTTTAGGTTTATGGAGGATCAGGTACTCTTTCACACAGCTGTAATCTAGTAAAGCATTGGAATATGCGAGTACAGCATTCGTGCAGTCAAGGTTTTCAACTTTGCGCGACTCGTCAAGAAATGTTTTGGTGAAGGCTTCGAGGGTTTCACTGCTGGATTTTCTAAAATTGAAGAGGGAATCGACTCTGACTTCTCTATCTTTATTGAAGGCAAACTGGGCGATGAAAAGCTGTGAAAGTTGCTCGAAACTCCAGATCAAGCCATTAGGGAGATTGTGATACCATCAAAGGGGGCTGCCAGTTAGGCTGGTGGGAAAAAGGCAGAATAGCAGGTTATCGGCTATGGAATAGGGGTTCCGAGCATTATAAAATTCGAGAATGTGCGATTGAGGGTCTGTGTTGCGTTATTTGCTGAGTTTGGAAGCATGGAAATTTGGGGGTATCTCAATAGCGAGAAGTTTGGGGTAAAGGGGGCTATTCAGTCGGCTCCATGAGTTGGGAGATGGGCTCACACTGACGCGAAAGACAGGTTGTATTTTGTGGTCAAAGTCCTGTTGTGGAGCATAGGCAGGGTGTGGGGGTGATTGAAGGGTTCGGGGGTGATAAGATCGAGTATGTAGTATGTTTTTGGCGCAGTGCTCCCTGAGACATTCTCGAGCAGGGCGGCATTTGGGATATCTGGAGGAACGAAGGGTGGAGTCAGAGGAGTTTTTTGTGGGGTGGATGCCGAGATGGATGGAGCCAGTAGGGGGAATAGTATGGGGAGCACCCTCGGCACCGATATAGATTGGGGGTACTTTGAGATTGGGTAGAGCTCCAGACGGGTGCGGGCAAACATGCACGATGGGTCTAGTGCTTGGGATGGTCGAGCTGCTTCCGAAGGCTGTAGTCTCTACAACTCTCGGACGGTGTTACGTAACTCGTCAATCGCTCGGTTCTGTTAGTCGGCATCGTCCAGGCGACGATTCCATTCAGCTTCAAACTCCAGTCGGTACTTTTTACGTTCCTAGTAAAGTTGTGCATGGCGGTGCTCCTCGGCTAGAGTGAATTATTGAGAAAGTAAGGTTATTTGGGCCGCCACTCCGTCGGCGGAGTTGTCGGCATGGGTAGAATTAGAACGGAGAGTGGGTGCCATTAAGAATAATCTGTTAGAGTTGAGAACAAAGGGAGGGAAATAAGAAAGGGAGATAGGTAGGGTGGGAAGCACAGACGGCACCAAATAAAGGGGCCTAACTTCTTAACGAGGGGAAGTCGGCTCTTTTACCATAGGGTTTATTATTTAAACAAAGGAATACAAATACATAATCTAGAGCGCGAATAATCTATTGACAATACACTTGCGTGGAGGCTTGAAATGTGACTCCCACGAATTCTGATGAGGATTTTTAAGAGTATTTATATTTCTGTCAAGTAGCCGATGGCTCAAGTACTGGGTTTTATAAGGTGATTGAAGGTAAAACGTATAGGCTCTGGGGGAGGATTTTCTAACCCCTCCTTGGTTCCTCATCTTTCCCATTTGTTGAATCATAGGAAGGGCTGAGTCACCAAGGTTAGGTCATATTACAAGGGTGCAATCCGGTTATCCTTTAGATATTGAGCGGATCTCCCAGAGTTGGTGTTGATGCCGGAAATGCAGGGTCTGCTACCATGCCCTGTCGCTGCAGCTATCTGTCGGTCTGCCACTGTATACTGAAACTGCAGCCGTCTGAGGGTCTTATCACTGTAGCTGATTGAACCGATAGCGGTGCCATTCTTATCTGGTAAGCTGGGTGTCTTATCACTCTTCAACCTTGTACAGATATGGTCGAAGTGCTTTTGAAGTGAAGTTCTTCTTTGTGGCTTGTTCAGAGTCGAGGCTTCATCATCGGGTAATCCTTGGGGGATTGAGTGGGCTTCGAGATATTTTAGTAGGCTTCGACGTAGCCCTCGAGTGTCTAACTGGGGTAGAAGGCTGCGTGTAGGCTACAACACGCGGCGTGATGGACGACAAACTCAGACCTCAGCCAAAGCAAAAATGGTGGTAGCCAAGGCAGCCGTAGGCAAGGTGGGTGAGGCGGATCTGAGGTGTCAGAGGATCATGCAAAGTTGTGCGCCTGAGTGGAGGCACTGATATTATATAGCTGGAAAGTCTGGCGAGCGAAAGATTTTTAAGCCGCCGACGAGTGGCAATTATTGGTGTCAGCATCCGATCCTGGTGACTGGGGCCTCTAACTTTGGCGAAGGGCCTAACCTTCATTTGCATCATAACGTTTTTAGCACGAAGTGTATGTTACTCATTTTGTAAAATGTAATTATCAGTTGCTATCCTTTGTTATTCGTGGTTTAAATGGTTGCTCGTTGATGTGCAGGTATGACGCCTGCAAAAGTATCGTATAAGATGTCTCATTTACGTGTGCTTGGCCTGAAAAACAAAGATTGCCAAGTGTTGATGATGATTTTTAATGGGACGTTCGATTCAGAGAAATATTGGCCAGTGAAGAAGTATAGCGAGCCCCGTGTACGTCCGAAGAGCAACACTTATTCACTGGAAAGCGTACACAACTATAAATTCACAGAGAGTATCGGGATGAAGCCAAGGTTCTTGAATACAAGGGGAAAGGATGCGTCTAGCTCGAATGCGGCCGTGCCCCTTATCGCTGGACAGAACCCTGGCTTGCGTGGGGTAAGTGGCCATACGGAAGAGGCCCCAGTTGTAAAGCGGCAAAAAATAGTGTCTATCGGTCTTCTGGACGAGGAGCGGGACAAACTATGAGGTAAGGAAATGAAGCCACTGTCGTAGTCATATGTTAAGGAAGGGATCCGCTTTGTGGGTAGTGGCAAGCTGTATACGGGTAGCTTGCTCGAGGGGGAGGTGCAGAGTACGCCTTACAAGGACAAGGAGAAGATTCGTGTTACGGAAGTGCTGAGTGACCCTAGTGCACGGTGTTCAACGGGTATCGCGGCTGTCCGGGTAAGTGCTTAATTGTGTATTCGTACTTGATCGTCTATGGTGCTTAACTATGTATTTGCGTTATGCAGTGTACTCTCACCCTCGAGGCTACATTACTACATTGTGATAACCTTGTCAGACGTAACGCCAAGTTAGAGCATCATCTTAAGGAGATGCAGGCGATGCAAAAGGAGCTCCTAAAGAAGGCCGTGCGACATGAGCTAGTGGAGCACTTGGCTAATGTGACCGAGGGACTCGAAGAGTATTTGAGGATCGTGACCAAGGAGAAGGTGCTGGTCGAAGGGGATTTAGAGGCGACCCACGGGCGTATAAAAATGTTGCTGTTAGAGAAGGATGCGAGCGAGCATGCCCTCTGTGAACAACTCGACGGTGAGAAGCACGTGTCAGACGGTTTGTAGGGTTGCGTCACCTTGTTGGTAGATGGTAAAGCGCACCTGGAGGAGGAGTTCTGCCTTTCCACTGAGTAGTAGGTAGCAATGTTGGCTCTGCCATTGCTTGTTTTGCGTGAAACCCAGAACGTTCCCGAGCTGTCCCATCTCGGCTATTTTGAACGACAGGGTCCTCGGCCGTTCAACGACAGGATGGATATTTCCCCAGAGGAAGAAGCGCAGCTAGCGGAAGAGGAGAAGGTGGCTGCGGGGGCAGCTGGTCAGTCAAAATTGTAATTGTAATAACGTATATGGCCCGTAGTGACGAGTATGTTGGAAACCTGTAATGGCTTAAGGAAACTGAAAGTGTGGTTGGATGACTATGAGGACTACTGTAGTGTACCGTTAAACTATTTATGCTTGTGTACCAATTCACATATTTTATGCTTGTGTTGTCAAACTGTTCATGCTTATTTATTCTGTGTATGCGTCACGTTGTTCCTAAATGTTCAGGGATGGCTTTAACTTGCAAACTTTTTGTCGGGTCGGCCGACGTTGGTTGTCTCTCGTTGGTCAGCCCTCGCTGGTCGTCCCTTGTTAGTCAACCCTCATTATTTAGCCTTCGTTAGTTTGCCTCGTTAGTCAACCTCAAAGCGTCATGTCAGTCAAGGATGCAAAATGGGAGTTACAAGGATGGGGCAGTAAGAGGGGCCATCTGGGGAGGCGTGAGAGGCGTTTAATGGTCATATAAAGATGGAAATATGCGCATTAATGAGGGAAGGGGCTATTGAGTTTCCCGAGATAATTAATGGTGGCTGAGGCTTATAAAAAAATAAGACCGGTGGGAGGAGCCAACTCTAAGCAGATTTTAGAGCTTGAGACCAAAGGATCAGACTTCCAAGGAAGAGGATGCAGACCAGAGCGCAGGCGAGATTTGAGGCCCAGGTCACAACATGGGTAGAGTTTTACACTTAGTTCTATTTCGGCAATCATGGGCTTGTGGGGAAGCCCTTAGTGTGGTCATATATCGAACCTTCTTCCATTCCTTCTCCTGAAAGGAGGACGCAGGAGAAATGGTGGTTTTGGTACCTCGTCTTGCGTGACCAATTTCAGAGCTGCATCAGTCGGGGAGTGGTTCTGCGGGCGATGGCCCTAGACGATGTGAGGGCGGCTAGCAGCGAGGGACCAGGTTATGGAGTGTGAAAGAGGCCGTGCCCCTGCTGTATGTGATGACGTTACTATAGAGCCGTATTTTGTATATTTTTCTTTCTGTTTTTTGTACTTTGGTTTGGTAGTGGAATGTAAGGCTCGTACGATGCCATGTAGAGCAGTTATAAACGCTGTGACAGGTACATTGTAATCACTATTTTTATCTTTTGAATGAGTTAGGTAGGCACAAATTAATCAACCGATGGGCTTAAGTAGGCTTTGCTAGAGTAGGAGGTTGGCAACGTGTGCACTTTCCGTTGCCAAAAATGGTGCTTAGGAATGAAGTATCTAACTAAATTTTAAAGTAGTCTTCGTTGGACTAGATAATATTGGTTGTCTTAGCGATCGTATAAATGAACTAAGGTGCAAAGTGCCCAACCAAATTTTTAAGTAGTCCTCGTTGGATTAGATAATGTTGGTTGTCTTTGCAACCGTATAAACGTACTTAGGCACGAATTGCCCAACTAAATTTTTAAGTAGTTCTCGTTGGGCTAGACTATATTGGTCGTCCTAGCGATCATATAAATGTACTGAGGCGTGAAGTGCCCAACCAAATTTTTAAGTAGTCCTCGCTGGACTAGACAATGTTGGTCGTTCCAACGACCATATAAACATACTTAGGCGCGGAGTGCCCAACCTAATTATTAAGTAGTCCTTGTCGGACTAATTGGCTTTGGTCATTTTTAGTCAAGTGGGTGCATCTTTGAAAATGAATCTCATTTTTTGCGAGGACGTCCTACTTAAAGGACCCCCCAGTTAAATGAGTGCGTTTTTACTTCAAAAAATGACTCTCGTTTGTTGCGAGGATGTCCTACTTAAAGGACGCCCCTTGTTAAGTGAGTGCATTTTTACTTCAAAAAATGACTCTCGTTCGTTGTGAGGATGTCCTACATCAAGAACACCCCCAGTCAAGTGAACGTGTTTTTACTTCAAAAAACGGTTCTCGTTCTTTGCGAGGATGGTTTACTTCAAGGATACCCCCTATCAAGTGAGTTCATTTTTTACTTCAAAAAATGACTCTTGTTCATTGCGAGGATGTCCTACATCAAGGACTCCCCCAGTCAAGTGAGTGTGTTTTTACTTTAACAAACGACTCTCGTTCATTGCGAGGACGTCCTACACTAAGAACTCCCCCAGTCAAGTGAGTGCATTTTTACTTCAAAAAAGGACTCTCGCTCGTTGCAAGGACATCCTACATCAAGTACGCCCCCACTCAAGTGAGCGCATTTTTACTTCAAAAAATTGTTCTCGTTCTTTGCGAGGACGGTCTACTTCAAAGACGCCCCCTGTCAAGTGAGTGCGTTTTTACTTCAAAAAATTACTCTCGTTCATTGCGAGGACATCCTTCTTCAAGGACACCCCCAGTCAAGTGTGTGCATTTTTACTTCAAAAAATCACTCTCGTTCGTTGTGAGGACATCCTACTTCAACGACGCCCCCAATCAAGTGAGCGCGTTTTACTTCAAAAAACGGTTCTCGTTCTTTGCGAGGACTGCCTACTTCAAGGATGCCCCCTGTCTTGTGAGTGCATTTTTACTTTAAAAAAAGACTCTCATTCTTGGCGAGGACGTCTTACTTCAAGGATGCCCCCATTTAAGTGAGTATATTTTTATTTTAAAAAATGACACTTATTTTGTGTGAGGATGTTGAAGATTATGGAGCTGAAACTGAAATATATAGAAGATGAGTGAGCAAATACATGTAAGGTATATCTACTGAATCCACTTGCGGAGGTTCATGGCATTCTAGGGAGATTTGAGCTCATTTTCATTGCGGTTAAGTAGGCAGTATGCGCTACCATTAATGACGCGGGATATGAGGTAGTGGCCCTCCTTATTAGGTTGGAGTTTAACCTTGTTGTGATTGTGAACTGTGGGGAAGACCTTTTTCATGATGTTGTCACCTTCGGGGAACTGTTAAGGAATTACCCGTTTGTGATAGTTTCTTTTTAGTGTCTCCTGATACCGGAGCATGCAGGAAGATGCTTCCTCCCTAGTTTCATCTATCAAGTCGAGATTCTTAGCAAGGAGCCGGTCGTTGATTGTACTGCCCATAATCCGGGATCTCGTAGTATTGACGATTACCCGATGGGTAGTACTACTTTGGAGCCATAAGAGAGCATAAACGGGGTGAAGCCCATACTCTTTTGCGGCGTCGTTCGGTAAGACCACAGAACGTGGGGTTGCTCATCCACACAGCGACTTTTGGCCGCGTCTAGTAGTTTACTGATACCATCGATTATTATTTTGTTAGTGGCCTCGGCCTGTCCGTTTCCCTGTGGGTATCTAGGACTGGAAAGAAGGATTTTGATGTTGTAAGGTTGGACGAAATCTGCGACTTTGCTTCCTACGAATTGTGTACCATTGTCGGTCATCAGGACTGCGGGGACACTAAACCACGTGATGATGTGCTTCTATAGGAACGTGATGACCTCTTCTTCCTTTATATGGACGAGGGGTATCGCCTTCACCCATTCGCTAAAGTAGTCCGTCGCAACCAGTAACCATTGGCATTTCCCGCTCACCATAGGGAGCGCCCCAATAATATCCAGTCCCCATTTTGCAAATCCAGGGGTTGGAGACTGTGTGGAGGTTGATAACAAAGGCGTGAATTAGGTGCCCGTGGAATTGACATTTATCGCATTTTTGGGCATACGTTATGAAATCTTGTCGCATCGTTGGCCAGTAAAATTCGTGTGTACGAGCGCGGTCAGCCATGAAACGACCTGCTGTATGGGCGTCGTATACACCATCGTGGATTTCTTTGATGACTGTGTTGATTCTCTCCCCAGTGATTCATATAAGGTGTGGAGCATACAGGCTTGCTCATAACAGTTCATCATTAATGATCATGTATTTGTGGGCTCTGTTGTAGATGCTCTCGGCCACCGCCAGGTCATCTGGAAGAATGTGATATTCCCTGAGGAAGTCAAGGAGAGGTTGGCGCCAGTCGGGGAGTGTAGGGCAGTTGGTTTGCTTGGCTGGTATTGGGGTCGGGGCGATGCTCGGTTTATCATGGATTTTGACCTGAATTATGCGGAGTTTGTCACCGATGATTTCGGATAAATACGCAAGGGCGTCTGAGGGTTTATTCTCACCCCGGTGAATGAGCTCGAGGTTGATTTTTTGGAACTTACTCAATCGCTATTTCAAGGTTTCCATGTAGCCAGACATTCTGCCATTGGCTTGGAATGTCCCACTATGCTGGTTAAGAACGAGCTGTGAGTCAGTAAAGATGTAAATTTCTTCCACGCCCAGAGACAACGTTGAATCTACACTACATAACAATGCCTCGTATTCAGCTTCATTGTTACTGAGAGGGTAGTTGACCCGTATGACTTTTTCAATTTTCTCACCAGTAGGAGTAATTAGTTCTATCCCCAGACCTCAACCTCCCACGTTGACGGAGCCGTCAGTATAAAACTGCCATCCTTTAGTGCATGTTTGTTTGTTGATATCTGTGTGGGTGTCATGGTCGTCGTCCTTGTCGTTATGCCAGTTGTCATCGGGAATGGGGAGGTCTGCGAGGAGGTCGACGACCGCCTGGCCTTTAATCGCGACCCTTGGCACGCAACGAATGCCAAACTCCCCTAGAGTAATCACCCATTTGGTGATCTGGCACATTTTATCTTTCTTGGCAAAAATTTCTCGTAGTGGTTGGGTGGTGATGACCTTGATTTTTATGGGCCTGGAAATATTGTCAGAGTTTCTATGAGGCATATACCAGGGTGAGGGACTGTTTCTCCAAAGTAGTGTGCCGCAACTCTGCTCCCAAGAGGGTTTTACTGACAAAGTAAACTAGTTTCTCGGCTTGGTTTGCCATACGAATGAGGACCGCTCTGATGGATTTATCTGTATTTTAAAGGTACAAACCCAGTAAATCATATTTTTTAGGGGCACTAAGGATGGGTGGGGTAGCTAGGTAGTGCGACATGTTCTGGAAGGCTGCCTCGCATTCATAGCTCCACATGCATTTTTTGTTCTCGTGAATGCATTGAATAACGAATGGTATTTGTAGGATGCTTTGTAAATTAAGCGTCCGAGAGCCACGATTTTTCCGACGAGGGCTTGCATTTATTTTAGTGTCCGCTACAATGGTATACAGGCAAGAAAACAGATTTGATCAGGGTCAGCCTCAATGTCGCGTTGGGTGACAAGGTGTCCGTGGAACTTTCCTAAGGAGACCACAAAACTGTACTTCTTTGGGTTAAGGCGCATATTATAGGATTGCACCTTTGTGAATACCGTCTCGATGCTGGTAAGATGGTCTTCGGTCAACTCGCTCTTGATGAGCATGTCGTCGATATAGACCTTAACATGTTTTGCCCAATTGTTCTTCAAACATTGTGGTAACGAGGCGTTAATAAGTAGAACCCGCGTTTTTTAGGCTGAAGGGTATGACGATATAACAGTATAGGTTATGTTCCGTGGTAATGGAAGTGCACTCTTGGTCTTCAACTGCTAATGGTATTTGGTTGTACCCGGAGTAACCTTCCATGAAGGACAATCGCTCGTGGCCGACCGTGGAGTCTACTAGTCTGGTGATGAGGGGCATGGGGAAGCTATCCTTTGGGCAGTGCCGGTTAAGGTCGGTAAAATCAATACACACTCAGGTCTTCCCGTTCGTCTTTGGGACGGTGACCACGTGTTCTACCCAGCATGGGCAGTCGACAGGTCGGATAAAGCCTGCATGCAGCAACTTTGGATCTCGTCATTGATAGCCCCGCATATCCTTGGTGCTGTTCAGTGTAGTTTCTACTTGACGGGGTTGGCTTTGTCGTGAACATGTAAGCAATTATAGGCCACCGCGGGGTCTATACTTGGCATTTCATCGAAGGACCAGGCGAAGATATCTTTATACTATCGGAGGAGTATGATAAGGTTTGTTCGCTCATCACCTGTCAACAAGGAACCAATATATGTTGTCCTCATGGGGCCATCGATATCAATCAGAACGGTTGGCTTCACGTAAGGCGGGGTCCATGCTCTGCTGAACGTGTTTATAATCGCATCGTTCTGGCCATATGGTACGTCTTGAACTGTTAACGTATCTGGGTGGTGAGTAATGGGGGACGAGTCCACCACCATGGGCTCGTTCCCTATTCGCTGTTATTCCTCAATGGTAACATGCCTCCCTTTTTTCTTATTGTTCTCATAATTAATTAGTTTTGTTGTGAGCTGGCGTAGCAAACACGAGCCGCGACTTGGCAGCCTCGTATCTGGTAGGGGCAAAACTTTGTTGGGAAGCGTATTACCTAGCGGTAGGAAGAGAGCACGACTTTCATGGCGTGAATCCAATCTCGTCTGAGAATACCATTGTAATGGACTGTGGGGATGTTGATGACGATGAACGTTTTAGGTACCACAACTGGGCCAACCTGTACCTAAGTGACAAGCTCTCCCATAGCTCATTCGGTGGACCCGTTGAACATGGAGATCTCTATTTTGGAGGGTACTAGGCAATCCTGCATGTTAATGTTGCAAAGGGCATCATAGTAAAGGATGTTAGCACCACTGCCAGAATCGACCAACAAGCGCTTAATAAGGACGCCACCAATTACAATCCAAATGACGAGGGCGTCGTCGTGCGGATGAGAGACTGAGCCGAGGTCGTGGTCAGTGAACTAAATGGCCTATTCGGGCAGAGTGCTAATGGCGGCTTTAATGCCATGTACCGTTTGTTGATTCTCGGTAAGGCGATAACACTACCGCATGGAATTAGAGATGGCTTGCCGAGACGGAGCTCTATGAAGGTCCCCCAAGATCATTTCCCATACTACAAGATGTCCCAGTGCCCGTACGCTTGTCGGGGGTTGGTCTTGGGGTTGGCGAGACGATCTGTCAGCGGGTGGGATGGGTATTTTGAGGTAACGGGTATAGCGGCCAAGGCGGAACCAAGTCTCGGTCATATTGACGAGGTCATAGCATTCCTCAGTTGTGTAGTCATGTATATTGTAGTGCGCACAGTATGGGTAGCCAGAATGGTCGGGCTTGGGGCGTGGCTTTCTATTCTCAGGATCATTCTTGACAGTAAGGAGTAGGTTCGCCCGTGAGATTGTGAGGTCGCTGGGGGGATATTGTTCCCATCGTGGGGTTTTTTTACGTCCATCTCTTGGGGTTTCTGGTTTATCGCGCGGGTCGTAAGCTTTATGTCATTTCTTTATGCCATCGTTGGGGTCCCCTTGACGGTCCCGCGGGTGTTTAGTTTCCTTAGAATGAACTACCGGCCGTGGATGTGGTGCTTAGGAGGGCAGTGATTTTCGAGGCGGACGCGGGATTGTCGGCTTCCACGTTTTGATATTTCCGAACCTTGTGATACAGGTGTTCAAGAGTTTCGGGCCGTTTCATATGAAGGGCCTCACGCAGTTTAGAACCAGGGAGGTAGGCGTTCATGAAGGCAAGGCAGGAAGTCAGCGCGTCTACCCGTTCTATGAGGGTGAGCTCAACTTTAAGCCTCGATAGGAAAGAGTCGGTGGTTTTTCTAACCTGTTGTTTCATTGAGGACAGCTCCGCCAACTATTTCTTTAACTGCTGAATATGGAGGTACCTATCGATGAAAGCCAGCGAGAGTTGTTCAAACGTGGATATAGAATTGGGTTTGAGACTCTAAAACTAGGCGAGGGCCCCATCGGACAAGGTCGAGGGGAACAGACGACACATGTGTTCATCTTTTTGGTGTTGTAGGTCGATGCTGTATTAAAATGTGGAGAGGTGTTGACCAGGATCCTGGCAACCTGTAAAGGCCTCAATTTTTGGCCGAGAGTAGCTTTGTCCCGGTACATAGCTCCTTATGGCCGCGGTAAAATGGGTATTTTGGATCTGGCAAAGCGTCTCCTTGGTTAACCACCTACTTGGGTCAGTGCCTTGCATGGTCTGGATTAGTGCCTCCACGGACGCGGCTGTTAACGGTTGCTGGTCATTGATGCCCGTAACCCATCTGTGGACAACCTCTCCCCGGGTGGACGACTCGTTGAAGCGGCTCTCGTAGTTTGTAGAGTAGGATTGCTCTAACGAGGGCATACCCAGATTCCGGTCATGAAACCTCTCGTTATATGCGTAGTACCGGTCGTTGCAGGAGTGGTATCTGTGGCCAGGGGGTAGAAGGGGTTACTAGGGCTGTAAGGAGGATTCCATGGTGGGTGGTTTGTACGGCCGTCGCCATGTCGTGCACCATAATCCGCGATGGGAATTTGTGCTCTGGAATCGCATAGGTGTGGAGCGGACCAACCGGGGGGCGATGGGTCGTTTTGGCTGATCTGATAGCCCGGTAGTGGCTGCGGTGGAACTGTGCCTTGGTGAGTCATGGGGGGTAGTGGCACATGCAGTTGCCAAGGTGACACGTAGGGCTGGTGAAGGGGTATGGCCATGTGCCCTCCTGCTTGGTCGTGGTTTGGGGGCAGTGGACCATCTCTCTGCACTGGCTCATGCAGGGTAGACTCACTTACTGACGTAGAGGCCACCAGGCCTCCTAGCGGCAGGTGGGTTCCAGCGACTAGGGTATCGCGAAGTGTATTGTTGGTGAGTTAAAGCTGGCATATTTGGTCATCCTTGGTGGACATCTGCTCCTGTAGCTGCATTAATGCCAACCTCATCTCAGCCATAGCTTGTTCCAGGGATTGATTGTGGGTAGAAACTACCATTGTTGCTCGGAAGATGCTTCGGTAGGGAACGTAGATGGCGCCAATTATAGTCTCACTGTTTCTCTAGAGGATAAAAATAAACGTACGCCAGTTTTAGGCTTGATACTGTACCGGAGGAGGGCACCGCTCGACTCTCTTCGGGTTCTTTTATGTCTCTTGAGGATGGTTTTGCAAGAAACAGTGGAAGAAGAGTTAGTGCTAGAAGAAGAAGATGATCCTTTCTGGGTTACCTCCTCCCTTCTATTTATAGGGAGGGTTTAACCTAGTGGTACCCCTGCTCGCGTGCCCTGGGAAATTCTTAGGCTATCCCTTCAAGGTCGTGGCTTGGGTAGTCATTGGCTTCTTCTTGTTGTTCGGAGACACTCGTGGAATAGCCTTGCTAGAGTTTCTGTATTCTGAGTAGTGGACGTAAGGCAACCATGCACGTAAAGCAACCTACTGCTTCATTGATAACCTGGCTGGGGTGTCCCTATACGAGTTGTGGTCGTAGGACGACCTGTCGCTACGTTATTAGCTGGAACGTGCCCCAACCTTGTTCGTAGGGCGACCTGCCACCTCGTAGTTAGCCTGGTTGGGGAAACCCAATGTAGAGTGGTGGTTGTAGGACGACCTACTGCTACATTATTTGGGGGAGCGTGCTCCTTCAACTATGTTTGAGCAAACCTTTTCTCTGTTCGAACAGGTTACTTAGAACCCTATTTATCCAAATAGGCTTTTTGGTCTGCTCGAATAAACTCTGTTCGAACAGACTTTTTCTATGTTTGAACAGGTTACTCAGAACTGTGTTTTTTTGAATAAGATTTTGGTTTTGTTCGAATAAAACAATGTCTGCTCGGGCAAATTATTTCTCTGCTCGAACAGACCTCGGTTTTTCAATTTTCTAATACAAGACATCCATTATTATTTCTTTTCTCATCTCTTCCCAAACCTAACTTTCTAGGGCTTGAGTTTTTAGAGAAGATAAATTTTAGCGAGCGATTCAATGAGAAGTAAAAATTAAATTGAATCAATCGGAGATTTAAAAACCTAATCATTGATTTGCAAAG
Organism: Kingdonia uniflora; assembly: GCA_014058105.1. NCBI lineage: Eukaryota > Viridiplantae > Streptophyta > Magnoliopsida > Ranunculales > Circaeasteraceae > Kingdonia > Kingdonia uniflora. The sequence continues at coordinate 2,615,832 of JACGCM010000696.1, forward strand.
CTTGTGAGTTTCAAGTTTGGATGCTTTGACGAGAGATTGAAGTAAGACATTGCGAGAACGAGGAATTGATTGCAAAGAGCTTGATTAGAAGTGAGGCAACCACATGATGTGTTTATCAAGTCTCTAAGTAATTGAACTCTTGTAATTTCGTATCAATATTTGATTGTTTAGCTGTCGGGTAATTTGGCAGCAACCTATTTGCTTTTTTCCTAAGATAGGTTTCGCACAAGGATAAAATGGCTTGTTCTTGTGCTTGATAAGATTTTGCTTGTTAACATTAGATAATCGATCCAACTAGAATTAGGCTAGGGTTAGACCATTAGTTCAAGGATTTCAGACCAATTGATTATGACCAAAATTAATCAAAATCGCCTAATATGAAGTGAGTACTTAATTTAATTGGTATCAGAGCTGTCACAATTTGAGGATTAATAGCTTGAGCATGGATCCTATCATGATTGCTTCAGAATAATGGATTCTAAAAAGTTTGGAGGTCCTCTTAATCGTCCTCTACTCTTTGATGGCAAAGATTATCCATACTGGAAAGTCCAAATGGTTGATTTCTTACAATCAATCAAGGAAGATGTATGGATTACCATTGAGGATGGATGGAAATAACCCATCTTGATGCAAGGTGCACCAGGTAGTATTATAGAGGTCATTAAACCTAGAAACCAATGGTCAAAGAAAGAAAAGGATGCTGCCAGTTATAACTCTAAAGGCGGCAGGGCTATCTTTATGGTTGTGAGTCAAAGTGAGTTTTGACATATTTCTACTTGTACCACTTTGAAAGAAGCTTGGGACATTCTGGTTCGAACTCATGAAAGCGATGATACAGTTAAAGGAAGCAAGCTTCATATGCTTACTTCGCAATTTGAGAATATTCGAATGAGTGAAAATGAACCTTTTGATGAATTCTATGCGAGAATAAGTGATATTTCAAAGACTAGTACCACATTAGGAGCTTCATATTCCAATGTCCAAATTATTTACAAAGTTCTAAGATCTCTTCCTTAGAGCTTTAGATCCAGACGTGATACTATCAAAGAAGCTTAGGATCTTAAGAAAATGAAACCCGATACATTAGCTGGAAAGTTGCAAACTTTTGAACTCGAGATGAAAATGAAAAACCCTGAGAAGAACAAGAGTATTATTTTTAAATCTTTATCTTACTCTTCTTCTTCTAAGGGTAACTAAGAGGTTGATCACTCATATATCTCAGATGATGATGAAGGTTTGGATACAGATTCATCAATTACTCTTATTAGCCAGCAATTTAAAAAAATCTTGAGAAAACATCAATTTTAAAAATAATGGCAATCGATGAACTATAAACCATGACCTCATGATCAGGTCAAATTTTATAATCGGCAGACCAACAATGTCACTAACTTTAGTCAAGTTGAATGTTATAAGTGTTACAAGTTTGGTCATTATGCTTAGAGTTGTCCCAATAAGAAATCTGGAACTAATCACAAAGCTATGAACATTAGTGTTACTTGGGATGATAGTGATGATAAAAATAATAACAATGAAGATCATCCCCAAGTAGTTAAGAATGGTCAATATTGTGCATATCCTACTTTTAATAATTGTAGTAGTGAGAACTTTACCGATTTCAAACTTGAGAATTCTATTGAAAATTAGAGTGACAAGAAAAAAAATAAGTTTGAGGACCTGAATCTTGAAGACTTCTATGCTCAGACTTTTGCAAAGTGTATTAAACTTGGTAAACTTAACATAGTCATGAAAGACCAAGTTACTACACTTACGCGTGAATTTCAAGGAAAAATTGAGAATACAAGTCACGAGATAGAAATGCTTGATGATGAGAAACAAGGTCTCCATGATAAGGTTATGATTTTATAAAAAAGAGTCCAAGATGCAAAGGAGAAAATAAAATTAAGTTTGGACGAACTACATGCGGCCAATCTTGATTTTGATTTATCTCTGCAGAAACTTAATTTTTTTGTCATGGAGCTAAAAATATTGATAAGATGTCTTGTATGGGAAAGACGGATACTGACAAAAGGGGTCTAGGATATGAGGAACTTCTTTTTAATGCCAAGAATCCTCAAGTTACAAAATTTGTCAAAGTAATTACTACTACACCATTGCTCAAACATAATATAATATCCTTCATTTGTAATCAAGCCAAAAGGTTCTCGTACTATCAGATTTATTATTGTGGATTATGTAGTAGAAAGGGTTATATTGCATCGTATTATAGATTTGTTGGACCCTATCAACCATATGCTCGACAATTCAAAGGATAAAGATATAACTCAAATGTGATTTCTACTAATGTGAAAAGTAAGAATTTGTCTAGATGGTTTACACATGAAACTTCAGCTCGATAGATTCTTCGAACCATTTGGGTACGAAAGATTGGTTTGATACCTCAGATAGGGTACAATGTTGCATTAACTGCTTTGAATGCCTTCAAGCCTGTTCAGTGGTATATGGATAGTGGATGTTATCGTCATATGACTGGTGATGAGTCCAAGCTTAGTCACCTAGAAGATATTTAGGGTGGCGATGTTACTTTTGGTGATGGGAGCATATCTCCTGCGGTGGGAAAGGGTATGGCTGAAGGACTTGGTACTCTAACAATAGATAATGTTCTTTTGGTTAAGTGGCTAAAAGAAAATCTTCTTAGTGTCAGCTAGTTATGTGATACAGACCACACTGTTACTTTTTCTAAAGGAGGTTATGATCTATTAAATGCCCAAGGACAATATGTGATGTATGCTGCTTGAACTGCTGACAACTGCTATGCTGTTCAACAAGAAGCTTTATTGTGTAACAAAGTTAAACTAAGTGATGCAGATATGTGGCATCAAAGCTTAGGATATATTAACTTTAATGATTTTTCCAAGATTACGAACAAAGAGCTTATCAGGGGAGTTCCAAAGTTGGGAAGATTAACTAATGTTGGGTGTGGTTCCGTGTCAAATTGGCAAGCAAATCAAGAGTTCTTACATGAAGGCCAACAATATTTTTATTACACGGATTCTTGAGCTAATACATATGGATTTGATGTGTCCAATGAGAACTGCATCTTTGGGTGATAAACAATATATCCTGGTAATGGTGGATGATTTTTCTTGTTATTCTTGGATAGCCCTGCTGAGTGAGAAGTCTAATATATTTGAAGAATTCCATACTATATCACTTCGAATTCAAAATAAGAAAGATTGCTCTATCAACAAAATTCGAAGTGATCGTGGAAGTAAGTTTAATGATACCATAGTGATCAAGTACTGTACTTCTAACGGGATTAAGCATGAATTTTCTACTCCAATCACGCCACAACAAAATATGGTTGCAGAACGAAAGAATAGAGTTCTTCAATAAATGGGACGGGTCTTACTTCACAGCAAGGATCTTTCTACATACTTTTGGGGGGAGGCCATTCATACCGAGTGTTATACTATCAATATGGTTTATCTTTTCCCACTTGCATTAAATATGCCCTATGAACTTTGGTTTGGAAAGAAGCTGAATGTAAATTACTTTCGTATTTTTGGGAGTAAATGCTTTATATTTTGAGATCGAGAAAGTATTGGGTAATTTGACTCTCGAAGTGATGAGGGTATTTTATTAGGCTATTCAACAAATAGTAGAGTTTTTCATGTCTACAATTCTAGGACCAAAGTGATGATGGAGTCATGTAATGTGGTTGTAGATGATACTTGCACTATTGGCTCTGCAGATGTTGGAGAAGAAGATGGTACAACCGAAAATCTATATACATTAACTAGTGAGATTCCTGACACAACCACTACATCTAATGTTGGGGCTCCTTTGTCTACTTCCCCACCCCCTCTAGCTCCTAGTGTTCCACGACCCGAATGGCATCAAGTTTGCAAGGATCAGTCATAGGCCGATATAATCGGGGATGCTAGTTCTCATGTTCAAACTAGAAGCCAAAACCATAAGATGATAAATTATGTTTGTTATTTTTCTATGATCGAACCCACAACTATCAAGGAAGCTCTCTCAGATGAATATTGGCTTCATGCAATGCAGGTTTAGCTTCGCCAATTTTGACTTCCAGATGTATGGGATTTGGTTCCATGTCCTTCTAGTATGAATGCAATTAGAACTAAATAGATCTATAAGAACAAGTTTGATGAACTTGGGAACGTCATTAAAAATAAATCTAGGTTGGTTGCCCAAGGGTATAATTAAGTCAAAGGGGTTGATGTTGCTAAAAATTTTGTTCCTACTACAAGGCTTGAGTCAATTCGTATACTTTTTGCCCTTGCTTGTAATAAAAGGTTCAAGCTTTATCAAATGGATGTGAAGAGTGCTATTCTGAACGGGCTCCTTGAGGAAGAAGTGTATATAGCACAACTAAATGGGCATGAGGATCCTCATCATCCTGGTCACGTTTTCTATTTGAAAAATGCTCTTTATGGCTTAAAGAAAGCTTCTCGAGCATGGTAGGAACTGTAATGCCCAAATTCCGTAAGCTCGAAATGGTTAGGATTTTTCTATTACACCAATGAACCTGTAACAATACTCTAATGGAAAGTAAGAGAGGGAAACAAGAGTTTTTAGCGTGGAAAACCTCTGAATAGGTAAAAACCACGACCTCGTATGGAGGATTTTATTGAAAGTTTATTTATTGCTTGATGCGTATATCTTTATTACAAGAGAGCTGCAGACTCGAGCTTTCCCCTCGAGCATCTTTCTTTGATCGGGTACACCACAAATTCTACTACTACAGAGAGGGAAGTTCTTCTAACTAAGACCTTTGGGAAGAGTAAGAAGAGGAGGGCTGGCAGCCAACCTGCCCCTCCAGTTCTTGTACCGAAGAGGTCATCTCGAAGATCCCTTGCGAAGGAGGGAAAGTGGGTGGATGTCCCAACATTGGGGACTGCTAATAGTCGACTTCCAAAATTAGCTACTTAATTATTAACGAAGAAGAAGGCGGGTTCTGTTCTGACGATGAAGCAGTTGGTCGAGGAGTCTGACACTGAGGACCAATGGACCATGAAGTCATATGTTGCTGGGGTGACCTCTCTTGAGGAGGAGTTTGATAATTGCTTGGCGGAGGCGGAAAACCTATCTTCCTTCCTCATCGAAGGCCACCGAAACATGAATAAGATTAGGATTTTCTTTGCTTTGCTTTAATTATAGAATTTGAGAGACTCCTTTAAAGCTTGAGAAGCTTGGAGAGTTTGTGCAACCTGTTTGATCACAGTTAATTGTTTGCGGGGAGTAGTTTTTATCCGTAAGGGTTTTTCACTTCACTCCTCCAGGAAAATACTTGTCTCTCTTTAGTATTTTGTGTTTATGTATAATTCTTGATATCGGTGTATTCCGCGTATCATTCTTGGCATTTAAGAGAGAGTAGTTACATCGATTTTCAACAATTGGTATCAGTGCACTTGTTATAGGGTTGTATGGCGAAGAGCGATCGTCGATCAGGAGGAATTGAAGATCGCAAAGTTTAATGGTTCAAATTTTGTAGTGTGGAAGATACATATAGAGGATTACCTATATCAAAAGGATCTCGATTTACCATTGGGTAGAGTTGAGATGAAGCCAGCAGATTTTGATGCTGCTAAGTGGGCATGATTGGATTGCAAGGCGATTGGAGCCGTTAGGTTAGCGCTGCCATCTCAGATTCTACACACGATCTCCAAACTTATGACAACGAAGAGTTTGATGGAGACTTTTTCCTCGATATACTCAAAACCATCTGGGGCAAATAAGGTACATCTTTTATGGTGCTTGTTTACTTTGAAGATGAAGGAGAACGGCAGTGTGCTAGCTCATATCAGCGAATTCAATACTATTCTGCTCCGCTTGAATTCATAAAAATCACTTTTACTGAGGAGGTGAGAGCGTGGGATCTTCCAGGGCAGATGCCTAAGAGCTATAAAGGGTTTATTACAGCTGTGCATAAAATAGGCGTAAAATATCTGAACCCTTTTTGAGCTCAAACGGTAGTGCGTTGAACATCAAGGAAAGAAGGAGGTCTTATAGAAAAGGGCCAAAATATGGAAGGGGTCGATCAGATTCAAGAAGAAAGTCTAAGCCACCCAGTGCGTGTTGGACTTGTGGAAAAAAGGGTCACTTCAAGCGAGATTGTAGCTCTTCTTCTAAGAAAGTTGATGAAGAAATAATTAATAAACCTTACTAAGGAGGTTAGTTTTGATGAGGCTTTACTACTTTTGTATGGCGATGATAATGAATCGTGGATAGTAGATTCTGGTGCATCTTTCCATGTTAGTGCAAACGTAGGTTTCCTAACCAATATTGTTGAAGGTGACTTCGGTACGGTCTTTCTTGCAGATAAGAGTCCGCGCAATATTACTGGAAAGGGAAATGTTAGCTTGATGTTGTCTTCGGGGGCTACGTTAGTTTTACAGAATGATTGACATATACCACAATTAGGGTATAACTTTATATTGGCTTGATAATTTGTGGATGATGGCGGATATGTAAGCCCCTTTGGTGCAGCCTTCTAGAAGGTTACAAAGCTAGATATTGTTCACACTGATGATTGGGGGCCAACCAAGGTGTCTTATCTTTGTGACTCTCACTAAAACGTTACTTTCATTGATGATACTACTCGTAAACTGCGGGTCTACTTCGAAAAGAACAAATTAAATGTGTTTGATAAAGTCAAGAAGATGAGGGCTCTAGTTGTATATGAAACTGGCTTAAAATTGAAGTGTCTTAGGTTGGATAATGAGGGCGAATACTGTAGTGACAAGTTTGAAGACTTTTGTGCGTCAAACGGGATTAAGCGACAAAAGACTATTCCCGAAACACCGTAAGAAAATGGTATTGCAGAACGCATGAGCCGAACAATAAACAAAAGAACAAGGAATGTGAGACTCAATACTGGATTGTCTAATTGTTTTTGGACGGATGTGGTTAGTACAATGGCGTACTTGATTAATAGAGGCCCTTCAACAACTTTGAACTTTGGTTTTCGTGAAGAAGCATGGACCAGTAAAGAGGTAGATCTTTCTCACTTGTGTATTTTCGGTTGTACCTCATATATGTTGATAATTCCGATATAAGGACAAAGTTACATTCAATGAGGAAGTTTTGTATAAAGACTTCAAAGTACCTCGTGAAAGGAATCGAAGTAAAGCAGCGGAAAGTATCGACATTAAATTTAAACCCTCTCGAGAGGTTGATGAAGAAGTCGTGGTTAAGTCCAATGCACCGGATCAAGGTGAGGAACCTATAGATCTAGACATTCCAATAACACTTTAAAAGGTGCTGAGAATTACAAAAGTTTCGGCTAGGTACGTTAACTCCCTAAATTACTTGTTAGTTACAGATGGTGGTGAACTGGAAAGTTACAAGGAGGTTTTAGATGTGGAAGCCAAGAGAAAGTGGGAGTTTCTATGGATGATAAGATGTAGTCATTATTAGTAAATTGGACTTGGGATTTAGTTTGTTTACCGAAAGGGAAGAGACCATTGCACAACAAGTAGGTTTAGAGACTAAAGCAAGAATCTGATGGTTCAAGGAGATTCAAGGCTAGACTTATGGTAAAAGGATTTCAGCAGAAAGAAGCCGTTGATTTTGGTGAGATCTTTGCTCTTGTTTTGAAGATATCAACTATTCCGGTTGGGATATATATAGCTGTAGTTGAAGATTTGCATCTTGAGTAGTTTGATGTTAAGATAGTACTTCTTCACGGCAACCTTGATGAAAAATTTATATATAGGACCCAGAAGGGTATTCAGTTAAAGGGAAATAAGATCTTGTGTTTAGGCTCACGAAAAACTTATATGGTTTGAAATAAGTGCTGAGACATTGGTATTTGAACTTTGAATAATTCATGTCCAGATATGGTTATTCAAAGGGCAATGCAGATTACTATTGTTTTATCAAAAATATGGGGAACTCATATATTATTCAACTTCTGCATGTAGATGATATGCTGGTAGCAAATACCGACATGGGAAAGATTGTCAAGTTAAAGGAATAGTTATCCTGGGAGTTTTCTATGAAGGACTTGGGTACTGCAAAACAAGTTCTTAGTTTCCGTGTTACAAGTGACAAAAAATGGCGAAAATTGAAGTTATCTCAAGTTGAGTATATCATTAAAGTACTTAAGCGGTTTAACATGGATGCTTCTAAGGTTATTAGTACACCATTGGGAGGTCACTTTAAATTTTCAAACTATTGTTATCCAAAGATGTAAAAGGATTGCAATGAGATGTAGAAGGTTTCCTATCAATCAGTAGTTGGTAGCCGAATATACGTTATAATTTGTACGAGACCGGATATTGCCTAGGAAGTAGGAGTAGTTAGTAGGTATATGAGTAATCCTAGCCAGGGGCATTGGAGAGTTGCGAAATAGATATTGAGGTATCTAAAGGGGACTTAAGATGAGGCATTATATTATGAGGGTTCCCAGATATGCTTAATGGGGTTCGTTAATTTTGATATGGCGGGTGATATTGATAGGTGGAAGTGCAGGAGACTGATATTCGTTGAGAAGCAAAGATGGCTCTTAAAACACGGAGGTCAACCTCTCATCAAAGATGTACAAGTATATGGCCTAAAAAGAGACTAATTATAGACAAATACTTACGTAGAGGCCGGAATGTGACTCTCTACGACCTCTGATGATGATTTTTAAACTGTGATTCTATTACTGATGAGTAACAATAAAGATCGAATACAGTTTGTAAGTGGTCGAAGGTAAAAAGCATAGGGTTTGGAGAGGATTTTTCTAACCCCCTCGTGGTTTCCCCTCTCTCTTATTTATAGAGACATAAGAGGCTGAGTCATCAAGAGTGGGTCAGGCTACATGATTACTGTCTGGGTTTTCTGACGATAGCATTTATTACGGACATCCCTGTCACTGTAGCTGAGAGACTAATTAATACGTCGTCCAATCCGTTTAAGCTGACTGCTAGTCTCATCACACTGCTGCTATTCGAACGTTTAGTCGAAGGGTATCTGTTATTATGTACTGATCTATTCTCGAAGGTTTATCTGCTGTTATGTGCTAATCCATTCTTGAAGGTTTAGTTACTGTTATGTACTAATCCGTTCTCGAAGGTTTATCTGTTGTTATGTGCTGATTCGTTCACAAAGGTTTATCTACTGTCGTGGCTTTGACTACAAGAGTTTCTTGAGGGGCTTGATTCTGAGTTAAAATGGTCTTTGATATGTTCGAGTAGGATACGAAGTGGACTTCGAATGGAGAGCTCGAAGGCTGCGAGTAGGCTACTGTATTTGTCCCCTCTCAGCAAGGGTCTCGAAGCCTGGTGGGGAGGCGTTTGCTAAGAAAACTATTGTCTTGGAACCTATTCTTGTTTGACCGGTGGTTTCGGTGAAAATAATAAAGTAGGGGGGGGGGGGGTAATTAAGAGGTCTTGGTGGGTAAAAGGTAATAACTGGGATGAAGCCTATAAAAATTTGTTATTATGCGCGGATTCTGTATCTTCTTCTATCTTCAACATTGTCTCTTTTTGCCATTCAGAATATCTAAATGGATAGCCCACCCAATGCCCGTTATCAGAAGGGGATGGGGTTTACCCGTGATCGTCATGTGGGATGGAAAATGGCAGAGCTGTACATGTGGTTTTTTGGAAATCACGATTTGAATTGGGACATGCCAGATCTTGTGGATGAGAGGCCAGAGGAGTTCATCAATGGCAAACCGTTCGCCTATTTCTGGGAGCAAATGAGGTCGTGCTTTATGACCGAGGAGACACGTTATCTTGATGGTATTAGCTGAGAGCCTTGTCTGTGCAGAGGAGATCATTGAGGAGGAACATACGGCGAACGGAGCTGGTTCTTCCGGAAGTAGGGTGCTGGGTTGATGTTGTGAATGTTGTGGTATTATTTTGTGTAGTTTCTAATTTGTTTTGTGGGAAGAAGTTGTTTAGAGTTTGTGGTGGTAAGGGAAAAAATGTAATTTGTTTTTCTGTATCCGATAATTGAAATGCATAAAATATTTTGCTCGTGTCTGTATTCCTGTCGTTTGGTTAGATAATGTAGACGAATGCAAATGAATACTCTTCTTGGCGTGAGGTATAAAAATATGATCGAAGAAAATTATGATCGATGGTTGATGATGGGCTATTGTGAGGATCGAGTCTTACGATGGTCAAATGTTCGATGTTGGAGATATGTTGGACTGGGAATCATTGGGGAAGAGATTTTGAATGCAGGTACAGATGAATCAGTTACGCTTTGGAAGTTGGAGAGGTTGCATGTTGAATTTTTGCTGTTGGGAATTAAAGGTTACCATTAATTCGGTTAGGGAAGAGGGAAAGTTCTGGAAAGTTTGGAGGTATAAAAAGGGGTGAGGAGGGAGAAATTTTGTTATCTGTGTTCTAGCATTCTTCTCTTTTAACTTAGTACTTCCTTTTTATTAATATGGCTGAGAACGTACCGGTTGCTGAAGATCAAGCGACCGTGAGGACGAGGAGGATTCAGGAGGCTCTGCTAGGTCTTTAACGAAGGTTCGGGATAGAGGACGACATTAACGCCAATATGCCAGATCTTTTTGAGGTATAACCTAGAGCACCTCTCTATGATATGCCCTTCGCGTACTGGTGGGGAATAGTGCAAATGATGGGGCCGCTACCCGGCCATCGGCTGTCGCTTATCAAAGGCTTCGCGGAGGATATAGTAGAAAAGGAGGAAGAAGATGCAGCGGCCGCTATTGTTGAGGAGCAACCTACTAATTAGATAGGGTTCCCTTTTGTAGTTTCTCATGTTGCTGCTTTCATTTATTCTATTTCTCTCTTCTTTCCATTTTTTTTTGCATGACTTTTGTAGTATTATCCTCGTTATTGGAATGAAAATTTCTTTTGATGATAGTTCCAATAGAAATTGTTGTGATATGCGGGATATAGTAGTAGAATCTGAATTCCGAATATAATACTGTTCGGTTCGAGGTCGGTATTATAACTGTATTGATTGAATATTTGGAATATAAAACTAAACTTGTTGGGATAAAAAAAACTTTGTCGAAACTAATTTTTTTTTTTGAAGGCACGATGTTTTGACTGGTCGAATGTTCAAGTTTGGAAGTGTATCAAAGGTGAAGTTTGATGGTGTATCGAAGGTAATGTTTGATGGTGCATCGAAGGTGAGGCTTGATTTGACTGGCCGATCTGACAATCCAAACGGCTGGTCTGTCAGAGTGGTCCATGCGCTTAGGGCAGTGTGCCAGAAAGTTATGATTATGTTTTACTCGATTGATGAAAAAGGTGGTGATGTGACTATTGTATTATGACTGTTTAGTTTCGATATGGGATAATATGGTTCAAGAAGCTTCGGCAATACATGTAATTTTAGGTAAACGGGTTGTTTGCACGTGGGAAATGTGAAAGGCACATTTGTCAAAGCACACTGTTAGCCGAAAAGCCAGGGAGGTGGGGTCGTGGTAATGATAGAGGTTAATAAATTGAGGTGTTTTCGGCTTTTCAAAATATATATCACTGAGAGGTGAGTAATTACTGTGCTAGTTTGCTTATGAAAACCATAGAGAGTGAGATGGAGAAGGAGAAGCGCCATTGCGAATGTGGAAGCTGTTAGGGCATCTGAGGCTGTGATCTCTCTGATTTGGGGGTAGTTCTGCTAATTTTAGGTATGGCATTTGATCTCTGTGAACTCTGGTCTGTGTTTTTTTTTTTTTTTTGGTTTAGATAATTGAGCTGGAACAATCTGTGTTTGTGGTTTAGAAATGGCACTCGAGATGTCGGAGAGGGGAAAAGTCTGGGTTACAACCCGGTCAGTGGTTTGTTTTAGAGGGGTTAGATAGGATGGACATAAAATTTATCGAGTTTGTCGATCTAATTGCGTGCCTCTTCTTCTGTAGGCTAAAAATGGATAACCGTCCGGCTTCGAGACGGGCATTGATAGATGAAGAGATTGAAGAAATCGAAGCTAGTATTTCTGGTCGAGCCCCAATGGGTGATGGTACTGATGTTGAAGTTTTAGATGTCGTAACCGAGGCCCCATTATCAATGGTGCTACCTGCTAAGGAGGTTGTGGTTTCGAGGCGTTGAAGGACGATAGTAACTGAGGATAGTGAGGAGGAGGAAAAGGTGTGGGGAGAGAGGGATGATGCAGGGCCGTCAGGTGAAAGAGAGGGAGATAAAGGGTTATAGCAATAGCGGGGACTCGACTGAGTCGGATGGCATTGGGGGTCTCGTTACAGCGAATGATAGGGTTAGGTTAGAGCGGTTTGCCGCTAAGTTAGGACTGTCGAAGGTGGGGATATTTTTGAGTGGTGCAGGGGCGGGATTGACCTTTTAATCAAATCCTTGGAGCGGGATTATGGCTTATAGGGGTCAGATTCGATTGGGGATGAAGTTTCTGCTCCGAAGGCTGATGAAAGAAGTGCTTAATTTTGGGGAGGTGGCTCTAGTGCAAATGAACGGGAATTTTTATGAGATGATGAAGGTGATAGAGGGAATGAATGTAAAATTGGCATGTGAGGGCCGAAATTTGATTTAAGTTGTTTGATATTATTATCTTTTAGTCAAGGAAGGCGAGTAAGAACCCAGGGACCTATCACATCCAATGTCACCCTAAAAAACCTTGATTTTTTGATCTGTGCTCGACGGGTCGAGGGTGGAATAAAGATTTGTTAATAGTGAGAGGTAACTTCAAGAATGTAGAGGAGGATGACCCTTATAAACTGCACCATAGGGTATATAATTAAAGTAAGTTTGCTGTCGAAGGGTTTGTTGCTGATATGTTTATGAAATTGGTGATAACTGTCTTTTGTTTTACTGTTGTAGGTCCAGGAAGTTCGACTTGGGATAATCCGGTGAATTACATTGACAATCTTCTTAAGGCTAGTGAAGACTGGGCAAATTTGGAGTTTGACAGTCTCAAAATCAAGAGGCAAAGGAGGAAGAAGACTGATTCCCTTCTTCGAAGAGTACCCACTACGCCGAAGCTAGCAAAGAGAAAAAGAAGTGATGGTTCTTCCAAGAGGTCAAGGGAAATGGGAGGAGAGGAGCTACCGAGGAGCTATCAATTTGTGCCGAGATCTCGCAAGGGATCGAAGCAAGTGGCAATGGTGCCCGAAGTGGCTGTCGAGGTTGAGGCCAAGGCCAGTATCGACTCATGTTGAGAAAGAGAAGAGTCGTGTTGCTCCGAAGCTCTGAAATTACAACAAGCGAAGGATGTCCAATGCAAGAGGCGTAGGGCACTGGGAGAGGACGATACACATGAGTAGGATGAAGAAATAACAGAGGCGGAACAACAGGAGCAGGCTGTTACTAAGCAATCTTCGATGGTGGAACTCTGGGAGGATGACCCAGACGTGGCGTTGAAGGAAGTAAAGAGGTACATGTTTCAGGTAACTATATACTGCTCCTTATTGTGATATTATGAAGTCAGCAAATGCAAAATTACAGTAAACAGGGGAAAATCTTGATCTTTCCCGTGGGACAAAGGCATTACTGGTGTCTGAGGTGAAGAAGTTGAGGCAAGACCTTGGGGTTCTTACCGAGTCTTATGATAAGAGACTCAAACTTTAGCAGTCGTGGCTAGATTGGGAGTGGGCTGCAAAGCTTGTAGCGTGTGAGAAGGAGAAGGCTGAACAGAAGGTGCGGTTCCAGGGGCAGTATGATGGCGAATGCCAGGTGACTGTGAGGTTGAAGACTTTCATAGATGAAAAGGGGTATGATCCTGATACACTTTAACCGTACCCTGCGTCTCCAGAATTTATTGATGGTGATGATGTCCAGCTAAAGGGAGTGGAGTTGCCCGTTGTTCATGAGACAGTTGGGCGTACTGAAGGTGTTGGAGATACTGCTCTTCTTGAAGCACCCAGTAGTGGTCTTTTTGATGGTGGAGCTGTCGGAGTCTCGAATGAAGCCGTCAAAGTTGCTGATGGTGGAGCATCTGTGGAACAAGAATATAAGACCGTTCCAGTGTGAGGTACTTTGAATTGGGGTTCTTTATGTGGTGATTTGTAATATGTTAAACTATGCTGTGCTATTTTTTTTTAAACTTCTGTAGTTTATTCTGAATATGTTGATGTATGTCTTCTTTGGAACATTCTGAGTCTGCTGAATCTGACTTTCCGATGTAGTTCCTTAGTAGTCATGCTATCTTATGATGACCTTGGAATGTTGGAACTTGCATGCTTATTCTGCTAATTTTGCTTTCTTTGAACTGCTGATGATTGATCTTTGACTTGCTCTATGACTGCCGTGTTGACAGATAATATGTAAGATATTTCCTTGATGTTTACATGACTGTAGCATTTTCGATCCATGTAGAATGTGGATGTAATGTGGATCAAAGTCAATGTGTTCTTTTGGACATCGAAGGCCGAAGCCACAGCGATGATAAAAATTTAAAACATTTCCAGGTCGCCCCCGAGTATCAGTCGGGGTGAGGGGACGTGATACCAAGGGGGAAACCCGAAAATGTGCTGAACTTCAAAGGCCTAAGCCACAACAAAACATTCGAATCACCTCCAACACATTCCTGAGGGTCCGGTCTTTTGACCATCCTTTCCCCTCGAGTTTGCTCGAATGTTGGAAACTTGAGAAATTCAAGGACCCCACAAGTATCTGTCGGGGTGAGGGTGGACATGATACCCAGGATAGACAAAAAAAGAAGACTGTACTTTTTCGATTTCAGATCCTGGATGAAGGAATATCGAATCGCCTCCAATGCATCCCCGAGGGTTTGGTCTTTCGACCATTCGAGCCCCTCGAGTTTGCTCAAATTTTGGAGGCTTTAGCAATTCAAGATCGCCTCAAAGAATCTGTCGGGGCGAGGGTAGACAAGATACCCAGGGTAGGCCAAGAAAATGACTGTACTTCGAAGACCGCAGCCACAACGAAGGAATATCGAACTGCCTCCAATGCATCCCCGAGGGTCCGGTCTTTCAGCCATTCGTGCCCCTCGAGTTTGCTCAAATTTTGGACACTGTAGAATTGCTGAGATGATCCTCGAGTACTAATTGGATCGATGGTTGTCATGGTATTCGAGTTAAACCCAGAGTTTCTAAGTGAAACATGAGACGATGTATTTGTGATAAAAAACTCGTTTATTGATTATCCTGGATTACATCAGTGGTACATGATTGTAGGTAAGGCCTTTTATAAGAGACCAACTGCATTGTGTTCGAAGGGTTTGGTAGAGGCTCTTCATCTTCTGTCATCAAGTAGTAAGATCCTTTGTCTGTTTTATCGCAGATAATGTAGGGTCCGTCCCAAGATTCGACAAATTTACCAGCATTCGTTGGCTTCCCCGACTGATTTACTCGTCGGACTACTAGTTCTCCAATATTGAAACTTCGTGGTCGAAGTCGCTTGTTGAAAGATTTCTAAAGTGATGCATGGTAGTAGCCCAGGTTGGCGATAGCTCAGTCTTTGGTTTCATCAATCCACAACATGTTGCATGCGAGTTCAAGCTCATTATCTTCGTCAGGGAGGTTAGGATCTCGAGAGGGTATTTTGAACTGAGTTGGTAGTACTGCTTTTGTTCCATATGTTAGGAGGAAGGGGGTACATCCGGTAGACTTTCTTGGTGTTGTGCGATAGGCCCAGAGGGCGTGTTGTAACTCTTGAATCCATTATCCTTTCTTTGTATCGACTCTCTTCTTTAGACCATCAACGATAGTTTTGTTAATTGCTTTGACATGACCGTTTCCCTGGGGGTAGTAAGGTGTGGAGGGCGAGAAAATAATGTTGTGTTTTTTGAGGAAGTTGCTTACTTTACTGCCAATGAACTAGGGATCATTATCGCACCGAATCATGTGGGGGCAGCCGAAGCGAGTGATGATGTTTTCCCATAAAAACTTGATGTCTTCCTATTCTCTAGTTCGGCATAAGGGAACAGCTTTGACCCATTTGGTGAAGTAATCAGTGGCAACGAGGATGTCTTCTTTGCTACCCGAAGCTTTTGGAAATAAACCAATGAGATTGATGGCCCATCTTTTGAATGGCCAAGAAACTTGGTTGACATGAATATCTCGAGAAGGGCAATGGATGTCATGAGCATGACGGTGGCATTTGTCACAATGTGCTGCATATTCTGAAGCTTGCTTTCTCATATTGGGCAAAAATAATCCTTGGGTTACAGCTCCAAGGGCCAAAGATTGACTAGCGGTTTGAGCACCACAGGTGCATTCGTGAAGCTCTGCTAAGATTCGAGAGGCTTTGGTATTGGATATACATCGAAGGAGGACGCCATTTGGAGATTTGCGATGTAGTTCATTGTTATGGATAGTGTATCTGTGGCAGTTTTCTAACAGTGAATGTCTGGCTCTGGGATCATCGGGAAGGGTGGCGTTGGTAAGGTAATGATGGAATGGTGTTTGCCAATCATCTAAATCAAGACTCTCGCCCCCAGTATTGATGGCATTAATTTCCATCTTGTCGAAACTTGGGCATTCGAGTACTTTGATGTGGAGGGTCAGAGATTCTGTTTGTCCCAACATAGCTGCTATGTAGGTGAGGGAATTGGCATGTCTGTTTTCTCCTCGAGGATAATGGGTAATTGTTGATTTTTCAGGAATCGGCCCATGCGCTGTCGCACAAGTAAAGTGTAGTCAGCCATTCGAATGTTAGCTTGATTTTTTCCTGAGTAATGTCCCTGAATGAGTTGGGAATTCCTAAAGACTGCGAGTTTTGGAATACCGAGATCGAGTGCGAGGTTAAGACCATGGATCTGTACTTCATTCTCTGCTTTATTATTTGAACATTCAAAGGTAAGCTTAACTGCTTTCTCTATTCGGTCATTAGTCGGTGTGACCAAGAAAATACCAATTCCTGAACCATTGGGTCCTGCGGAGCCATCTGTGAATAAACGCCTACCAGTAAGGGGTCCCATGGATCTACAACTTCAGGTTGCTCTTCCGGTAGATCGTCTTCATGTTCTTCCCAGTCGCAATCTTCAACCGGGAAATCGGTGAGCAAATCTGCTACTGCTTGGCCTTTCTAATATATTTGCTTCTCGAAGCTTATGTCGTGCTCGCCAAGGTATACAGACCATTGTTTTACTCGTCTGAATTTTTCTTTTTTACTAAGTACTTCGCGGAAAGGGTAACTCGTGATGACACGAATGGGGTGGGCCTAAAAATATGGTTTGAGCTTACGGGTTGAATAGACAAGTGTCAGGAGCAATCGCTCAAGTTTGGAATAGCAGGTTTCGGAAGGGGTTAGAGTTTTGCTGATGAAATACACAGGTTTTTCGATGTTGTATTCAAGGCGAATAAGTAGGGAACTAATTAAAGTTTATGTGGTAGCAAGATATAGGGAGAGCGCTTCACCTTCGATGGGGGTACTAATGATGGGTGGGCGGCCAAGATAAGTTTTGAGTTCAAGAAAGGCGTCTTCACACTCGGAGGTCCAATTGATCTCAGGGTTATTTTTCTTTCTTATTTTATGGGCGCCCTGACTGCGTAAGACGGAGAAGAGCCAAGCACATCTATTGGGGGACTTGGAAATAAAACGGTTAAGGGCTGTTATCCTGCAAAACACCTTTTGGACGTCTATATTTTTTGCAGGTGAGGGCATGATAATGAGGGCTCGAATATGGGTGGGGTCGATTTTGATGCCACGTTTACTGATAAGGTAGCCCAAGAATTTTCCGGATGAGACGCCAAACTGGCACTTCTCTGGGTTGAATATCATTTTATAGGTACGAAGTATTGAGAAGATGTCAGTCAGGTCGTGAATGCGGGTCTGTTTTTGTATACTCTTGTATAACATGTCGTCGATGTAGACTTCGACTGACTTGCCAGGCAGGGGTTTAAACATAGTTGTAACGAGGCGCTGGTAAGTGGCACCCGCATTTTTAAGGCCGAAGGGCATGACATTGAAACAATAAAGGCCTTGTTCAGTTATGAAGGAAGTTTTATGTTGATCTTTTGGGAGGAGGGGTATCTGATTACAACCCGAAGTTGCATCCATTATGGATAGGCGCTCGTGTCCAGCAGTGGCATCGAGGAGTACTGAAATGGTTTGCAGTGGAAAATTATCCTTCGGTGTATGCTTATTAAGGTTGGTGAAGTCGACGCAGATTTGGATCTTTCCGTTCTTCTTAGGAACTGCCACAATAATTGATATCCAGTCAGCGTACTTGACTTCTCTGATAATGCCCGCGGCTACAAGCTTGTCTACTTCGAGGCTAACCACTTCTAGAAGTAGTTGTACTAGGGTACACTTCTTTTGTTTGACTGTCATGCAATTGGGAATGAGATCGAGGCGATGGCATGTCAGGCGGGGGTCGATGGCAGGAATCTCCTAAAATGCCCAAGCAAGGATGTCAATGTTTGCTCGAAGAAAATCTGTAAGCTCGAGGCGTTCGGCCTCCCTGAGAAAAGTTCCAATGAATGTTCCTCGACCAGGGCCGTCAAAATTGATATAAACAGTAGGTTTGATATGGTGGGTGGCATCGGTCGAAGTTGAAGGGTTAGAAAGGTACAGTGATTGCTATGGGCGTCTGACAAGTTTGTTGGTCTGGTCAATTTCTGGGTGCTCGCATGAGTGGGCGAGACGTTGAGATCCTTTTAGGTTCCACGTACCCTCGGGTGTTACAAAATGAAGGGTTAGGTAATAGGCCGAGGGTATAGCTCGCATAGCATGAAGCCAGTCCTGGCCGAGGATACCGAGGTATTCAGATTTCTTGCCGATGATAAGGAAGCTGGTTTGAAGGGTGATGGGCCCTGTGGTGACAGGTAGGCTGATACGACCAACAACAACTTCGGTAGTCCCGTTGAATCCTTTTAACTTGACGTTGGATGGGGTAATGAGTTCAGTTTTTTGCATTTCTTTGACGGTGGGTAGAAATAGGACGTTAGCTGCACTTCCTGTGTCGATGAGCATTGTGTGAAGGGCAATGTTCTCAATCTAAATCATAATGACCAGGGGATCAGAATGAGGGAAATGGATGTGTGACGTGTCACAATTGATGAAAGAAATGCCCTCGAGACGAGGGTGACGGCTGAATTCTTGCAGTAGGGTAGGGAATTTTTCTTGGTATGAAAGTTTGTAATAATCGCCGATGCGCTTTCGCTTGCTAAGCGAACGACCACTGTCTATACTGTTGACTTCGATGAAATTTGATCGGTAAATATGTACCACAGCTGGGTCAGCAGTAGGGGTGGAGAGGGATTGAAGGTAAGACTCGTCGAGATAGCTGGAAAGGTCAGTAATATACTGGTACAGTCGTCCTACTCGGAGGATGAGTTCGAGAGAATATTAGAGGGCAGAGCATTTGTTCGTATGGTGACAATTGCATTTGTGATTGGCGCAATAAGGCTCCCTAGGTATGACTTCGATTGGGTGGGGGATGCGCCATATGGGGTCTGCCTGGATGTGCGGTAAGAGGGTACTAAGGGGGACGGTGAGTGTTAGCAAGATAGGATTCAATCGCTTCTTGCGAGCTTCAACACTGCTGCCGGTATAAGCGCGCTTGCGGCTCTCAGCCTTTTATAAGATAAGAGCGATCAAGGGTAGTGGAGTGGGATGCAAATGCTGTCGTAGTTTGTTAAAGTGGGTAGTGTTCGAAGGTCGGGTGTGTTTGCAGGATTCTTGGACTCTTTCGAGGTCGATATAGCCATTGACCTTCAAGAGCATCTTTTCGAGTATTTGGGGTTTTTAGAGGACGAGTTGCTCTTTTACTCGACTATGATCAGGCAGAGCATTTGAATATACGAGGATAGTATTAGCACAGTTGAGGTTCTCTATTTTCCGTGACTCATCGAGGAATCGCTTTTTGATGGCTTCGAGGGTCTCTGCACTTGACTATTTGAAATTAAATAATACGTCTACTCTGATTTCTCTGTCTTTGTTGAAGACAAACTGAGCGATGAAGAGCTGCATGAGTTGCTCGAAGCTTCATTTCGGGCCATTAGGGAGATTGTGATACCATCAAACTGGGTATTCACTGAGGCTAGTTGGGAAAAGTCGACATAACAGGTAGTCGGCAGTAGAGTAAAGACTTAGTGAGTTTTAAAATTTGAAACTGTAGGTTTTGGGGTCTGTGTTGCAATATTGGTTGAACTTGGGGGCACGGAAATTGGGGGGTATGTCGATGGCGAGTAGGGTGGCACAAATGGGATTGTTGAGGTGGCTCAATGAGTTTATGGCTGAGCTTGCGCTGACGCGAATAACGGGTTGTATCTTGTCGTCGAAATATTATTGCGTGACATATGCAGGAGGGTGAGATTGGTGATGCCGATGGTTGCAGGGTCAAATTTGTAGTATATATTCAGTATTGCGCTCCCCGATTCGGTCTCGAGCGGGACGGCGCTCGCCGAGTCAGTCTTTGACAGGCCGAGGTTGTCTTGATGAATGGAGGGTGGAGTCAGAAGAGTCTTCTGTGGGGTAAATTCCGAGGTGGATAGAGCCAGTGGTGGGAATAGTACGGGGAATACCATTGGCACCGGTGGAAGCTGGGGGTAACTCGAGGTTTATTGAGGGTCCAAGGCGGGCGCGGGCAGATACGCGCGATTGATCCAGTACCTGGGGCTGACGGGCGGGTTCCAAGGGCTATAACCGTTGAAGTTCTCGGACTGTGTTGCGTAGCTCATTAATTGTTCGATTCTGTCTTTTTTTGACGTGTACCCGTCGATTCCGTTCAGTTTCCAACACCTAATGGTGGTTTTCTCATTCCTTTGTAAGTTGATACAGATGGCGCTCTTCTGCTTGAGCAATTTGCTGAGATAGTAAAGCGACTTGAGCGGCGACTCCATCAATGGAGTTGCTTGCCTGAGTTGAGTTGGCACGGCAGGAAGGGACCATTGAAAAGGAGCAGTAAATGGTAGGAAAGAAAGGAAGGTAACAAAGACGAGGTAACTGATAGTGTGGGAAGAACAGACGACACCAATTCTAGGGGCCTAATCTTTGTTGAGAAGCGAAGATGGCTCTTACAAGATGGAGGTCAACCTCTCATCAAAGATGTACAAGTATATGGCCTAAAAAGAGACTAATTAGAGACAAATACTTGCGTAGAGGCCCGAATGTGACTCTCTTCGACCTTTGATAAGGATTTTTAAACTATGATTCTATTACTGAATTTAGTAATAAAGACCGAATACAGTTTGTGAGTGGTCGAAGGTAAAAAGCATAGGGTTTGGAGAGGATTTTTCTAGCCCCCTCTTGGTTTCCCCTCTCTCCAATTGATAGAGACATAAGAGGTTGAGTCCCCAAGAGTGGGCCAGGCAACATGATTACTGTCTAGGTTTTTTGGCGGTGGCATTTATTTCGGACATCCCTGTCACTGTAGCTGAGAGACCAATTAATGCGGCGTCCAATTTGTTTGAGCTGACTGCTAGTCTCATCATACTGCTGCTATTCAAACGTTCAGTCGAAGGGTATCTGCTATTATGTGCTGATCCATTTTTGAAGGTTTATCTGCTGTTATGTGCTAATCCGTTCTCGAAGGTTTATCTGCTGTTATGTGCTGATCCGTTCTCGAAGATTTATTTGCTATCAAGGCTTCGACTACAAGAGTTTATTGAGGGGTTTGATTATGAGTTGAAATAGTCTTTGATATGTTCGAGTAGGATACGACATGGACTTCGAGTGGGGAGGTCGAAGGCTGCGAGTAGGCTACCACAGGAAGAACGCTAGTGGTTTCGTACTTACATTAGGAAGCGGTGCGTTTACATGGGCTTCAAGGCTGCAAAATATTTTAGTTATGTCTACGATAGAGGCAAAATATGTTGCGGCTATGGATGCGTGTAAGGATATGATTTGACTTAAGGGTTGATGAAAGAGCTCTGTAGAGAACAATTTTTTCTAAGTTGTATAGTGATAGTCAAAACGCTATACACTTAGCGAAGAATTCTACTTTTTATTCTAGGACCAAGCATATTGATATTCAGTATCATTATATTTGCTCGCTACTCGAGGATGGTGTGTTGAAGCTTGCGAAGATTCATACTGATATGAATCCGGCCAATATGTTTACGAAGGTGGAAACTTTTCAGAAATTGACAACATATACAACTTCTGTGGGTCTTCAAGATTGAAGGTCCGGGTAGTACGAGCAATTCATTTGGAGATCTAAAGATGGGTTACGGGACTCGATTTCAAGTGGGAGATTGTTAAGGATGAACTTGAATTATCAAAGAACAGGAATTGTCGAAGTCGATCGAACGAAAATGTGTGTCGTTCGAGCGAGATTATAGTTTTCGCATTGGAAACTTGGAGATTGATGAAGTCGTTCGAATGAGCATAAATGTCATTTGAACGAGTTGTTGTTTTCTAGTGCTGTTGAACTTTTATTGTCAAAGTCATTCGAACGAGCTTATAGACGTTCAAACGAGATGATCGCAGGTTTATTTTAGAAGCAATAAAATGCAAGGAAGACATTCATATCACTAAGCCCTCGTCTATCTCACAGGAAAAAGACATAAGTAAAGAATTTTTACATGTCAAGTGGAAATATAATAATTAGTAGGAAGCCTCGTTCGCTTGGCAAGATCCCTGAACGCCCACCAAACACCTCATCCTTGCCTTCACTACGAACAAAAACCCCTTCTCCCCAAATTTGATACCCTTCCTTACCTTCAACATTGCAGCTTGACCCCAATGAAACACGCGAACACATACATTCATTGGCTTTACGTCCTCCCATCCTCCACACCATAACAGTATCAATTGAATAACAACTAAGAACCGGTTTAAGAAAGTATTATACCTCAGGTTTGTCACCGTCATCAACCTCTGACGACACGGTATGCCACACTTGGGGTGGCATCCTTTTAATCCACCACATAAACAACCCCCTTGAGACCCTCTATTTATACCCAACTTGACATCTGCCAGGCCCGATGTACCGCATTAATTGCTCAACGCGAAAGAGATGACTAGATACAGTTTACCTTGACCTCAAAAATGATAGTATGACGACTTCTGATCCAATTTGGCAACCTCTTCAGCTTCTAATTTCTTCTCGACACAACCTCAAGTACTTATGTCGAGAATGGGGCGATTGTAGTAGCATATTCCCTAGATTCGACAAGAGTAACTCGGCACAGTGTAGTCGAAGACAGCCATACATGATCGAAGACAGCCATAAAAGATTAAATATGGGATGTATTGAGTTTGTCATTATCTATATATATATTTAAGAACACGTGGATGAAATAACGCATTGATAAAATAATGAAAAATTCATGACGAGTTTTAATTGGACTAATTACAACCAATGCATTAATAATGATTTGGATAAATAATAACGAAAGTCCATAAATGACAAACAAATCATAGGTAAATGACGATAAAAATAGTGCACAGTTTCCAGAAGAACAAATGACAATGTAAGAATAGAGCAATTGTCAAAGTTTGATAAGCTCCAATCACAAAATATGACTATTTTGTTACAAATGTCAAAAGAAAATGCCAAGAAACACCTAATTCTCCAGTTCTCAATAACTTTGAAAACTTCATAATAGAATTGTAGAAGAAACTTAAGTAAAACTCTTCACATGGCAAAGAGACAGCAATCAGACACAATCGCGCACCGGCTTTGGTCACCATCAATCTTGGAAGCAACATCCTTGCCTCAATTCTAAGACGCCCATCAATAACCCTTAAAGTGTACACATCACAATCGAAGCAATTCTCTTGGTAGCAGCACATACCCGGTCTCTATGTATAACATGTGTTAAGAAGCCTCTGGTCAACTTTACTGACTCCGTCTTTAAGCTCTGCACGAGCTATAATGCGAGGGACGATAATAGACATTGTTTGAAAAAGATCAGCATAAGCCTTGTGTTACCGTGAACCCACTTTGTTGATCAGACCCAAAGAATCATAGAAAATAAATGACTTTGACCGCAATGACATCTTCATAGCTACCAGTGACTATTACAAGGTTATATGGAAAGATGATATCCTTCCCCCTAACTCCGGTGAATGTATGCCTCATTACATCGTCTAATTTGGCCTTGCTTAATTGCTTCATTGATTCCATCCTAATGTACTTCTTCATATTTCCTATCTTACAACATATAGTTTTTTTTTAATAATTTGATTCTTTGGATGGGGGTATATATTTACTACCAAGTAGCCAAAATTTTGCCCGTGCTTTACATCGTAATGCCTCTTCAGTAAAGCAGTAAAAGAATTGATAACCTACTTCAAGAGAAAGCAATGGAGTTGAGATAATAGATATCTTTAGATGAACACATGAAAATATGAACCAAGTACAAAGGACAAGATAGGTCCAAACATATGCCGTTATGAAGCCATTCCATCCTTTTTAGACTACCAAAGCTTTCTAGCCTCAAGAAATCTTGGCCAACAAATCTTATTAGCGTTTAGTTATTGAAAGCTTTATCATCGTCACTAATACTTCCCCTCGCCTTCTTCCATATATCAAATACTTCTTCCAGATATTTTATCACCTTCTCGTGCACATAGAAGGGTTCCCCCAGGACCGATTCTAAGTTTGTCATTAGTTTTGCCCCAACAAAGAGTCTATAAATGCTTTATTGTCTTTTCAGCTGAGCTAACTCTACCTAAGTGCTAACTTCTTGGGTTGATTCATCTAGCATATCAACCAATTCCAAGTCATCTTTAAGTAAGGGATCATAAATTGGTTCCTCGTTAGCAATGATAGGCACAGTGAAGAACTGAACTTCCTCCAAAGGTTCAAAGTTTTCATGATCATGAAAATAATCATCATCATCAGAATACTAAACTATAGAATTCCCCTTAAAGAACATCAATGTATGATATGAAAACTGCAATGGCCAAATTCTGTAGCTCGATACGATTTGAAATTAGCTATCACACCAAATAAACCTGCAACAATACTCTTCTTGAAAGTAAGAAATGCAAACAGGTGTTTTTAGCGTGGAAAACCTTTGAATGGGTAAAAAACCACGACCTCGTATAGAGGATTTTTATAAATGTATCTTTATTGCTTTGACTGGATAACTTTATTACAAGTGAACTCTAGAACATAGAAATGCTTTTGATCTCGTAAATAAGAAGTTTTGCGTAATTTTTTCAAGTCCCTGCCTTTTTTGGAACATTTACTTTATATAGGCTTTTTCCATAGCTCTTCGTCGTGCTGGAGCACGTCTTCCGAATAATGTGGTTAATGGCAGTTGACTGGATAATTGACGAGTTCGTGGAAGACTGGTGTCTTTGACTAAATAACATTTTCCAGGTTTAGCTCGACCCACGTTCTTGAGTTGCTCGTGGGACTTGTTGGAATGTTTGAATGGAATGTTAAGTGCTAAAATTGCGTGAGCCTAAGATGAAGGTAATTTGAGTTGGATGAGCTCAATTTTTTGTGAGATTGAGAGATAAGTCCCTATAATTTCCTCCACGCAACCAAAGTTACGAGTGGCTTTGATCGAGAGAGGATGATTAAAAGTTTGAATTTTGAAATGGTGTAATGTTGGCGCTTGGCTGGGTGGAAGTTACATGATATTGGGAAGCGATGGGTATTAAATGATGGTGCGGATGTATGTGACGGTTGCGTTTGAATAGTCGCGTCCATAATAAATGATAACGTTTGGGAAAACGTACCTGCACAATAAAGGTAGGGTTATATAAAGTGTACCTCGATCGATTATATGGAACAATTCTTGCATGTGCAACATTCTCTGAGATGGTAAAAGCTCGGAGTATGGCTCTTGAAGAGAGGATTGCGTTTGAAGCATAAAGGTTGATGTTAAGGTACTTTGGGGATCGTTCCATAAAAATGGCGATCCCAGCTCCTATTCCTCCGACGTACCAAGGCTTGTCGGGAGAGAAGGCGGTTGAAGCTGAGGAATATTTCTACTATAGGTGGAGATTTCATGTCTTCGTCTTTGACCGGCACAGGACGTTGGGCCTATCTCCGTACCCTTGCGGAAGATAGGGTTAGGGGTTCATATACAGGAAAAGGTGCATCTACGGGGGAGATATGCGGATTTCTTATGTTGCCGTCGATTCTAATGTCGGGCCCTCTTCATCTCTACCAACTCTTTGGTGGTGGTGGATATAGAAGAGGCGGTGATGGCAGTGGAGGAGGAGGATGGGAAGGGGGATCATGCTGACGCATTTCCATCGTGTTTTTGTGCCCAGAGGACCTTTCATTTTATTTTGTGGGTACGAACAATGAGTCCACTGCTTGCATGGTTTATGCTTGGAGTTCGACTGGGCTTCAGTCGAGCCATGTGAGGGAAGATTATTGTTGGTTCCAATGTCTTCTATGCATCTGGGTGAAGAATCACTGAAGCAAGAAGAACTGGAATACATGATTCCTCTGCGTGCCTGAATAACCTGTAGCCTTTAGCAAACAGGGAAAAGTTTTTATCTATAAAGTACCTAGAGTTTGGTGCTGGACGAATAACGTTCTGTTGTATTCCTATGTAAAAACTTGTTATCTGTAAATCATATGTACTATGTTCGATATGAATAAAGGCGATTTTTAGTAAACTATGTACAAAAAAATTTCTTTGAATCGAACTGAAATGTGTTGTGTGTTTGTTAAATAACCGCTGATAAGTGATGAAACAATGTTGTAGTGCTACTCAAACTAGAATGAATACGAGCTGTGAACTTCGTGCTGATATAAATGATTTGGGATAGAAATTCTAGGAACAATGAAAATTCGAGCAGTTTTTGTTCGGCAGAGATACTACTCGTGGTAGTATAAGGTCGATTTAGTAACCAATGTGTGTACTAGTGAGGGGATAAGTTATAATGAGTGAGTCCAAGATTTTGGGTTTCTGTTACGTAAAACTAGGTAAAAACTGTGTGAAAGGTGGAAGTGATTAAGAAACTTATAAATACTGATAGCATAACCTGCAAAAATTCAAGGGAAGGTTGGGATGGTACGGACTCGATCTCAGAGGTCATGCCATAGAAGGTTAATTGGCTATAAAAACTGTTAAAGTGTGGGAGAGGATCTATGGTTTGTTTGGTTATGACTCTGAGTTACCAATGAGGGAATCTCAGCTCGAAGGACTTGATATAAGGAGCAGTGAACTAGACTATGCCAGTTACTTTTGTAAGTCATTCTTTCGTGTATTCATGAGGGATTCGGTAGAACACGAAAGGTTGGTGGGTTTGATCACTAAAGTGGATATAAAATTTAAAGATATGAGGATCGGCAAATGATGTGATTTGATGTTGTTTGGGTAAGTTTACCAAGGCTGTGATAGATATTATGTAGAGTGCATCTTATGAATAAAATAAATTCTGGAATGTAACAAAAATAATATATGTCAATCGGATCCTCTATAGGGGCAAATCTGTTTTGAGACTGTTCAGCAAATATTTTGAATAAATTTGAATATTTGTGCAATTATAAAAATGATGTCAATCACTATAAGTATGATAAACAAGGATTGTGAAACAAAAATATGTGAATGCAGAAGCTTCTTGTTTTGTTTTGTACAAAAAAGGAAATAAAGCTCTGACATTTCGCACTGGGAGTCATCATGAGTAAGGGGAGGTCAAGAAAAGATATGGATAGAGAGGAAAAAAATATGTTAAAAAATGAGGGGAATTGTAATGTTGGAAAGGTGGTTTTATCGAAAAGGTACAAGGCGTCTGACATGGAGAATGGAAAAGATGCCTCAGTTTTGGAATCAAGGATGTTTTGTGCCAGGGGCAATAAATGCCAGCCGCATGAGTGATAAAGGATAAATTGTTATTCTTCGTCTCCAAACAAACGTTTTATCAAAAAAAACTTGAAGAGCACTAAGAGAGAAAGACAAAAAATTAGGGGAGTCGATAAAGAGCTATTTGAAGGCGATAAACGGTTAAAGAGGGCAAAAGATTCGGGATCTCGTAGGTGGCATTACAGTGGTGTTGTGAGGGGAAATCTTGATTCTACTGCCGATTCTCTTTCAGATACTGAAGGTTTGTAGCGATATATGCAATATATTTTTATGTTCTATAGTTAAAAATATATGTTATACATGACTGATTGATCAGGGATATATGTTGAATAAATATATGTGTATATATGCATACATAGATGGAAGAATGATAAATACCTTAACCTGTATGTAGGTCGAGCGTGAGAGGCATCCTTGAAGGTTAAAAACCTGTATGTAGAATTTTCTTTTAAGATGGGTAGTTAGTCTGATAATGAGGCCTTGACCTCTGGTCGGACGAATGAGTCTGATAACGAGGGGGAAGGAGGATTATAATAATTCCCATGTTTCCCTGGTCAGTTGGTATCTTATCCTCCTTGTTCTGATGCTTTTAGAGAATTGTGTAAAGCCAAGGTGGCTGTAGGAGGGAATTGGGGTAAATGTGTAGAGTTTGCCAGAAGGCAGTTTAGGGGTCGCGCGGTAGCGGAGGGGGAATAGTATTTTTACCTGTTGGAAGATTTGAAAGTAGAAAAATAAGATAGGGGTATAGATAAATCGATCTCATTAGATTATTTTGATGGGGATGTCCGGAGTGACCTCTCCGAGGGTTTTCTGTGTTACCTATCTCAACTAGAGTATGGGTTGAGTCTTCCCCTCATCAATTTGGCGAAGGGGATTATAAATGCAATTGGGGCATGTCCTGTTCAAATGAATGGGAATATGTGGGAGGTAATAACTGTATGTGACCATCTGAATGAAAGGTGGGAAAGGGAGGAAATAATAAGGAGGATAACCCCTGAGGACGTTCTACAGTTTTATGGGGTGAAGAATTTTAAGGCCAGCGGGGGGTCATATTTCTGTGCGAGCGTTACTCGGCATTATTTTTTTGATCAGAATTCAGCAGGTCAAAATTGGAATGACAACATCATATTGGTGAAAGGTAATTGCCTTGAAAGAGATGATGAAAAACTTTTGGACCTTCGATTTAGATCTATAAAGCAAAGTAAGTATAGATATGTATATATAGAATTATTTTAGGTGTAGCTGATAGTAAAAATGTTATTATATTAGATGTGAAGTCTACAGTGGAAAGGAAAAAGTCCGTGCTGGACTAAGTTGTGGAGGAGGAGACTGAACTCGAACTCGCTTTGGGGGAACTCAGCCTGAGTAGAAAGAAGAGAGTTAATAGTAGGCCCAAAAAGGTTTGAAAGGCTCAGTCTACTAGGTTGATGACGGGGGTCGCTGAAGGAAATAGGCAAACAAGTGGTGAGGATGCTCGAACAAATCCTTCCAAGACTCCTGGAATTGGCAGTTCGGCCCCGCCGAAACCGTTAAGCCGAGAAAAGTAGCTCAACTCTATCTGAAGAAATGAATGTTAAAGACTACGCCGGCCCCGGGCGCCACTGAAAGTGGTGAGGACGCCAAAGAGAAAAAGAGGGGGGTTGAATCCTCTGGGGAAAAAGGTCACTGAGGTACGACCTATTGTGGTGGATGACCTTAGGGAGGTCGAGGAAAGAGCCAGGTTGGCGGCCCTCCACGAGGAGGAAGACATGAACGAGATGGTAAGTGTTATATCATAAAAAAGAAATGTTTAATATACTTTTAGCTAATAATTGAGATCGATTCATTTTATGTAGGTCGCTCGTCTTATGAAGGGAATCTGGCTCGGTATTGAAGAAGAGGAATCCGAGCTGAAAAATGCAAAGATCGGGCTGGAGAAAGACCTAGCTCGAGTGAACACTGAAGCTACGAAGGAAGTGACGCGGTTGAAGGCCTCTCACGCCGTGGCAATCAACCAGCTATAGGTCAAGGTGAATGTCAATTTAGGCGAGATGGTTAAGGAGCGTGACAGACTAGGTTATCACTTGATTCTTAATTGCTATTCTCAGGAGGAGGTGGATGCCATTAAGGCTAAAACCTATGTTGAGGTGGAAGATGAGGAGGTGGAAGATGTAGGAGTTGTGGATGGTCCGGATGGTGTCTCCCACCAGACAGTACTTGACAACCAAGGGGATGATGTCGAGTTCCCAGAAGGGGGGGGGAGGGGTAAGATGGTAGGGTAAACATGTATTTTGTATGAATATTTGTGAGTAGCTTGTGTATGGGGAAGAAAACTTTTGTAAAATGACTTTGTTTATAAACCTTTTGTAGGTAAATAGAGAGATGAGACTCAGAATTAATGACCTAGAGTTTGGACATGCTATCGAAAGAGAGACCTCGAAGGCCTTGCTGTATGCCCAAGCGGAATTACAGGTTAGATCGGAATTAATTTCTCAACTAGCATGTTATACCAATGCTAAGTTATCAAATAAACAAGATAAAAATGTACGGCAAAATTCTAACTTAACAGAATATGCTGAGAAACTTATCGCCAGGTCGAGGAGAAAGATTTGGGGATTAAGAATGGATTAGAAGATTTATCCGCGACAATAAAACGTGCTGAGAAACTTCAACGTCAGGTCGATGCATTGGATTTGAAGGGTAAGCAGGCCGACACAGCTCAATACCATATTCAAGCGCTAAAACAAACAGAGGGCCGATTTTAATCTGAACTTCAAAGATGTAGGAACGATCTGGAACGAATGGCACAAAAATTTGTCGGAAAGGACGATGAACTAAGGGTAGCTCGAGAAAATCTATCAGCTTTGAAAGCCGCAGCGGAACATTTGCAAACAGCACTCCACGCCTAGGATATGGAATTCTGAGAGATGTAGAGAAGGTGAGACGATTTAAATAAAAGAGTGGCTCGGCTTAAAGCCAAAAAGGACGAAGCCATTGCTCATTCCAAGAAGGTCGAGGCTAGAGAGCGTTTAGGGGGAAGTAGAACTGAGGTTAAGGCTCCTCAAGTTCGAGGGGATGATGTTAGTCCCTCAGGTCGCATTAGAGAACTCAAAAGTAAAGTATCTCAAATTTAGGGGCATGTTTAGAAGGGAAATGCGATTTTGTGGGAATGCCAACATAAGCTGGATGCTGCTCTTATTTGGGAAAAAGTTATGGAAGGGGAGATCAACGCTAAGGATTTACTGGTGGAGAAAGTTCTGGAGGGGGAGATCAAAGCTTAAGATTTACAGGTGAAGAGGAAGGATGAATTATTGAAGGATCTGCCGGCTAGGGAAGAGTTGAATGTAAAAATTGTTAGACTTTATGCACGGGTAGTTGACTTAGAAGCTACAAACCTAGCTGAGTCGGCGCAGTATATTGCCAAATTGAAAGAAGATGTCATTTATCATGATAGGGTTGATGCAGAAATAATTGCATGGAAGGATAATTTTGCTAGGCTTAAGGTACGCCTCGCGAGGTTAAAGGCGAGACTTGCGGCAGGGATAGTACCTGGTATGTCTTGATCTGACCTATTAAGGGTGATCGCTACATATTTTGTAGAGGAAGTTAAAAGGCTTGAGTCAGAATGGGATACCTTGCTCAAAACTCTGTTAGATAAGGGATGCACCTGTGGAGTTATGATAGATCGAGGGAGCTGTCTGGGTGTCATGGAGACCCAACTGGCCCCTCGAACTGCTGAATTAATAGATTAAGGTAGGGCTGCTGTGGCCCGCGAATTGAAGGATAGATCACTTGATGATGTGGAGGAAAGAATTGATGACACTCCATCAGAAGAAAAAAATCTTTTGTAGTCTGATTTTGACCTGGAAACAAATAGAATTGTCGCAGACACATTGTTATAGATTAAAGCTAGAATGACCATCGCCTTATCTTGTGTCTAGTGTGCTTTTTGATATAAAACAAATTTTTACAATCGTTTTACTCACAGAAATGAGTTGAGTTAAACCAAGTTGAAACTTGATTTGAACTATAGAAATGTCACAGGCATATTGAAAGAGATGAAAGCTAGTATGACCTTTGCCTTATCTTATACCTGGCAGAGTCTTTGATTTGACCCAAGGTTTTATACTTGCCACAATCACAAAGATATGATGATTCAGCTGAATAAAGTGTTATTCTTGATATAGCCTACTGAGTCTTTAATGTGGAACAAGTTTTTACACTTGCCACCTTCGCAGAGATGTGATGATTTAGCTGAATAAAGTGTTATCCTTGATACAGCCTACTGAGTCTTTGATGTGGAATAAGTTTTTATACTTGCCACCTTCGCAGAGATGTGATGATTCAGCTGAATCAAGTATTATCCTTGATACAGCCTACTGAGTCTTTGATGTGGAACAAGTTTTGGCACTTGCTACCTTTGCAAAATTGTGATGATTCAGTTGAATCAAGTGTTATCCTTGATGCCTACTGAGTCTTTGATGTGGAACAAGTTTTGACACTTGCCACCTTTGCTGAGATCTGATGATTCAACTGAATTAAGTGTTATCCTTGAAACAGCCAACTGAGTCTTTGATGTGGAACAAGTTTTGACACTTGCCACCTTCACAGAGATGTGATGATTCAGCTGAATCAAGTGTTATCCTTGATACAGCCTACTGAGTCTTTGATGTGGAATAAGTTTTGATACATGCCACCTTCGAAGAGATGTGAGGATTCAGTTAAATCAAGTATTATCCTTGATGCAGCCTACTGAGTCTTTGAGGTGGAACAAGTTTTGACACTTTCCACCTTTGCAGAGATGTAGTAACAGATACCAATAAAGTTCCTTGATCGAACTTGGGAAATGTTGATTGTAAGCTAGTATTATTTATGCTTGACTCTGTAGAATGTGGACGACTATTTTGTGAAGAGAATGTTATTGTAAAAAAAACTTTTTATTGATAAGTTCAGAATTTGCATTGAATGGAGATAAGATTCTCACTTTTGGAAATACAAAACAAACAGCGAAACATGGGAATGGAGTAGTAAGACGCTTAACGATAGTACCATTTTAGTCGTCTAGTGTTCCAAGGATTTGAAATGTGGATTCCCTCTTATGTCATGAGATAGTATGATCCCAGGCCTGGGAGACCTGTGATAATGAATGGACCCTCCCAATTGTCGGCTAATTTTCCAGCGTGAGGCTCTTTGCGATGTTGATGAATTTCTCGGAGGACGAGATCTCTGATTTGGAAAATACGGCTCCTGACTCGGCTATTGTACAACCTGGAAAACATATAATGATATTGACCTAGGTTAGCGATGGCCCATTCCCTGGTCTCATCTATCCTATTGAGGTTGCAAGCCAATTCAAACTCCTTTTCCTCGTTAGTTAGCTCGTGGTCCCGAACTGGATAATGATATTCAGAAGGAATGACTGCTTCAGTACTATAAGCAAGGAGGAATGGGGTACACCCAATGGACTGTCAAGGAATGGTTCGATATGCTTACAAGACGTGAGGTAGTTCGCAAACCCAATTTCCGTTTTTCTGTGAGTGAAGCCTTTTTTTGAGAACATATACGATGGTCTTGCTGGTGATTTCAGCTTGGCCATTGCCTTGAGTATAGTATGGGTTTTATGGTGAATGGACAATATTATGGTGAATTAAGAAGGTTACGTACGACCTTATCTCCCATGAATTGGGGCCTGTTATCGATACGAATTAGGTGAGGGTAACCTAATTGAGTGATTATCTGGTTCTAGATAAAAGAAATGACCTCTTCTTCTCTAGTTCGACATAGTGGAATTACTTCTACCCATTTTATAAAGTAATCGGTAGCTACAAGTAGGTGGCGGCGATTACCTGGAGAGTTAGGGAATTCGTCGACGAGGTCTAGTGCCCATCTTTTGAATTGCCAGAAAACCTTGCTTGTATGGAGCTCGAGCGCAGGGGCGCGCATTATATATTCATGTCTCTGGCAGGTGTTCCATCTGCGAGAATACTCTTCTGCTTGCTTTAGAATGTTGGGCCAGAATTCTCCTTGAGTTATTGCTCGGTTCGCTAATAATCTACCTCCTTGGGGCAATAATTCAAACACCTTCGCTAATAATTATTCGCAGTGTCTGGATGAGCCCAGACGTATGTATGTCGGTGGTCAATATATTGTATATGGTTAGACGACTTCGATGTACGAGTATTATGCTGTGTAATCACAGACCGAGATGAGACGATTAGAGAGAGAAAGAGAAGAGAGAGATGCCCACATACAGGAGCTTTAAAATCAAAATTAGTAGCTTGAGCAATCCATTTCCGAGTTATAGGAGCAGCCACATCGATACCAATTGTGATAATTTTTCCTTTATCATTATGCTCTTCTTTTGGACTGCTTATTTTGAACTCGGAAATGATTTTTTCATGTTGGACTTCTTTGTTTTATTTTTCAACTATGTCGCTATATTTTTTAATCCACAATCAAATTAGAGAACTTCCTAATCGAAGAACGACTCCGAATGTCGTTCCAGCGACAAGCCAATTCCATGGGGTTGTATTTTGCCATCATCATGATGATCACCTTGTTCTTCAATATTTTCTAACACAAGGCGGTATTCTATCAACTCAAATCATTATCCATAATGTCTATGTCTCAAATTTGTTATTCCTGTTCTTGCATATTCCGGTATAGCTCAAGATACTCTACCGCCTTGGCCTTCTTTGTTTAATTTCTTTCTTACCTTAGCTTGATACTATTTTGAACTATCTCTGTTATACTCTTATGGGCCTTGATCACCAATTCAAACTTTTTCAAAAGGTTATTTTACCTTTTTTTCCATCCCCCCCCTCCGGGTTGGCCGATTCATTAACCCCATAGATGAATAAATCAGGTCCGTCACTTTATCGTCATCTTCAACTAGTTCTTCAGGGTTCAAACCCTTTGAAAGCCTCAAACTTGCATTTGATGATGATTTTTGTGCCTTAGAGCTAGAACCGCAGCAAACTTTCATTTCATGGAAGCTTCTATGGACAATCTCTGAATTCCATCTTGGATGCTTCTGCATAATATGCCAAATATGTTTCCAAACAAACTTGTGTGGTTTTCGATTGTTTTCAGTGTTAAAACTTTTCTCAAATATAGTATCCGCACGGTCAAAATACGTAGAAAGAAAAAAAAATTAAATACTTAGCAAAATGTTGTGATGTAACAAATTTAAACAAGCATGTCATATAAATTGAAACGTACCATGTAGTGTTAATTTCCGATTCCACTATGGATCGCCTCCCGAAATTTGATAACGCAAGACACAAAAAATGCGGTTTGGCATTAGATTTTCCCCCAATGTTGTTTCAAAGTAGCTCTTGTACGTGTTTTCACACCAGTTGTTCCTTCATAGCCGTTTACTATTTTTCACCAAAACATGGATTCATCTATTTGGTTACCGTTTTGAGCATCTTTCTTGTGTGCGACCCAATATTTGGCAAGCGTTTAATCTTCAAGGTTAGTCCAACAACTATTACCGCATTTCTTTTCGTTAACAAGCACGTTGGGTGGAGCGGAAAAGGAATGTGGGGGTATAAAGTAGTTCGGCGATTTTAAAAGTTTCGTTGATGGAACGTATTGAGAGTATAAATTTTGGGAAAATTTGTTATCCATTTAATGTTGATAGAGCTTGAGATGCTATAGAGTTGATAATGGTAACTAGATTAAAAGCGGTGAAAAAAGTTATTTAAAGGAGAATTTAAGAAAACTATTCTTTTTATTTGAAGAATTTCGCTGAAATAAAAAAACTAGCCATTAGGGAGATGGGTTGGGGCCAGAAAAAAAAAACAAAAAACTTACATGCGCTTAATGGTTCATCATTTTGACAACTGTATTTAAAAGTTGCTAGATGCTCAACGGCTCAGTGCCTAGGCTGTATGCGAATACTCCTCGTGAAGTTCAGGTTTCGCATGCTTTGGTGTATGGGGGTGAGTATGCTTGTTGAATGGGTTTTTTGCAAGAGTATGGGAAAACCTTAACAACATACCATGCTGTTGGAGGTGCTTTAAAGTACATTTCTTTGGGTAATTTCCGTTTATAAAATTTAAACAAGTGAGTCATAAAACTTCCCAAGTTTAACTTTGGGCATTCTTTCACCGTCGTCAAATCCGTTCTCTTGGGGAAAAAAAGTTCGGTCCTAAGAACTTAGGACTGGGAACCGTCCTAAGCGCCTCACCATTCATTAAGTGTCCTATTTAACTCAACTTCTATAACCTTGGTAAATTAGCTATTTAGTCTTTGTGTTATGAAAATCATTTCACCTCCAATTAAGGATGGAATATCAACTACAAGGATCTAAAACTAATACAGTTTCCTAATTTCATGACTCTTATTTTTACACCTATAAACTAGTTGGGGTCAAAAAAAATACTCATTTCAAAAAGCTCCTACTACGGCCATAGAAAAATCCTCAAACATTAGCACTAGAAAACAGAACTCATATCAAAAAGTATTCTTATAGTATAAACTACAATCTTCTAGTTTTGGATTGCTGTTTTGGAATTAAGACTTTTGTATTGTAAGAAATAGGTTATTAATTTTAAGTCTTAATATTATCATTCGATGCTCCTCGTAATATGTGATGAATCTTTATGGCTACTTCATTAGATTTCAATCACTATCATGGAGTTTTCATTATTTTGGCTTTAGGCAAAAATATTTAATCAAAATAGTAAGTCTAATTACTTTAATTAATAGGGTAATTTAATATTGTTGAGAGTTGGGTCCAGCCCAAGGTAGGAACCCAACTGGATTGGGGTGTTCTACTGGACTCCTAACAAGCCCATAGGCCTTTAGGGTTTATGGGGAGAGTTTAAGAGAGTAAGTATAGATAACCAAAAAGGGTTATCCTTTGCAATAGAGAACCTCTAAGGATACATAGAGTATTATTCATCAATAAAGATATCCCTACTCTCCACTCATATCATTGTTTTTGATTAACTGATAGAATAGTATCTAATATTATCCAACACGTTATTTATACTGCGAGCTAGTTGTTCAGAAGGGATAAAAAACTCTCCAAATTAGCATTTTCTGGAAGAAAAAAAAATTGCATTGCGGAGAGGTATTTTTTACCTATTTTGAATTTCTATATATTAATTGCATGTTATATGATATATGATATCTAGATATGAATTGTAGGATATATATATATATCATTTTGAAAAGGCTATTTTTACTGATTTTTAACCCTTATGAAAGGGATCTTTTCAAATTAAAATAAAGATCACTATGTACATTGGATTGTTGCACTATAATTTTTGTTTCGTAGTTTATTTTTCAATGATCGCATTTGTATATAGAACACCTTAGGAAGATGTTCCAATCGCCAAAAATTTAGCGCGGAAACTAAGCAGTTCGCAGCAAAGAAAATTTGGTATTTAGGCCATGCTGACGTCAGCTAGGTTAATTATTATATATATTTATTTATTTATTACCTATTTATGACGTCATCAGATCAAGATCCAATTTTTGAAATTGGACTGGATCAGGCCTGATTTATTGCTAACGTGACAATGACACGTGTCAAGGATACGTGGCATTGGGACCGACCAACGCTGATGTGGTAACAAGATGTATCAAGGACATGTGGCATGCCGACGTGGCTGGTGGGGTCTACCATGTTGACGTCACAGTGACACGTGCCAAGGATACATGGCATGCCACATGGCAGGACAGTGACATGTAATGTACTATGCCATAGGCATGCCGTGTGGTACATATGTAGTAATCAGTCCTGATGACACGTAGCGGTCCAACTGGAAAACACGTGATAGTCCAACTTGATGACACATGATAGTCCAACTTGATGACATGTGGCAGTCTAAGTTGATTACACGTAGCAGTCCAGATTTTGTAATACGTGGCAAATGTTTGACTTGTTTTAACCGATCTAGACTGGTCACCCAGTCTAGGCCTTGATCTAGACCAAGCCAGACCGGTCAAAGACCGGTTCAGACACTAAATTGGCTTTAGAGAGAACAATTTTTTGTTAAATTGAGTCAAAAAATAATTGAAAATTTTCTATTAACTGGGACTACCTTATGGGAGGCCTACTTTTAATTTTTTTTAATGAAAAATATTTTAATTTTTTTTTTGGAACGGGTACCTTGTATAGAAAAACTAACTCACTTATATGTGATATAAGTACATGGATTCATGCCTATTTAAGTATTTTACGATAACTAATATGATATTAATGATATGCCTCTATGATAGTAATTATCATGATCAGGGATTACCGATAATATGAAACTAAGACTAATTTAGAATAGGACTAGGAGTCATATCTAAATCACAATTAATTGTCAATGACAAATAATTATAGCACAATTGGGAATTGACTTAGTCTTATTTCTTAAAACTTGGTGTCTAAGGAACCAATTTTATGTATCTAACACTACGTGAAAAATGGCTATTCACGACGGATATAACTGTCGTTATTGCCTGATTAACGACTTATATTTCGTCGCTAACAACTGTCGCAAAAAATAGAGTCGTTATTGTTACCGACAGTTATAAATGTCGTATTTTAGCGACATATAAATATGTCATTATTTATAAAAAAATACGACAATTATATGTGTCGCTCTTTTTGTCATTTCAATGAGATAAAAGTCATTTAGATTAAAAATAAACGACAAAAATATATGTCGCATTTTATGAATAAAAGTAACAATAATATATGTTTATTTTTCTGTCATAAATTTAAAAAACAACAACAAATATATATGTCATTCTTTAAGAGATCCAATAATTGTATGTGTAGCCTTTTCTACCATTATAAGGGAAAGAGACATTTAGAATTAAACATACACGACTTAAAAATATGTCATTTTTGAGAACAAATACCCTTATTTTTAATTGAATGGAAAAACAAAATTTTTCCATTAACTCAGACAATGCTTTTACAATATACTTAAGCATTAAACAAAATTATAGTAAAATAAGCTATATTATTAAAAATATTCAAAAATATGTTTCGAAATAGCTTTCAATTCCGCATAAAAGAAATAATATACATTAATCAAATAAACACGGGACAACATTTCTCCTAAGTTATGATCACACCAGCGACAACATCCTCAATGATTCTATCTTCTATTACATGAACGATCTCATCTATTAATATATTATAGAAATCACACGAAGCTCATCCATCTTGCTGAAGAGTTTAATATGCAACTATAACACCATAGCAGTCTAATAACTCACATGACCTTGGCGGAACCGGCATGGATGGACGATATGCGTTAGTAAAGGGTGAGCAGCCACTCTGCAGATAATGAAAATTGCATATAAGCATTCAAATATAATAACATGATAATTTATGATGTGTAATCATTGCATAAATAATGTAAAAGTTAATACTCGAGATGATGTTTCGATATCGGCTGTACGACATGCATTTTGTGACCCACGTTGGATTCAAACAATCAACCTCCCAAGAATTTGAGCACTCTGTCCATTTAAAGCTTTTAGTCCATTAAAATATAGTTTCAAATCAAATAAAATGTAATTACAAGCGATATAAAACATAGATTTATGTACAACAAACTTGGAGTTAGGTAACAACATAAATATACATCAGGTTATGAAGGTATGAAATCTAGTATATCGTGAATGCATTATTAAAGAAAGTTCTAAATATTTTTAAGAATGAACAAAAATAATTTAATTTTTAGTTAGAAATTTAAAAACTTGTAAAGTAGCCAAAAAAATAAAAATGAAGAATGCATGCTTTCACATACCTTTCAGGGAATCTCAACTCTTATTTCTGTAGAAAATTCCATTAATGTTGCATCTTTTGAAGATCATTTTGTTCATCTTGAAAGTTCCAATTTTGTCATTCAATATGTGCTAAGATTGTTCAACTCTTTAGTTATGTGAAACTGATAGAATAAGAGCATATATCGACCACAAAAGCATACATGAAAGTTCATGACTATGTCTGGGAGGAAATGAATGTTTCATCTTTCCCACTTTGCTACTTTCCTGCAATGGATAGACCAAAATAGGATCTAGCAAGGCTTAAGGAATCACAAATACAAACTCTTAAAGAATAAGGTATGTACTGCAATTAAAAAGGTGCCACCAATCAAAAACATCTAAACTGTTAGAGAAAAATTAAAATGAAACTCAGTTAGCATCATTGTCTAAATTGTTATGAAAGCTTCTGGGAAAACTCTGAAAAGGTGCATTCTTATGAATAAAAATCGAATCGAAAACAATACTACTTAAAGCGGGTGATGGTGCCATTAGTTATAATTCTGCACTTAAAATGTAACTTTACATTAAAGACTTCATAAGACCATAATTTATTTTTAACGGCGTATTTACAGGTTTAAGAAGGCCAAACTAAGGCCACACTACCCGAAAAGCTCTCTGTCAATATGAGTTCTTCACAAGAATACGAACTACACAAATCGTTAGTTTCTTAGAAATTTCAAATTCAAGTTAAAGTTGAATAAAATATAAAGAAAATGAGAAGAAGTGTCTAAGTCATTTCACACCATTGAGACCGACAATGTGTATAACATTAATGTCCAGTGACATCTCAAAGTCGACAAATTAGGAAGTTTCTTTCTCCATCATGTTTATGGCTATTAGATGAACTTCTAGGGCTCCCTTAAGTTGTGTGTTAGATAAATGCATGAGAAAGATTATGAGAACTTCAAGATTAACGACGGAGTTGCCTTCAATAAACAAAGAAAAAAATGAATCTACCTTCGAACATACTATACATCCAACTGATTGGGAATTTACCTCTAATAAGGTGGTCCGAAATCCAATTATTTACAACTTGAAAAATGAAAAATTACAAAGAATGATTATATAAGACGGAGCAAATAGATTTACCATTGGCGTGAAAATGAAACTGGGTTGCAACTTGAAGTTGTGTTCAAAGTAGTAGTTGTACCCTGGACATCAGAACCTTGAATTTACCATCTCTAACTATGAACCTACAAATGACGAAGATGAAATTACCATGAATAAGCAATAAGAGTCGATTAACAACAACACACCTTGCTAGCGACAACATCTTCACAATAACTTGATTCTAGTTTTAAATGATCGAAAGCCGATGGGTAATAGTAATTCAAGACTTTCTTCTTAGTTTGGACTTGCCTTCATTAACAATATCATCTTTTAACTTCAATTCAAGATTGAGGAATTTTTTACAAGAGTACGAACACCGAATATAAAACCTAATTAGGGATCGAAATTAATGGGACCAAATTTCACATATTATAAAAAATCATTTGTAAACCCTTCTTGAACATTATAATTGAGATTAGATGATACCCATCATGTAACGCCCCAAAATCACTGTTTGGTAAGGTAAGCCTAATATCGTGATTATGGCACGCCAGTAATCTCAGGAACGACCAAGCCATAAAGAATACAGGTTAGGTCATTCAATAGCAATAATCGACAGACTTAAAAGAAACAATAAGTGGGAGCAATAGACATATATATACATCTCAAAACTGAAAACAGATACAATGTCCTGAATATATACAACGACACTGTACAAAGTCTAAAATATCATACATGAGTAGTAAGACTAGGACTGATCTGCAACTGCTCGGCAGGCACTAAGCTCAACTGGAGTCCTCAGCAAACCAGCTAATCAACCTTTGAAATGTTTACAATAGTGAGAGTGATAAAAATCACCGCTCACTGAATCCCAACAAGACTAAACAATCTACTAATAGAGCTACTGCCGAAAAGAGTGAGAGATGAATGATATGAATAGTCTAAAGTATAATATAACTATAGAGAGACTGTCTCTAATACAGATTCAAAGAACCACACTACCTCAAGCTAACATCATCTAAATACCCAAAGAAGTCAAGAGAAGAAGAAATGTAGAGATAGGGAATAAGAGAAGAAGAATAGAATGAAGGATTTGGAATAGAGTTATGTGGAAGTGAGAATATGCAGAATGTAATGATGAAATGCTATGCAGATATGATAAAGTATCCGTCCCAAACTCACCCACTCTATTTTAACCCGGTTTGAGAATCCTAATAACCCTCGGGGGTTAGCCGATCTGGAGTTACGCATCCAATCTCTTTAAGCAAAGGAGTTATGATAAGATTCACATGATCTACAGATGCAACTGATCTACAAGATCAGCAACCAACAGCAGTAAACCCAGTAAACACACCTAGGATGACCACTTGTCTAAGAGCGTGGTTAACGATCCTAAACAAAATGAACAGCGACTATGTCGCACATCTATACGTAGAAGAACAGCGACAAACCAGTCACACAAATCCTAATAAACCGTGACCAAATCCGTCACACATCAAACACATAAACTGTGTCCAAAAATTGGTCACTAAGCAGAAATATCGGTCTCTAATAGACTTGACTGAATCAAGACCAACTACCCGAATCAACAAGAATCCTAAAAATATCAGAAGTCTAGGACTATAGCTGTCCAAGCCAAGTACAGCTAATAAGATTAACAGATAGACAATCAACTACCCTGAACATCACTAAGGCAATTATAGTTAAAATTCATGCACCTCTCTAACAAATTGTTTCTCTCAAGCGATATCAAGTGAATTAGTAGAATAATTTAGTAAAGGAAGGAACTCGCCTGATATGGGGTAACGAAGAATCCGGCCAAGTAAAGTCAAGGCATCCAAACAACCCACAAGTTCAATGATTAACACCAATCCCAAAAGGTCCAGCAAGCAAGCCAGAACAATCACTACCCTGCCTGCGATAATTATGATGAAGAATTTAACAAAACCCCCAAATTCACCAAACCTTAAAATCACCAATAGCAGCCAACATTGAAATTTAAGCATCCTCAAGGGAGAGAATAGAAAGAACTACTCACTGGAAGGAAGAACGGCCAATACTCGGCGAAGAGTGGTGACCAATCACGAACGAAGCTGGAATTCTTCCAAATATCAGAACAAGGAGTAACCAAAGTGATAATCCAACCTCAACACACCTGATAGAGCAACAGAAGGTGATCAATTTGAAGAAAATTAGGTTAGGGTTCAGTCGGTTGAAGGTTGGCTGGGTGAGAGAGTGAAAATGAAATTATGAGGAAGGTTCGGTATATAAAGAAAACGACAGGTCGTTCGAACGACTCTGTTGTTCAAGAAGAAATTCCAGTGGAGTGGTCGACTCGTTCAAATGATAGAGAAACTTGTTCGAACGTTAGAGGACATCCAATGGATTAAATGTCCAGAAGAGATGTCTGATTCGTTCGAACGATTAAAGAACTCGTTCGAACGACAACTAGGAATATTTGACATTAAAGAGGAAAACCAAATACCGGTCTCTTGAAGCTACACACCTCTTCCTCTTCTCATCCCAAAAGGGAAAACCACAACCCAGAAGCAACCCAGCAACTCGTAAAGGCTTCAACTACTGATAACAAGAATTTCAGACTGCTAAAAGATGTAAATGAGAGATATGAATGCGGATAAGAGATTAAGAATAAAATAATTTTACGGGACCTTACATTCTACCCCCCTTAAAGAAAATTTCGACCCAAAATTTACCACATACCCCAATCAGGTAATAACTGCGGATAATGAGCTCTGACATCTGTCTCCATCTCCCAAGTAGCCTCCTATAGCCCGTGTTGACTCCACTGAACTTTTACAAATGGAATGGTCATGCTGCGAAGAACTCTCCTCTCGCGATCCAAGATACACACCGGATGTTCTATATACGAGGCATCCTCCTGAACCTCTAGAGGTTCTCAATCAATCACATGAGTAGGATCTCTCTCGTACTTCCGATGCATGGAAACGTGAAATACACTATAAACTCGGTCTAGCCGTGGCGGCAATGCCAATCTATAAGCTAAGTTTCCAACTCTAGCTAGATTTTCAAATGGTCCAATAAATCATGGAGCTAGCTTTCCTTTCTTACTGAAACGCATCACACCTCTCATCGGTGAAACTTTTAGTAAAACATGGTCGCCGATAGCAAACTCTAACGGCTTCCTGCGAACATCAGCATAACTCTTTTGTCATCTCTGCGTTGTTCCTAACCGATCTCTGATAATGGTAATAACCTCAGCAATCTCACGAACTAAGTCCAGCCCCAACAAACTCAGCTCACCAACCTCTGCCCAACTCAGCGGTGATCTGCAAGGTCTACCATACAAAGCTTCATATGGTGCCATCCCAATGCTTGACTGGAAACTGTTGTTATATGCAAACTCTGCCCATGGTAAATAATCATCCCAACTGCCTTTGAAGTCAAGTACACAGGCTCGAAGCATATCCTCAAGAATCTGGTTCACTCCCTCCATCTGACCATCGATCTAAGGGTGAAAAGCTATACTGAAATCTCATCTGGTATCCATAGCTTGGTGGAAACTCATTCAAAAGTTACCAGTGAATCTGGCATCTCGATATAAAACTATAAACACTGGAACCCCGTGTAAACGAACTATGTCCCTCACATACAATCTGCTCAGCTCATCTACTGTCAAAGTCTTGCGAACTGGAATGAAGTGTGCTGATTTGGTCAACCTGCCCACAACTACCAAAATAGAATCATGGTTTCTCTTCATCCTTGGCCAATCTGAAATGAAGTCCATCATCACGTGTTCCCATTTCCACTCTGGAATAGGTAAAGGTTTGAGTTACCCTACTGGTTTCTGATGTTCTGCTTTCACTTGCTGACAGGTAAGACATTTGGAAACAAACTCAGCTATCTCGCGGCTCATGTTGTTCCACCAAAAATGCCTCTTCAGGTCCTGGTACATCTTTGTACTGCCTGGATGAATAGTATACCTTAAACCATGAGCCTCTCTCAAAATCTCGCGTTTCAGTACCTCTGAGTCTGGCATGCATAGTCTGCCTCTGTATCGGATGCTGCCATCTGAACTAACTGTCCAATTAGGTCTGCTATCATCTGATGCCCAAGGCTATAATCTATCATCTCGCTGTTGAGCTTCTATAATTCGTGTGATCAAGGACGGTTGGACCCTCAGATTAGCCATAAGACTACTCGTATGTCGTGAATACAAGCTCAGCCCTGAATCTGCCACGTCACGGAGTAACGATGACTCGCAGATCAACATACGAGCCAGAAATCCCTTAGGCAAGC
This sequence comes from Kingdonia uniflora, assembly GCA_014058105.1. NCBI lineage: Eukaryota > Viridiplantae > Streptophyta > Magnoliopsida > Ranunculales > Circaeasteraceae > Kingdonia > Kingdonia uniflora. Next base: position 2,660,491 of record JACGCM010000696.1, read on the forward strand.
GGCTCAAAGCGTCAGCCACAATATTTGCCTTCCATGGGTGGTACTTCCAGTCGATTTCGTAGTCCTTTAGAAACTCCATCCATCTCCGCTGTCTCATATTCAGTTCTTTCTGGGAGAAAAGATACCTCAAGCTCTTGTGATCTGAAAATAGCTCAAACCTCTCTCCGTAGAGATAGTACCGCCAAATCTTTAATGCAAAAACAACTGCTGCTAACGCAAGGTAATGAGTAGGATAGTTCCTCTCGTGCACCTTATGTTATCTAGACGCGTAAGCCACCACCTTTCCTTCTAGTATCAGGACACATCCCAATCCACTGAGCGAAGCATCACTATAAACCATATACTTCTGTCCACTGGAGGGAACAATCAGTACTGAAGCTGTAGTCAATCTCTTCTTTAGCTTGGCAAATGCTGAATTACATCTGTCTTCCCAAACAAACCTAACATCTTTCTGTGTCAAGCGAATCAAAGGAGTTACAATCTGTGAAAACCCTTCAATGAATCTGCGATAATAACCCACTAATCCGAGAAAGTTATGAACCTCGGTAATATTCGTTGGTTGTGCCCAATCTGTAACTGCCTCAACCATTGAAGGATCAACGACGATTACATCATTGGACACGACATGCCCTAGGAATTTTACCTCCTTCTGCCAAAACTCACACTTCTCGACTTTGGCGTACAACTCGTTCCCTCTCAGAGTCTGTAAAGCAATCCTCAAATGCTCTTCATGCTTAACCTCAGTCTCAGAAAAGAGGAGGATGTCATCCACAAATGCAATAACGAACCGGTCTAGAAAAGGTCTATAAACTCGGTTCATCAAGTCCATAAAATCTGCCAGTGCGTTAGTCAACCCAAATGGTATAACCAGGAACTCGTAATGTCCATAGCGTGTACGGAATGTTGTCTTTGAAATATTCTCTTCCCTGATCGTTAGTTGGTGGTAACCTGATCTGAGATCAATCATTGAAAAAAACTGAGCTCCCCGAAGCTGATCAAATGAGTCTTCGATCCTAGACAATGGATACTTGTTCTTGATTGTGACTTTGCTCAACTCGCGGTAGTCAATGCAAAGACGCATGGAGCTGTCTTTCTTCTTTGCAAATAGAATTGGTGCCCCCCACGGTGATACACTAGGCCGAATAAATTTCTGATCCATCAGATCAGAAATATGACTATACAGCTCTTTCAGCTCAATCGGTGCCATACGATAAGGAGATCAAGAAATTGGAGTGCTACCTGGCAAAAGATCTATGCCAAAATCAATCCCTATAGTCGGTGGTATACCAGGAATTGGCTGGAAAACGTCGGAGTAATCACGCACGACTGGAATAGAACTAACGTCGACTCTAGAGGTCTCTAACTCTAGAAAATCCAGCAAACCGTCACCTGACCACAGAGGTTCCGAACTAGCAAAAACAAATCACTTCTCACCTGTAATGCTAAAAGTAGCAGTCCTCTCAAAACAATCAAAGATAACCCGATGCGTCGACAACCAATCCATACCCAGGATGACGTCGAACTCCTACATCGGTAACACTAACAGGTCGGCTGATAGGACACGACCACAAACAACTACTGGACAATCTCTGCACACGCGAGAGATAGGCACCGAGGAATCGAGAGGAGTACCCACAGATATCACATCTCGGAATTAGGAAGAGTCAAAACCAATAATGCAGAGGAATGCGTATGCGATGAATGAATGCGATACACCAGAATTGAAAAGAACATGAGCGGGAGAATAAGAAATATGTATAGTACCTTCCACTACAGGTGGAGCATCGCGAGTACCTCACCTCTCCAAAGCATACATCCTGCCCCTGCCACGGCCTTGGCCCTGGTCTGGATGCTGCTGTCTTTGTATGGCATGAGAATCCAGTACCATCTGCCTCTGGCCACCCTGCTGGCCCTGTACAATCTGTCTATGGCCACCCTGCTGGCCTTGAGCGATCCACCTCTGGTCATCCTATTGACCCTGAATGAACTGTCTCGGACCACCCTGAGGACCCTGTCTCTGCTGAGTGTGTTGTGGTCGCGACTGGCAGCTAGTATAGCTCTGAAATTGTCGTTGTGGCTGTGAATCTCTGATAAGTTTAGGACAAAATTTCTTACCATGTCCTATCTCTCCACAGTTCCAACAAGAACCATATTCAAGTAATGGTCTATCAGACTGCTGCCCCCTAGCAACTCTGGTCGGCTCACTATCAGTAGGACCCAACCTCTGTCTCTTGGAATCCGAACTCTCGAACTGGACTGCCTTTTCATTATCTTTCCTCTTGTCTTGTCTCTGCTTGTTCTTGAGATCCTTGGACTTGCGATCTTCCAAGCCATTTTGATCAATAGCCAACGCCTTTGTCAAAATCTTTTTATACGTGCCAACATTTGAATGAATCAGGAATCTCCTGAAATATGGACGAAGACCCTTTAGGAAATTCATCTTCCTCTGTTCTTCATCCTGTACGATGAACGGAACATAACGAGACAACTCGTTAAAACGCAGATCATATTTGGAGACACTCATCTCCCCCTGCTCGAGTGCGTAGAACTCGAAAACACACGCATCTCGGTAACTCCGTGGAAAATACTGTTCGAAGTAAAGATCCTGAAACGATGACCACGGTATAGATGTCTCTGTAACTGTCCTCTTGGCTGTATCCCACCAATGCTCAGCATCTCCATGAAAAAGATAGGCTGCCAGTGTCACCCGCTGATCGTCGGGACATTTCATTGCGTCCAAAGTCTTTCCTAAGGATTTGAACCACGCATCTGCCTCTGAAGGAGCTAGAGTGCCCGAAAATGTAGGATGTTTATATTTCTGGAGCTGCTCTAAATAGCTGTACCCCCTAACCTCGCGGCTCTTGGCCTGCTGGAAGTAAGAAGCAAAGCTCTCCATAAACTGTCTCATCTCAGCTGGTAAGACATCCGGCTGCTCAGGAACTACTGGAATCAGAACATCCTGAGGAATCTGACTCTCTGGAACTGACTCCACCTCAATCCCCATACCCAAAACTGCCTGCTCTTCAGGGGTGACAGGAATAGACAACACCCTCTCCTGACTGGGTGCTGGCTCTCCAGCAAGAGTACTACCTCTATGGCCTCCAGGCTCACGATCTGCGGCGCGGCCTCTACCTCTCCTACCTCTATCCATCTGATACAGGAAAAGGGTAAGCAACTCAGGAAATGGAAAAAATATGAAAAAGCACGTCAAACCGAAAGGAATCGATCCTAACTCCGTCTAATGAATAACTCGTCATATGATTTGCAAGAACAGAGATAGGTATTAACCCAGAGCTCTGATACCAAGTCTGTAACGCCCCAAAATCCCTGTTTGGTAAGGTAGGCCAAATATCGTAATTCTGGCACGCCAGTAATCTCTGGAGCGACCAAGCCATAAAGAATACAAGCTAGATCATTCATTAACAATAATCATCAGAGTTAAAAGAAACAATAAGCGGAAGCAATAGAAATATATATACATCTCAAAACTGAAAACCGATACAATGTCCAAAATATATACAATGACACTGTACAAAGTCTAAAATATCATTCATGAGTACTAAGACTAAGACTGATCTGTAACTGCTCGGCAGGCACCAAGATCAACTGGATTCCTCAGTAAACCACTTAATTAACCTCTAAAATGTTTACAATAGCGAGAGTGAGCAAAACCACGGCTCACTGAATCCCAACAAGACTAAACAATCTACTAATAGAGCTACTGCCGAAAAGAGTGAGAGATGAATGGTATGAATAATCTAAAGTATAATATAACTATAGAGTGACTGCTTCTAATACAGAAATAAAGAACCACACTACCTCGTGCTAACATCATCTAAATACCCAAAGTTTTCATGAGAAGAGGAAATGCGGAGATAGAGAATAAGAGAAGGAGAATAGAATGAAGGATTTGGAATAGAGTTATGAGGAAGTGAGAATATGCAGAATGTAATGATGAAATGCTGTACAGATATGATAAAGTAGGATAGTCTCATACCTATCCCACCACAAGAATGATTGACGTTAAGAAATATCGGTTGACCGACCGCTAGCGTGATACATTAACAAAGACATCGCTTGGATACAATTGGTTCGATTTGGTACGATTCGACCAGGCCAAGGATATTCCACTTGATCAAAGTGTTCTGGACTTTTCGACCCACGGAGCCAACGTCCGAACTCTATTTGTAATCTAGAGGTGTTTCAACCTCCCTGGACGAGATGGGTTTCCAAAAAACTATCTCAAACCATCCCATACTCCATTGGGTGCTCAGGTACGATAGTATCCATCCCAAACTCACCCACTCTATTTCAACCCGGTTTGGGAATCCTAATAACCCTCGGGGGTTAGCCGATCTGGAGATACGTATCCAATCTTGTTAAGAAAAGGAGTTATGATAAGATTCACATGATCTACAGATGCAACTGATCTACAAGATCAACAACCAACAGCCGTAAACCCAGCAAACACACCTAGGATGACCACTTGCCTAAGAACAGAATAGTGACTCCGTTGTACATCTATACGTAGAAGAACCGTGATCAAATCTGTTACACATCAAACACATAAACAGTGACCAAAACCCGGTCAAAAGGCAGAAATATCAGTCTCTAATAGACTTGACTGAATCAAAACCATCTACCCGAATCAACAAGAATCTTAAAAATATCAGAAGTCTAGGACTGCACCCCTCCATGCCAAGTACAACTAATAAGGTTAACAGATAGATAATCAACTGCCCTGAACATCACTAAGGTAATTATAGTTAAAATACATGCACCTCTCTATCAAACTGTTTCTCTAAAACGACATCAAGTGAACTAGTAGAATAATTTAATAAAGGTGTGAACTCGCCTGAAATGGGGTAATGAAGAATCCGGCCAAGTAAAGTCAGGGCATCCAAACAACCAACAATTTCAATGATCAACACCAATCCCAAAAGGTCCAACAAGCAAGCCAGAACTATCACTACCCTGCCTCTGACAATTACGATCAAGAATTTAACAAAACCCCCAAATTTACCAAACCCTATAATCACCAATAGTAGCAAGCACTAAAATTTAAGCATCCACAAGGGAGAGAATAGAGAGAACTACTTACCGGAAGGAAGAACGGCCAATACTCGGCGAAGAGCGGACACCAATCACGAACGAAGCCAAAATTCTTCCAAATATCCGAACCTGGAGTAACCAGAGTGATAATCCAACCTCAAAACGCCTGATAGAGCAAGGGAAGGTGATCAATTTGTACAAAATTAGGTTAGGGTTCAGTCGGTTGAAGGTCGGTTGGGAGAGAGAGTTAAAATGAAATTATGAGGAAGGTTCGGTATATAAAGAAAACGACAGGTCGTTCGAACGGCTAAAGAATTCGTTCGAACGACTCTGTTGCTCAGGAAGAAAACTCCAGTGGAGTGATCGACTCGTTCGAACGACAGAGAAACTCGTTCGAGCGATAGAGGACATCCAATGGACAAAATATCCAGAAGACAAGTTTGATTCATTCAAACGACTAAAGAACTCATTCGAACGACAACTAGGAATATCTGACATTAAAGAGGAAAGGCAAACACCGGTCTCCTGAAGCTACACACCTCTTCCTCCTCTCATCCCACGGGGGAAACCACAACCTTGAAGCAACCCAGCAACAGGTAAAAGCTACGACTACTGATAACAAGAATTTCAGAGTGCTAAAAGATTCAAATGAGAGATATGATTGCGGATAAGTGATTAGGAATAAAATAATTTTGCGGGACCTTACACATCATCCCCAAAAGTACTACAAAATTATAGCAGAGAGAGAAAGAGAGAGCTGGTTTTCTTAAGAGCCATTATAATTTTAGATCAATCAATCAATGATGTTACTGGGGATTCAGATGAGGAAACACTAGCACAAAAATCATAAACCCTGTGATGATTCAAGGCAATGTTGTTACTGATCACAGTGCAATGGTTTTACTGCTCTTAGAGAAAGTAATTTTTGCTAAGAGTTTTGGGAGACAGAGTGGGGGAAATGAAGAAGTGGAGGGGTGCGGGATACATAAGAAACTTAATCTAAGCGGTTTAGGGGTTTAATCGTCTTTAAGAATAAAACCACATTACTATAGGTCGTAAAGACATCAAGAAAATGGCATATAAAATAGTCGGCAATTTAAGAGGCCGTTTTAACATAATATGACATTTTATTTACTTTACTTCAAATATATATGTCACAAATTTGTTCGATTTTGTGACATATATATCAGTTGATAATGGTTGCGCATAAGCGTCGCTAATATCTAATTTTCCCGTAGTGTAAGTACAATTAGATGTTTCAAGATAATATTTAGAGGTATATATGTATTAATATCAACCTATAGTACCCTAAAAAGTTAGTTCAAGGACAGGCATAATCTACCTATCTTATAAACCCAGTAGACTTCTGTGTGGGACAACTTGTTAATTAAACATCTAATACCCCTTATATTCGTAGCCAATAAAACCATTTGGCTAAAATATATAAACCTTATAAAAATTTATGGATTAGATCACCCTAGTTGTTAGAATAAGGAACATAACATCTAGTGGTTATGAATAGCTGTCTTCGCTAAGACTTTATTAAAACGTACTTTAAGGTTAAGATTACCATTTTACGAGGTAAAGTTGGGATTTGACGCTTAATAAGAACTCATGAGTATAAAGCCATGAAGATGGTTCATTTGCAAGTAATGATTGTGAATTGCATACTTCATTATGCTATATACTATGAATTACAAGTAATGATTAAAAATCATATACTTAAATAGGATTTTATGTGTAATAAGGGATATAAACAAGGTTTACCTACAAGTAATGATTAGGAATCACTGACATGATTACTATGAATTACATTTATGTATGAAATGTTTATTAAGTACTACTACTGATATTGGTCTTCATGTATAATAGATGTTGGCAATACTGAGAACATTGAGTACCTCCTATACTGTAACTTCTATTTCAATATCAATAAACTTAACCACTATGGATACTGATATCTATCTGCTATTGTAGAATCAAGTGAAGACTATTGTTGAGAACAATGAGTCTCGAAATAATAAAGTAGGAACTTTGTTTACACCCTCGTGTCCATATTTAGGAAGACCTGATAATAGACTACCCTATACTATTATTGTATTATATGACTGCGAAATTTTTTTTATTCGGCAATGTAACTCTACTATAATCTCACATGGAGAAATAGTTGAGGTAAATTGAAATATTGGGAATATTCTATTACATTTTCTATATTTAAAATATTGTGCTTCCGATGAAATATTTGATAATTCACTGTGCACGCAGACCTATTTTAAGTTATCTTCATTTTTGAGTAAAGCAATGAGCTACTGGTCAATAACTTCAAACTTATGCCTACTAAGAGTAAGCATGTGAAAGGGTCACACAATATTGGTTTTAGTGACAGGTGAAGTTGCTGACAGGGTCACAACCATTGATTGACGAGAGGTGGTAGTAAGGTGCATATTATGAGGTTAAGCGGGGCCGGTGAGCTCATGAAGAGAGATAGCCACATAAGTTATTAGTACCATATTCCCCAGATTCGACAAGAGTAAGCCAGAATAGTGCAGTCAAAGAAAACCATACATGATCGAAGATAAATAACATTCGAGAAAATACTACAACCAACCTTCATATAACAATACTTCTCAAGGCATAACAACTACAGCAAGAGGAATCCCCCACATTCGAGCTGCAGAACATCGAGATGGTTGAATCTATTGAACTCGATGGTCCAGGACGTACCACCTTCATCAGCTCCAAACTATCAGCCAACGAAAAAGAAGCCATGACACAGCTACCTAAGAAAAGTTTTAACATATTTGCCTAGACTTTCCAAGGAATGACAGGCATTGATTCATCAATCGCATCCCGCCGACTTAACCTACCACGGGACAGTAAATCTATCATTCAGAAACCATTGAATTTAACTCTCCACCCCAGCGATATAGTGAACGAAGTTATTGATAAACCCCTTCGGGTAGGATTTAATCAGGAAGTTAAGTATTCGAAGTGGGTTTCTAATATCGTAGCAATACCGAAGAAAAATGGAAAGATCAGGGTTTGTGTTAACTTCACAGAACCCAACAAGTTCTCACCCATGGAAAGTTTTCCGCTACCACTAATTCTACAACTTCACGACTTTGTCACAGGGTTCGAACTTCTTTCTATGATGGATGCAGCCTCTGGGTACAACCGGGTTCTACTCTTGGAAAAGATTAGGAAAAAACAACCTTTATTACTGAAAGGATGTCTCCACTGTTATATAGTAATACCTTTTGGTTTAATGAATGCAGGAGCTACTTATCAAAGACTTGTGACTAAAATGCTCAAAGATCATCTCAGCACAATTATGGAAGTCTACATTGACGATATAATCTACAAAATCTTGAAGCAAGAAGATCACTCCAGCAACCTCCAAGCCATTTGCGATATCCTTCCCAAATACCAGATGAAACTCAACCCAGAGAAATACCAATTTGGAGTCACATCTAGTAAATTTCTCGGACATCTAGTCAGGAAAAGAGGAATAAAATCCAGCAAGGGAAAATTAAAGTGCTCATTGCGATGCCATCTTCATGAGCAAAGAAAGATGTCAAAAAATTCGCAGGTATGATCGCTGTTCTTTACAAATTTATCTCAAAGTCATCTGATCGATGCAAACTTCTTTACCTCCTTCTTCGTGGCAATCCCACTCCTCTTTTAAACAAACAACACAAGGAAATCATTTGGACACCTAACTGTAAGTTAGCCTTCCAAGATAATAAACAATACTTGGGGCGTCCTCCTATAATGAGTACTCTAGTTGATGGCAAATCACTTATAATATACTTATCCACAACTGAAGACTCAATTAGTTTCGTCCTTATTCGTGAAGATGAGGGAGTAGAGAAACTAATCAACTTCATCAACAAATCATTCATGCCTGCTGAAAAAAGATACACAATAACAGAAAAAAAGCTAGTCGCCTTGGTCTACAGTTTTTAGAAACTTTGTCCCTACTTTCAAGGTCTTCCCATCAAAATCATCACCAAGTACTCCCTCAAACTGGTACTCTCCAAAAAAAGAATAATCTTGAAGAATCCAGTAATAGTCTATTTTCCTTGGCGAATACGGCATTTCCATCGAACCCTAGATATCAGTCAAGGTACAAGCAGTGGCTTACTTTTTGGCAGGCTTTCCAGTCGATGACCCCGATTGGGAAGAACTTGAAGAAATCTTTACAGATGACTCCATAGCAGAGCCAGACACATGGTTTAAAAGATCGAGTTCGCGACATTTTACAGATGGATCAGCTGTACTTCACAGATCAGGGATTGACATCATTCTCGTTACACCTTCCAATCATCGAATCGAGAAAGCTATCAAACTAAACTTCTATGCTAGTAATTATAAGATAAAATATGAAAGAATCCTACACGGTCTCGATCTCGCATTCATGCTCAGAGCGGAAGAATTGGCAGTCTACGTCGATTCTTTACTTGTGGCAAATCATTACAATATGACATTCCGCACAATAGGAAAAATGGTTAATTATCCAGGCTTGGTTGAAGTAAAGATGAACAAATTTAAACACGCAATAATATTTTACTTACCTCGACAAGAAAATTAACATGGGGATGCATTATCTTATATCGCTGCCATGCTTGGAAATAGTCAGAAAAGATCTTTAGAAATAAAAATCATCGAACACTCAAGTCTTGATATACGGCAAATCGCGATTGCTGAAGATGAAGACCCTAAAGACTGGTGAAAGGCCATTCTATGCATACATCAACTCCAATGTCCTCCTCAGTAACAAAGAAGAAGCCCAATCACTTTTGATCAAGTACCCCAGATTCATCGTCCAAGATCACCTCTTATATCGAATCATAGGTGGTGGACCACTCATCGAATGCATCTTGCAAAAATAAGCTCAGATAAAAATTAGAAAACTTCACGAAGGTATCTGTAGCGTACATGTTTTAGGAAGATCATTAGCCCAATGCGTATTCATGCAAGGATTATACTGGCCCATGATGAGACAGGATTGCGAAGACTTTGGGCGTAAATGCTACAAATCCCAAATCCACGCTCAAGACATCAAATATCCAGCCCTCGACTTACATATTAGCAATGTCCACTGGCCATTTAAACGATGGGATATTGACATCATTAGACCTTTCCATCCAGCATCGGGAAACAAAATATTTCTCCTAGCCGCTACTGCTTATTTCACAAAATAGGTTGAAGAAGTTCCTCTTTACCATACAGATAAAAATAAAGTCATTAAGTTCCATTGGGAGCACATATATGAAACACTCTGATAATGGCAAGTAATTTATCAGCGCAAAAGTACTTGCTTTCCTCCATAAATACAAAATCTAATGATCAACATCTAACCCATATTACCCTCAAGGAAATGGTAAAGCCGAAGACATTAATAAAAGTATCAAATCAGGACTAGGCAAACGTCTCGACGACAAGAAAGTCAAGTACGTCGACGAACTTCTCAGTATTATCTGGGCCTACCAAACAACTCTTCGAGTTTCAATAGGCTATACTCCGTTCATGATGGCCTTCGGTACCGAAGTAGTCATACCTTCAGACCTCAATCTACCAAGTACTAGAAGGAAAATTCTAGACGAAGAAAATGAACTCGGTCTCCTTTGCAGCCTCAATTTGATTGATGAAACCCACGACAAGTCCATTACGAATTTGGGATGATACCATGACACATTGAAAAAAGTATACAACAAAAAAGATTAAAAATAGAAATTTGGTATTGGAGACCTTGTCATGCGACAAATCCAAGATAGTACTCAGCCAAAAGTTTTTGGAAAGTTATCAGAAAATAGGGAAGGGCCATACATTGTCAGTGACAAACAAATAGTGGAACTTACTAGCTGATGATTGAAGATGAAATACAGCTCGAATATCCATCGAATATTGCCAAACTAAAACTGTTTTACAGATAACACACTGTGACCATTTTCATCGATTCAAATAAACAAATTTTACTGTCAATTTAATCGATACTATTTTGACTTGATCTCAATCCATACTTGATAAGTATGCTTCAGACAATCAATCATCCTTACTATTTTGGCTTGATCTCAATCCATACTTGATAAGTATACATCAGACAATTTATCATCATTTCTATTTTGACTTGATCTCGATCCATACTTAATAAGTATGCATCAGACAATCAATCATCTTTACTATATTGACTTACCCTCAATCCATACTTGATAAGTGCTCATTTGACAATCAATCATCTTTACTATTTTTGCCATGATCTCGATCCTTACTTAATAAGTATGCTAAGATAATTCTTAATCCTTACTATTTTAACTTGATCTCAATCCATACTTAATAAGTATGCATCAGACAATCAATCATCTTTACTATCTTGACTTACCCTCGATCCATACTTGATACGTATGCATCATAATGTCAACTATCTGTACAATCTTCAATTGAGCTTGATCCATACTTTATAAGTACGTATCCGGACTATCATTCAATTTTATGCAAACACTATCCAATTACAAGATATTCTACTTCTCATTCCTTACTAATCGAACAAGCTATAAACAGTTATTGTTCTTCTCGAATCTTAATCCAAATATACATCTAAGGATACAAATTTAATATTCATGCTTCTTACTTGCCATTTCATGGCCATCGTTCACTTATCATACCAACAACGGTCTTTTAAGAAACCTCGCCAAGTAACGGTAGCCTAACTTCTGCGGGTTCATCTTAAACGTGTAATACACACATAAATTATCAACCGTTATCAGCCCCTCCCCCTTGGCCTTAAGTCGACTATTTATTGCCTCACATACCATAAAGAAGTAATATACATTCGGATTGAACTGACCAGGTGCCACATAAAAAAAATTCATCAACTTTTTTTGATTAGCTCTATGGGGAAGCTTCAACCCTTTCTTAATTTATTCTTGATGAACCAAAATCCCATACAAGGGTATTTCCTAATCAATAATATCATACTGATACTCCTCTAATCTTATATCTCCAGGAATACTATACTTCTTCTGAAAACTTAATATTTCTTTCGTTTCTAGACCTTCTCCATAACAAGCCTCCTCCCCTTCCTCCACATCTTCCTCCCACCCCCACTACCTTCCCGATCACTCACCTGTGGCTCGTGAACCATGTCTGTTTTAATGCCCTCCTCGTCAGATACCACGATAACTCTAGGTTCTACCCTAAACTGGTCAACTCCAGCAAAACTAGTACTACTTGAGCCTACCCTGTATCTACTTCTCAGCTGTTGCGCACAGATAGACACATAAATCATCAGAGGCTCTACGTTTTGGAGATCCTCATATATCTCTTTACCATCAATTTGATTTGTTTAAGCCATTTTTAACAACTTGTAAATTAGATTCCATATTTTTTCCACAGTTAGTATCTATCGTATCTGATACATATATATATGTTCATAGGTTTATATGCTCGTATTCATATTGTTGTCTAGATTACTCTCTAGTGCATCATTCTCATAAAACTATAATTACATTATACTATCGTTACTTACAGCTACATCTTACTTCTTTCAGTTCTCGATGAACTTTTAATTATTTCTTTATCTAAGTATTAACATCGATAACTACATTAATTTACATTTTGGTCGAATTTCAAGAGTTTGATGTTTCTCGAGGATGTTTTATCTGTTTCCCGCCAAAACCACTCTCATTCAAATTTGCCATATCGCCTTCCCCGACGCAAAATTTGGCAAAATCCCAACTCCAAAGCAATATTACCGACAATATCGCTAATTCAAAGCCTATTCCCTACAGCCGTACTGTAATCACAGCGACAGCAACTAATCCCTTTCTCCACTCCTCACCACCCGCCTATCACTTCTTACCACCCGCCTATAACTTCTCTCTCACAAAAACACCACTACAACCCTATACAACTCCATTCCCATCCCACAAACCCTTCATTACCATCCCTGTCACAATATAACATTCAAACCCTAATGTAGTTACCTTTTACCTACTTCCAAATCCATCAACATTCTAACAAATTCCTTCTGCAAAAACTTTACCATACATATCCCTACTGATTTATATAAACCATAATTGCGAAAATAACACAAAATAGAACACAATAAAAAATCACCAACCTTGTTTGTGCGCTACTTTAGTGTCCCTTTCTTTTACTCACTTTGCTCTCACAATCAATACACTGATCACCTCTTTCCCAATTGTAGACCACAAATCCAGCGACAAACATGAGCAATTCGCACTAGAGAATTTTTTTTATGAGTTTACAAAGTACGAACAATCACCTACCACCAAATTATTTATAGACCCCACGTGACTGTTCGTCGTACTGCTTCGCGACCATTCAACTCCTCGAATGTAACGCCTCACGCATCTTTTCTCGATGTCTTTGACCCTTCGCCTTCTTCACAATAAAAAACCCCTAATTTCTTACTCCAATCCTTTTATATCTCGAAGAATTTCATCTGCTGCATTCATACTCAACACAGCACATCCTATCTTATCAAAAAGATGATATACATCATTTTCTTTATAAAAGTTTCACCTAATTTAAAATATCTTGTCATAAAATACTCTTCTCATTAGTTCCCAATTTTAAATATAATATCTACAAAACTCTATAACTAGGGCACACATTCGACAAATATTCATATTCAAAATTTCATTCGACATTTCCATAACAGTTGCTAACGTTTTTCATAGCTCAAAATTTTTCACAAGTACATAATTATTCGGCAAATCATTCCTATCATCAATAATTCATCCAGACAGCAAGTTTCATTTGCATTTCATTCAACCAATACATTTTGATCATTACAAATCCATACATCTACAATAACAACATCTATAAAACCCTAACTGCAGCATCATCTTCTTTCTTCACGAGCATCTTTGCCCGAGTGCACATAAACCTCACTCGTTCAGGAGGACTCCAATATTGCGGCAGGCATCGAAACTGAAAATCCTCTTTAGCATTCTTCGTTTCTGCCTTACTCATGCCTTCATAGTTCGGTTCTACGGGATCCCCAAAGTAAACATAGGCATTCCGATGGATTCCAATGTACTGACTATATACTTCCCAATACTTCACTTTAATGCACCTGTACACCTCCTTACGCATCTGAGCTCTTGTCTTCACCATTTATTCCAACAACACAACTCTCACATCCAACAACAAAGGATAATTATAGTAGTACTCCAAAGTCAAAAGTCAGCCAACATTTACTACAACTCGGAACTATAAATTTCAAAGTCAAATCATTCAACCTCGAAATCCATTCCTTGGCCCACTCAGTCTACCGTACTTCGAGTTGTCTAGACATACACTTACTTTACTCACATATTACATTGACAAAATTAAATAGGTTGCAATAACATATGTAAGCACAAATACAAGTTGAAGAAAATATCTTTATTCCATAAACAGTCACATATTACATTCCACAACTATTCCTTCGATACATCACTACATTGTTATGTTTACATTCGACTTAAGGGACTAATTACTATGTGCTTAATTTTACCCGGATCTGACATTATTGCATCTTTTCACCAGAATCTGGCATTATTTCTAGCACCAGGAGTAACGATATCCTAAGAAACTCAATGAATCTCAAGTCACTAAACTTCTAAAGATGCCTCAAAAGATGTACGACAATAAAAAATAGTAGGAAGCCTCTTTCGCTTGGCAAGATCCCTGAACGCCCACCAAACACCTCATCCTTGCCTTCACTATGAACAAAAACCCCTTCTCCCCCAATATGATACCCTTTCTTACCTTCAACATTGCAGTATGACCACAATGGAATACGCGAACACATACATTCATTGGCTTTACGTCCTCCCATCCTCCATACCATAGCAGTATCAATTGAATAACAACTAACAGCCGGTATAGGAAAGTACTGCACCTTAAGATGGTCACCGTCGTCAACCTCTGACGACACGGTATGCCACACTTGGGGTGGCATCCTTTAAATCCACCACATAAACAACCCCCTTGAGGCCCTTTATTTATACCCAACTTGACATCTTCCAAGCCCGATGTACCGTATTAATTGCTCCTCGGGAACGAGATGACTGGATACAGTTTACCTTGACCACGAAAATGACAGTATGACCACTTCTAATCCAATTTGGCAACCTCTTTAGGTTCAAATTTCTTCTCGACACAACCTCAAGTACTTATGTTGAAAATGGGGCGATTGTAGTAGCATATTCCCTAGATTCGACAAGAGTAAGCCGACACAATGTAGTCGAAGACAGCCATAGATGATCGAAGACAGCTACCATTCGAGAAGATACCTCAAGTCCTCAGCCTACAAAGAGTAGCCGTTGTGCCTGGTCAAGGAAAGAGTTGTTAGAGGTCTGCGAAGTTCGCCCTCTCTCCCCGGAATAGGAAACTATTTCTGTCTTTTTGCAAGCTTGTATCTACTATAAATACAGGCAGACAATAGATTATTCACGACCGTAAATACGTAACTCTATTATCCTTACTTCCTAAACCTACTATTACTCTGAAAACTTATAATAACTAACATCTTACTAGATTTTACATCAAAATCCTCCTCAAGGTCATGGTTTTTCTCAGTTTTTAATGAATTTTTCACGTAAAATCTTTTTTATTTAGTCTCTTATTGTATTTATCTTACAAATAGTATTGGTGAAGATTCTCCTTCTGGAAAACATGCCATTACAAAATTGCTTCACTCGATTCATCTACTAAGGCATCATGTACATCATCTACAATAGATAAATCAGCCTCCAATAGTAGAAGCTGTGGCTTCTTACAACGATGGCCCTGCTTAAAGAGTTCATCACAATTGAAACAAATACCTTTAGAACATCTCTCAAATTGTTCTGCTTGTGAGAGTCTTCGATTAAGAAAAGGCTCGAGAATCAATTGCTCTACATGTGCAATAGGAAGTAACAGATTTATCGGCCCATAGTTTGGTGTTGGTGGAGCATAACGATTAGTAAAATCTTTCGTGTTTGCATAATTTAGACTGCTTCTCCTTGATCAAAGTAAGCCTCAATAGGAGTGTTAGGGCGCAGCATACATACTCCAACTTTTATTTCGTCATGAAGACCAGAGATAAATCAATTAATCAAAAATCTTTCAAGTAGCCCCCTGGTTTGATTAACTAATCTTTCAAATTGATGCCAGCATTCATGGATGGTGCTAGTTTGCTGCAATTTTGTAAGAGTGGCATCTAGATCAGCGTGTTCCCGATCACCGAATTGTTGACACACGGTACGATTTAATTAATGTCATGTTATATAGCCTAAAGTTTGCTACATCCATTAAAACCATGGAACAACATCACCCATAATATGAGCAGCCGCTATTGACACCATCTGATAATCTGATTTGTTATGAATATGTTGGTAATGTTCAGCAGGGAAAACCCAACTGGTAGTGTCGTCCTTATCAAACTTTGGAAAGTCAATATGGAAGCTGCGTACTGGGATGATTGCTCCATTCTAATTGGCCTGATTATTCACTACATTATTATTGGGAGGAACGTTAGGCAATAATCGTTCTATCAAAATTCACAAATATGTTATTCTGGTATCCATCTTGTCCATACGGTCAGTAAGTACATTAACTTCATCTTGATTTATGCTAGAAAAAATGCTCTAGATACCAGATGATGGGGTTCTTATAGAAAAGAAGAAATTAAAGGAGAAGAAGAGAAGAATTATAGAATAATCAAAAATAATTAAGAAAGAAGGCAAACTGGAGTAGAGATCTAAAAAACAAAGGAATTGAATTGATTCATTCATAAACTAATAATTCAATCATATAAATAGGCTACTACTTTCCTTTAGGCTAAAATTATGAAATAATAACTTCTAAAACCTATTTAACTAAAATAACAATTAGCTCATAAAAGGAAACAAGTAAATAAAGATAGATGGAATGTATAGGGCTGGCAATTTAACCTGCCCCGCTCCACCCTTAATGAGGCGGGTCTGGTATGACTATAGCGGGTATGGGGTGGGTTTGGTGTAAAAAAAATCCATTTATTTATTGAGGCAGGTCTAGTTTTAGGCTTAAATAAATGGGGCCCCGTCACCCGACCCAGTTATACATGATATGATGTGAATTCCCTTACAAGTTAAGCCTAATTTTGAACTCTGAAGATATTAGACATGCTACTTCCTTCCTCCTCCCCTGCAGTCATGTCTTCATTTTAACCTCAATTAGTTATTAGTCTGTACTTTGTCAGCCTATCAAAACTATCTAGCCTCATTTCAACCTAATTCTGATTTCTGATGACATATTTTTAGTTGTGGCTCAATGAAGAAGTGAGGGTTAAATTGCCTTTAATCCTTAGCTAGCTCAGTGAGGGTTAAATTGTTAATGATTCTATAACTTCAACCCAACAAGCTGGCTCAAGAAAGGATTAAATTGCCTCTAATCCTCAACTCGTTTGTCCTTGTTTTTTTGCTCAATCAGTGAGTTTTTGACTTAATTGTCATATTGATGTTGAAATAGGGCATATTGTCATATTGATGATTGATTATAGAAGATATAGAAGATCTAAACATCAACATAACAAACTGACCTTCCATGTCTTTATTTGGGTGTGTTATTCTTGTCAGAGGATTTAATTGCATGCTACTTTGTTAATGCTTCGCATCTGGGTTTGATTAGGATAAGTATCTCTGGTGTGCTAGGTAGATAATGATTTATAGCTATTGAATTTCAGACTATTAATAATACCCATGCCTATGTGTCGCCATATTTATCATAAGTCAATTAGTCAAGATGTAACACTAGAAGTCTTACTTCTTCTAATCTCTTCAAATTTACTTCTAACCATTTGATTTGATCTATTTCAAGTGATTGATGAGTAGCCTTAAGATAAGAATATAACCATTGCAGTGTAGTACATTGAATGATGCTTGTTCTTACTGCAATGTAGCACATTATACGATCTTTTATTTAGTTTGCTCATATTTACTTTGGAATTTGGTCTCATTTTTCATAGGTAAAATATATCTGGAAGTATCCAAAGTATGTTTGGTAAGAAAGCATCTACTCCTATTGATGTTAATGATAATACTAGTGGACCTGGTGTAAATAATTCCTAAGCTACCGCAATCGACGCACAAACACAATCATGTGGAACTCCAGTTATTGATCTGGATTTGGTACAACATAAAAAAAGGAAGTTGAAATTACTAATTACTTGAGATTAATCAATTTCGATTAATTTTGGTCCAAATTAATAGGTCCAAATTCCTATGAATTAATGATCTAACTTTGACCCAATTTAAATTGATTTAATTTTCTAGTGTCAACAAACGATTGGAAATTAAACACAAGACCAAAGAATTTTAACACTGTGGGAAACCTTTCTTATGTGAAAGACCTACAAGTCACTGTCGAATCAACCGACAGCTAAACAATCCACTATTAAAATAAAATTGCAAGAGTTCAATTACTTACAGACTCGATAAGTACATCCCATGGTTACTTTTCTTCTAATCAATCTTCTTGCAATCGATTCCTAGTTCTCGCAACGCCTTGCTTCAATCTCTCGTCAAAGCTTCCAATCTTGAATCTCACAAGTTCTTCAAATCATGATTTGGGCTTGTGAGTCAATGATTGATACAAGTTTGAATTGGTAGTTCTCATTTGAATCGCTTAAAGAAATCTCTTCTTTTTCTAAAAATTCAAGCCCTAGAAAGGTTGTTTTTTTTTAAAAAAAGGTTAACTTATGAGAAAAGAAAGGATGTCTTTGATAGAAAAATTGAAAACCCAACCTCTGTACGAATAGGGACAAAGTTTATTCGAATAGAACAATTTCTATTAGAACGGGACCAAGATCCTATTCGAACAAATAAAGTTCTGATACAATTTGTTCGAATAAAGAAAGAGTCTATTTGAACAAAATAAGTTTTATTCAAATAGGACCAAAATCCTATTCGAACAATCATAGTTCTGAGTAAAAATGTTTGAATTGATACTAACTCTTATTCGAACAAGATCTTATTCGAACATAACAAAAGCCTGTTCGAACAGAGACCTATTTTTCTCAAAAAGACATATCACTTTCTATTCATACTCTGTAACATATGAAGGGCTTGGCATTTAGAGCATTGAGAAACAATCCCACATACTTACCTATTCAGTATTAGTCCAGCTGCACTCGTTCCATGTGCACTAGCTGACGACGGATAATCACAAAATAGTGCTAATACCTATTCAAGACACTAAATAAAACAAACTTCAAAATGATGTTTGAATCTCCCCCTTTGGCTTATTTTGTGTTAAAACTAGAGCTACAGGTAATAAAAGAAAATTGCAACTCAATGGATTGACTCACTCACTAAACATCAATTCTTAAAATCATATCCTCGGGAATCCCTACACACTAAACAAGATACATCACGTAACTGCTTCCATTCAAAATAAAGGATTTAGAAGGCAAACATTACTTACCTGGTTTACCTATCTAGAGCATCTCTCCCCCATTTTGACATAGATGAATAAAGGGTAAGCAAATTAGAAATAGAGATGAAGATAAACATATATCAGACACTCTTAGAACATCTATGCACAAAAAAACTGTTAATACATAGCATACCCAAAAATAACTACCAAAATAGAATATATGTGGTGTAAAGATAGGATAGGCTAAAGCAGACAGAGATAAAAAAAACACAAAATAGTCACTCTAAAGTGAATAAGATGAATAAAAGTCACATCAGACCTAAGAGTGCACATCTAGATCGGGAACGGGAGGACCACTCGAAGAGTCTCGAACTACACTACTAAGATTAGCTACAGAGGTCTACAGCCGACCGATAACCTCACGGAAAAGCTGAAACTGAGAGTTCACCAAACTGAACTGAGAGTTCATCTAACCAAACAAAGACTCCATATAGGTGGAGAAAGAAGAAATATCATGAGGTGTTAATCCAGTAGAAGCAGCTGGCACAGTAGTAGTAGCAGGCCTATACACAGCAGCTTACCCAGCTGCAGTGGGATCAGCCTCAGTCTCAGAGATCTCTGAACCCTCCTTTGACTCAGCTACTATGTGATTTTTTGCTCTTTACCCAATACTTATGATCAATAACTTCGTCCCTAGGATACCTTATCCTCGCGAAAGTCATTACCCACAACCGTTAGAAGCTGAGAAACAAATCTACTAAACGGCAAAGCCTGTGCATGAAGATCAGGGTTAGCAGTAAGAATCATCTCATGTATATGAACATTCACCAGGTCAAGACTATACCCCATACTGTACAAATAGACAAGGTAAAGCATATTACCCACCAAAACATTCTTATTCCCTAGTTGGGGAAGAATATTCTGAGGAGCAATCATATAAAATAGGCACAGTACAGTTGAAAGATTCTTGCACCTGATATAGGGTCCTTTCTTCTTCCCAGCGAAAAGAAGCCTCACCTCAATTTCCCTCTTAGATGGAAACTAATCAGGAACAGGAGGCCACTTTGTAAGTGTAATGGCCAAATTCTGTAAGCTTGAAATGGCTTTGGAATTCGCTATCACAGTAATGAACCTGTAATAATATTATAATGAAAATTAAGAAATAAAATAGATGATTTTAGCGTGGAAAACTTATGAATAGGTAAAAAAAACCACGACCTCGAGTGGAGGATTTTTGCTGAAAGTATCTTTATTGCTTGAGGCGGATATCTTATCACAAGTGATCTCTAAAAATAGAAAATGCTTAAGTCTTGTAACTAAGATACTTTGATTATTTATTGAGAATCTAGAATACATAATTTCTAGGTGATCTCTTGCATAATATTTCTGGTCTTTCTCTCTTCTAGAACTTTTCCTTTATATAGGTCTTCTTCGCAGCTCTTCATCGTACTGGAGCACATTTTCCAAATAATGTGGTTAGTGGCGGTTGACTGAGTAACTGACGAGTTCATAAAAGATAGGTATCTTTGACTGATTCAGGTTTTTCAGTTTAAGTTTGACCCACGTTCTTCTCCAGTTCATGGAGTATGTTGAAATGTTGACTGGAGAAGCTATGTTGAAAAATGCGTGAGCATGAGATGGAGGTTATTCGAACTGGTGACAGCTCGATTCAAAGTGAGATCGTGGGATAGGTTTCTTCAATAGCCCCCTCGCAACCGAAGTCACGAGTGGCTTTGGTTGAGAAAAAATCTAAGGGTAATTGGTATTTGGGTTTCGAAAATTGTGAATAAATAACGAAGTCATGAAGGTGTTGACGTTTTGGAAGTTGTGCGATTATTGAAATTTAATAGGTATTAAATGATGATGTTGATGCTGATGTATGTGACGGTTTTAACTTGAAAAGTTATGTCATGAATAAATTATAACGCTTGGGAAAATGTACCTACACAAGAAATCTTGTGTTATATAAATAGTACCTATAGAAAATCTTTTGAGCAGTGCATGCATGCTCTTTATAAAATTATCAATGGCGAAGACTCGTAGCATGGTCCTTGAAGAGAAGATTGTGACTAAAATGTAAATATTAAAGTTAAAGTACTTAGGGGATCAATCCTTGGCAATGGCGATGCCTGCTCCTGTTCCACCGACGTACCACGGCATGTCGGATGACGAAGCGATTGAAGCTGAGGAAGAGTTCTACTGTAAGTGAAGGTTTCATGTCATCGTCATGTTAGGCGAGGACTGGTGGGCCTGTCTCTGTACCCTTACGGAAGACAGGGTTAGGGCTACAGATGCTAGGATAGGCATAACTACGGGGCAGTTATGCTGATTTCTTGTATCGCCATGGAATCTAAGGTGAGGCCCTCTTCATCTCTACCAACTCTTTGGTGGTGGCGGTTTTAGAGGAGGGGGTGATGGTAGTGGAGGAGGGAGACAATAATTGAGAGTTTGCTTCTGCATTTCCATCATGCTTTGGTGCTCAGTAGACCTTTAGTTTGAGAATTTGGCTCTATCACCGAGTCTACTGCTTGAATTGTTTTCATTAAAAGTTTGATTAGACTTCAACCAAACTCATGCGAGGGAAGCTCTATATTGTTTCAAATTTTAGCTTTGTATCAGGGTAAAAGATCACTGGTGCAAGAAGAGCTGGAGGAGTTGATGCGTCAACGCGCCTGAATTACCTGCAGCTTTAAAAATTAGTTGAAAACTTGTTATCTGTAAAGTAGATGGAGTTCGGTACCCGACGGATAATGCTTCTGTTGTATTCCTGAGATCGTTGTTCTGAAAAACTTGTTATCTGTAAAATTGTATGTAATGTTTTTGACATGAATAAATATTGGTCATTCAATTACTTGCGTTTATTGTAGATATCGATCTAAATTATTATGAAGAATATATATGTACAAATATTGCAAGTACTGCCTCACTTTATTTGAACTGATATAAGTATGTGTGAGAATTTGTGTTGTGATGTAAGTAGATTCGGTAGCGGTTGTTAAAAGGTTGTAGGCAAAAAATTTCATGAATTTAGCAATACAAAAATTCGTTTTAATAGAGTTTAATGGAAGAACAAATTTAGTTAGGATAACTTGACCTAGAAAGCAATATAAAGGAAGAGCTCGAAGGAAGAGATAAGTTCAAATATTTTACTCAAGATTTTGGGGTTTTCTGTTATGAGATAAAAGGTAAAAATCACATTTTGTTAGGAAAGTGAGTGGAAAACATATAAATATGGGTAGGATGATTTGTGATGATGGAGAAGATGTTAGGATGGTGCGGACTCGATTTCTGAGGATTCGTCATGCCGCGGAGGGGCGATTGGCTAAAAGATAGTTAAAGTGCTGGAGAGGATTTTTTGTGTATTTGGTTACGATGCTGAGTTACCAGTGAGGGAGTGTCAGCTCGAAGGATTAGATGTTAGGAGTAGGGAACGTGAGTATGACCGGTACTTCTATGAGGTATGCTTTCGTGTATTGGTGCTGAATCCCACAGCTCGAGAAGAAATGGTTAAATTGATTGTTGAGGCCGAGATTGAATTCAAAGATGGTTGATTGAATGGTAATGTGATTGGATGTGGTCGTTCGGGTTGTCTAGATGTAATAATGTAAAACGTGTTTATTACAGATACATATAAGTTTGTTGATTTTTAGCAGAAAATTATGTACATCAAAGGGATCCTCAATAATTCCAAATGTTGTTGAAACTGTTGTGATAAATACTTTAAATATTTTTGGAAATTTTCTCAGCTTTGAGAATGACACCACTATCACTATAATTATGATAGACAAGGATAGAGAAACATAAATGAGGAAATGCATGCTTCTTGTTTTGTTTTGTATGTAAAGCTACCAAGATCTGATATCGAGTAGGGTGAGTTATCATGAGTGTGGGAAGGTCAGAAAAAATATGGAAACAGGAGAGAAAAATATGTTAAAATATTGAGGGGAAGGGTAATGATGGAAAGTCTGTTTCATTGAAAAGGTACAAGACGTCTGACATAGATAGTAGAAAGGATGCCTCAGTTCTGAAATTGAGGACGGGTCGTGCAAGGTGCTATAACTTCCAGCCGCTAGAGAGAGAAAAGATAAATAGTGCTTCTTCCTCATCATTCAAACGTTTTTCCATTTCTGAATATTAAAAGAGCACAAAGAGAGAGGCGCAATTTTTTTTCAGAGGACCTGATAATAACTTATCTGAGGGTAATCAACGGTTGAAGAGAGTGAAAGATATTGGATTACGCAGGTGGCTATATAGCAGCGTCATGAGGGAAGGGTTTAGCGTTACTGCGGATTCATATTTGGATTCTGACGGTTAGTAGAGAAGTACACAATATATGTGTATTTGTGCAAACCATTTTTGAAGCAAATCTTAACAACAACTATACATGGCAATTTTTTGTAATTTTGACATATACACAGAATATATAAAAGATATGTTATATGTTGATATGACCGATTTGTATGAAATAATAATAGATAGCTGAACCTGTATGTAGGTCGAGTATGAGAGGCAGTCGTGTAGGGTCGAAAACTTGTATGTAGAAATTGTAGTTGAAATGGATAGTTCACTTGTTACCGAGGTATCGACCTCTGATCGGACAATTGAGTATGATATTGTGGTTGAAGTAGGGTTGGAACCATTTCCATGTTTTCTTGGTCACTTAGTGTCCTATCCACCAGGTTCGGATGTATTTAGAGAATTTTCTAAAGCCAAGGCTACTGTAGGAGGGATATGGGGTAATTGTATATAATTTGTCGGTAGGTAGTTTAGGGGTTGCATGCACGGTACCGACTGGGAAAGAATTTTTTTTTTGTTGGTGGATTTAGAGGTGGAAAAATGAGATAGGGGCATAAATGAATCAATCTCATTAGAATACTTTGATGGGGGTGTTCATAGTGACCTTGAAGAAGATTTTATGTGTTACCTATCTCAATTAGAGTACGAGTTGAGTCTTCCCCTTACCAACTTGGCGATGGGGATTATGAATGCAATTGTGGAATGCCCGTGCAATTGAATGGAAATATGTAGGAGGTAATTAGTGCTTGTGACCACCTGAATGAAAGGAAGGAGAACGAGGGGAAGGTGAGGAGGATATTCCCTGAGGATGTGTTGCAATTTAATAGGGTGAAGAATTATTATACTAGTGGTGGGACATACTTTTGTGCGAGCGTAGCTCGGCCTCGCTTCTTTGATCTAAATTTTGCAGGTCAAGCCTGGAATGATAACGTCATATGGGTGAAGGGTAATTACATTGAGAGATATGACGAAGATCCTTTGGACCATCGATTTAGAACTGTAAAACAAAGTAAGTATGACCATACATAAATAATATTACTGATGTGTTTGAACTTATGCCTGCAAATGCTGATAAAAATGTTTTATATGGCAGGTGAAATCGGGGGGACAAGGTTGCTGAAGAGCGATCTGCCTTGGTGGACGACCTCAAAGAGGTTGAGGA
This sequence comes from Kingdonia uniflora, assembly GCA_014058105.1. Lineage (NCBI taxonomy): Eukaryota > Viridiplantae > Streptophyta > Magnoliopsida > Ranunculales > Circaeasteraceae > Kingdonia > Kingdonia uniflora. Next base: position 2,685,410 of record JACGCM010000696.1, read on the forward strand.
GAGGGCTAGATTGGCGATCCTACACGGTGAGGAAGATATGAGCAAGATTGTAAGTCTATACGGATTATGCGAAAAAGATTATGGATTGAGTTTTGAGTTGCTGTTGAGGTCGATTTTTGTTCCGCAGGTTGCTCGACTAGAGATGGGGATCTGGGTTGGAGTTGAGAAAGATAAGTCTGAGCTGATGAGGATGAAAATCGAGCTTGAGAAAAAGTTAGCTCGAGCTAAAGTTGATATCGTTACGGACGCCAAGCAGCCGGAGGCTCTAAAGGCTTCCCATACCGTAGCAATTGGTCAGTGACAGGTAGAGGTGAGAGCCAATTTTGGAGGAGATGGTGGAGGAGCACGATAGGCTGAGGCACCACCTGATGTTGAAAGGATACTCTGAGGAGGAGATAAATGCCATTAAGGCGGACGCCTACATTGAGGAGGAAGATGATGAAGGGATGAAGGAGGTCGCGCTGGAAGTAATTGACAGGTTAGACGGTGCCCCTCGTCAGATAGGGTTGGATAACCAAGGGGACGATAACAAACTCCCGGAGGGAAAGCACGAGAAGGTAGGATAGAGAAATGATTTGGTTTTGTATGAACATTTTTGATGGGTGTTGTAAACTGTTGGATTGTGTACATTGAATAGACTCTTAGGCTGAGTATTTTTTTTGTAACCCCCTTGTAGGCACTTAGAGAAATGAATCTCAGGATAAAAGACCAAGAGACTGAGCTTGCTGGGGAGAAAGAGATTTTCACATCCTCATTTTCTTCGCAAGATGAACTGCAGCTTAGATTGAAAAAGGCTTTTTGGCCAGTATGTTATATCGCCGCAAAGCTACATAGTAAATAGGATGTAGATGTAGGCCGCAAATTTTTCTATTAGCTTCGGGAAAATGTCATTAATATAGTGCCGGAATCTCATTTGGGAGGTTTGATCATTTTTAAGAGTTTCTTTTTGACCAAAAACACTTTAAGATAGTTAGCAAATAAATTGTAATACTCACAGTTTGAATTTTACACCGGTGCCGATTTCGCACCTTTACGAAGCTATAAATCACAATTCCGAGAAGCATGGCAGCCGACAACTTGTTTTGAAGTATGGATCGAGTTTAAGATTAATATTTTTACCGACAGTACTCTGAGATATTTACCTAATGAATCAGAATGCTCCCGGTTTGTGTAACTTTTAAATCAATACCGACTTCGCACCTCCCCGATAGTTTTGAATGTAATTATATGAAGCCTTGCTACTGTCAACTAGTTTTCATGGTTGAATCACGATATAGAGTATCCTTTTGGCCGACTGGACTCTATGATTGTTACCATAAGCATCGCGATTCTCCCGATTTATATTTTTGAACGATACCAATTTCGTACTTCACCGATGGTTTAGATTGCAATACCGAGAAGCTTGGCTACTGGCAACTTGTTTGCGAGTTTGGTCTGGGTTTAAAAGTTCTTTTTTGACCGAAAATAATCTAAGATAGTTTCCAAATAAATTGCAGTACTCGAGGTTTAGATTTTGGATTGGAACCATTTTCGCACCTCTCCGATGGTTTATATTACAATTCTAAAAAATGGGTTACCACAATCTTATTTGGATGGTTTGATTATGTTTGAGAGTTTCTTTTTGACCGAAAACAATTTAGGATAGTTACCAAATAAATTGTATTACTCCCAGTTTGAATTTTACTCTGGTAGCAATTTTGCACCTCTATGAAGGTTTTGATCGATATTCCGAGAATCATAGTTACCGAGAATATATTTTCAAGTACGGATAGAGTTTAATATATTTTTTTTAACCGACAGTACTCCAAGATATTTACCTAATGAATCACAATACTCCCGGTTTGAGTAAGTTTTTGACTGGAACTGAGTTCGCACCTCTCTGATGGTTTTGATTTCAATTATGAGAAGTTTGGCTACTGGCAACTTGCTTTCGAGGTTGGATCGTGCTTTAGAGTTTCATTTAGACCGACTGCACTCTAAGATTGTTTCCATATGAATCGTTATACTCCTAATTTATTTTTTTGAACGATGCCAATTTCGTACCTCTCCGATAGTTTAGATTACAATTCCGAGAAGCTTGGCTTTTGGCAACTCGTTTGCGATGTTGGTCCATGTTTAAGAGTTTCTTTTAGATCGAAACCACTCTAACATAGTTTCAAAATTAATCACAATACACCAGGTTTTAATTTTTGATTGGTACCATTTTCGCACCTCTCCGATGGTTTAGATTTCAATTCTAAACTTTTTGGCTGAAAACACTTTAAGATAGTTACCAAATAAATTGTAATACTCCCGATTTGAATTTTACACCGGTACCGATTTCGCACCTCTACAAAGCTTTAGATCGTATTTTTGAGAAACATGGCTACCGACAACTTGTTTAAAAATAAGGATCGAGTTTAAGATTAATATTTTTACCTACAGTACTCTGAAATATTTACTTAATGAATCGCAATACTCCCAGTTTAAGTGAATTTTTGACCGCTACCAACTTCGCACCTCTCTGATAGTTTTTAATGCAATTATCAGATGTTTGGCTATTGGCATCATGTTTTCATGGTTAGATTGTGATTTAGAGTTTATATTTGACCGACTTAACTCTAAGATTGATACCATATGAATCGCTATTCTCCAGATTTATATTTTTGAGCGATACCAATTTCGCACCTCTCCGATGGTATAGATTGCAGTTCAGTGAAGTTCAGCTACTGGCAACTCGTTTGCGAGGTTGTATCATGTTTAAGAGTTTCTTTTTTATCGATAACAATCGAAGATAGATACAAAATGAATAGCAATACTCCCAGTTTAAGCTTTTGAGCGGTACCTTTCTCGCACCTCTCTGATGGTTTATATTTAAATTCTAAAAACTTTGCTGCTAGAATCTCATTTGGGTGGTTTGATCAAGTTCAAGAGTGTCTTTTTGACCGTAAAAACTTTAAGATTGTTACCAAATAAATTCTAATACTCCCGATTTGAATTTTACACCGGCACCGATATCTCACCTCTCCAATGGATTATCTTTAAATTCTTAAAACACGTCAAGATAGTTAGCAAATAAATTGTAATACTCCCGGTTTGAATTTTACACCGGTACCGATATCGCACCTTTATGAAGCTATAGATCGTAATTCTGTGAAGCATGGCTGCCAGCAACTTGTTTGAAAATATGTATCATGTTTAAGATATTTTTTTAGCGATAGTACTGTAAGATATTTGCCTCATCAATCACAGTAGTCCCGGTTTGAGTGAGTTTTTGACCGGTTCTGACTTCGCACCTCTTCGATGGTTTTGATTGCAATTATGTGATGCTTGGCTACTTGCAACTTGCTTTCGTGGTTGGATCGTGCTTTAGAGTTTCATTTTGACCGATTGCACTCAAGATTGTTACCATATGAATCTCTATACTGCCAATTTATATTTTTGAATGATACCAATTTGGTTCCTCTCCGATGGTTTAGATTGTAATTCCGATAAGCTTGGCTAATGGCAACTCGTTCGCGAGGTTGAATCGCGTTTAAGAGTTATTGTTTAACAGACAACCCTCTAAGATAGTTACCAAATGAATCACAAAACTCTCAGTTTGAGTATTTGACCGGTAACATTTTTAATCCACTCCAATGCTTTTTATTATAATTCCGAAAACTTGTCTACCGAATCTCATTTGGGAGGTTTGATTATGTTTAAGAGATTAATTTTGACTGAAAATACATTAAGATAGTTACCATATAAATTGTAATACTCCCGGTTTGAATTTTTCACAGGTACCGATTTCGCACCTCTACGAAGCTTTTAATTACATTTCCGAGAAACATGGTTACCGACAACTTGTTTGAAAGTATGGATCAAGGTTAAGATTTCAATTTCATCCAATAGTACTAGGAGAATTTTACCTAACGAATCGAAATACTTCAGGTTTAAGTGACTTTTCTGCCGGTACTAACTTCGCGCCTCTTCGATCGTTTTGTTAAAAATTATGGGAAGCTTGGCTACAGGAAATTTGTTTCATTTGTTAGATCACGTTTTAGCGATACATTTTGACCGACTGCACTCTAAGATTGTTACCATATTAATCGCTATACTCTCGATTTATATTTTTGAAAGATACCAAGTTCGTACCTCTCCGATGGTTTGGATTGCAATTCTGTGAAGTTTGGCTACTAGCAACTCGTTTGCGAGGTTGGATCGTGTTTAAGATTTTCTTTTTGACCGACAACACTCCAAGATAGTTACCTAATGAATCATAATACTCCTGGTTTGAGTTTTTGACGGGTACAGTTTTTGTACCTCCCCAATGGTTTATATTGCATTTCTGAAAAGTAGGCTACCGAAATCTCATTTGGGTGATTTCATCATGTTTAGGAGTTTCTTTTTGTCCTAAAATTCGTTAAGATATTTACCAAATAAATTCTAATACACCCGGTTTGAATTTTTCATCGGTACCGATTTCACAAAACTACGAAGCTGTATATTGCAATTCTGAGATGCAGGGCTACCTACAACTTATTTGAAAGTATGGATCATGGCAAAAAAAAAATTTTCTGACAATTCTTTATGATGTTTACCTAATGAATCGTAATACTCCCGATTTGAGTGAGCTTTTGACTGGTACCAAATTCGAACCGCCCCGATGGTTTTGATTGTAATTATGGGAAGCTTGGCTACTGGTAACTTGTTTTTAAGGTTTGATCGTGTTTTAGAGTTTTCTTTTAACTGACTACACTTAAAGATTGTAAACATATGAATCGCTATACTCCCAATTTATATTTTTAAATAATTCCAATTTCGAACCATTCCGTTGGTTTAGATTGTAATTCCGAGAATCATAGCAACTGGCAATTCATTTGCGAGGTTGGATCGCATTTAAGAGTTTCTGTTTGACCGACAAAACACTAAGGTAGTTCCCAAATGAATCGCTATACTCTTAGTTTATGTTTTTGACAGATACCATTTTCGCACCTCTCCGATGGTTTATATTACAATTCAGTAAACTTGGCTACAATAATCTCATTTAGGAGATTTGATCATTTTTAAGAGTTTCTCTTTGACCAAAAACACTTTAAAATAGGAGTCTAATAAATTGTAATAATCCCAGTTTAAATTTTACACGGTACCGATTTCGCACCTCTACAATGCTTTAGATCGCAATTCCGTAAAGCATGGCTACCAACAACTTGTTTGATAATATGTATCGTGTTTAAGATATTTATATAGCGATAGTCCTCAAACATATTTGTCTCATGAATCATAGTAGTCCCGGTTTGAGTGTGTTTTTGACCGGTTCTGACTTCGCACCTCTACGATGGTTTTGATGGCAACTATGTAAAGCTAGGCTGCTGGCAACTTGTTTTCGTGGTGGGATCGTTTTTTAGAGTTTCATTTTGACCGATTGAACTTTAAAATTTTTACCATATGAATCGCTATACTGCCGATTTATATTTTTGAATTATACAAATTTTGTACCTCTCCGATGGTTTAGATTGCAATTTCGATAAGCTTGGCTAATGGCAACTCATTTGCATGGTTGGATCATGTTTAAGAGTTTTTGTTTAACAGACAACCCTCTAAGATAGTTACCAAATGAATCACAAAACTCTCGGTTTGAGTATTTGACCAGTACCATTTTTGAACCTCTCCAATGATTTTAATTACAATTCTGAATATTTGTCTACCGAATCTCATTTGGGAGATTTGATCATGTTTAAGAGATTAATTTTGCCCAAAAATACATTAAGAAAGTTACCAAATAAATTGTAATACTCCCAGTTTGAATTTTTCACCGGTACAAATTTTGCACCTCTATGAAGCTTTAAATTACAATTCTGAGAAGCATGGCTACCGACAACTTGTTTTAAAGTACGGATCGAGGTTAAAACTTTAATTTTTACCAATAGTACTCTAATATATTTACCTAATGAATCGGAATACTTCCGGTTTAAGTAACTTTTTGACCGGTAGCAACTTCGCGACTCTCCGATTGTTTTGATAGCAATTATGAGAAACTTGGGTACTGGAAACTTGTTTTCAAGGTTTAATTTTGATTTAGAGTTTCCTTTTGGCCGACTGCACTCGAAGATTGTTTCCATATAAATTGTTATTCTCCCATTTTATATTTTTAAACGATACCAACTTCGCGCCTCTCCGATTGTTTTGATAGCAATTATGTGAAACTTGGCTACTGGCAACTTGTTTTCAAGGTTTAATTGTGATTTAGAGTTGGATCGTGTTTATCAGTTTCTATTTGGCAGACAACACTCTAAAAAAGTTACCAAATTAATCGCAAAACTCCTGGTTTGAGTTTTCAAACGGTTCCATTTTTGCACCTCTCCGATGGATTATATTACAATTCTAAAAATTTGGCTACCAGAATCTCATTTGGGAGGTTTGATCATTTTTATGAGTTTCTCTTTGACAAAAAATTCTTTAAGATAGTTACCTAATAGATTGAAATACTTCTGGTTTGAATTTTATACCGGTACCAATTTGGCACCCCTACGAAGCTTTAGATCACAATTCCGAGAAACATGGCTACCGACAACTTGCCTAAAAGAATGTATATTGTTTAAGATTTTTTTTTTACCAACAAAAATTTACAATATTTATCTAATGAATCGCAATACTCCCGGTTTGAGTGAGTTTTTGACTAGAACTGACTTCGTACCACTTTGATGGCTTTGATTGCAATTATGAGAAGCTTAGCTACTGGCACCATGTTTTCATGGTTGGATCGTGCTTTAGAGTTTCATTTTGACTGACTACACTCTAAGATTGTTACCATATGAATCCTTATATTCCCGATTTATATTTTTGAATGATACGAATTTTGTACCTCTACGATGGTTTAGATTGCAATTCCGAGAAGCTTGGCTACAGGCAATTCGTTTGCGAGGTTGGATCGTGATTAAGAGTTTCAGCTTGACCGACAACGATATAAGATAGTTACCAAATGAATTACAATACTCCGGGCATGAGTTTTTGATTAGTACCATTTTCGCACCTCTCCGATGGTTTATATTACAATTCTAAAAGCTTGGCTACCAAAATCTTATTTGGGTGGTTTTATCGTGCTTAGGATTTTCTTTTTAACTAAAAACACTTTAAGATAGTTACCAAAAAATTGAAATACAACCGGTTTGAATTTTACACCGGCACCGATTTTGCTGCTCTACGAAGCTTTATATCGCAATTTCGAGAAGCATGGCTGCCGACAACTTCTTTGAAAGAATGGATCGAGTTTAGGATTATTTTTTTTACCGACAGCACTATGAGATATTTACCTAATGAATTGCAATAATCCTGGCTTAAGTGACTTTTTGACCGGTACCAAATTCGCACCTCTCTGATAGTTTAGATTGTAATTATGAGATGCTTTGCTACTGACAACTTGTTTTCATGGTTGGATTGTGATTTAGAGATTCCTTCTAACCGACTACACTCTAAGATTTTTACTATATGAATCGCTATTATCCCGATTTATATTTTTGATAAATACAAATTTAGTACCTCTGCGATGGTTTAGATTGCAATTCTGAGAAATTTGGCTACAGGCAAATTGTTTGTGAGGTTGGATCATGTTTAAGAGTTTCTTTTTGATAAACAACAATCTAAGATTATTACAAAATTAATCACAATACAATCGGTTTGAGATTTAGACCGGTACCATTTTTGCACCTCTCCGATGGATTATAATACAATTCTGAATACTTGGCTTCCAGAATTTCATTAGAGAGGTTTGATATTTATTATGAGTTTCATTTTGACTGAATTTACTTTATGATAGTCGCCAAATAAATTGCAATAATGTTGGTTTGAATTTTACACCGGTAGCGATTTTGCACCCCTACGAAGCTTTAGATCGCAATTCCGAGAAGCATGGCTACCGACAACTTGTCTAAAATAATGAATTGTGTTTAAGAATTATTTTTTACCGAAGGTAATCTATGATATTTACCAAATGAATCGCCATACTCCAGGTTTGAGGGAGTTTTTGACATGAACTGACTTTGTACATCTCTGATGGTTTTTATTGCAATTATGAGAAGCTTGGCTACTGGCAACTTGTTTTGAGGTTGGATCGTGCTTTAGAATTTCATTTTGACAGACCACACTCTATGATTGTTTGAAAGTATGGACCGAGTTTAAATTATTTTTTTTACCGATTGTACTCTGAGATATTTACCTAATGAATTGCAATACTTTCGTTTTGGGTGACTTTTTGATCGGTACCGACTTCGCACCTCCCCGATAGTTTTGATTACAATTATGAGAAGCTTGGCTACTGGCAACTTGTTTTCATGGCTGTTTCATGATTTAAAGTTTCCTTTTAGCCGACTGCGCTCTAAAATTGTAACCATATGAATCGCTATTCTCCCGATTTATATTTTTGAACGATACCAATTTCGTACCTCTTCGATGGTTTAGATTATAATTCTGTGAAGTTTGGCTACTGGCTACTCGTTTGCGAGGTTGGATTGTGTTTAAGAGTTTCTTTTGGAGAGACAACATTCTAGGATAGTTACCAAATGAATCCCAATACTTACGGCTTGAGTTTTTGACCGGTACCATTTTAGCACCTCTACGATAGATTATATTACAATTCTTTAAACTTGGCGGCTGGAATCTCATTTGGGAGGTTTGATCATTTTTAAGAGTTTCTTTTTGTCTGAAAACACGTTAAGATAGTAAGCAAATAAATTGTAATACTCCTGGTTTGAATTTTACACTGGTACCGATATCTTACCTTTACAAAGCTATAGATCGCAATTCCGATAGGCATGGTTACCGACAACTTGTTTCAAAGTATGGATCGAGTTTAAGATTATTTATTTTACTGATAGTACTCTGAGATATTTACCTAATGAATCGCAATTCTCTTAGTTTGAGTGACTTTTTGATCGGTACCGACTTTGTACCTCTCCGATAATTTTGATTGTGATTATCTGAAGCTTGGCTACGGGCAACTTGTTTTCATGGTTGGATCGTGATATAGAGTTTCCTTTTGGCTGATTACACTCTAAGATTGTTACCATATGAATTGCTATTCTCCCAATTTATATTTTTGAACGATACCAATTTTGTACCTCTCTGATGGTTTAAATTGCAATTCTGAAAAGCTTGGCTACTGGCAACTCGTTTGTGAGGTTGGTCTGTATTTTAGAATTTCTTTTTGACTGAAAACACTCTAAGATAGTTTTCAAATAAATTACAATACTCCAGGTTTGAGTTTTTGATTAGTATCATTCTCGCACCTCACCGATGGTTTATATTACAATTCTAAAAACTGGGTTACCAGAATCCTATTTGGGAGGTTTGATTATGTTTAAGAGTTTCTTTTTGACCAAAAATAATTTGCGATAGGTACCAAATAAATTGTATTACTCCCGATTTTAATTTTACTCCGGTACCGATTTTGCACCTTTATGAAGCTTTTGATCGCAATTCCGGGAAGCATAGCAACCGACAGCTTGTTTTAAAGTATGGATCGAGTTTAAGATTTTTTTTACCGACAGTACTCCAAGATATTTACATAATGAATCGCAATACTCCCAGTTTGAGTGAGTTTTAGACTGGAATTAACTTCGCACTTCTCTTATGGTTTTGATTGCAATTAAGAGATGCTTGGCTACTGCCAACTTGTTTTCAAAGTTGGATCGTGCTTTAGAGTTTTATTTAGACCGACTGGACTCTAAGATTGTTTTCATATGAATCGATATACTCCCGTTTATATTTTTGAGCGTTTCCAATTTCGTACCTCTCCACTGGTTTAGATTGCAATTCCGAGAAGCATGGCTATCGGCAACTCATTTGCGAAGTTGGTTCATGTTTAAAAGTTTATTTTTGACGGAAAATAGTCTAAGATAGTTTCATATTGGCTACTGGAAACTCATTTGTTCCTCTCTGATGGATTATATTTCAAATCAGAAAACTTGGCTGCCGAAATCTAATTTAGGAGGTTTGATCATTTTTAAGAGTTTCTTTTTGACCGAAAACACATCAAGATAGTTGTTAAGTAAATTATAATACTCCCGGTTTGAATTTTATATTGGTACCAATTTTGCACCTCAACAAAGATTTAGATCGCAATTCCGGGAAGCATTACTACCAACAACTTGTCTAAAATAATGGATTGTGTTTAAGATTTTTTTTTTACCGACAGTAATCTAAGATAATAATGAATCGCAATACTCCCTCTTTGAGAGAGTTTTTTACTAGAACTGACTTCGCACCACTCTGATGGTTTTGATTGTAATTATGAGAAGTTTGGCTTCAGGCAACTCGTTTGTGAGGTTGGATTGTGTTTAAGAGTTTTTGTTGAAGAGACAACACACTAAGATAATTTCTAAATGAATTGCAATACTCCCGGCTTGAGTTTGCGATCGGTACAATTTTTGCACCTCTCCGATGGATTATATTACAATTTTGAAAACTTGGCTGCCGGAATCTCATATGGGAGGCTTCATCATTTTTTAGAGTTTCTTTTGGCCGAAAGCACTTTAAGATAGTTAGTAAATAAATTGTAATGCTCCCAGCTTTAATTTTACACTGGTAGCAATTTCTCAAGTTTACGAAGCATGAGATCACAATTCCGAGAAGCATGGCTACCGACAACTTGTTTAAAAGTATGGATTGAGTTTAAGATTTTATTTTTACCGATAGTACTCTGAGAAATTTATCTAATGTATCGCAATACTCCTGGTTTGAGTAACTTTTTGATCGGTACCGACTTCGTACCTCTCCGATAGGTTTGATTACAATTATTAGAAGCTTGGCTATTGGCAACTTGTTTTCATGGTTAGATCGTGATATTGAGTTTCCTTTTGACCGACTTCACTCTAAGATATTTTCCATATGAATCACGATTCTCCCGATTTATATTTTTGTACGATACCAATTTGGTACCTCTCCGATGGTTTATATTGTAATTCCGAGATGTTTGGCTATAGGTAACTCGTTTACGATGTTGGATTGTGTTTAAAAGTTTCTTTTTGATAGACAACACTCTAAGATAGTTACCAAATGAATCGTAATACTCCCGATTTGAATTTATGATCGGTACCATTTTCATACCTCTCCGATAGATTATATTATATTTCTGAAAACTTTTATTCCGGAATCTCATTTGGGAGGTTTGATCATTTTTAAGAGTTTCTTATTGACTGAAAACCCTTTAAGATAGTTAGCAAATGAATTTTTATACTCCCGGTTTGAATTTTACACCGGTACCATTTTCGCACCTCTCTGATGGATTATAATACAATTCTGAATACTTGGCTTCCAGAATTTCATTTGGGAGGTTTGATATTTATTATGAGTTTCATTTTGACTGAAATACTTTATGATAGTTACCAAATAAATTGCAATACTCTCGGTTTGAATTTTACACCGGTACCGATTTTGCACCCCTACGAAGCTTTAGATCGCAATTCCAAGAACCATGCCTACCGACAACTTGTCTAAAAGAATAAATTGTGTTTAGGATATTTTTTTTTACCGATAGTAATCTATGATATTTACCTAATGAATCGCAATATTCCCGGTTTGAGGGAGTTTTTGACATGAACTGACTTCGTACCTCTTTGATGGTTTCGATTGCAATTATGAGAAGCTTGGCTATTGACAACTTGTTTTGAGATTGGATCATGCTTTAGAGTTTCATTTTGACAGACTGCACTCTAAGATTGTTTGAAAGTATGGACCGAGTTTAAATTATTTTTTTTACCGACAGTACTCTGAGATATTTACCTAATGAATTGTAATACTCTTGGTTTGAGTAAATTTTTGATCGGTACCAACTTGGCACCTTTTCGATAGTTTTGATTATAATTATGAAAAACTTGGCTACTGGCAACTTATTTTCATGGTTGTTTCTCGATATAAAGTTTCATTTTGACTGACTACACTATAAAATTGTTACCATATGAATCACTATTCTACCGATTTATATTTTCGAATGATACCAATTTCGTACCTCCCTGATGATTTAGATTGTAATTCTGAGAAATTTGGATACTGGAAACTCGTTTGTGAGGTTGGATTATGTTTAAGGGTTTCTTTTAGTGAGACAACACTCTTAGAAAGTTACCAAATGAATCGCAATACTCTCGGTTTTACTTTTTGATCGATACCATTTACGCACCTCTCCGATGGATTATATTATAATTCTGAAAACTTAGCTGCCGGAATTTCATTTGGGAGGTTTGATCATGTTTAAGAGTTTTTTTTTTACCGAAAGAACTTTAAGATAGTTAGCAAATATATTGTAATACTCACAGTTAGAATTTTACACTGGTACCAATTTCACACCTTTACGAAGCCATAGATCACAATTCCGAGAAGCATGGCTACCGACAACTTGTTTAAAAGTATGGATTGAGTTTAAGATTAATATTTTTGCCGATAGTACTGTGAGATATTTACCTAATGAATCGCAATACTCCTGGTTTGAGTAACTTTTTGATCGGTACCGACTTCGCACCTCCCCGATAGTTTTGATTGCAATTATAAGAAGCCTGGCTACTGTCAACTTGTTTTCATGGCTGAATCGCGATATAGAGTTTCCTTTTCACCGACCGTACTCCAAGATTGTTACCATATGAATTACTATACTTCCGATTTATATTTTTGAACGATACCAATTGTGATCTCGCCGATGGTTTAGATTGCAATTCCGAGTAGCTTGCTACTAGCAACTCGTTTGTGAGGTTTGATCGTGTTTCAGAGTTCCTTTTTGACCGATAGCACTCACAGATAGTTATAAAATGAATTGTAATATTCCGGTTTGAGTTTTTGACCGGTACCTTTCCCACACCTCTCCGATGGTTTATATTTCAATTCTGAAAACATGAATGCCGGAATCTCATTTGGGAGGTTTGATCATGTTTAATAGTATCTTTTTGGCCGAAAATACTTTAAGATTGTTATCAAATAAATTATAATACTCCCGATTTGAATTTTACACCGGTACCGATTACGCACCTCTACGAAGCTTTAAATCACAATTCCGTGACGTATAGCTACCGATAATTTGCTTAAAAGTACGGATCGTGCTTAAGATTTTTTTACCGACAGTACACTATGATATTTCCTAATGAATCGTAATACTCCCGGTTTGAGTAAGTTTTTGACCGGTACCGACTACGCACCTTTCCGATCTTTTTTATTGCAATTATGAGAAGTTTAGTTACTGGCATCTTGTTTTCACGGTTTTATCATCTTTTAGAGTTTCCTTTTGATCGACTGCACATTAAGATTGTTACCATATGAAATGCTATACTCTCAATTTATATTTCTGAACGATACCAATTTTGTACCACTGCGATGGTTTTGATTGTATTTATGAGAAGTTTGGCTACTGGCAACTTGTTTTCGAGGTTAGAACGTGTTTTAGTGTTTCCTTTTGACCGACCGCACTCTAAGATTGTTACCATATGAATTGCTAAACTCTCGATTTATATTTTTGAACTATACCAATTTTGCACCTCCCCGATGGTTTAGATGGTATTTCCGAGTAGCTTGGCTACAGGAAATTTGTGTGTGAGGTTGGATCCCGATTAGAATTTTCTTTTTGACCGATAACTCTATAAGATAGTTACAAAATGATTAGCACTATTCCCGATTACAAAATGGTTTATATTGCAATTCTGAAAACATGGCAGCCAGAATCTCATTTGGGAGGTTTGATCATGTTTTAGTGTTTCTTTTTTACCGAAAATACTTTAAGATTGTTACCAAATAAATTGTAGGGCTCCCTCTTTGAATTTTACACCAATGCCGATTTCGCACCTCTACGAAGCTTCAGATCATAATTTCGTGAAGCATGGCTACCGTCAACTTATTTAAAAGTATGGATCCTATTTAAGATTAATTTTTTACAGACAAAACTCAAAGATATTTACCTAATGAATTGAAATACTCCCGGTTTTAGTGAGTTTTTGGCCGGAACTATCTTCGCACCTCTACGATGGTTTTGACAGTAATTATGAGAAGCTTGGCTACTGGCAACTTGTTTACAAGGTAGGATCACGTTTTAGAGTTTAATTTTAACCAACTACCCTCTAAGATTGTTACCATATGAATCGTTATACTCCCAATTTATATTTTTGATCAATACCAATTTCGTACCTCTATGATGGTTTATATTACAATTTGATAAAGCTTGGCAACTGGCAACTCGTTTGCGAAGTTGGATCGTGTTTAAGACTTTCTTTCTGATCGACAAAACTCTTGGATTATAGCCAAATGAATCGCATTACTCCTGGTTTGAGTTTTTGAACAGTACCATTCTCGCATATCTTCTATGGCTTATATTACAATTCTGAAAACTTTGCTGCCGGAATTTCATTTGGGATGTTAGATCATGTCTAAGAATTTCTTTATGACCGAAAATACTTTCAGATTGTTATCAAATTAATTGTAATAGTCCCAGTTTGAATTTTACACCGGTAGCGATTTCGCACCTCTACGAAGGTTTAAATCGCAATTCTGAGAAGCACGGCAACCGACAATTTGTGTAAAAGTATGGAACGAGTTTAATATTTTTCGAATACATACAGTACCCTATGATTTTTACCTAATGAATCTCAATACCCACGTTTAATTTAGTTTTTGACCGGTACTGACGTCGCACCTCTCCGATGGTTTTGATTGCAATTATGACAAGCTTGGCTACTGGCAACTTGCTTTCGAGGTTGAATCGCGTTTTAAAATTTCATTTCGACCGACTGCACTCTAAGATTGTTACCATATGAATTCGTACCTTCCCGATGGTTTATATTATAATTTTTAAAAACTTTTCTACCAAAATCCAATTAGGGATGTTTGATCATGTTTATGAGTTTCTTTTTTACCGATACTACTTTCAGATAGTTACCATTTTAATTTTAATACTCCAGGTTTGAATTTTATATCGGTACCGATATTGTACCTCTAAGAAGCTTTACAATGCAATTTCGAGTTTGGATCGTGCTATATAGTTTCCTTTTGACCAAGTGCACTCCAAGATTGTTACCATATCAATTTCTATATTCCCAATTTATATTTTTGAATGATACCAATTTCATACCTCTCTTATGGTTTTGATTGCAATTATGAAATGTTTGGCTACTAACAACTTGTTTTCGAGGTTGGATTGTGTTTTAGATTTTCCTTTTGACCGACCGCACACTAAGATGGTTACCATATGAATTTCTATACTCCCGATTTATATTTTTTAACGATACCAATTTTGCACCTCTCCGATGGATTAGATAGAAATTCTAAGAAGCTTGGCTACTGGCAACTGGTTTCTGTGGTTAGATCATGTTTAAGAGTTTCTTTTCTTGCGATAACCCTCTAAGATAGTTAAAAAATGAATAGCAATACTCCCATTTTGAGTTATTGACCGACAACTTGCTCATATCTCTCCGATGGTTTATATTACAGTTCTGAAAACTTTGCTGCCGAAATCCCATTTGGGAGATTTGATCATGATTAAGAGTTTCTTTTTACCAAAAATACTTTAAAGATTGTTACAAAATAAATTTTAATACTCCCTCTTTGAATTTTACACCGGTACCGACTTCGCACTTATACGAAGCTTTAAATCATAATTTCGAGAAGCATGGCTACCGACAACTTGTTTAAAAGTATGGATCGTGATTTAGATAATTTTTTTACCGACATTATTCTAAGATATTTACCTTATGAATCACAATATTCCTTGTTTGAGTAAGTTTTCGACGGGAACTAACTTAGCAACTCTCCGATGGTTTTGATTGCAATTACGAGAAGTTTTGCTACTGGCAACTTGTTTTCGAGGTAGGATCGCGTTTTGGAGGTTTATTTTGACTGACTGAACTCTAAGATTGTTACCATATGAATCGCTATACTCCTGATTTATATTTTTGAACGATACCAATTTCGTACCTCTCTGATGGTTTCGATTGCAATTTCGTGAAGCTTGGCTGCTGACAACTCGTTTGGGAGGTTGGATCACGTTTAGGAGTTTTCTTTTGACCGACTAAACTCAAAGATTGTAACCAAATGAATCACATTATTCCCGGTTTGTGTTTTTTACCGGTACCATTCACGCACCTCTCCGATGGTTTATATTACAATTTTGAAAACTTAGCTGCCGGATTCTCATTTGGGAGGTTTGATCAAGTTTAAGAGTTTCTTTTTGACCGAAAATTCTTTAAGATTATTTCCAAATAAATTGTAATAATCCTGGCTTGTATTTTACACCTGTACCGATTTCGCACCTCTACGATGCTTTAGATCGTAATTCAGGGATGCATGGCTACCGATAATTTGCGTAAAAGTATGGATCGTGATTAAGAAAAAAAAATTGCCGACAGTACTTCATGATATTTACCTAATGAATCGCAATACTCTCAGTTTGAGTGAGTTTTTGACCGGTACTGACTTCCCACCTCTACGATGGTCTTGATTGAAATTATGACAAACTTGACTACTGGCAACTTTTTCTTGATGTTGGATCCCGTTTTAGAGTTTCATTTTGACCGATTACAAGCTAAGATTGTTACCATATAAATTGCTATACTTCCGATTTATATTTTTGAATGATACTAATTTCTTACATCTCCGATGGTTTAGATTGAAATTTCGAGAAGCTAGGCTACTAGCAACGCATTAGCGAGGTTGGATCGTCTTTAAAAGTTTCTTTTTGACCAACCAAACTATGAGATTGTAACTAAAGGAATCGCAATACTCCCGATTTGAGTTTTTGACCATTACCATTTTTGTACCTCCCCAACTGTTTATATTTCAAATTTGAAAACTTTGCTACCGAAATCTCATTTGGGAGGTTTGAACTAATTTAAGAGTTTCTTTTTGACCGAAAATACTTTAAGATAGTTACCAAATAAATTACAATATTCCCGGCTTGAATTTTACTCCGGTACCGATTTCGTACCTCTACGAAGCTTTACATCGCAATTCCGAGAAGCATGGCTACCGACAACTTGTTTGAAAGTATGGATCGTGTTTAAGATTTTTTTTTAATGACAGTACTCTAAGAAATTTACCTAATGAATCGCAATACACCCGGTTTGAGTGAGTTTTTGACCGGTACCGACTTCGCACCCCTCCAATGGTTTTGATTGTAATAATGAGAAGTTTGGCAACTTGAAACTTGTTTTCGAGGTTGGAACGTGTTTTAGAGTTTCCTTTTAACCGACTTCTCCCTAAAATTGTTGCCATTTGAATTGCTATTTTCCCGATTTATATTTTTGAATGATACCAATTTCGAACCTGTCCGATGGTTTTGATTGTAATTATGATAAGTTTTGCTACTGGCAACTTGTTTTCGTTGCTGGATCGTGTTTTAGAGTTTCCTTTTGACCGAAAGCACTCTAAGATAGTTACCATATGAATTGCTATACACCCAATTTATATTTTTGCTTGATACCAATTTTGTACCACTTTGATGGTTTTGATTATAATTCTGACTTGCCTGGTAACTAGCAACCCTTTTGTCTGGTTGGATCGGGTTTAAGAGTTTCTTTTTGACCGATAATACTCAAAGATAGTTATAAAATGAATCAAAATATTCCAGTTTGAGTTATTGACCGATTCCATTTTTGCTCCTCTTCGATGGATTATATTACAATTCTAAAAAATTTGCAACCGAAATCTTTTTTGCGAGGTTTGATCTTGTTAAAGAGTTTTTTTTTACCGAAAACCCTTTAAGATAGTTACGAAATAAACTAAAATACTCTTGGTTTGAATTTTACACCGCTACCGAATTCGTACCTCTACGGAACTTTCAATTACAATTCTGAGAAGCATGGCTACTGACATCTTGTCTGAATGTATGGATCGTGTTTAAGATTTTTTTCAACGACAGTACTCTAAGATATTTACCTATTGAATCGCAATACACATGGTTTGAGTGAGTTTTTGGCCTGTACCGGCTTCACCCCTCCCCCTTATTTTTAACTGCAATTTTGAGAATCTTGGCTACAAGCAACTTGTTTTCATGGTTGGATCAAATTTTAGAGTTTCCATTTGACCGACTGCACTATAAGATTGTTACCAAA
This sequence comes from Kingdonia uniflora, assembly GCA_014058105.1. Classification (NCBI taxonomy): domain Eukaryota; kingdom Viridiplantae; phylum Streptophyta; class Magnoliopsida; order Ranunculales; family Circaeasteraceae; genus Kingdonia; species Kingdonia uniflora. The sequence goes on from JACGCM010000696.1 coordinate 2,703,445, forward strand.
TGAATCGTTAAACTCCCGATTTTTATTTTTGAACTATACCAATTTCCTACCTCTTTTATGGTTTAGATTGCAATTTTGAAATGCTTGGCTAGTGGCAACTAGTTTGCGTGGGTCGATCGTGTTTGAGAGTTTCTTTTTGACCAAAGACACTATAAGATAGTTACCAAATGAATCGAAATACTTTCGGTTTGATTTTTTGACCGATACTATTTTTGATCTCTCCGATTGCTTATATTGCAATTCTAAAACTTTTTTTTCGGAATCATATTAGGAAGGCTTGATCATGTTTAAGAGTTTCTTCTTGACCAAAAGCCCTTAAAGATAGTTACCAAATAAATTGAAATACTCCCGGTTTAAATTTTACACCGCTACCGATTTCACACCTCTACAAAACATTAAATCACAATTCCGAGCAGCATGGCTACCGACACCATGTTTGAAAGTATGGATCGCATTTTAGATTTTCTTTTTAACGATAGTACCCTAATATATTTTCCTAATGAATCGCAATACGCCCGGTTTAAGTGAGTTTTTAATCGGTACCGACTACGCACCTTTTCGATAGTTTTGATTGCAATTATGAGAAGCTTGGTTACTCGCAACTTATTTTCATGGTTGGATCATAATTTAAAGTTTCCATTTGAACGATTGTACTCTAAGATTATTCCCATATGAATCGCTATACTCCCAATATATATTTTTGAATGATACCAATTTTGAACCATATTTATGGTTTAGATGGCTATTCCGAGAAGCTTGGCTACTGTCAACTAGTTTTCGTGGGTGGTTCATGTTTAAATGCTTTTTATAACCAACAGCACTCTAAGATAGTTACCAAATGAATCACAATACTCCTTGTTTGTGCTTTTGACCGATACCATTTCCGTACCACTTCGATGGTTTATATTATAATTCGAAAAACTTTACTACCGGAATCTTATTTGGGAGGTTTGATCATTTTTAAGAGTTTCTTTTTGGCCGAAAACCCTTTAAGATAATTACAAAATAAATGGAAATACTCCCGGTTTTAATTTTACACCAATTCCGATTTCGCAGTTCTTCGAATCATTAAATCATAATTCCGTGAAGCATGGCTGCCGACATTTTGCTTGAATGTATGGATCGTGTATACAACTTTTTTTTAATGGCAGTACTCTAAGATAAATACCTAATGAATCGTAATTCACCCGGTTTGAGTGAGTTTTGGGCCGGTACCGACTTCACACCTTTCTGATAGGTTTGATTGCAATTATAAGAAGCTTGGCTACTGGAAACTTGTTTTCATGGTTGGATCGTGTTTTAGAGTTTCCTTTTTACCGACTGCACTCTAAGATTGTTCCCATATGAATCGCTATACTCCCAATTAATATTTTTGAACGATACCAATTTTGTACGTCTTCTATGGTTTAGATTGCATTTTTGAGATGCTTGGTTACTGGCAACTAGTTTGCGAGGGTGGATTATGTTTTAGTATTTCTTTTTGACCGAAAAATCTTTAAGACAGTTACCAAATGAATCGAAATACTCCTAGTTTGTGTTTTTGCCCGATACAATTTTCGTACAACTGTAATTGTTTATATTTCAATTCTAAAAGCTTTGGCACCGGAATCTTATTTGGGTGTTTTAATCATGTTTAAGAGTTTCTTTTTGACCGAAAATATTTTAAGATAGTTACCAAATAAATTTTAATACTCTCGGCTTGAATTTTACACCAGTACCAATTTCGTACCTCTACATAACTTTAAATCACAATTCCGAGAAGCATGGCCACCGACAATTTGTTAGAAAGTATGAATCGTGTTTGAGATTTTTTTTTTCCCGACAGTACTATAAGTTATTTACCTAATAAATCGCAATACTCCCTGTTTGTGCATGTTTTTGACTGGTACCGACTTCGCACATTTCCGACAGTTTTGATTGCGATTATGAGAAGATTGGCTACTTGTAAAATGTTTTCATGGGTGGATCGTGTTTTAAAGTATCCTTTTGACCGAAAGCACTCTAATATAGTTACCATAAGAATTGCTATACTCCCGATTTATATTTCTGATCGATACAAATTTCGTACCACTCCGATGGTTTTGATTATAATTCTGACTTGCTTGGCAACTAGCAACCCGTTTGTGTGGTTTGACCGCGTTTAAGAATTTCTTTTTGACCGATAATACTCAATGATAGCTGTAAAATGAATCGCAATATTCCAGTTTGAGTTATTGACCAATTCCATTTTTGCTCCTCTTCGATGGATTATATTACAATTCTAAAATTTTTTCTACCGGAATCTTTTTTGCGAGGTTTGATCTTGTTTAAGAGTTTTTTTTTTACTGAAAACCCTTTAAGATAGTTACGAAATAAATTGAAATACTCCTGGTTTAAATTTTACACCGGTACCGATTTCGTACCTCTACGAAACTTTCAATTACAATTTCGAGATGTATGGCTACCGACATCTTGTTTGAATGTATAGATCGTCTTTAAGATTTATTTTTAACAACAGTACTCTAAGATATTTACATATTGAATCAGAATACACACGGTTTGAGTGAGTTTTTGGCCAGTACCGACTTCACCCCTCCCCGCTATTTTTAATTTCAATTTAGAGAAGCATGGCTACTGGCAACTTGTTTTCATGGTTGGATCGAATTTTACAGTTTCCATTTGACCGACTGCGCTCTAAGATTGTAACCAAATGAATCGTTATACTCCCGATTTGTATTTTTGAACTATACCAATTTCTTACCTCTTCTATGGTTTAGATTGCAATTTTGAAATGCTTGGCTAGTGGCAACTAGTTTGCGAGGGTGGATCGTGTTTAAGAGTTTATTTTTGACCGAAGACACTATAAGATAGTTTCCTAATGTATTGAAATACTTTCGGTTTGATTTTTTAACCGATACTATTTTCGGATCTCTCCGATGGCTTATGTTACAATTCTGAAACTTTGTTTCCGGAATCATATTAGGAAGGTTTGATCATGTTTAAGAGATTCTTCTTGACCGAAAACCCTTAAAGATAGTTACCAAATAAATTGAAATACTCCCGGCTTAAATTTTACACCGGTACCGAGTTCGCACCTTTACAAAACTTTAAATCACAATTTCGAGCAGCATGGCTACCAACAACTTGTTTGAAAGTATGGATCGCATTTATGATTTTCTTTTTACCGATAATACCCTAATATATTTACCTAATGAATCGCAATACGCCCTGTTTGAGTGAGTTTTTTACCGGTACCGACTACGCACCTTTTCGATAGTTTTGATTGCAATTATGAGAAGCTTGGCTATTGGAAACTTGTTTTCATGGTTGGATCGTAATTTAAAGTTTCCATTTGAACGATTTTACTCTAAGATTATTCTGATATGAATCACTATACTCCAAATTTATATTTTTGAATGATACCAATTTTGTACCATTTTTTTGATTTAGATGGCTATTACGGGAAGCTTGGCTACTGTCAACTAGCTTTCGTGGGTGGTTCATGTTTAAATGCTTTTTATAACCAATAACACTCTAAGATAGTTACCAAATGAATCACAATACTCTTGGTTTGTGGTTTTGCTCGATACCATTTCTGTACCTCTTCGATGTTTTATATTATGATTCAAAAAACTTTGCTACGGGAATCTTATTTGAGAGGTTTGATCATTTTTAAGAGTTTCTTTTTGACCGTAAACCCTTTAAGATAATTACAAAATAAATGGAAATACTCCCGGCTTGAATTTTACACCAATTCCGATTTCGCAGCTCTTCGAATCATTAAATCACAATTCCAAGAAGCATGGCTGCCAACATTTTTCTTGAATGTATGGATCGTGTATACAACTTTTTTTTAACGGCAGTACTCAAAGGTAAATACCTAATGAATTGTAATATACCCGGTTTGAGTGAGTTTTTGGCTGGTACCGACTTCACACCTCACTGATAGTTTTGATTACAATTATAAGAAGCTTGGCTACTAGCAACTTGTTTTCATGGTTGGATCATGTTTTAGTGTTTCCTTTTTGCCGACTGCACTCTAAGATTGTTCCCATATAAATCATTATACTCCCAATTTATATTTTTGAACGATACCAATTTCGTACCTCTCCTATTGTTTAGATTGCATTTTTGAGATGCTTGGCTACTGGCAACTAGTTTGCGAAGGTGGATCGTGCTTAAGTGTTCCTTTTTGATCGAAGACAATCTAAGATAGTTACCTATGAATCGAAATAATTCTGGTTTGTGTTTTTTGCCGATACTATTTTTGGACCTCTCTGATTGTTTATATTTCTATTCTAAAAACTTTTCTACCGGAATCATATGTCACGCCCCAAAATCTAGTAATCGATAGCTTTACCGATTATTAGATTCTAAGAAGTGCAGGTCGGGGAATTCAAAGATTCTACCCCACAAATAGCCAAGCCGTAGACAAATTCTGGCTTGGCTATTCACATATAGCAATAATTATCAGAGTAAAGAAATAACATTAACAATAAAACACGAAAGCAAAAGATATATATATATACAGATCAGAATAAAATGAAATATAATATCCCGAAATAAACTCAGCGACATATGCTAAGAACACCTACAGAAATCTAGAGCTGAAAGAAATTTGCAGCTGCAAAATCTATCTCTGAACTAGCCAACCACTCGACAGTCCAAGCTAATCAACCTCTGAAATGGTTAAAATACAAGAGTGCGCAAACCACAATTCACTAAACCCAGTAGAACTAAAAATCCAATTAATAAACTTGTACTGAAAATAGAGGTAAAGATGAATGTAAAGCATAAACAGGTAAATACAGTCTAGCAATATACTAAATAATTACAAATGAAAAAGAGTTGATATAGAAAAGAGTTAGAGTCTAGAATATAAGAGGAGAGAGAATTAATGATAAGAAGATATGCAATGCCATGACGTAACGTGATGACTGGGATAATCCCATACTTATCCTAGGTGCAATGTAAAGTGATGCAACAAAATCGATACTCGTAATTCCTAAGTAGTAGGTTGATCAACCGCTAACGCCTAATTTGTCAAAGAGATTAGTAATGGGACACACTGGTACGATTTGGTTAAGCTCGGCCAAGCTAAAGATAGGTCTCACTTGATCAAAGTGGTAATGGGAGTTTCCAACCCAACAGAGCAATAGTCTGTATCATTTCAAGTAATTTCAACCTCACCGCAGAATATGTTGGGACCCCATGACTCTGTCTCGTACTATTCCACACTCCTGAGTGGCTGAATTAAATATGATTGTTCCATTCCCAATCTGACCAAATCTTTTAACCTATTCTTAGGACTCCTTAGAACCTATCGGAGGATAACTGAAACGGAGTTTTCGTGTATCCAATCTCAATAAGTTTTGGAAAATATTATTATAAGTAATTAAGATGCAATAGTTGCACAAGAAAACCAATACAGCTGCCGTTCACACAACAACACAAACCGGATGAATAAAGACTCGGTCGCACCGACTAAGCATAGCTGACAATGCAACCTAACTGTCACTACATCCAACGTACCCATCTCTTAAGGCTGGAAGGGGCATTCATGGGAAAATCCATGAGAACACTAACCCAACCACAACTAACTAAGCTTGGGTCCTATACGAAGCCAAAAAAACTAAGCTCCCGAATAAAACTAACCTAAACTACAAGTTAACAAAATAACCGAATAATTCCTAGGTTAAATTATAGTTAATTACCTAGCATCTCTAAGGCCAATTTAATACTCTAATAAAATACTCAGAAACTAGTATAGAAACTTAGTAATGATGGGATAAAACTCGCCTGATAATAATTGAAGTCCGGCAGAATCTAACTCAGAAAATAAAATCTAGGATTGACGACGAGGCAATCTGAACAACGAACAAGTTACCACAACCAATAACAACAAAAAGTAAACAATCAATTCAAGAAAACGACAACAAGCCCAAACCCTAGAAATCAGACCTACGCCGATATCGAGCGTAAGGAATGGAAAAGGAATCGGGAATTACTTACTAAGGATAGGAGCGAAGCTTGCGATGATGCGGGCGAAGAATCCTCGAGCGATAGGGAAGATTGGATTAAGATTATGGAGGTGAGGGGAATAAGTTAGGGAGAGGAGAGAGAGAAAAAAAAAATGGAAGTGAGGAAAAGAGAGATTAAAACCCAACCAAAGCTGAAAATACGCCTCTGTTCAAATAGGAAATGATCCTGTTCAAACAGAGTGAATCATATTGGAACAAAGAAGAATCCTGTTCAAATACAGAGGATTATATTCGAACAGAAAAGGTCCTGTTCAAATAGAACTGGTCCTGCCCCAAAAATAAAACCCCAGAAACACAACGGATTGCCCCGGACACCCCGGAGTCACCCCAAACCACCAACACCACCACCCAAACACTACTACGAACTCAACAAAGGTTTTCCAAAGTAGAAACACCACCTCCACCGACTCACGGCCACCAAAATGCCTAAACCCCCAAAAAGGAATCTTTTCCTCGGGAAACTCCGGAAACCTACCGGCCAATCCAACGGCTCACCGGAACTATCCCAAACTACACACACATCAAACAAACATTACTACCAACCCAACTTGGGGTTCCCAAGGCACCAGCGCCACCTCCTCCACCGAATAACCTCCGAACCGCCAAAACTACTAAAAGGAATCTATTACTAAACCATCGAAAGGAATAAATTGATGCATAATGGATGAATAATAGATGAAACAGTATATGCGGAATATGAATGCGGAACTTAACGTGAAGGAAAGGAATCTAATATGCCGATGTAGATAAAGAATAGGAATATATAAGCGGAAATGGAATATGAGCGAATAAAAGGAATTAATAAAATACGGGTCATTACAATTTACCCCCAAAAAAAAAAATTTACCCCCAGAATTAAACGCATACCTCATCCTGAGAATAAAAGTTGATAATGTCTCCTCACATCGGCCTCCAGCTTCCAGGTAGCCTCCTCTACACCATGGGGACGCCACTGGACTTTCACAAACAGAATAACCTTGCAGCGAAGAACCTTTTCCTCGTGATCCAAAATACACTCTGGATGCGCAAGATACGAGGCATCGTTCTGAACCTCTATCGTCCCCGAGTCAATCACGTAAATAGGGTCACGCTCGTACTTCCTCAACATAGAAATGTGGAAGACGCTGTGAACTTTGCTCACCTGCGGCGGTAATGCCAAATGGTATGTTAACTCTCCAACTCTGTCCATAATCTCAAATGGGCCAATATATCTCGGAGCTAGCTTCCCCTTCTTGCTGAAATGCATCACGCCCCTCATCGGTGAAAGCTTCAGCAAAACATGATCCCTGATCAGAAACTCTAGTGGCCTCTTGCAGATATCGGCATAACTCTTTTATCGGCTCTGTGCTGTACGTAACCGATCCCTGATGGTAGTAACAGCCTCAGTAGTCTCCCGAACCAAGTCTTGTCCCAGTAAGCTCTGCTCACCAACCTCTACCCAACTCAAAGGTGATCTTCATGGTCTACCATATAAAGCCTCGTAAGGCGCCATCCCGATGCTTGACTGAAAGCTGTTATTGCGCGCGAACTTAGACCAATGTAAATACTCATCCCAGCGGCCCTTGAAGTCTCAAACACAAGCTCGATGCATATCCTCAAGGATCTGGTTAACTCGCTCTGTCTGACCGTCGGTCTGATGGTGAAATGCTGTACTGAAATCTAGTCTAGTATCCATTGCTCGCTGAAAACTTTACCAAAATTTGCTTGTAAATCTGGCATCTCTATCTGACACTATCGACACTGGAACCCCGCGTAACCGAACAATCTTCCTCACATAGATTATGCTCAACTCATCGACTGTGAACGTCATACGAACTGGAATAAAATGCACCGATTTGGTTAGTCGGTCCACAATCACCCAAATAGAATCACGCTGCTTCTTCATTCGCGGTAATTCCAAAATGAAATCCATCATGACTTACTCCTACTTCCAGTCTGGAATAGGTAAAGGTTTAAGTTGTCCTGCCAGTTTCTGATGCTCGGCCTTCACCTCCTGGCAAGTTTGACATTTGGAAAAAAATGTGGCTAACTCGCGCTTCATATTGTCCCACCAAAAATTTCTCTTCAGGTCTTGGTACATCTTCATACTGCCTGGATGAATAGTATATCTCGAACCATGAGCCTCACTCAAAACCTCGCGTTTTAGTACCTTGGAATCTGGTAAGCATAATCTACCCCTGTATCTGATGCTGCCATCTGAACTAACTGTCCAATCAGATCTGGTGTCGTCTGAAGCCCAAGACTGTAATCTATCATCCTACTGCTGCACCTCTATAATCCAAGAAATCAAAGACAGTTGAACTCTCAGATTTGTAATAAGACCACCCGTAGTCTACGAACTCAAAATAAACCCGAACTCCGCGATGTCACTCAGCATCGTCCACTCACGAATCATCAGACGTGCAAGTAATCCTCTCGGCAAATGGCTCAAAGCATCAGCCACCACGTTCGCCTTCCCGGGGCGATACTACAAATCCATATCGTAGTCCTTCGGAAATTCCATCCACCTGCGTTGTCTCATGTTCATCTCCTTCTGAGAGAAATGATACCGCAAAATCTTGTTATCAGAAAAGAACTCGAATCTTTCACTAGAAAGGTAGTGCCTACAAATCTTAAATGCATAAACCACTGCTGCCAACTCGAGGTCATGAGTAGTGTAATTCCTCTCGTGTACCTTAAGTTGTCTCGAAGCATAACCAACCACCTTGCCCTCCTGCATCAAAATGCAACCAAGTTCACTAAGCGATGCATCACTATATACTCTATAACTCTGTCCACTAGACGGAACAATCTGAATTGGTGCTGTCGTCAATCTCATCTTCAACTCTGCAAAAGCAGAAGAACACCTATTGTCCCAAGCAAACTGAACATCCTTCTGTGTCAAACGAGTCAGAGGAGCAGCAATCCACGAAAACAACTCAATGAATCTGCGATAATAACCTGCCAAACCCAGAAAACTGCGAATCTCTGTAATGCTCATCGGCTGTGCCCAATCTGCAACTGCGGCAACCTTGGAAGGATCTACTGCAATTCCATACTTAGACACTACGTATCCTAGGAATTTCACCTCCTGCTGCCAAAACTCATACTTTTCAAACTTCGCAAATAATGCATTCTCCCGCAAAGTCTGTAAAGAGGTCCTCAAATGTTCCTCGTGCTCTGCCTTAGTCCCCGAATATATAAGAATGTCGTCGACGAACACAATGATCAACCGGTCAAGAAAAGGGCTGAAAACGCGGGTCATCAATTCTATAAAAGCTGCGGGCGCGTTCGTTAGACCGAACGGCATCACCCGAAACACATAGTGTCCATAAAGAGTCTGAAAGGCTGTCTTCAAAACATCAGCTACCCTGACCCTCAGGTAGTGGTAACCCGATTTGAGATCAATCTTTGAAAAGAACTACGCTCCACGAAGCTGTTCAAACAAGTCCTCCATCCTTGACAATAGATATTTGTACTTGATCGTAACATTGTTCAACTCGCGGTAGTCAATACACAAACGCATCAAACCGTCTTTCTTCTTTGCGAACAAAACTGGAGCTCCCTAAGGCGAAGTACTCAGTCGAATAAATCTCTGATCCATCAACTCAAAAATCTGGTCCTTCAGCTCTTTCAGCTCAACAGGTGCTATACAGTACGGTGCCTTCAAAATCGGTGTTGTACGAGGAACAAGATCTATGCCAAAATCAATCTCTCTCGTCGGCGGTAGACCGGGAATCTATTGGAAAATGTCAGAATAATCGCAAACCACCGGAATGGAGCTAACATCCACGCCCGAGGACTCTAACTCTAAGAAAGCTAATAAACCATCCCCTGACTAGACAGGTATCGAACTAGAGAACACGAATCGCCTCTCACCGGAAATACTAAAGGTAGCCATCTTCTCAAAAAAGTTTAAGGTAACACGATGCATCGACAGCCAATCCATGCCTAGGATAATGTCAAACTCCTGCATCTGTAATACTAATAGGTCTGCTCATAGGACTCGACCATAAACAACTAACGGGCAATCTCTACATATATGTGAGATAGACACCGAAGAATCTAAAGGAGTGCCCACAGAAACCTCATCCATCAATAAAAAAGAACTAAGGCCAATAATGTAGAGAAATGCAGATGCGATGAATGAATGTGATGCACCAGAATCGGAAAGGACATGAGTGGGCGAATAAGAGATATGGATCGTACCTTCCGCCACTGGTAGAGCAGTGTGAGCGTCTCGCCTCCAAACTGCAAATACTCTGCCCTATCCACGGCCCTGAACCTAACCCTACTGTTGTACTAGATGATGTGGTCTCTAAACACCCAGAGGTCCTGGAACTATCTGTCTGCCCTGGGGACCCTGAAACTGCCTCTGTGGAAACTACTGAACCTGAGGAACCTGCTGCGGTCATGGCTGGTAGCCAACTGGATTCTAAGTCTGTCGTAGCGGCGGCTGGCCTCTGTCTGGTTTAGGACAGAACTTCCTAACATGCCCATTTCCCCCACAGTTCCAACAATTGCGAGAAGAAAGTTGTGCTCTCTCTAAATACTATCCACATGTAGCTCACGCTGGTGTAATTTCGAATCTCTATCTCTTTGAGCCAAAACTGTCGTACTGAGTCTGAATCACCTTGCCCTTTTGGGTCTTGTATCCTGTCTTGCTGGGTTCCTCGCGTCCATGGACTTGCGATCCTCTGCCTCGTTTTGTTCCAAAGCAAATGCTTTAGACAAAACCTCCCTGTAGGTTCCGGCACCAGAGGAGATCAAGAACCTCCTGAAGAATGGACGAAGACCTTTCAAAAACATCATCTTCTTCTATTCCTTGTCCTTAACAATAAACGGAACATATCGAGCGAGCTCGATAAACCTCTGATCATATCGGGCAATACTCATATCACCTTGCTCAACTGCATTGAACTCAGAAATGTAGGCATCTCTGCAGCTCTATCAAAAGTATTGAGCGAAGAAAAGCTCCTGAAATGATTGCCAAAAAATAGTAGACTCCAAAACCGTCCTCTTGGCTATATCCCACAAATAATCTACCTCACCCTGAAGTAGGTAAGCTGTAAGTGTCACCCGTTGGTCGTCGGGACACTTTATCGCGTCCAAAGTCATCTCCATAGACCTGAACCATGCCTCGGCCTCTGAAGGAATCAACTTGCCAGAAAATGTAGGGTGCTTGTATCTCTGAAGCTACTCGAAGTAACTATGCTCCCTACGTACCGGGCACCTAGCCTGCTGAAAGGATGCGACAAAACTCTCCATAAACTGCCTCATCTCTACTGAAACACCCGAAGCGGCTACAGCTGGTAAGATGCCTGGCAGCTCCTGAATCAATAGAGTAAGTGAGGCACCCTGACGAATTGGAACCCCTGGTACTACTCCCGCACCAACCCCGGCCTCAGAAACCATCGGCTCTGCCAGAGGGATCAGAACAGACCCCGCACTCTCCTGACTAACCACTGGCTCATTGGCCACTGTACCACTGCGCAAACCCCCACGAGTCCTAGCACGACCTCTAATACTGCCACCTCTAGCCATCTGTTATGAACAAAGAAAACAACTCTAGAACGAATAGGAAAGAATTAGGAAATAGGAAAGGAATGCGATAAAATATGAAGTCTGAAAAGAATCGATCCTAACTCTGTCTAAAGAGTAACTCGTCATATGATCTGCAATAACAGAGATAAAGACTAACCTGGCTCTTATTCCAAGTCTGTCACGCCCCAAAATTTACTAATCGATAGCTTGACCGATTACTAGATTATAAGTAGTGCAGGTCAGGGAATCCAAAGATTCTACTCCAAAAATAGCCAAGCCGTAGACAAATTCTGGCTCGGCTATTCATATATAGGAATAATCATCAGAGTAAAGAAATAACATTAACAAAAAAAAATGGAAACAAAAGATATATATATATATATACATATCAGAAGCAAATATAATACAATATCTCGAAATAAACTCGGCGACATATGCTGAGAACACCTGCAGAAATCTAGAGCTGAAAGAAATCTGTAGCGGCAAAATCTATATCTGAACTGGCCAACCACTTGACAGTCCAAGCTAATCAACCTCTCAAATGGTAAAAACACGAGAGTGAGCAAACCACGGCTCACAAAACCCAACAGAACTATAAAACCTACTAATCAACTTGTACTGAAAATAGAGGTAAAGATGAATGTAAAGCAAAAATAGGTAAATGCAGTCTAGCAATATACTAAATAATCACAAAGGACAAAGAGTTGATAAGGAAAAGAGTTACAGTCAAGAATATAAGAGGGGAGAGAATTAATGATAAGAGGATATGCAATATCATGACGTGACGTGATGACTAGGATAATCTCATACTTATCCTAGGTGCAATGTGAAGTGATACTACAAAATCGATAGTCGTAATTACTAAGTAGTGGGTTGATCAATCGCTAATGTCTAATTCTTAAAGAGATCAGTAATGGGATACACTGGTACGATTTTGTTAAGCTCGACCAAGCTAAGGATAGGTTTCACTTGATCAAAGTGGTAATCGGAGTTTCCAACCCAACGGAGCAATAGTCCATATCATTTCAAGGAATTTCAACCTCACCGTGGAATAAGTTGGGATCTTCATGACTCTGTCTCATACCATTCCACACTCTTGAGTGGTTCAATTAGATAAGATAGTGCCATTCCTAATCTCACCAAATCTTTTAACCCGTTCTTAGGACTCATTGGATCCTATCGGAGGTTAACCAAAATGGAGTGTTCGTGTATCCAATCTCAATAAGTTTTTGAAGATATTATTATAAGTAATTAAGATGTAACAGGTGCACAAGAAAACCATTACAGCTGCCGCTAACACATTAAGACAAACCGGAAGAATAGGGACTCGGTCACACCGACTAAGCATAGCTGACGCAGCAACCTAACCGTCACTACATCCAACGCACCCATCTCTTAAGGATGGAAGGGGCATTCAAGGGAAAAGCCTCGACAATACTAACCCAACCACAACTAACTAAGCTTGGGTCCTATTCAAACCAAAAAAAACCAAGCTCCCGAATCAAACAAACCTAAACTATAAGTTAACAAAATAACCAAATAATTCCTAGGTAAAATTATAGTCAATTACATAGCATCTCTAAGTCCAATTTAACACTCTAAAACAATACTCAAAATCTTGCATAGAAGCTTAGTAATGATGGGATAAAGCTCGCCAAATAATAATCCAAGTCCGGGAGAAACCAATTCGGAAAACCGAACCAAGGATCGACAACAAGGCAATCAGAATGATGAACAAGCTACCACAACTAATAACACCAAGAAGTAAATAATCAATTCAAGAAAACGACATCAAACCTAAACCGCAGAAATTAGACCTACGCCAAAATCGAGCGAAAAGAACGAAAAAGGAATCGGGAATTACTTACCGAGGATAGGAGCGAAGCTTGCGACGAAGCGGGCGAAGAATCCTCGGGCGATGGGGAAGAGTGGATCAAGGGAATGGAGGAGAGGGAATATGTTAGGGAGAGGAGTGAGAGAGAAAAAAAAGGAAGTGAGGAAAGGAAAGATTAAAACCCAACCAAAGCTGAAAACACGCCTCTGCTCGAATAGGAAATGATCCTGTTTGAACAGAGTGAATCGTATTTGAACAAAGAAGAATCCGGTTTGAATAAAAAGGATTCTATTCGAGCAGAAAAGGTCCTGTTCGAATAGAACTGGTCCTGCCCAAAAAATAAAACCCCAGAAACACAACGGATTGCCTCGAACACCCCGGAATCACCCCAAACCACCAACACTACCACCCAAACACTACTACGTACTCAACAAAGGTTTTCCAAAGTAGAAGCACCACCTCCACCGCCTCACGGCCACCAAAATGCCTAAACCTTAAAAAAGGAATATTTTCCTTAGGAAACTCTGGAAACCTACCGGCCAAACCAACGGCTCACAGGAACCACCCCAAACCACACACACATCAAACAAACATCACCACTAACTCATCTTGGGGTTCCCAAGGCCACAACGCCACCACCTCCTCCGAATAACCTTCGAACCGCCAAAACTACAAAAAGGAATCTAATACAAAACCACTAAAAGGAATAAATGGATGCATAATGGATGAATAATGGATGAAAGAGTTTATGCGGAATATGAATGCTGAACTTAACGTGAAGGAAAGGAATCTAATATGCCGATGAGATAAAGAATAGGAATATATAAGCGGAGATGGAATATGAGCGAATAAAAGGAATAAATAAAATAAGGCTCATTACATCATATTTGGGAGGTTTGATCATGTTTAAGAATTTTGTATTGACCGAAAATCAATAAAGATAGTTACCAAATAAATTGAAATACTCCCGGTTTGAATTTTACACCGGTTCCGATTTCGTACCTCTACGAAACTTTAAATCACAATTCTGAGAAGCATTGCTACCGACAACAAGTTTTAAAGTATTGATCGCGTTTAAGATTTTCTTTTTACCGACAGTACTCTAGGATATTTACCTAATAAATCGCAATACTCCTGGTTTGAGTGAATTTTTCTCCGGTACTGACTTCACACCTTTCTGATAGTTTTGATTGTAATTATGTGAAGCTTGGTAACTGGCAACTTGTTTCCATGGTTGGATCGCAGTTTAAAGTTTCATTTTGACAGACGGTACTCTATGATTATTCCCATAAGAATCGCAATACTCCCGATTTATATTTTTGAACGATACCAATTTCGAACCACTCTAATGGTTTAGATGGTAATTCCGAGAAGCTTGGCTGCTGTCAACTAGTTTACGATGGTGGTTCATGTTAAAGAGCTTTTTATAACTGACAACACTTTAAGATTGTTACCAAATGAATCGCAATACTCCCGGTTTGATTTTTTGACCGATACCATTTTTGAACCTCTTCGATGGATTATATTATAATTATAAAACCCTTGCTACCGGAATCTTATTTGGGAGGTTTAATCTTGTTTAAGAATTTCTTTTTGACTGAAAACCCTTTAGGATAGTTACAAAATAAATGGAAATACTCCGGGTTTAAATTTTTCACCGGTATCGATTTGTCACCTATTCGAGACATTAAATCACAATTCTGAGAAGCATGGCTACAAAAATCTTGCTTGAATTTATAGATTGTGTATAAGACCTTTTTTAAACAATAGTACTCAGAGATAAATACCTAATGAATCGCAATACACCCGGTTTGAGTGAGTTTTTGGCCGATACCGACTACGCACCTCTCCAATAGTTTGGATTACAATTATAAGAAGCTTAGCTACTGGCAACTTGTTTGAGTGGGTGCATTCTGTTTAAGTTTATCTTTATGACCAAAAATACTCTAAGATAGTTAATAAATGACTCGAAATACTCCCGGTTTGAGTTTTTGACCGATACCATTTTCGCACCTCTCCGATGGTTTATATTTCAATTCAAAATACTTTGCTACCGAAATCTTATTTGGGAGGTTTTATCATGTTTAAGAGTTTTTTTTTTGCTTTAAACACTTTAAGATAGTTTCCAAATAAATTGCAATACTCCCAGCTTGAATTTTACACTTATACCTATTTTGCACCTTTACGAAATTTTAAATCACAATTCCGTGAAGAATGGCTACCGGCAACTTGCTTGAAAGTATGGATCGATTTTGTGATTTTGTTTATACCGATAGTGCTCTAAGATATATACTTAATGAATCGCAATAATACCGGTTTATGTGAGTTTTTGACTGGTACCGACTTCGTACCTTTCCGATAGTTTTTATTGCAATTATGAGAAGCTTGGCTGCTGGCAACTTATTTTCATGGTTGGATCATAATTTAAGGTTTCCATTTGACTGACTATGCTCTAAGATTATTTCCATATGACTCGCTATACTCCCGATTTATATTTTTGAACGATGTCAATTTCATGCTTCTCCTATTGTTTAGATTGCAATTCCGAGAAGCTTGGCTATTGGCAACTAGTTTGCGAGGGTGGATCGTGTTTAAGTGTTTCTTTTTTATCAAAAATACTCTAAGATAGTAACCAAATGAATTACAATACTCCAGGTTTGAGTTTTTTACCGATACCATTTTCGCACATCTTCGATGGTTTATATTACATTTCTGAAAACATTGCTACCAGAATCTTATTTGGAATGTCTGATCATGTTTAAGAGTCTCTTTTGGACAAAAAATCATTAAAGATAGTCACCAAATAAATTGCAATACTCCCCGCTTGAATTTTACATCGGTACCTATTTCCCACCGTTACAAAACTTTTAATCACAATTCCGAGAAGCATGGCTATCGACAACTTGTTTGAAAGTATAGATCGGATTTAAAAATTTTTTTACCGAAAATACTATAAGATATTTTGCTAATAAATCCCAATCCTCCCGGTTTGAGTGAGCTTTCGACCAGTACCGACTTCGCACCTTACTGATAGTTTTGATTGCATTTTTGAGAAGTTTGTCTACTGGCGAATTGTTTTCATGGTTTGATCATGTTTTTAGAGTTTTCTTTTGACCGACTACACTCTATGATTATCACCATATAATTCGCTATACTCCCGATTTATATTTTTGAACGATACCAATTTCGTACCTCTACAATGGTTTAGATTGCAATTCGAGAAGCTTGGCTACTGTCAACTAGTTTGCAAGGGTGGATCGTGTTTAAGTAATTTTTTTTACCAACAACATACTAAGATAGTTACCAAATGAATCACAATACTCCCAGTTTGAGTTTTTGACCGATACTATTTTCGTACCTCATCGATAGTTTAAAATATAATTGTAAAAACTTTGCTACCGGAATCTTATTTGGGAGTTTCGATCATGTTTAAGAGTTTCTTTTTGACCCAAAACCCTTTAAGATAGTTACCAATGAAATTTAAATTCTCCTGGTTTGAATTTTATACCGGTACCGATTTTGCACCCCTACGAAACTTTAAATCACAATTCTGAGAAACATGGCAACCGACAACTTGTTTGAATGTATGGATCGTGTTTAAGATTTTTTTTTACCGACAGTACTCTAAGATATTTACCTAATGAATCGCAATTCTCCCGGAATGAGTGAGTTTTTGACCGGTATCGACGTCACACATTTTTGATAGTTTTGATTGCAATAATGAGAAGGTTGGCTACTGGCAACATGTTTTCATGGTTGGATCGTAATTAAGGTTTCCTTTTGACTGACTGCACTCTAAGATTATTCCCATATGAATCACTAAACTCCCCATTTTTATTTTTAAACGATGCCAATTTTAAACCTCTCCTATGGTTAAGATGGCAATTCCGTGAAGCTTGGCTACTGTTAACTATTTTGCTTGGGTTGTTCATTTTTAAGTGTTTCTTTTTAACCAACAAGCTTGGCTACTAGCAACTCATTTGCGAGGTAGGATCGTGTTTAAGAGTTTCTTTTTGACCGACAATACGCTAAGATAGTTACCAAATGAATCGCAATACTCCCGGTTTGAGTTTTTAACCGATACCATTTTCACACCTCATTGATGGTTAATATTACTATTCTAAAAACTTTGCTACCAAAATCTTATTTGGGAGGTTCGATCATGTTTAAGAGTATCTTTTAGACCAAAAACCTTTTAAGATAGTTACGAAATAAATTAAAATACTCCCGGTTAGAATTTTACACCGGTACCGATTTTACACCTCAACGAAACTTTAAATCGCAATTCCACGAAGCATGGCTACCGACATCTTGTTTGAATGTATGGATCGTGTTTAATATATTATTTTTAACGACAGTACTCTATGATATTTACCCAATGAATTGTAATACACCTGGTTTGAGTGAGTTTTTCACCGGAACCGATTTGACACCTCTCCGATAGTTTTGATTGTAATTATGAGAAGCTTGGCTACTGGAAACTTGTTTTCATGGCTGGATCATGTTTAAGAGTTTCCTTTTGACCGACTGCACTCTAAGATTGTAACCATATGAATTGCTATACTCCAGATTTGAATTTTTAAAAGATACCAATTTCGTACCTCTCTTATGGTTTAGATTACAATTTCGAAATGCTTGGCTACTGGCAAAGAGTTTGCGAAGGTGGATTGTGTTTAAGTATTTATTTTTGACTGTAAACACTTTAAGGTAGTTACGAAATGAATTGAAATACTCCCAGTATGAGTTTTTGACCGATATGATTTTTGCACCTCTCCGATGGTTTATATTTCAATTCTAAAACCTTTGCTACCGAAATCTAATTTTGGAGGTTTGATCATGCTTAAGAGTTTATTTTAGACCAAAAACACTTTAAGATAGTTACCAAATAAATTTTAATACTCCCCGTTTGAATTTTACACTGGTACCTATTTCTCACCTCTACGAAACTTTTAATCACAATTCTGAGAAGTATGGCTATAAACAACTCGTTTGAATCGCAATACTCCCAGTTCAAGAGTGTGTTTGACCAGTACCGACTTCGCACCTTTCCGATAGTTTGGATTGCAATTTTGAGAAGCTTGTCTACTGGCAACTTATTTTCATGGTTTGATCATGTTTTTAGAGTTTCCTTTTGACCTACTGCACTCTATGATTATTACCATATAAATTGTTATACTCTCGATTTATATTTTTTAACGATACCAATTTCGTACCTCTACAATGGTTTAGATTGCAATTCTGAGAAGCTTGGCTACTGTGAACTAGTTTACGAGGGTAGATCATGTTTAAGTGATTCTTTTTTACTGACAACATACTAAGATAGTTACCAAATGAATCGCAATACTCCCGGTTTGAGTTTTTGACCGATATTATTTTCGCAGCTCATCGATGGTTTAAATTAAAATTGTAAAAACTTAGCTACAAAAATCTTATTTGGGAGGTTTGAACATATTTAAGAGTTTCTTTTTGACCCAAAACCCTTTAAGATAGTTAGTTACCAAAGAAATTGAAATACTCCCGGTTGGAATTTTACACCGGTACCGATTTAGCACCTCTACGAAACTTTAAATCACAATTTCGAGAAGCATGGCTACCGACATCTTTATTAAATGTACGGATCGTGTTTATGATTTTTTTTTACCGATAGTACTCCAATATATTTACCAAATGAATCGCAATACTCCCGGTTTGTGTTAGATATTGACCAGTACCGACTTCGCACCTGTCCGTTAGGTTTTATTGTAATTATGTGAAGCTTGGCTACTGGAAACCTGTTTTCATAGTTGGATCCTGTTTTATAGTTTCCTTTTGACCCACTGCAGTCAATGATTATTACCATATAAATCATTATACTCCCAATTTATATTTTTGAGCGATACCAGTTTCGTACCTCTCATATGGTTTAGATTTCAATTTCGTGATGCTTGGCTACTAGCAAATAGTTTGCGTGGGTGGATTGTGTTTAAGTATATCTTTTTGACCGAAAACACTCTAAGATAGTTACCAAATGAATCGAAATAATCCCAGCTTGAGTTTTTAACAGATACACTTTTTCCACCCCATCGATGGTTTATATTTTAATTCTAAAAAATTTGCCACCAGAATCTTATTTGGTAGATTCGATCATGTTTAAAAGTTTCTTTTTGACCAAAAATAGTTTAAGATAGTTACCAAATAAATTGAAATACTCCCGGCTTGGATTTTACACCGACACCGATTTCGCACCACTACAAAAATTTAAATCGCAATTTCGAGAAGCATGGCTACCGACATCTTTTTTAAATGTATGGATCATATTTATGATTTTTTTTATACCGACAGTACTCAAAGATATTTACCTAATGAATCACAATACTACCGGTAGGTGTAAGTTTTTCACATGTACCGACTTCACCCCTTTCCGATAGTTTTGATTGCAATTATAAGAAGTTTGGCTACTGGCAACTTGTTTTCATGGTTGCATCATGTTTTTGAGTTTCCCTTTGACCGACTACACTCTAGGATTATTGTCATATAAATCGCTATAATCCCAATTAATATTTTTGAGCGATACCTATTTCGAACCTTTTTAATGGTTTAGATTGCAATTCCATGAAGCTTGGCTACTGACAACTAGTTTGCGAGGGTGGATCCTGTTTAAACATTTCTTTTTTACCGAAAAGCCACTAAGATAGTTACCAAATGAATTGCAATACTCGCGGTTTGAGTTTTTGAACGATACCATTTTCGCACCTCTTCAATGGTTTATATTACAATTCTAAAAACTTTGCTACCGGAATCTTATTTGGGAGGCTTGATCATGTTAAAGAGTTTTTTTTTTTACCAAAAAGCCTTTATGATAGTTACAAAATAAATTAAAATACTCCCGGTTTGAATTATACACCGGTACCGATTTTGCACCACTACGAAACTTTAAATCACAATTCGGAGAAGCATGACTACCGATATCTTTTTAAATGCATGGATCGTGTTTACGATTTTTTATTTACCGATAGTACTCCAAGATAGTTACCTAATGAATCGCAATACTCCCAGTTTGAGTTAGTTTTGCCTAGCACCGACTTCACACCTCTCCGTTAGTTTTGATTTCAATTATGTGAAGCTTGGCTACATAAAACTTGTTTTCATTGTTGGATCCTATTTTATAGTTTCCCTTTGACCGACTGCACTCAATGATTCGTACCATATAAATTATTATACTCATAATTTATATTTTGGAACGATACCAATTAGGTACCTCTCATATGGTTTAGATTTTAATTTTGTGATGCTTGGCTACTAGCAAATAGTTTGTGTGGGTGGATTGTGTTTAAGTATATCTTTTTGACCAAAAATACTCTAAGATAGTTACCAAATAAATCAAAATACTCCTGGTTTGAGTTTTTGACCAATGCATTTTTAGCACCTCTCCGTTGGTTTATATTTCAATTTAAAAAAATTTGCCACTGAAATCTTATTTGGGTGGTTCGATCATGTTTAAGAGTTTCTTAATGACCGAATTTTTTTTAAGATAGTTACCAAGTAAATTGAAATACTCCCGGTTTGAATTTTACACCAGTATCGATTTCGCACCTCTACTAAAATTTAAATCAAAATTCCAAGAAGCATGGTTACCGACATCTTTTTTGAGTTTTTGGATCATATTTATGATTTTTTTATACCAACAGTAGTCTAAGATATTTACTTAATGAATCACAATATTACCGGCTGGAGTGAGCTTTAGACATGTAACGACTTCGCACATTTCCGATAGTTTTGATTGCAATTATGAGAAGCTTAGCTACTAGCAACTTGTTTTCATGGTTGTATCATGTTTTTGAGTTTCCTTTTGATCGACTACACTCTAGGATTATTGTAATATGAATCGCTATAATCTCGATTTATATTTTTGAACGATACCTATTTCGTACCACTCCAATGGTTTAGATTGCAATTCCGAGAAGCTTGGCTACTGACATCTAGTTTGCGAGAGTGGATCGTCTTTAAGCATTTCTCTTTTACCGAAAAGTTACTAAGATAGTTACCAAATGAATTGCAATACTCGCAGTTTGAGTTTTTAAACGATACCATTTTCGCACCTCTTCGATGGTTTATATTGCAATTCTAAAAAACTTTGCTACCAGAATATTATTTGGGAGGTTTGACAATGTTTAAGAGTTTCTTTTTTTACCAAAATCCCTTTAAGATAGTTGTGAAATAAATTGAAATACTCTCGGTTTGAATTATACACCGGTACCGATTTCGCACCTCTACGAAACTTTAAATCACAATTATGTAAAGCATGGCTACCGAAAACTTGTTGGAATGTATGGATCGTGTTTAAATTTTTTTTTTAATGACAGTACTCCAATATATTTACCTAATGAATCACAATACACCCGGTTTTAGTGAATTTTTTGCCGATTTCTGATTTCGCACCTCTCAGATAGTTTTAATTACATTTATGAGAAGCTTGGCTAATGGCAACTTGTTTTCATTGTTGGATCGCGTTTTTATGTTTCCTTTTGACCGACTGCTCTCTAACATTGTTACCATATGAATCGCTATACTCCCGATTTATATTTTTGAATGATACCAATTTTGAACCTATCTTATTGGTTAGATTATAATTTTAAAATGCTTGGATAATGGCAACTAGTTTGCAAGAGTGGATTGTGCTTAAGTTTTTTTTTTTGACCAAAAACACTTTAAGATAGTTGCAAAATGAATTGAAATACTCCCGGTTTATCTTTTTGATCGATAGATATTCGCACCTCAGCGTTGGTTTATATTTCAATTAAATTTTTTTTGCTACTGGAATCTTATTTATGTGGTTTGATCATGTTTAAGAGTTTCTGCTTGGCCTAAAACACTTTAAGATAGTTACCAAATAAATTGTAATATTCCCGGTTTGAATTTTATACCGGTAACTATTTTGCTCCTCTACGAAACTTTAAATCACAATTCCGAGAAGCATGGCTACCTACAACTTGTTAGAAAGTGTAGATCACATTTAAGATTTTTTATTTACCGACAATACTCCAAGACATTTTCCTAATGAATTGCAATACTCCCGATTTGAGTGAGTATTAGACCGGTACCGACTTCGCACCTTTCCGATAGTTTTGATTGCAATTTTGAGAAGCTTGTCTACTGGCAACTGGTTTTCATGGTTTGATCGTGTTTTTAGAGTTTCCTTTTGACCTACAGCACTCTATGATTATTATCATATAAATCGCAATACTCCCGATTTATATTTTTAAACTGTACCAATTTCGCATCTCTACAATGGTTTAGATTACAATTCCGAGAAGCTTGGCTACTGTCAACTACTTTACGAGGGTAGATCAAGTTGAAGTGATTCTTATTGGCCGACAACAAACAAATATAGTTACCAAATGAATCGCAATACTCCCGGTTTGAGTTTTAGGCCGATACTATTTTTGCACCTCATCGATGTTTAAAATTATAATTGTAAAAACTTTGCTACTGGAATCTTTATTAGGAGGTTTGATCATGCTTAAGAGATTATTTTTGACCTAAAACCCTTTAAGATAGTTACCATAGAAATTGAAATACTCCCAGTTAGAATTTTTCATCGGTTCCGATTTAGTACCACTACGAAACTTTAAACCACAATTCCGAGAAGCATGGCTACTGACATCTTTTTTAAATGTATGGTTCGTGTTTATGATTTTCTTTGTTATCGATAGTACTCCAAGATATTTACCTAATGAATCGCAATACTTCCGGTTTGAGTTTGTTATTGACCAGTACCGAGTTCGCACCTCTCCGTTAGTTTTGATTACAATTATTTGAAGCTTGGCTACTGAAAACTTGTTTTAATAGTTGGATATTGTTTTATAGTTCCCTTTTGACCGACTGCACTCAATGATTGTTACCATATGAATCATTATACTCCTAATTTATATTTTTGAACGATACCAATTTCGCACCTCTCATATGGTTTAGACTACAATTTCGTGATGCTTGGCTACTAGCAAATAGTTTGCGTGGGTGGATTGTGTTTAAGTATATCTTTTTGACCGAAAATACTCTAAAATAGTTACCAAATAAATCTAAACACTGCCGGCTTGAGTTTTTGACCGATACATTTTTAGAACCTCCCCAATGGTTTATATTTCAAATCTAAAAAATTTGCCACCAAATATTATTTGGGAGGATCGATCATGTTTAAGAGTTTCCTTTTGACCGAAAATAGTTTAAGATAATTCCCAAATAAATTGAAATACTCCCGGTTTGAATTTTACACCGATACCGATTTCCCACCTCTGCAAAAATTTAAATTACAATTCCTAAAAGCATGGCTACCGACATCTTTTCTTAACGAATGGATCATATTTATGATTTTTTTTGTACCGACAATTCTCAAAGATATTTACCTAATGAATCACAATACTAGCGGATGGAGTGAGTTTTTGACAGGTGCCGACTTTGCACCTCTCTGATAGTTTTGATTGCAATTATGAGAAGCTTGGCTACTGGCAACTTGTTTTCATGGTTACATCATGTTTATGAGTTTTCTTTTGGCCGACTACACTCTAAGATTATTGTCATATGAATCACTGTAATCCCGATTTATATTTTTGAACGATACCTATTTCGCACCTCTCCAATGGTTTTGATTACAATTCTGAGAAGCTTGGCTACTGAGAACAACTTTGCGAGGGTGGATCGTGTTTAAGTATTTATTTTTGACCGACAAGTAACAAAGATAGTTACCAAATGAATTTCAATACTCCCGGTTTGAGTTTTTGACCGATGCAATTTTCGCACCTTTTCGATGGTTTATATTACAATTCTAAAAACTTTTCTACCGGAATCCAATTTGGGAGGTTTGATCATGTTTAAGAGTTTCTTTTTGACCAAAAACCCTTTAAGATAGTTACGAAATAAATTGAAATGCTCTCGGTTTGAATTATACACCAGTACCGATTTCGCACCTCAGCGAAACTTTAAATCATAATTACGGGAAGCATGTCTATCGAAAACTTTATGGAATGTAGGGATCGTGTTTAAGATTTTTTTTTTAACGATAGTACTCCAAGATATTTACCTAATGAAAAACAATACACCCGGTTTGAGTGAATTTTTGGCCGATTTCCGATTTCGCACCTCTCCGATAGTTTTGATTAAAATTATAAGAAGCTTGGCTAATGGCAACTTATTTTCATGGTGGGATCATGTTTTAGAGTATCCTTTTGACCGACTACTCTCTCTCATTGTTACCATATCAATCGCTATACTCCCGATTTATATTTTTGAACGATACCAATTTTGTACCTCTACAATGGTTAAGATTGTAATTCCAAGAAGCTTGGCTACTGTCAACTACTTTACGAGGGTTGATCATGTTTAAGTGATTCTTATTGACCGACAACATACTAATATAGTTACCAAATGAATCGCAATACTCCCGGTTTGAGTTTTTGAACGATACTATTTTCGCACCTCATCGATGGTTAAAATTATAATTATAAAAACTTTGCTACCGGAATCTTAATTGGGAGGTTTGATCATGTTTAAGAGTTTCTTATTGACCGAAAAGCCTTTAAGATAGTTACCATAGAAATTAAAATACTCCCAGTTAGAATTTTACACCGGTTCAAACTTTCGCACCTCTGCGAAAGTTTAAACCACAATTCTGAGAAGCATGGCTACAGACATATTTTTAAAATCTTTGGATCGGGTTTATGATTTTTTTTGCTATCGATAGTACTCCAAGATATTTACCTAATGAATCGCAATACTTTCGGTTTGAGTTTGTTATTGACCAGTACCGACTTTGTACCTCTCCGTTAGTTTTGATTGCAATTATGTGAAGCTTGGCTACTGAAAACTTGTTTTCATAGTTGGATCCTATTTTATAGTTCCCTTTTGACCAACTGTACTCAATGATTGTTACCATATGAATCATTATACTCCCAATTTATATTTTTGAACGATACCAATTTTGTACCTCTCATATGGTTTAGATTGCAATTTTGTGATGCTTGGCTACTAACAAATAGTTTGCGTGGGTGCATTGTGTTTAAGTATATCTTTTTGACCGAAAAGACTCTAAGATGGTTTCCAAATGAATCGAAACACTGCCGGCTTGAGTTTTTGAACGATGCATTTTTAGCACCTCTCCGATGGTTTATATTTCAATTCTAAAAAATTTACCACCGAATCTTATTTGGGAGGTTGGATTATGTTTAAGAGTTTCTTTTTGACCAAAAATAGATTAAGATCGTTACCAAATAAATTGAAATACTCCCAGTTTGAATTTTACACCGGTACCGATTTCCTTCCTCTGCAAAAATTTAAATTACAATTCCTAGAAGCATGGCTACCGACATCTTTTTTGAATGTATGGATCATATTTATGATTTTTCTTATACCGATAGTTCTCAAAGATATTTACGTAATGAATCACAATACTAACGGATGGAGTGAGTTTTTGACAGTTACCGACTTTGCACCTTTCTGATTGTTTTGATTGCAATTATGAGAACCTTGGCTACTGGCAACTTGTTTTCATGGTTACATCATGTTTTTGAGTTTCCTTTTGCCGACAGCACTCTAGGATTATTGTTATATGAATCGCTCTAATCCCGATTTATATTTTTGAACGATACCTATTTCGCACCTCTCCAATGGTTTTGATTACAATTCCGAGAAGCTTGGCTACTGACAACTACTTTGCGAGGGTGGATCGTGTTTAAGTATTTATTTTTGACCGACAAGTAACAAAGATAGTTACCAAATGAATTTCAATACTCCCGGTTTGAGTTTTTGACCAATACCATTTTCGTACCTCTTCGATGGTTTATATTAAAATTCTAAAAGCTTTGCTACCGGAATCCTATTTGGGAGGTTTGATCATGTTTTAGAGTTTATTTTTGACCAAAAACCCTATAAGATAGTTACGAAATAAATTAAAATGCTCCCGGTTTGAATTATACGCCAGTACCGATTTCGCACCTCTACGAAACTTTAAATCACAATTCCAAGAAGCATGGCTACCGAAAAAAATTTAGAATGTATGGATCTTGTTTAAGGGTTTTTTTTAATGATAGTACTCCAAGATATTTACCTAATGAATCACAATACTCCCGGTTTGAGTGAATTTTTAGCCGATATCCGATTTCGCACCTCTCCAATAATTTTGATTTCAATTATGAGAAGCTTGGCTAATGGCAACTTATTTTCATGGTTGGATCATGCTTTAGAGTTTCTTTTTGTCCGACTGCTCTCTATTATTGTTACCATATGAATCGCTATACTCTTAATTTATATTTTTGAACGATACCAATTTCGTACCTCTGCTATGGTTTACATTGCAATTTCGAAATGCTTGGCTCATGACAACTAATTTGCGAGGGTGGAATGTGTTTAAGTATTTCATTTTGGCCGAAAACACTTTAAGATTGTTGCCAAATGAATTGAAATACTTCCGGTTTATGTTTTTGATTGATACCATTTTTGCACCTCTCTGATGGTTTATATTTCAATTAAAAAATTTTTGCTACCGGAATCTTATTTTGGAGGTTTGATTATGTTTAAGAGTTTCTTTTTGGCCTAAAACACTTTAAGATAGTTACCAAATAAATTGTAATACTCACGGTTTGAAGTTTACACCGGTACCTATTTCGCTCCTCTACAAAACTTTAAATCACAATTCCGAGAAGCATGGCTACCGACAACTTGTTAGAAAGTATAGATCGCATTAAAGATTTTTTTTTACAAAAAGAACTCTAAGATATTTACCTAACGAATCACAATACTTTTGGTTAGAGTGAGTTCTTGACCGGTACCGACTTCAAAATTTTCGATAGATTTGATTGCAAATATGAGAAGCTTGGCTAGTGGCAACTTTTTTTCATGGTTTGATCGTCTTTAAGAATTTCCTTTTGAGTGACTGCACTCAAGGATTATTGCCATATGAATCGCTATATTCCCGATTTATATTACTGAACGATACAAATTTTGTACCTCTCCTATGGCTAAGATTGCAATTCCGAGAAGCTTGGCTATAGGCAATTAGTTTTCATGGGCGGATCATGATTAAGTGTTTCTTCTTGACAGACTACACTATGAGATAGTTACAAAGTGAATCGCAATACTCCTGGTTTGAGTTTTAGGCCGATACCATTTTTTCACCTCTTCGATGGTTTATATTACAATTCTAAAAGTATTGCTGCTGGAATCATATTTGGGAGGTTTGATAAATTTTGGATTTTCTTTTTGTCCGAAAACCCTTTAAGATATTTACCAAATGAATTGAAACTCTCCCAGCTGGAATTTTTCACCAACACAAATTTCGCACCTCCACAAAACTTTAAATCACAATTCCTAGAAGCATGGGTACCGACAACTTATTGGAAAGTATGGATCGTGTTTAAGATTTATTTTTTACCGATAGTACTCTAAGATATTTACCAAATGAATCGCAATACTCCCGGTTTAGTAAGTTTTTGACCGGCAGCGACTTCGCACCTCTCCGATAGTTTTGATTGTAATTACGAGAAACTTGGCTACTCGAAACTTGTTTTCTTGGTTGGATCTTATTTTAGAGCTTCTTTTTGACTAACTGCACTTTACGATTATTACAATATGAATCGCTATAACCCAGATTTATCTATTTGAACGATACCAAATTCGTACCACTCCTATGGATTAGATTGCAATTCGAGAAGCTTGGCTACTGTCAACTAGTTTGCGGGGGTGGATCATGTTTATGTGATTCCTTTTGACCGACAACACACAAAGATAGTTACCAAATGAATCGCAATACTCTCGATTAGAGTTTTTGACAAATACCATTTTAATTGGGAGGTTTGATCATATTTAAATACTTCTTTTTGACCGAAAACCCTTTAAGATTGTTACAAAATAAATTAAAATACACCCGGTTTGAATTTTACACCGGTACCAATTTCGCACCACTACGAAACTTTAAATCACAATTCTGAGAAGCATGGCTACCGATATCATGTTTGAATGTATGGATCGTGTTTAAGATTTTTTTTTACCGACAGTACTTTAAGATATTTACCTAATGAATCGCAATACTCCTGGATTGAGTGAGCTTCTAGCCAGTACCGACATCACACCTCTCCGATAGATTTGTTTGCAATTATGAGAAGCTTGGCTACTGGCAACTAGTTTTCATGGTTGGATCTTATTTTAGAGTTTGCTTTTGACCAACTGGACTCTAAGATTATTACAATATGAATTGCTATACCCTAATTTATATTTTTGAACGATACCAATTTCAAACCTCTCCTATGGTTTGATTGCAATTCCGAGATGCTTGGTTACTGGCAATTAGTTTACGAGGGTAGATCGTGTTTAAGTGTTTGTTTTAGACCAAAGACACTCTAGGATAGTTACCAAATGAATAAAAGTACTCCCGGTTAAAGTTTTGGACTGATACGATTATCGTGCCTCTCTGATGGGTTATATTTCAATTCTATAAACTTTGCTACCGAAATCTTATTAGGGAGGTTTGATTATGCTTATGAGTTTCTTTTGGACCGAAGACACTTTAAGATAGTTACCAAATAAGTTGTAATACTCCCCGTTTGAATTTTACACCGGTACCTATTTCGTACCGCAACGAAACATTTAATCACAATTCCGAGAAGCATGGCTACCGACAACTTGTTTGAAAGAATAGATCGGATTTAAAAAAAAATTACCGAAAATAGTCTAAGATATTTAGCTAATGAATCGCAATCCTCCAGGTTTGAGTAAGTTTTTGACCGGTACTGACTTCGCACCTTTCCGATAGTTTTGATTGTAATTTTAAGATGCTTGTCCACTGGTAACTTGTTTTCATGGTTTAATCGTATTTTTAGAGTTTCCTTTTGACCGACAACCCTCTATGATTATTACCATATAAATCGCAATACTCCCGATTTATATTTTTGAACGATACCAATTTCGTACCTCTACAATGGTTTAGATTGCAATTCCGAGAAGCTTGGCTACTGTCAACTACTTTACGAGGGTAGATCATGTTCAAGTGATTCTTATTGACCGACAACATATTAATATAGTTACCAAGTGAATCGCAAAACTCCCGGTATGAGTTTTTGACCGATACTATTTTCGCACCTCATCGATGATTAAAATTATAATTGTATAAACTTTGCTACCGGAATCTTAATTGGGAGGTTTGATCATGTTTAAGACTTTATTTTTGACCCAAAACCCTTTAAGATAGTTACCATAGAAATAGAAATACACCTGGTTGGAATTTTACAGCGGTTCCGATTTCGCACCTCTACGAAACTTTAAACCACAATTCCGAAAAGCATGGCTACCGACATCTTTTTTAAATGTATGGATCGTGTTTATGATTTTTTTTGTTACCAATAACACTCCAAGATATTTACCTAATAAATCGCAATACTTTTGGTTTGAGTTTGTTATTGACCAGTACCGACATCACACCTCTCCGTTAGTTTGGATTGCAATTATGTTAAGCTTGGCTACTGGAAACTTGTTTTCATAGTTGGATGTTGTTTTATAGTTCCCTTTTGACTGACTGCACTCAATGATTGTTACCATATGAGTCATTATACTTCAAATTTATATTTTGAACGATACCAATTTCGTACCTCTCATATGGTTTAGATTGCAATTTCGTGATGATTGGCTACTAGCAAATAGTTTACGTGGGTGGATTGTGTTTAAGTATATCTTTTTAACCGAAAACACTCTAAGATAGTTACCAAATGAATCGAAACACTGCCGGCTTGAGTTTTTGACCGATACATTTTTAGCACCTCTCCGATGGTTTATATTTTAATTTTAAAAAAATTGCCACTGAATCTTATTTGGGAGGTTCGATAATGTTTAAGAGTTTCTTTTTGACCGAAAATAGTTTAAGATAGTTACCAAATAAATTGAAATACACCCGGTTTGAATTTTACACCGTTACCGATTTCCCACCTCTGCAAAATTTAAATTACAATTCCTAAAAGCATAGCTACCGACATCTTTTATGAGCGTATGGATCATATTTATGATTTTTTTTATACCGACAGTTCTCAAAGATATTTACCTAATGAATCACAATACTAACGGATGGAGTGAGTTTTTGACAGGTACTGACTTTGCACCTTTTCGATAGTTTTGATTGCAATTATGAGAAGCTTGGCTACTGGCAACTTGTTTTCATGGTTACATCATGTTTTTGAATTTTCTTTTGGCCGACTATACTCTAAGATTATTGTCATATAAATCGCTATAATCCCGATTTATATTTTTGAACGATACAAATTTCGCACCTCTCCAATGGTTTTGATTACAATTCCGAGAAGCTTGGCTACTGACAACTACTTTGCGAGGGTGGATCGTGTTTAAGTATTTATTTTTGACCGACAAGTAACAAAGATAGTTACCAAATGAATTTCAATACTCCCGGTTTGAGTTTTTGACCAATACCATTTTCGTACCTCTTCGATGGTTTATATTAAAATTCTAAAAGCTTTGCTACCGGAATCCTATTTGGGAGGTTTGATCATGTTTTAGAGTTTATTTTTGACCAAAAACCCTATAAGATAGTTACGAAATAAATTAAAATGCTCCCGGTTTGAATTATACGCCAGTACCGATTTCGCACCTCTACGAAACTTTAAATCACAATTCCAAGAAGCATGGCTACCGAAAAAAATTTAGAATGTATGGATCTTGTTTAAGGGATTTTTTTAATGATAGTACTCCAAGATATTTACCTAATGAATCACAATACTCCCGGTTTGAGTGAATTTTTAGCCGATATCCGATTTCGCACCTCTCCAATAATTTTGATTTCAATTATGAGAAGCTTGGCTAATGGCAACTTATTTTCATGGTTGGATCATGCTTTAGAGTTTCTTTTTGTCCGACTGCTCTCTATTATTGTTACCATATGAATCGCTATACTCTCAATTTATATTTTTGAACGATACCAATTTCGTACCTCTGCTATGGTTTACATTGCAATTTCGAAATGCTTGGCTCATGACAACTAATTTGCGAGGGTGGAATGTGTTTAAGTATTTCATTTTGGCCGAAAACACTTTAAGATTGTTGCCAAATGAATTGAAATACTTCCGGTTTATGTTTTTGATTGATACCATTTTTGCACCTCTCTGATGGTTTATATTTCAATTAAAAATTTTTGCTACCGGAATCTTATTTTGGAGGTTTGATTATGTTTAAGAGTTTCTTTTTGGCCTAAAACACTTTAAGATAGTTACCAAATAAATTGTAATACTCACGGTTTGAAGTTTACACCGGTACCTATTTCGCTCCTCTACAAAACTTTAAATCACAATTCCGAGAAGCATGGCTACCGACAACTTGTTAGAAAGTATAGATCGCATTAAAGATTTTTTTTTTACAAAAAGAACTCTAAGATATTTACCTAACGAATCACAATACTTTTGGTTAGAGTGAGTTCTTGACCGGTACCGACTTCAAAATTTTTCGATAGATTTGATTGCAAATATGAGAAGCTTGGCTAGTGGCAACTTTTTTTCATGGTTTGATCGTCTTTAAGAATTTCCTTTTGAGTGACTGCACTCAAGGATTATTGCCATATGAATCGCTATATTCCCGATTTATATTACTGAACGATACAAATTTTGTACCTCTCCTATGGCTAAGATTGCAATT
Organism: Kingdonia uniflora; assembly: GCA_014058105.1. NCBI lineage: Eukaryota > Viridiplantae > Streptophyta > Magnoliopsida > Ranunculales > Circaeasteraceae > Kingdonia > Kingdonia uniflora. The sequence continues at coordinate 2,735,476 of JACGCM010000696.1, forward strand.
CCGAGAAGCTTGGCTATAGGCAATTAGTTTTCATGGGCGGATCATGATTAAGTGTTTCTTCTTGACAGACTACACTATGAGATAGTTACAAAGTGAATCGCAATACTCCTGGTTTGAGTTTTAGGCCGATACCATTTTTTCACCTCTTCGATGGTTTATATTACAATTCTAAAAGTATTGCTGCTGGAATCATATTTGGGAGGTTTGATAAATTTTGGATTTTCTTTTTGTCCGAAAACCCTTTAAGATATTTACCAAATGAATTGAAACTCTCCCAGCTGGAATTTTTCACCAACACAAATTTCGCACCTCCACAAAACTTTAAATCACAATTCCTAGAAGCATGGGTACCGACAACTTATTGGAAAGTATGGATCGTGTTTAAGATTTATTTTTTACCGATAGTACTCTAAGATATTTACCAAATGAATCGCAATACTCCCGGTTTTAGTAAGTTTTTGACCGGCAGCGACTTCGCACCTCTCCGATAGTTTTGATTGTAATTACGAGAAACTTGGCTACTCGAAACTTGTTTTCTTGGTTGGATCTTATTTTAGAGCTTCTTTTTGACTAACTGCACTTTACGATTATTACAATATGAATCGCTATAACCCAGATTTATCTATTTGAACGATACCAAATTCGTACCACTCCTATGGATTAGATTGCAATTCGAGAAGCTTGGCTACTGTCAACTAGTTTGCGGGGGTGGATCATGTTTATGTGATTCCTTTTGACCGACAACACACAAAGATAGTTACCAAATGAATCGCAATACTCTCGATTAGAGTTTTTGACAAATACCATTTTAATTGGGAGGTTTGATCATATTTAAATACTTCTTTTTGACCGAAAACCCTTTAAGATTGTTACAAAATAAATTAAAATACACCCGGTTTGAATTTTACACCGGTACCAATTTCGCACCACTACGAAACTTTAAATCACAATTCTGAGAAGCATGGCTACCGATATCATGTTTGAATGTATGGATCGTGTTTAAGATTTTTTTTTACCGACAGTACTTTAAGATATTTACCTAATGAATCGCAATACTCCTGGATTGAGTGAGCTTCTAGCCAGTACCGACATCACACCTCTCCGATAGATTTGTTTGCAATTATGAGAAGCTTGGCTACTGGCAACTAGTTTTCATGGTTGGATCTTATTTTAGAGTTTGCTTTTGACCAACTGGACTCTAAGATTATTACAATATGAATTGCTATACCCTAATTTATATTTTTGAACGATACCAATTTCAAACCTCTCCTATGGTTTGATTGCAATTCCGAGATGCTTGGTTACTGGCAATTAGTTTACGAGGGTAGATCGTGTTTAAGTGTTTGTTTTAGACCAAAGACACTCTAGGATAGTTACCAAATGAATAAAAGTACTCCCGGTTAAAGTTTTGGACTGATACGATTATCGTGCCTCTCTGATGGGTTATATTTCAATTCTATAAACTTTGCTACCGAAATCTTATTAGGGAGGTTTGATTATGCTTATGAGTTTCTTTTGGACCGAAGACACTTTAAGATAGTTACCAAATAAGTTGTAATACTCCCCGTTTGAATTTTACACCGGTACCTATTTCGTACCGCAACGAAACATTTAATCACAATTCCGAGAAGCATGGCTACCGACAACTTGTTTGAAAGAATAGATCGGATTTAAAAAAAAATTACCGAAAATAGTCTAAGATATTTAGCTAATGAATCGCAATCCTCCAGGTTTGAGTAAGTTTTTGACCGGTACTGACTTCGCACCTTTCCGATAGTTTTGATTGTAATTTTAAGATGCTTGTCCACTGGTAACTTGTTTTCATGGTTTAATCGTATTTTTAGAGTTTCCTTTTGACCGACAACCCTCTATGATTATTACCATATAAATCGCAATACTCCCGATTTATATTTTTGAACGATACCAATTTCGTACCTCTACAATGGTTTAGATTGCAATTCCGAGAAGCTTGGCTACTGTCAACTACTTTACGAGGGTAGATCATGTTCAAGTGATTCTTATTGACCGACAACATATTAATATAGTTACCAAGTGAATCGCAAAACTCCCGGTATGAGTTTTTGACCGATACTATTTTCGCACCTCATCGATGATTAAAATTATAATTGTATAAACTTTGCTACCGGAATCTTAATTGGGAGGTTTGATCATGTTTAAGACTTTATTTTTGACCCAAAACCCTTTAAGATAGTTACCATAGAAATAGAAATACACCTGGTTGGAATTTTACAGCGGTTCCGATTTCGCACCTCTACGAAACTTTAAACCACAATTCCGAAAAGCATGGCTACCGACATCTTTTTTAAATGTATGGATCGTGTTTATGATTTTTTTTGTTACCAATAACACTCCAAGATATTTACCTAATAAATCGCAATACTTTTGGTTTGAGTTTGTTATTGACCAGTACCGACATCACACCTCTCCGTTAGTTTGGATTGCAATTATGTTAAGCTTGGCTACTGGAAACTTGTTTTCATAGTTGGATGTTGTTTTATAGTTCCCTTTTGACTGACTGCACTCAATGATTGTTACCATATGAGTCATTATACTTCAAATTTATATTTTTGAACGATACCAATTTCGTACCTCTCATATGGTTTAGATTGCAATTTCGTGATGATTGGCTACTAGCAAATAGTTTACGTGGGTGGATTGTGTTTAAGTATATCTTTTTAACCGAAAACACTCTAAGATAGTTACCAAATGAATCGAAACACTGCCGGCTTGAGTTTTTGACCGATACATTTTTAGCACCTCTCCGATGGTTTATATTTTAATTTTAAAAAAATTGCCACTGAATCTTATTTGGGAGGTTCGATAATGTTTAAGAGTTTCTTTTTGACCGAAAATAGTTTAAGATAGTTACCAAATAAATTGAAATACACCCGGTTTGAATTTTACACCGTTACCGATTTCCCACCTCTGCAAAAATTTAAATTACAATTCCTAAAAGCATAGCTACCGACATCTTTTATGAGCGTATGGATCATATTTATGATTTTTTTTATACCGACAGTTCTCAAAGATATTTACCTAATGAATCACAATACTAACGGATGGAGTGAGTTTTTGACAGGTACTGACTTTGCACCTTTTCGATAGTTTTGATTGCAATTATGAGAAGCTTGGCTACTGGCAACTTGTTTTCATGGTTACATCATGTTTTTGAATTTTCTTTTGGCCGACTATACTCTAAGATTATTGTCATATAAATCGCTATAATCCCGATTTATATTTTTGAACGATACAAATTTCGCACCTCTCCAATGGTTTTCATTACAATTCCGAGAAGCTTGGCTACTGACAACTACTTTGCGAGGGTGGATCGTGTTTAAGTATTTATTTTTGACCGACAAGTAACAAAGATAGTTACCAGATGAATTTCAATACTCCCGGTTTGAGTTTTTGACCAATACCATTTTCGTACCTCTTCGATGGTTTATATTAAAATTCTAAAAGCTTTGCTACCGGAATCCTATTTGGGAGGTTTGATCATGTTTTAGAGTTTATTTTTGACCAAAAACCCTATAAGATAGTTACGAAATAAATTAAAATGCTCCCGGTTTGAATTATACGCCAGTACCGATTTCGCACCTCTACGAAACTTTAAATCACAATTCCAAGAAGCATGGCTACCGAAAAAAATTTAGAATGTATGGATCTTGTTTAAGGGATTTTTTTAATGATAGTACTCCAAGATATTTACCTAATGAATCACAATACTCCCGGTTTGAGTGAATTTTTAGCCGATATCCGATTTCGCACCTCTCCAATAATTTTGATTTCAATTATGAGAAGCTTGGCTAATGGCAACTTATTTTCATGGTTGGATCATGCTTTAGAGTTTCTTTTTGTCCGACTGCTCTCTATTATTGTTACCATATGAATCGCTATACTCTCAATTTATATTTTTGAACGATACCAATTTCGTACCTCTGCTATGGTTTACATTGCAATTTCGAAATGCTTGGCTCATGACAACTAATTTGCGAGGGTGGAATGTGTTTAAGTATTTCATTTTGGCCGAAAACACTTTAAGATTGTTGCCAAATGAATTGAAATACTTCCGGTTTATGTTTTTGATTGATACCATTTTTGCACCTCTCTGATGGTTTATATTTCAATTAAAAAATTTTTGCTACCGGAATCTTATTTTGGAGGTTTGATTATGTTTAAGAGTTTCTTTTTGGCCTAAAACACTTTAAGATAGTTACCAAATAAATTGTAATACTCACGGTTTGAAGTTTACACCGGTACCTATTTCGCTCCTCTACAAAACTTTAAATCACAATTCCGAGAAGCATGGCTACCGACAACTTGTTAGAAAGTATAGATCGCATTAAAGATTTTTTTTTTACAAAAAGAACTCTAAGATATTTACCTAACGAATCACAATACTTTTGGTTAGAGTGAGTTCTTGACCGGTACCGACTTCAAAATTTTTCGATAGATTTGATTGCAAATATGAGAAGCTTGGCTAGTGGCAACTTTTTTTCATGGTTTGATCGTCTTTAAGAATTTCCTTTTGAGTGACTGCACTCAAGGATTATTGCCATATGAATCGCTATATTCCCGATTTATATTACTGAACGATACAAATTTTGTACCTCTCCTATGGCTAAGATTGCAATTCCGAGAAGCTTGGCTATAGGCAATTAGTTTTCATGGGCGGATCATGATTAAGTGTTTCTTCTTGACAGACTACACTATGAGATAGTTACAAAGTGAATCGCAATACTCCTGGTTTGAGTTTTAGGCCGATACCATTTTTTCACCTCTTCGATGGTTTATATTACAATTCTAAAAGTATTGCTGCTGGAATCATATTTGGGAGGTTTGATAAATTTTGGATTTTCTTTTTGTCCGAAAACCCTTTAAGATATTTACCAAATGAATTGAAACTCTCCCAGCTGGAATTTTCACCAACACAAATTTCGCACCTCCACAAAACTTTAAATCACAATTCCTAGAAGCATGGGTACCGACAACTTATTGGAAAGTATGGATCGTGTTTAAGATTTATTTTTTACCGATAGTACTCTAAGATATTTACCAAATGAATCGCAATACTCCCGTTTTAGTAAGTTTTTGACCGGCAGCGACTTCGCACCTCTCCGATAGTTTTGATTGTAATTACGAGAAACTTGGCTACTCGAAACTTGTTTTCTTGGTTGGATCTTATTTTAGAGCTTCTTTTTGACTAACTGCACTTTACGATTATTACAATATGAATCGCTATAACCCAGATTTATCTATTTGAACGATACCAAATTCGTACCACTCCTATGGATTAGATTGCAATTCGAGAAGCTTGGCTACTGTCAACTAGTTTGCGGGGGTGGATCATGTTTATGTGATTCCTTTTGACCGACAACACACAAAGATAGTTACCAAATGAATCGCAATACTCTCGATTAGAGTTTTTGACAAATACCATTTTAATTGGGAGGTTTGATCATATTTAAATACTTCTTTTTGACCGAAAACCCTTTAAGATTGTTACAAAATAAATTAAAATACACCCGGTTTGAATTTTACACCGGTACCAATTTCGCACCACTACGAAACTTTAAATCACAATTCTGAGAAGCATGGCTACCGATATCATGTTTGAATGTATGGATCGTGTTTAAGATTTTTTTTTACCGACAGTACTTTAAGATATTTACCTAATGAATCGCAATACTCCTGGATTGAGTGAGCTTCTAGCCAGTACCGACATCACACCTCTCCGATAGATTTGTTTGCAATTATGAGAAGCTTGGCTACTGGCAACTAGTTTTCATGGTTGGATCTTATTTTAGAGTTTGCTTTTGACCAACTGGACTCTAAGATTATTACAATATGAATTGCTATACCCTAATTTATATTTTTGAACGATACCAATTTCAAACCTCTCCTATGGTTTGATTGCAATTCCGAGATGCTTGGTTACTGGCAATTAGTTTACGAGGGTAGATCGTGTTTAAGTGTTTGTTTTAGACCAAAGACACTCTAGGATAGTTACCAAATGAATAAAAGTACTCCCGGTTAAAGTTTTGGACTGATACGATTATCGTGCCTCTCTGATGGGTTATATTTCAATTCTATAAACTTTGCTACCGAAATCTTATTAGGGAGGTTTGATTATGCTTATGAGTTTCTTTTGGACCGAAGACACTTTAAGATAGTTACCAAATAAGTTGTAATACTCCCCGTTTGAATTTTACACCGGTACCTATTTCGTACCGCAACGAAACATTTAATCACAATTCCGAGAAGCATGGCTACCGACAACTTGTTTGAAAGAATAGATCGGATTTAAAAAAAATTACCGAAAATAGTCTAAGATATTTAGCTAATGAATCGCAATCCTCCAGGTTTGAGTAAGTTTTTGACCGGTACTGACTTCGCACCTTTCCGATAGTTTTGATTGTAATTTTAAGATGCTTGTCCACTGGTAACTTGTTTTCATGGTTTAATCGTATTTTTAGAGTTTCCTTTTGACCGACAACCCTCTATGATTATTACCATATAAATCGCAATACTCCCGATTTATATTTTTGAACGATACCAATTTCGTACCTCTACAATGGTTTAGATTGCAATTCCGAGAAGCTTGGCTACTGTCAACTACTTTACGAGGGTAGATCATGTTCAAGTGATTCTTATTGACCGACAACATATTAATATAGTTACCAAGTGAATCGCAAAACTCCCGGTATGAGTTTTTGACCGATACTATTTTCGCACCTCATCGATGATTAAAATTATAATTGTATAAACTTTGCTACCGGAATCTTAATTGGGAGGTTTGATCATGTTTAAGACTTTATTTTTGACCCAAAACCCTTTAAGATAGTTACCATAGAAATAGAAATACACCTGGTTGGAATTTTACAGCGGTTCCGATTTCGCACCTCTACGAAACTTTAAACCACAATTCCGAAAAGCATGGCTACCGACATCTTTTTTAAATGTATGGATCGTGTTTATGATTTTTTTTGTTACCAATAACACTCCAAGATATTTACCTAATAAATCGCAATACTTTTGGTTTGAGTTTGTTATTGACCAGTACCGACATCACACCTCTCCGTTAGTTTGGATTGCAATTATGTTAAGCTTGGCTACTGGAAACTTGTTTTCATAGTTGGATGTTGTTTTATAGTTCCCTTTTGACTGACTGCACTCAATGATTGTTACCATATGAGTCATTATACTTCAAATTTATATTTTTGAACGATACCAATTTCGTACCTCTCATATGGTTTAGATTGCAATTTCGTGATGATTGGCTACTAGCAAATAGTTTACGTGGGTGGATTGTGTTTAAGTATATCTTTTTAACCGAAAACACTCTAAGATAGTTACCAAATGAATCGAAACACTGCCGGCTTGAGTTTTTGACCGATACATTTTTAGCACCTCTCCGATGGTTTATATTTTAATTTTAAAAAAATTGCCACTGAATCTTATTTGGGAGGTTCGATAATGTTTAAGAGTTTCTTTTTGACCGAAAATAGTTTAAGATAGTTACCAAATAAATTGAAATACACCTGGTTTGAATTTACACCGTTACCGATTTCCCACCTCTGCAAAAATTTAAATTACAATTCCTAAAAGCATAGCTACCGACATCTTTTATGAGCGTATGGATCATATTTATGATTTTTTTTATACCGACAGTTCTCAAAGATATTTACCTAATGAATCACAATACTAACGGATGGAGTGAGTTTTTGACAGGTACTGACTTTGCACCTTTTCGATAGTTTTGATTGCAATTATGAGAAGCTTGGCTACTGGCAACTTGTTTTCATGGTTACATCATGTTTTTGAATTTTCTTTTGGCCGACTATACTCTAAGATTATTGTCATATAAATCGCTATAATCCCGATTTATATTTTTGAACGATACAAATTTCGCACCTCTCCAATGGTTTTCATTACAATTCCGAGAAGCTTGGCTACTAACAACTAGTTTGCGAGGATGGATCGGGTTTAAGTATTTATTTTTTACCGACAAGTCACAAAGATAGTTACCAAATAAATTTCAATACTCCCGGTTTGAGTTTTTGACCGATGCAATTTTCGCACTTCTTCGATGGTTTATATTACAATTCTAAAAACCTTTCTACCGGAATCCAATTTGAGAGGTTTGATCATATTTAAGAGTTTCTTTTTGACCCAAAGCCCTTTAAGATAGTTACAAAATAAATTGAAATACTCCCGGTCTGAATTATACACCGGTACCAATTTTGCATATCTACGAAACATTAAATCACAATTCTGAGAAGTATGCCTACTGAATTTTTTTTGGAATGTATGGATCGTGTTTAAGTTTTCTTTTTTAACGATAGTACTCCAAGATATTAACCAAATGAATCACAATACACCCGGTTTGAGTGAATTTTTGGCCGATTTCTGATTTCGCACCTATCTGATAGTTTTGATTTCAATTATGAGAAGCTTGGCTAATGGCAACTTATTTTCATGGCTGGATCATGTTCTAGAGTTTCCTTTCGACCGACTGCCCTCTATCATTGTTACCATAATAATCGCTATACTCCCTATTAATATTTTTGAACGATACCAATTTTGTACCTCTCCTATGGTTTAGATTGCATTTTCGATATGCTTGGCTAATGGCAACTAGTTTGCGAGGGTGGAATGTGTTTAAGTATTTCATTTTGGCCGAAAACACTTTAAGATAGTTGCCAAATGAATTGAAATACTCCCGGTTTATGTTTTTGATTGATACCATTTTTGCACCTCTCCGATGGTTTATATTTTAATTAAAAAAAATTTGCTACCGGAATCTTATTTAGGTGGTTTGATTATGTTTAAGAGTTTTTTTTTGGCCTAAAACACTTTAAAATAGTTACCAAATAAATTGTAATACTCATGGTTTGAATTTTACACCGGTACCTATTTTACTCCGCTACGAAACTTTAAATCATAATTCCGAGAAGCATGGCTACCGACAACTTGTTAGAAAGTATAGATCACATTAAAGATTTTTTTTTTTACCTAAAGTACTCTAAGATATTTACCTTATGAATCGCAATACTTTCGGTTAGAGTGAGTTCTTGACCGGTACCGACTTCGCAATTTTCCGATAACTTTGATTGCAAATATGAGAAGCTTGGCTAGTGGCAACTTTATTTCATAGTTGGATCGTCTTTAAGATTTTCCTTTTGACCGACTGCACTCAAGGATTATTTCCATATGAATCGCTATATTCCCGATTTATATTTTTGAACGATACCAATTTTGCACCTCTCTTATGGTTAAGATTGCAATTCCGAGAAGCTTGGCTATAGGCAATTAGTTTACATGGGCGGATCGTGTTTAAGTGGTTCTTTTTGGCATTTGACAGATACTATTTTCGCACCTCTCCGATGGTTTATATTGCAATTCTAAAAACTTTACTACAAGAATCTCATTTGGAAGGTTTGATCAAGTTAAAAGAGGTTCCTTTTGTCCGACTGCACTCTAAGATTGTTACCATATGAATTTCCATACTACCGATTTATATGTTTGAAAGATATTAATTTCGTACCACACCTATGGTTTAGATTGCAATTCCTATAAGTTTGGCCACTGGCAACTAGTTTACGAGGGTGGATTGTGTTTAAGTGCTTCTTTTTGACAGGCAACACTCTAAGATAGTTACCAAATTAATTGTAATACTCCTGGTTTGAGTTTTTGACCGATACTATTTTCTAACCTCTTCGATGGTTTATATTACAATTCTTAAAACGGGTCTACCAGAATCATTTTTGGGAGGTTTGATAAGTTTTAAGAGTTTCTTCAAGATCAAAAATACGTTCAAATAGTTACCAATTGAATTGTAATACTCCCGGCTTAAATTTTACACCGGTACCTATTTCGCATCTCTACATAACCTTAAATCCCAATTCCGAGAAGCATGGATACCGACAACTTGTTTGAAAGTATTGATGGTGTTTAAGAATTTTTTTTTACCGATAGTACTCTAAGATATTTACCTAATGAATCGCAATACTCCCGGTTTGAGTGAGTTTTTGACCGGTACCGAGTTCACAACTTTCTGATAGTTTTGATTGCAATTATGAGAAGGTTGGCTACTAACAACTTGTTTTCATGGTTGGATTGTGTTTTAGAGTTTCCTTTTGACCGAATGCACTCTAGGATTATTGCCATATGTATTGCTATACTCCCGATCTATATTTTTGAACGATACCAATTTCGTACCTCTCCTATGGTTGAGATTGCAATTCCGAGAAGCTTGGCTACTGGCAACTAGTTTGCAAGGGTGGATCGCGGTTAAGTCTTTCTTTTTGACCGACAACACTATAAGATTGTTACCTAATGAATCGAAATACTTTCGGCTTGAGTTATTGTCAAATACCATTTTCGCTCCTCTCCGATGGTTTATATGGCAATTTTTAATGCTTTATTGTCGGAATCTCTTTTGGAAGGTTTGATCATGGTTAAGAGTTTCCTTTTGACCGACTGCACTCTAAGATTATTACCATATGAATTGCTATACTCCCGATTTATATTTTTTAACGATACCAATTTCGTACCTCTCCTATGGTTTGGATTCCTATTTCTATAGGCTTGGCTACTGGCAACTATTTTGCGAAGGTAGATCGTGTTTAAGTGTTTCTTCTTGATAGCTAGCACTCAAATATAGCTACCAAATGAATCGCAATACTCTTGGTTTGAGTTTTTGAAAGAGACCATTTTCACACCTCTTCAATAGTTTAAATTACAATTCTGAAATTTTTTCTACCGGAATCTTATTATGAGGTTTGATAATGTTTTAGGGTTCATTTTTGATCGGAAACCCTTCAAAATAGTTACCAAATAAATTGTAATACTCCAAATTTGGTTTTTTCACCGATATCGATTTCGTACCTCTACGAAAGTTTAAGTCACAATTCCGTGTAGCATGACTGCCGACATCATGATTGAATGTATGGATCGTATTTAAGATTTTTTTTTTACCGGTAGTACTCAAAGATATTTACCTAATGAATCGCAATACTCCCGGTTTGAGTTAGTTTATGACCGGTAAAGACTTCCCACCTTTCCATTGGTTTTGACTGTAATTACGAGAAGCCTGGAAACTGGCAACTTGTTTTCATGGTTGGATCAGGTTTTAGAGTTTCTTTTTGAACTTCTGCACTCTATGATTGTTACCATATGAATCGCTATACTCCCGATTTATATTTTTGAACGATACTAATTGCGTACCTCTCATATGGTTTTGTTGAAATTTCAATAAGCTTGGCTACTGGCAACTAGTTTCCGAGGGTGGATCGTGTTTAAGTGTTTTTTTTTGCCGACAACACTCTAAGATAGTGCACCTAATGATTCAAAATACTCTCGATTTGAGTTTTTGACCGAAAACATTATCGCACCTCTTTAATGGTTTATATTTCAATTCTTAAAATTTGCTACCGGAATCTTATTTGGGAGGATTGAGCATGTTTATGATTTTTTTTTTACCGAAAACAGTTTAAGATAGTTAACAAATTAATTAAAATACTCCCGGCTGGAATTTTACACCGGTACCGATTTCACAACTCTGCGAAACTCTAAATCACAATTCCCAGATGCATGGCAACCGACATCTTGTTTGAATGAATGGATCGTGTTTAAGTTTTTGATTTTACGGTTAGTACTCATAGATAATATCCTATTGAAACCCAATACTCCCGGTTTGAGTGATTTTTGATCGGTACTCATTTCGCACCATTCCGATAGTTTTTATTACAATTTTGAGAAGCTTGGTTACTGGCAATTTGTTTTCATGGTTGGATCGTGTTTTAAAGTTTCCATTTGACCGACTGTACTCTAAGATTGTTGCCATATGAATCTCTATACACCCAATTTATATTTTTGGACGATACCAATTTCGTACCTCTCCTATGGTTTAGATTGTAGTTTTGTAATGTTTGGCTTCTGGCAACAAGTTTGCGAGGCTGGATCGTGTTTAAGTGTTTCTTTTTGACCGAAAACACTCTAAGATAGTTACCTAATGAATCGAAATACATCCGGTTTGAGTTTTTGGCAGATACCATTTTCGCACCTCCCCGATGGTTTATATTGCAATTCTAATAACTATACTACCGGAATCTTATTTTGAAGGTTTGATCATGTTTAAGAGTTTCTTATTGACCAACTGCACTCTTAGATTATTTCAATATGAATTGCGATACTACCGATTTATATTTTAGAACGATACCAATTTTGTACCTCACCTATGGTTTTGATTGCAATTCCTATAAGCTTGGCTACTAGCAACTAGTTTGCAGGGTAGATCGTGTTCAAGTGATTCTTTTCAATAGACAACACTTTAAGATAGTTACCAAATGAATCGCGATACTCCCGGTTTGAGTTTTTGAAAGATAACATTTTCACTCCTCTTCAATGGTTTAAATTACAATTCTCAAAACTTTGCTACCGCAATGTAATTTGGGAGGTTTGATCATGTTCAAGAGTTCCTTTTAGGCTGAAAACCCTTAAAGATAGTTACCAAATAAATTGTAATACTCCCAGTTTGAATTTTACGCCGGTACCGATTTCGCACCTCTACGAAACTTTAAATAACAATTCCATGAAGCATGGCTGCCGACATCTTGTTTGAATGTATGGATCGTGTTTGAGAATTTTTTTTACCGGCAGTACTCTAAGATATTTACCTAATGAATCGCAATACTCCCGGTTTTAGTGAGTTTTTGACCGGTACCGGCTTAGCACCTTTCCTATAATTTTGATTGCAATTTTTAGAAGCTTGGTTACTGGAAACTTGTTTTAATGGTTGGGTCATGTTTTAAAGTTTCCTTTTGACCGACTGCACTCTAAGATTCTTGTCATATGAATCGCTATACTCCCAATTTATATTCTTGGACAATACCAATTTCGTACCACTTATATGGTTTAGATTGTAATTTCGTGATGCTTGGCTACTGGCAACTAGTTTGCGAGCGTGGATCGTGTTTAAGTATTTCTTTTTGACCGAAAGCACTCTAATATAGTTACATAATGAATAAAAATACTTCGGGTTTGAGGTTTTGGCAGATACCATTTTCGCACCTCTCCGATGGCATATAAAGCAATTTTAAGAATTTTACTACCGGAATCTCATTTGGAAGGTTTGATCGTGCTTAAGAGTTTCCTTTTTACCGACTGCACTCAAAGATTGTTACCATATGAATTGCTATACTCTCGATTTATATTTTTGAACGATACCAATTTCGTACCTCTCCTATGGTTTGGATTGCAATTCCTATATGTTTGGCTACTGGCAACTTGTTTGCGAGGGTGGATCGTGAATTAGGGTTTGCTTTAGACAGTCAGCACTCCAAGATAGTTACCAAATGTATCGAAATACTCCCGGTTTGAGTTTTTGAAAGATACCATTTTCGCACCTTCTCAATGGTTTATATTCAAAATTTTAAAAACTTTGCTACGGGAATCTTATTTGGGAGGTTTGATCATGTTTAAGAGTTCCTTTTTGACTGAAAACCCTTAAAGATAGTTACCAAATAAATTGTAATACTCCCAGTTTGAATTTTACACCGGTACAGATTTTTCACCTCTACGAAACTTTAAATCACAATTCCATAAAGCATGGCTACCGACATGTTGTTTGAATGTATGGATCGTGTTTAAGATTTTTTTTTACTGGTAGTACTCAAAAATATTTACCTAATGAATTGCAACACTCCCGGTTTGTGTGACTTTTTGACTGGTACCGACTTTGCACTTTTCCGATAGGTTTAATGGCAATTAAGAGAAACATGGCTGCTGGCAACTTATTTTCATGGTTGGATCACATTTTAGAGTTCCCTTTTGACTGACTGTACTCTAAGATTGCTACCATATGAATCGCTATATTCAGGATTTATATTTTTTAACGAAACAAATTTCGTATCTCTTCTATGGTTAAGATTGCATTTCCGTTAAGCTTGGCTACTAACAACTAGTTTGCGAGGGGGGATTGAGTTTAGGTATTTCTTTTAATCTGGCAACACTCTAAGATAATTTCCAGCAGAGTTGAAATACTTCTGGATTGAGTTTTTGATGGATACCATTTTCGCACCTCTCCGATGGTTTATATTTCAATTCTAAAGACTATGCTTCCGAAATCATAATTGGGTGGTTTGATCATGTTTCATAGTTTCTTTTTTACCAAAAACCCTTTAGATAGTTACCAAATAAATTGAAAATATCCGAGCTTGAATTTTACACCGGTACCGATTTCGCACCTCTACGAAACTTTAAATCATAATTTCGTGAAGTATGGCTACCGACAACTTGTTTGAAAGTATGGATCGTGTTTAATATTTTTTTTTTACCGACAGAACTCAAAGATATTTACCTAATAAATTGCAGTACTCGTGGTTTTAGTGAGTTTTTGACCGGTACCGACATCGTACCTTCCCGATAGTTTTGATTGTAATTTTGAGAAGCTTGGTACTGGGAACATATTTTAATGGTTGGATCATGTTTAAAATTTCCTTTTGGCTGACAACACTCTAAGATTATTGCTATATGAATTACTACACTTCCGATTTATATTTTTGAATGATTCCTACTATGTACCTCGCCTATGGTTTAGAGTAAAATTTCGAGATGCTTGGCTACTGGCAACAAGATTGCTAGGGTGGATTGTGTTTAAGTATTTCCTTTTGACCAAAAGAACTCTAAGATAGTTACCAAATGAATCAAAATATTCCCAGTTTGAGTTTTTGACCGATACAATTTTCACACCTCTCCGTTGGTTTATATTTTAATTCTATAAACTCTGTAACCAAAATCATATTTGAAAGGTTTGATCATGCTTAAGAGTTTCTTTTTGACCGAAAACACTTTAAGATAGTTTACTAATAAATTGTAATACTCCCGGTTTGAATTATACAGTGGTACCTATTTTGCACCACAACAAATCTATAAATCACAATTCCGAGAAGCATGGCTACCGACAACTTGGTCGAAATTATAGATCGCGTTTAAGATTTTATTTTTACCGATAGTTCTCTAAGATATTTACCAAATGAATCCCAATACTCCCGGTTTAAGTGAGTTCTTGACCGATACCGACTTCGCACCTTTCCGGCAGTTTTGATTACAATTTTGAGAAGCTTTGTTATTGGTAACATGTTTTCATGGTTGGATCGCGCTTTAAAGTTTCGTTTTGACCCACTGCACTGAGATTGTTGCCATATGAATCGCTATACTCCAAATTTATATTTTTGAACGATACTAATTTCGTACCTCTCCTATGGTTTAAATTTTAATTTTGAGATGCTTGGCTAGAATCAACTAGTTTGCGAGGATGGATCGCGTTTAAGTGTTTCTTTTTGACCGAAAAAACTCTAAGATAGTTACCAAATGATTCGAAATACTTCTGGCTTTAGTTTTTGACAAATAACATTTTTGCACCACTCCGATGCTTTATATTGCAATTCAAAAAACTTTACTTCCGAAATCTTATATGGAAGGTTTGATCATGTTTAGGAGTTTCTTTTTGACCGACTGTACTCTTAGATTGTTACCATATGAATTGTTAAACTCCTGATTTATACTTTGGAACGATACCAATTTTGTACCTATCCTATGGTTTGGATTGCAATTCCCATAAGTTTGACTACAGGCAACTAGTTTGTGAGGGTGGATCATGTTTAAGTTTTTCTTTTTGACAGACAACACTCTAAGATAGTTACCAAATGTATCGCAATACTCCCGATTTGAGTTTTTGAAAGATACCATTTTCGCACCTCTTCAATGGTTTATATTTATATTCGGAAAAATTTGCTACCGAAATCTTATTTGGGAGGTTTAATTATGTTTAAAAGTTCCTTTTTGACCGAAAACCCTTAAAGATAGTTACCAAATAAATTGTTATACTCCCTGTTTGAATTTAACACCTGTACCGATTTCGCACCTCTACGAAACTTTAAATCACAATTTTGTAAAGTATGGCTACCGACATCTTGTTTAAATGTATGGATCGTGTTAAATTTATATTTTTACCGGTAGTACTCTAAGATATTTGCCTAATGAATCGCAATACTCCCGGCTTGAGTGAGTTCTTGACCGGTACCGACTTCGCGTCTTTCCGATAGTTTTGATTACAATTATGAGATGCTTGACTACTGGCCACTTGTTTTCATGGTTTGATTGTATTTTAGAGTTTCCTTTTGACCGACTGCACTTTAAGATTGCTACCATATGGATTTTTAGAAAATGAATAAAAATACTCTCGGTTTGATTTTATGACCGGTACTATTTTTTTTTCTCTCCAATGGTTTGTATAACAATTCTGATAACTTGTCTACCGGAATCTCTTTTTGGAGGTTTGATCATGCTAAAGAGTTTCTTTTTGACTGAAAACTATTTAAAATAGTTACTAAATAAATTGTAATACTCCCGGTTTGAATTTTACAGCGGTACCAATTTCGAACCTCTACGAAGCTTTTGATCGCAATTCCGAGAAGCATGGCTGCCGACAACTTGATTGAAAGTATGCATCGTGTTTGAGATTATTTTTAACCGATAGTACTCTATGATATTTTCCTAATGAATCCCAATACTCCCGGTTTATGTGTGTTTTTGACAGGTACTGACTTCGCACCTCTCCGATGCTTTTGATTGTAATTTTGTGATGCTTGGCTATAGGGAACTTGTTTTCGAGGTTAGATAATGTTTCATAGTTTCATTGTTACCGACTGCACTCAAAGATTGTTACCATATGAATCGCTATAATCCCGATTTATATTTTAGAACGATTCAAATTTCATACCTCTCCTGAGATTTAGATAGAAATTCTGAGAAGCTTGGCTATTGGAAACTCGTATGCGTGGTTAGATCATGTTTAAGAGTTTCTACTTGACCGACAGCACTCTAAGATTGTTACCAAATGAATCAAAATACTCTCGGTTAGATTTTTTTACCGGTACCATTTTTGCACCTATCCAATGGTATATATTAAAATTTAGATAACTTGTCTGCCAGAATCACATTTGGGTGGTTTGATCTTGTTTAATAGTTTCTTTTAGACCGAAAACAATTTAAAATTGTTACTAAATACATTGTAATATTCCCTATTTTAATTTTACACCGGTACCGTTTTCGAACCTCTACGAAACTTTATATCGCAATTCCGTGGAGCATGGCTACCGACAACTTGTTTGAATGTATGCATCGTGTTTAAGATTGTTTTAAACCGATAGTACTCTATGATATTTACCTAATGAATTGCAATACTCTCGGTTTGAGTGTATTTTTGACCGATACTGACTTCGCACCACAACGATGGTTTTGATTGCAATTATTTGATGTTTGTCTACTGGCAACTTGTTTCCGTGGTATGATCGCGTTTTAGAGTTTCATTTTGTCCGACTGCAGGCTACGATTGTTACCATATGAATCGCTATACTCCTGATTTAAATTTTTTAATAATGCAAATTTCGCACCTCTCCGATGATTTTGATTGCAATTCTGTGAAGCTTAGCTACTATCAACTCATATGCGTAGTTGGGTCATGTTTTAGAGTTTCTGTTTGGCCGAAAACTCTCTAAGATAGTTACCAAATGAATCTAAATTCTCTTGGATTTATTTTTGGACCGGTACCATTTATGCATCTATCCAATGGTTTATATTACAATTCAGAAAACTTGCCTACCGAAATCACATTTAGGATGTTTGATTAATTTTTAAAGTTTCTTCTTGACCTAAAACACTTTAAGATAGTTACCAAATAAATTATAATACTCCCAGTTTGAATTTTACACTGGTACTGATTTCGCACTTCTACGAAGCTTTAAATCGCAATTCCGGGAAGCATGGCCACCGAAAACTTGTTTGAAAGTATGTATCGTGTTTAAGATTATTTTTAACCGATAATACTCTATGATATTTTCCTAATGAATCGCAATATACCCGATTTGAGTGGGTTTTTGACCGGTACTGACTTCACTTCTCAGTGATGGTTTTGATTACAATTATGAGAAGCTTGGCTACTCACAGCCTGTTTACGAGATTGGATCATGATTTAGAGTTACATTTTGACCGACTACACTATAAGATTGTTAACATATGAATTGCAATACTCCCGATTTATATTTTTGAATGATACCAATTTTGTTCAACTCCGGTGATTTAGAATGCAATTCTGAGATGCTTGGCTACTGGAAACTCGTATGCGAGGTTGAATCATGTTTAAGAGTTTCTGTTTGACCGACAACACTCAATGATAGTTACCAAATGAATCAAAATACTCTCGGCTAGATTTTCCGGCAGGTAGCATTTTTGCAACTTTCCAATGGCTTATATTACACTTCTGATAACTTGCCAACCAAAATCTCATTTGGGAGGCTTGATCTTGTTTAAGATTTTCTTTATGAATGAGAACAATTTAAAATAGTTACCAAATAAATTATAATACACCCGGCTTGAATTTTACACCGGTACAGATTTTGAACATCTACGAAGCTTTAGTTCACAATTCCGTGGAGCATGGCTACCGACAACATGTTTGAATGAATGTATCGTGTTTAAGATTATTTTTAACCGATAGTACTCTATGATATTGATTTAATGAATCGCAATAGTCCTGATTTAAGAACGTTTTTGACCGGTACTAACTTCGCATCTCACCAATGGTTTTGATTGCAATTATGAGAAGCTTGTCCACTCTTACTTGTTTTCGAGGATGAATCGTGATTTAGAGATTCATTTTGACGGACTACACTCTAAGAATTCTACCATATGAATTACTTTACTCCCGATTTATATTTTGGAACTATACAAATTTTTTACCTCTCTGGTGATTTAGATTGCAATTCCGAGAAGCTTAGCTACTAGCAACACGTATGCGAGATTGTATCATGTTTAAGTGTTTCTGTTTGGCGGGCAACACACTTTGATGTTTACAAAATGAATCAAAATATTCTCGATTAGATTTTATGACCGGTACCATTTTTTTTCTCTCCAATGGTTTATATAGCAATTCTGATAACTTGTCTACCGGAATCACTTTTGGGAGGTTTGATCTTGCTTTAGAGTTTCTTTTCAAATGAAAATAGATTAAAATAATTACTAAAAAAATGTAATACTCCCGGTTTGAATTTTACACCAGTGCCGATTTTGAACCTCAACGAAGCTTTAGATCGCATTTCCGAGAAGCATGGCTTCCGACAACTTGTTTGAAAGTATGCATCGTGTTTGAGATAATTTTTAACCGATAGTACTCTATGATATTTACCTAATGAATCGCAATATTCCTGGTATGAGTGTGCTTTTGACTGGTACTGACTTCGCATCTCTCCGATGCTTTTGATTGTAATTTTGAGATGCTTGGCTACTGACAACTTGTTTTCGAGGTTGGATCGCATTTCAGAGTTTCATTTTGACCAACTGCACTCAAAGATTGTTACCATATCACTCCCTATACTCCATATTTATATTTTTTGAACGATACCAATTTTGCACCTCTCCGGTGATTTAGATAGAAATTCCAAGAAGCCTGGCTAGTGGTAACCCGTATACGTTGTTGGATCATATTTAAGAGTTTCTATTTTGCCGACAGCACTCAAAGATAGTTACCAAATGAATCAAAATACTCTCGGTTAGATTTTTTGACCGGTACTATTTTTGGATCTCACCAATGGTATATATTAAAATTTAGATAACTTGTCTGCCGGAATCACATTTGGGAGGTTTGATCTTGTTTAAAAGTATCATTTAGACCAAAAACAATTTAAAATAGTTACAAAATAAATTGTAATACAACCGGTTTGAATTTTACACCGGTACCGATTTTGAATCTCTACGAAGCTTTAGATCGCAATTCTGAGGAGCATCACTAACGACAACATTTTTGAATGTATGCACCGTGTTTAAGATAATTTTTAACCGATAGTACTCTATGATATTTACCTAATGAATCGCAATTCTCCTAATCTGAGTACGTTTTTGACCGGTACAGACTTGGCATCCCTCCGATGGTTTTGATTGCAATTATGGGAAGCTTGTCTACTCGCAACTTGTTTACGAGGATTGATCGCGATTTCGATTTTCATTTTGACCAAATATACTCTAAGATTATTACCATATGAATAGTTATACTCCTGATTTAAATTTCGGAACGAAACCAATTTCGAATCTCTCCGGTGATTTAGATTGTAATTCTGAGAAGCTTAGGTACTAGCAAAACGTATGCGAGGTTGAATCATGTTTTAGAGTTTCTGTTTGACCGAAATCATTCTTAGATAGTTACAAAATGAATCAAAATACTCTCAATTTGATTTTATGACCGGCACCATTTTTTTATTTCTCCAATGGTTTATATAACAATTCTGAAAACTTGTCTACCGGAATCACTTTTGGGAGGTTTGATCCTGTTTAAGAGTTTCTTTTTGGCCGAAAACAATTTAAAATAGTTACTAAGTAAATATTAATACTCCAGGATTGAATTTTACACCGGTACTGATTTCGAACATCTTCGAAGCTTTAGATCGCAATTCCGAGAAGCATGGCTACCGACAACTTGTTTTAAACAATGCGTCGCATTTGAGATTATTTTTAACCGATAGTACTCTATGATATTTGCCTAATGAATCGTAATACTCCCGGTTTGAGTGGGTGATTGACCGGTACTGACTTCACATCACTCTGATGGTTTTGATTGCAATTATGAGAAGCTTTGCTACTCGCAACTCATTTACGAGATTGGATCGTGATTTTGAGTCACATTTTGACCAACTACACTCTAAGATTGTTACCATATGAATCGCTATACTCCGGATTTATATTTTTGAATGATACCAATTTCGTTCCTCTCCGGTGATTTAGACTGGAATTCCGAGAAGCTTGGCTACTTGCAACACGTATGCGAGGTTGGATCATGTTTAAGAGTTACTGTTTGACCGACAACACTCGAAGATAGTTACCAAATGAATCAAAATACTCTCGTTTTGATTTTTCGGCCGGTACCATTTTTGCATCTATCTAACGGTTTATATTACAATTCTTTTAAGTTGTCAACCGGAATCACATTTGGGTGGTTTGATCTTGTAATATAAACCATTTTTCCATCTTTCTAATGGTTTATATTACAATTCTTTTAAATTGTTTTACCGAAAACAATTTAAAATAGTTACCAAATAAATTATTATACAACTAGATAGAATTCTTCACCGGTACCGATCTCGAACCTCTATGATGATTTAGATCGCAGTTCCGAGAAGCATGGCTACCGACAACTTGTTCAAAAGTATGCGTTGGGTTCAAGATAATTTTTAAGCGATAGTACTCTATGATATTTACCTAATGAATCGCAATACTCCCGATTTGAGTACATTTTTTACCAGTACTGACTTCGCATCTCTCAGATGGTTTTGATTGCCATTTTGAGAAGCATGGATACTCGCAACTTGTTTACAAGGTTGGATCGTGACTTAGATTTTCATTTTTACCGAATACACTCAAAGAATGTTACCATATTAATCGCTATACTCCCGATTTATATTTTTGAACGATACCAATTTTGTACCTCTCCGGTGATTTAGATTGAAATTCCGAGAAGCTTGGCTACTAGCAACTCGTATGCGAGGTTGGATCATGTTTAAGATTTTCTGTTAGATCGACAACACTCAATGATAGAAACCAAATGAATCAAAATACTCTCGGTTAGATTTTCTGGCTGGTAGCATTTTTGCATCTCTCCAATGGTTTATATTACAATTCTGATAACTTGTCAACCGGAATATCATTTCTGAGGTTTGATCTACTTTTGGAGTTTCCTTTTGACCGAAAACAATTAAAAGTAGTTACCAAATAAATTGTAATATTCTCAGTTTGAATTTAACACCGGTACTGATTTCAAACCTCTACGAAGCTTTAGATCGCAATTCCGAGGAGCATGGCTTGCGACCACTTATTTGAAAGTATGCATCGTGTTTAAAATTATATTTAACTGATAGTACTCTATGATATTTACCTAATGAATTGCAATTCTCTCGACTTGATTGCGTTTTTGACCGGTACTGACTTCGCATCTCTTCGATGGTTTTTATTGCAATTATGTGAAGCTTCGCTACTCGCAACTTGCTTGCGTGGCTGGATCGTGATTTAGAGATTCATTTTGACCGACTGCAATCTAAGATTGTTACCATATGAATCGCTATACTCCCGATTTATATTTTTGAACTATACAAATTTTGTACCTCTCCGATGATTTAGATTGCTATTGTGAGAAGCTTGGCTACTAGTAACTCGTATGCAAGGTTGGATCATAGTAAAGAGTTTCTGTTTGACCGACAACACTCTAAGATAGTTCCCGTATGAACCAAAATACTCTCGGTTAGATTTTCTGACCGGTGCCATTTTTGCATCTCTCCAATGGTTTATATTACAATTCTGATAACTTGTCTACCAAAATCACATTTGGGAGGTTTGATCAAGTTTATGAGTTTCTTTTTGGCCAAAAACACTTTAAGATATTTACAAAATAAATTAAAATACTCCTGGATCGAATTTTACACCGGTACTGATTTCGCACCTCTACGAAGCTTTAGATCGCATTTCCGAGAAGCATGGCTACCGACAACTTGTTTGAAAGCATGCATCGTGTTTAAGATTATTTTTAACCGATAGTACTCAATGATATTTACCTAATGAATCGCAATAGTCCCAATTTAAGTGCGTTTTTGACCGGTCTGACTTTGCATCTCTTCGGCGGTTTCGATTGCAATTATGAGAAGTTTGGCTTCCCGCAACTTGTTTACGAGGTTGGATCGTGATTTAGAGTTTGATTTTGACCAACTACACTCTTAGATTGATACCATATGAATTGCTATACTCCCAATTTCGTACCTCTCCTATTATTTATATTGCATTTCCGTGAAGCTTGGATACTGGCAACCCGCGTGCGAGGTTGGATCATGTTTAATAGTTTATGTTTGGCCGAAAAACCTCAGAGATAGTAGCCAAATGAATCAAAATACTCTCGGTTAGATTTTCTGGCCGGTACCATTTAAATATCTTTCCAATGGTTTATATTACAATTCTGATACCTTGTCAACCGAAATCACATTCGGGAGGTTTGATCATGTTTAAGATTTTATTTTTGACCGAAAATAATTAAAAATAGTTACCAAATAAATCGTATTACACCCGGTTTGAATTTTGCAGCGGTACCGATTCTGAACCTCTACGAAGCTTTAGATCGCAATTCCGAGGAGCATGGCTACCGACAACTTGTTTCAATGTATGTATCGTGTTTATGATTCTTTTTAACCGATAGTACTCTATGATATTTACCTAATGAATCACAATACTCTTGATTTTAGTTTGTTTTTGACCGGTACTGACTTGGCATCTCTCCGATGGTCTTGATTGTAATTATGAGAAGCTTGTCTACTGCCAACTTGTTTGCGAGGATGGATCATAAATTAGATTTTCATTTAGACCGACTACACTCTAAGATTGCTACCATATGAATTGTTATACTCCCTATTTATATTTTGGAACGATAAAAATTTCTTACCTCTCCGGTTATTTAGATTGCAATTCCGAGAACCTTAGCTACTAGTAAAACGTATGCGAGGTTGAATCATGTTTTAGAGTTTCTGTTTGACCGAAAACACTCTTAAATAGTTACAAAATGAATTAAAATACTCTCAGTTTGATTTTATGACCGGTACCATTTTTTTATTTCTCCAATGGTTTATATAACAATTCTGAAAATTTGTCCACCGGAATCACTTTTGGGAGGTTTGATCTTGCTTAAGAGTATTATTTTTGCCGAAAACAATTTAAAATAGTTACTAAGTAAATATTAATACTCCTTGTTTGAATTTTATACCGGTACCGATTTCGAACCTCTACGAAGCTTTAGATCGCAATTCTGGGAAGCATTGCTACCGACAACTTGTTTGAAACAATGCGTCGCATTTGAGATTATTTTTAACCGATAGTACTCTATGATATTTGCCTAATGTATAGTAATACTCCCGGTTTGAGTGGGTTTTTGACCGGTACTGACTTCACATCTCTCTGATGGTTTTGATTGCAATTATGATAATTTTTGCTACTCGCAACTTATTTGCGAGATTGGATCATGATTTAGAGTTAGATTTTGACCAACTACACTCTAAGATTGTTACCATATGAATCGCTATACTCCGGATTTATATTTTTGAACGATACTTATTTCGTTCCTCTCTGATGGTTACCAAATGAATCAAAATACTCTCGTTTTGATTTTTCGGCCATTACAATTTTTGCATCTTTCTAATTGTTTATATTGCAATTCTTTTAAGTTATCAACCGAAATGACATTTGGGTGGTTTGATCTTGTTTAAGATTTTCTTTTTTACCGAAAACAATTTAAAATAGTTACCAAATAAATTGCAATACACCTGGTTTGAATTGTACACCGGTACCGATCTCGAACCTCTACGAAGCTTTAGATCGCAATTCCGTGGAGCATGGCTACCGACAACTAGTTTGAATGTTTGCATCGTGTTTAAGATTATTTTTAACCGATAGTACTCTATGATATTTACCTAATGAATCGCAATACTCCTGATTTGAGTTCGCTTTTAACCGGTACTGACTGGACAACTCTCCGATGGCTTTTATTGCAATTACGAGAAGCTTGTCTACTCGCAACTTGT
Source organism: Kingdonia uniflora (assembly GCA_014058105.1). Taxonomy (NCBI): domain Eukaryota; kingdom Viridiplantae; phylum Streptophyta; class Magnoliopsida; order Ranunculales; family Circaeasteraceae; genus Kingdonia; species Kingdonia uniflora. The sequence goes on from JACGCM010000696.1 coordinate 2,760,162, forward strand.
TTACGTGGATGAATCGTGATTTATAGATTCATTTTGACCGGCTACACTCTAAGATTGTTACCATATGAATCGTTATACTCCTGATTTATATTTTGGAACAATGCAAATTTCTTGCGTCTCCAGTGATTTTGATTGCAATTCCGAGATACTTAGCTACTAGTAACTCGTATGTGAGGTTGTATCATGTTCAAGAATTTCTGTTTGACCGACAACACTCTTAGATAGTTACTTAATAAATCAAAATACTCTCATTTTAATTTTATGACCGGTACCATTTTTATATCTCTCCAATGGTTTTTATAACAATTCTGATAACTTGTCAACCGGAATCACTTTTGGGAGGTTTGATCTTGTTTAAAAGTTTCATTTTTATGAAAAACAATTTAAAATAGTTGAAAAATAAATTGTAGTACTCCCAGTTTGAATTTTACACTTGTACCGATTTCGAACCTCTACGAAGCTTTAGATCGCAATTCCGAGAAGCATGGGTACCGACAACGTGTTTAAAAGTATGCGTCGTGTTTGAGATTATTTTTAACCAATAGTACTCTATGATATTTACCTAATGAATCGCAATACTTCCGGTTTGAGTGTGTTTTTGACTGGCACTGACTTCGTACCTTTTCGATGCATTTAATTGTAATTATGGGAAGCTTGGCTACTGGCAACTTGTTTTTGTGGTTGGATCGTGTTTGAGAGTTTCATTTTTACCGACAGCACTAAAAGATTGTTACCAAATGAATCGCTATACTCCCGATTTATATTTTTGAACGATACTAATTTTGTACCTCTCAGGTGATTTAGATAGAAAATCTGAGAAACTTGGCTACTGGTAACTCGTATGCGTAGTTGGATCATATTTAAGAGTTTCTATTTGAGCTACAACACTGTAAGTTAGTTACCAAATGAATCAAAATACTCTCGGTTAAATTTTCCGGCCGGTACCATTTTTACATCTTTCCAATGGTTTATATTACAATTTTGTTAAGTTGTCAACCGGAATCACATTTGGGAGGTTTGATGTTGTTTAAGATTTTCTTTTTACCCGAAAACAATTTAAAATAGTTACCAAATAAATTGTAATGCACCGGGTTTAAATTTTACACCGGTAGCGATTTCGAACCTCTACGATGCTTTAGAACGCAATTCCGTGGAGCATGGCTACCGACAACTTGTTTGAATGTATGCATCGTGCTTAAGATTATTTTTAACCGATAGTACTCTATGATAATTACCTAATGAATCGCAATACTCCTGATTTAAGTGCGTTTTGACCGATGCTGACTTGGCAACTCTGCGATGGTTTTGATTGCAATTACCAGAAGCTTGTCAAGTCACAACTTGTTTTCGAGGATTTATCGTGATTTAGAGTTTAATTATGACCGACTACACTCTAAGATTGCTACTATATCAATCGTTATACTCTCGATTTATATTTTAGAACGATACCAATTTCTTACCTCTCCGGTAATCTAGATTGCAATTCCGAGAAGCTTGGCTATTAGCAACTCGTATGCGAGGTTGTATCTTGTTTTAGAGTTTCTGTTTGACCGACAACACTCTAAGATAGTTTCCAAATGAATCAAAATACCCTCGGTTGTATTTTATGACGAATACAATTTATTTATCTCCCCAATGGTTTTTATAACAATTCTGATAATTTGTTTTTCGGAATCATTTTTGGGAGGTTTGATCTTGCTTAACAGCTTCTTTTTGACGAAATTTTTTTTTAAATAGTTACTAAATAAATTGTAATACTCCCGGTTTGAATTTTACACTTGTGCCGATTTCGAGCCTCCACGAAGCTTTAGATCGCAATTCCGAGATGCATGGCTACCGACAACTTGGTTGAAAGTATGCGTCGTGTTTGAGATTATTTTCAACCGATAGTACTCTAGGATATTTAAATAATTAATCGCAATACTCCCTGCTTGAATGTACTTTTGACTGGTACTCACTTCGCACCTCTCCGATGCTTTTGATTATAATTTGGAGATGCTTGGCTACTGGCAACTTGTTTTAGAGGTTGGATCGCGTTTCAGAGTTTATTTTTGACCGACTGCATTCAAGGATTGATACCATATGAATCGCTATACTCCCGATTTATATTTTTGAATGATACCAATTTTGTACCTCTCCGGTGATTTAGATAGAAATTCTGAGAAGCTTGGCTACTGGTAACTCGTATGCGTGGTTGGATCATATTTAAGAGTTTCTGTTTGACTGACAGCACTATAAGTTTGTTACCAAATGAATCAAAATACTGTCAGTTATATATTTTAACCGGTACCATTTCTGCATCTCTCCAATTGTATATATTAAAATTCAGATAACTTGTCTATCGGAATCACATTTGGGAGGTTTGATCTTTTTTAAGAGTTTCGCTTAGACCAAAAACAATTTAAAATAGTTACTAAATAAATTGAAATACACCCCGCTTGAATTTTGCACTGGTACCGATTTTGAACCTCTACGATGCTTTAGATCGCAATTCCGAGAAGCATGGATGCCAATAACTTCTTTGAAAGTATGCATCGTGTTTAAGATTATTTTTAACGGATAGTACTCTATGATATTTACCTAATAAATCTCAATACTCCTTGTTTGAGTGTGTTTATGATTGGTACTGACTTCACACTTCATCGATGCTTTTGATTGTAATTATGAGATGCTTGGCAACTGGCAACTTATTTTCGAGGTTGGATCGTGTTTCAGAGTTTCATTGTTACCGACTGTCCTCCAAGATTATTACCATATGAATCGCTATACTCCCGATTTATATTTTTTAACTATACTAATTTCGTACCTCTCCAGTGATTTAGATAGAAATTCCGTGAAGCTTGGCTACTACTAACTCATATACGAGGTTGAATCATGTTTAAGAATTTTTGTTGGACCGAAAGTACTCTAAGATAGTTAACAAATGAATCAAAATACTCTCGGTTAGATTTTATGACAGGTACCATTTTTTAATCTCTCCAATGGTTTATAAAACAATTCTGATAAATTGTCTGCCGGAATCACTTTTGGTTGGTTGGATCTTGTTTAAGAGTTTCATTTTGGCCGAAAACAATTTTAATTAGTTACTAAGTAAATTGTAATACTCACGGTTTGAATTTTACACCGGTACCGATTTTTAACCTCTACGAAGCTCTAGATCGCAATTCCGTGAAGCATGGCTACCGACAACTTGTTTGAAAGTATACGTCGTGTTTGAGATTATTTTTAATCAATAGTACTCTGATATTTACCTAATGAATCGCAATACTTCCAGTTTGAGTGGGTTTTTAACCGATACTGACTTCACATCTCTCTGATGGTTTTGATTGCAATTATGTGAAGCTTGGCTACTCGCAACTTATTTACGAGTTTGGATCGTGATTTAGAGCTACATTTTGACCAACTACACTTTAAGATTGTTACCATATGAATCGCACTAATCCCGAATTATATTTTTGAACGATACAAATTTCGTTCCTTGCCAGTTATTTAGATAGTAATTCCGGGAAGCTTGGCTACTGGCAACACTTATGCGAGGTTGGATCATGTCTAATAGTTTATGTTTGGCCGACAACCCTCAAAGATAGTAACCAAATGAATCAAAATACTCTCGGTTAGATTTTCCGGCCGGTGCCATTTTTGTATCTTTCCAATGGTTTATATTACAATTCTGATACCTTGTCAACCGGAATCACATTCGGGAGGTTTGATCATGTTTAAGATTTTACTTTTGACCGAAAATAATTAAAAATAGTTACCAAATAAATTGAATTAGACCCGGTTTGAATTTTACAGCGGTACCGATTCTGAACCTCTACGAAGCTTTAGATCGCAATTTCGAGGAGCATGGCAATCGATAACTTGTTTCAATGTATGCATCGTGTTTATGATTCTTTTTAACTGATAGTACTCTATGATATTTACCTAATGAATCGCAATACTCTTGATTTGAGTTCGTTTTTGACCGGTACTGAATTGGCATCTCTCTGATGGTCTTGATTGTAATTATGAGAAGCTTGTCTACTGGCAACTTGTTTACGAGGTTGGATCATAAACTAAAGTTTCATTTAGACCGACTACACTCTAAGATTGTTACCATATGAATTGCTATACTCCCGATTTATATTTTGGAACGATGCACATTTCTTACCTCTCCGGTGATTTAGATTGCAATTCCGTGAAGCTTAGCTACTAGCAACTCGTATGCGAGGTTGCATCATGTTTAAGAGTTTCTGTTTGACCGACAGCACTCTTAGATAGTTACCAAATGAATCAAAATACTCTCGGTTAGATTTTATGACCGGTATAATTTTTTTTATCTCTCCAATGGTTTATATAACAATTCTGATAACTTGTCTACCAGAATCACTTTTGGGAGGTTTGATCTTATTTAAGAGTTTCATTTTGATTGAAAACACTTTAAGATAGTTACCAAATAAATTATAATACTCCCAGTTTTAATTTAACACCGGTACTGATTTTGCAACTCTTCGAAGCTTTAGATCACAATTCCAAGAAGCATGGCTACCGACAACTTGTTCAAAAGTATGCGTCATGTTAAAGATTATTTTTAACCGATAGTACTCTATGATATTTTCTTAATGAATCGCAATACTCCCGATTTGAGTACGTTTTTGAATGGTACTGACTTCGCATCACTCAGACGGTTTTGATTGCAATTATGAGAAGCATGGCTACTCGCAACCTGTTTACATGGTTGGATCGTGACTTAGATATTCATTTTGACCGAATACACTCAAAGAATGTTACCATATTTATCGCTATACTCCTAATTTATATTTTTGAACGATACCAATTTCGTACCTCTCCGGTGATTAAGATTGCAATTCTGAGAAGCTTGGCTACTTGCAACTCGTATGGTAGGTTGGATCAAGTTTAAGAGTTTCGGTTTAACCAACAACACTCTAAGGTAGTTACCAAATGAATCAAAATACTCTCGGTTAGTGTTTCTGACCGATACAATTTTACCATATCACAAATGTTTTATATTACAATTCATATAACTTGTCAACCCGAATCACATTTAGGAGGTTTGATCTTGCTTAAGATTTTCTTTTAGACAAAAACAATTTAAAATAGTTACCAGATAAATTGCAATACTCCCGGTTTGAATTTTACACCGGTAACGATTTCTATGTCAACGAAGCTTTAGATCACAATTCTATGGAGCATGGCTACCGACAACTTGTTTAAAAGTATTCATCGCGTTTTAGATTATTTTTTACCGATAGTACTCTATGATATTTACCTAATGAATCGCAATACTTCCAATTTAAGTACGTTATTGACCGGTACTGACTTCGGATCTCTCCGATGGTTTTGATTGCGATTATGAGAAGCTTGGCATCCCGCAACTTGTTTACGAGGTTGGATCGTGATTTAAAGTTTGATTTTTACCGACTACACTCTAAGATTGATACCATATGAATCGGTATACTCCCGATTTATATTTTTGAACGATACCAATTTCGTACATATCCGGTGATTTAGAATGCAATTCTGAGATGCTTGGCTACTGGCAACTCTTATGCGAGCTTGGATCATGTTTAAGAGTTTATGTTTAGCCGATAACACTCTAAGGTAGTTATCAAATGAATCTAAATACTCTCGGTTAGATATTTTGACCGGTACCTTTTATGCATCTCTCCAATTGTTTATATTAGAATACTGATAACTTGCCAACCGGAATCTCATTTGGAAGGTTTGATCTTGTTTAAGAGTTTCTTTTTGACCGAAAACAATTGAAAATAGTTATTAAATAAATTGTAATACTCTCGGTTTGAATTTTTCACCGGTACCGATTTCGAACCTCTACGAAGCTTTAGATCGCAATTCCGAGAAGAATGGCTACCGACAACTTGTTTGAAAGTTTGCATCGTGTTTTAGATTATTTTTTGCCAAAAGTACTCTATGATATTTACCTAATGAATCGTAATACTCCCGGTTTGAATGTGTTTTTGACAGGTACTGACTTCGTACAACGCCGATGATTTTGATTGCAATTATGAGAAGCTTGGCTACTGGCAACTTGATTTCGAGGGAGGATCGTGTTTTAGAGTTTCATTTTGGCCGACAACAAGCTAAGATTGTTACCATATGAATCGCTATACTGCCAATTTTGTACCTCTCCAATGATTTAGATTGCATTTCAGTGAAGCTTTGCTACTGGCAACTCGTGAGCGTGGTTGGGTCATGTTTAAGAGTTTCTGCTTGACCGATAACTCTCTAAGATAGTTTCAAAATGAATCGAACTATTCTCTGTTTGATTTTTGGACCGGTTAAATTTTTGCATCTCTCCAATGGCTTATATTACAATTCTGAAAACTTGTCTGCCGAAATCACATTTTGGAGTTTTGAACAAGTTTAAGAGTTTCTTTTTGAACAAAATCACTTTAAGATAGTTACCAAATAAATTATAATACACCCGGATTGAATTTTGCGCCTGTACTGATTTCGCACCTCTACGATGCTTTAGATCGCAATTCCGAGAAGCATGACTATCGACAAGTTGATTGAAGGTATGCATCGTGTTTAAGATTATTTTTAGCCGATAGAACTTAATTATAGTTACCTAATGAATCTCAACACTCCCGGTTTGAGTGTGATTTTGACCGGTACTGACTTCGCACCACTTCGATGGTTTTGATTGCAATTATGAGAAGCTTGGCTACTGGCTACTTATTTTTGAGTTTTGATTGTGTTTAAGAGTTTCACTTTGTCCGACTGCACTCTAAGATTGTTACCATATGATTCGCTATACTTGAGATTTATATTTTTGAACGATACCAACTTCGAACCTCTCCGGTGATTTAGATTGCAATTCCGAGAAGCTTGGGTACTGGGAACTAGTATGGGATGTTGGATTATGTTTGAGAGTTTCTGTTTGAACGATAACAATCTAATATAGTTACCAAATGAATAAAAATACTCATTGCTTTATTTTTTGACCGGTTCCATTTTTGCATTTCTTCAATAGTTTATATTACAATTCTAAAAGACTTTTCTTCCTGAATCACATTTGGGATGATTTACCATGTTTAAGAGTTTCTATTTGGCCGACAACACTCTAAGATAGTTGCCAAATTAATTGAAATACTCTCGGTTTGATTTTATGACCGGTACTATTTTTGCATCTCCCCGATGGTTTATATTACAATTATAAAAACTTGCCTACCGGAATCTCATTTGGGAGGTTTAATCATGTTTAAGGGTTCTTTTTGACCGAAAATACATGAAGATAGTTAGCAACAAAATTGTAGGAATCCCGGTTTGAATATTCCATCAGTACCGATTTCATACCTCTACGAAGCATTAGATCGCAATTCCGAGAAGCATGGCTACCGACATCTTGTTTGATAGTATTGATCGTGCTTAAAATTCTTTTTTTTTTTGATAAGTGCTCTAAGATAGCTGCCTAATTAATCGCAATAATCCCGGTTTGAGTGAGTTTCTGACCGGTACAAGCTTTGCTACTCTCTGATGGTTTTGATTGCAATTATGGGACGTTTGGCTACTGACAACTTATTTTTGAGGTTGGATCATGTTTTAGAGTTTCATTTTGACCGAGTACAATCTAAGATTGTTACCAAATGAAACGCTATACTCCCGATTTATATTTTTTTACGATACAAATTTTGTACCTCTGCGGTGATTTAGATTACAATTGTGAGAAGCTTGGCTACTGAAAACTCGTATGCAAGGTTGGATCATTGTTAAGAGTTTCTGTTTGACCGATAACACTCTAAGATTATTCCCGTATGAATCATAAATCTCTCGGTTAGATTTTCTGACCAGTACCATTTTTGCATCTCTCCAATGGTTTATATTACAATTCTGACAACTTGTCTACCGAAATCACATTTGGGAGGTTTGATCACGTTTATGAGTTTCTTTCGTACGGAAAACACTTTAAGATAGTTACCAAATAAATTAAAATACTCCCTGTTTGAATTTTACACCGGTACTTATTTCGCACCTTTACGAAGCTTTAGATCGCAATTCCGAGAAGCATGGCTATCGACAACTTGTTTAAAAGTATGCATCGCGTTTAAGATTATTTTTAACCGATTGTACTCTATGATATTTACCTAATGAATTGAAATACTCCTGGTTTGAGTGTGTGTTTGGCCTGTACAGACTTCGCACCTCTCTGATTGTTTTGATTGCAATTATGAGTTGCTTGGCTACTAGCTACTTGTTTTTGTGGCTGGAACGTGTTTTAGATTTTAATTTTGACCGACTGCACTCTAAGATTGTTTCCATATGAACCGCTATACTCTAAAATTATATTTTTGAACGATACCAACTTCGTACCTCTCGGTGATTTAGATTGAAATTTCGAGAAACATGGCAACTGGAAACTCGTATGCGAGGATGGATCATGGTTAAGAGTTTCTGTTTGACCGACAACACTCTAAGATAGTTATCAAATAAATCAAAATGCTCTCGGTTAAATTTTTTGTCCGGAATCATTTTTACATCTCTCCAATGGCTTATATTACAAATACGAAAAAAATTTCTTCCGAAATCACATTTTGGAGGTTTGATAAAGTTTAAGAGTTTTTGTTTTGGCAACAATACTCTAAGATAGTTACCAAATGAAATGAAATACTCTCGGTTTGATTTTTTGACCGGTACTATTTTTGCATCTCTCTGATGGTTTATATTACAATTCTGTGAACTTGTCTGCCGAAATAAGATTTGGGAGTTTTAATCATGTTTAAGTGTTCTTTTTGACCAAAAACACTTGAAGATAGTTACCAAAAAAATTGTATTAATCCCGGTTTGAATTTTACTCCGGTAACAATTTTATACATCTTGGTTTGAATCGAAATACTCTCGGTTTGATTTTTTGACCGGTTCCATTTATGCATCTCTCTAATAGTTTATATTACAATTCTGAAAACTTGTCTACCCAAATCACATTTGGGAAGTTTGATCGAGTTTAAGAGTTTCTTTTGGACCGAAAACACTTTAAGATAGTTACAAAATAAATTAAAGTACTCCCGGTTTAAATTTTTCACCGGTACTGATTTAGCACCTCTACAAAGGTTTAGATCGCAATTCCTAGAGGCATGGCTACCGACAACTTTCGATAAAGTATGCATCACGTTTAAGATTATTTTTAACTAATTGTACTCTATCATATTTACCTAATGAATCGTAATTCTCCCAGTTTGAGTGTATGTTTGGCAGGTACTGACTTCGCAACTCTCTGATGGTTTTGATTGCAATTATGAGATGCTTGGCTACTCATAACATGTTTACGAGGTTGGATCATAATTTAGAGTTTCATTTTGACCGACTACACTCTAAGATTGTTACCATATGAATTGCTATACACCCGATTTATATTTTTGAACGATACCAATTTCGTACCTCTCCGGTGATTTAGATTGTAATTCCGAGACGCCTGGCTACTGATAACTCGGATGCAAGGTTGGATCATGGTTAAGAGTTTTTGTTTGAACGACAATACTCTAAGATAGTTCTAGTATGAATCAAAATACTCTCGGTTAAATTTTTTGACCGGTACCATTTTTGCATCACTCCAATTGTTAATAATAAAATTCTGATAACTTGTCAACCATAATCACTTTAGGGAGGTTTGATCTTTTATAAGATTTTCTTTTTGACCGAAAAATATTTAAAAGAGTCACCAAATAAATTGTAATCCTCCTGGTTTAAATTTTACACCGGTACCGATTTCGAACCTCTATGAAGCTTTAGATCGCGATTCTGGGAAGCATGGCTACCGACAATTGTTTGAAAGTATGCGTCGTGTTTGAGATTATTTTTAGCCGATAGTACTCTAAGATATTTAAATAATGAATCGCAATACTCCCGGTTTGAGTGTGTTTTTGACTGGTACTGACATCGCACCTCTCCGATGCTTTTGGTTATAATTTTGAGATGCTTGGCTACTAGTAACTTGTTTTAGAGGCTGGATCGCGTTTCAGATTTATATTTTGACCAACCGCACTAAAAGATTTTTACCATATGAATCGTTATACTCCCGATTTATATTTTTGAACGATACAAATTGTTTACCTCTCCGGTGATTTAGATAGAAATTCTGAGAAGCTTGGCTACTGGTAACTCGTATGCATGCTTTGATCATATATAAGAGTTTCTGTTTGACCGACAACACTCTAAGTTAGTTACCAAAGGAATCAAAATACTATCAGTTAGATTTTTTGACCGGCACAATTTTTGCATTTCTCCAATGGTATATATTAAAATTTAGATAACTTGTCTACCGGAATAACATTTGTGAGGTATGATCTTGTTTAAGAGTTTCTTTTAGGCCAAAAACAATTTAAAATAGTTACTAAATAAATGGTAATACACCCGGTTTAAATTTTTCACCGGTACCGATTTTGAACCTCTACCAAGTTTTAGATCGCAATTTCGAGAAGCATGGATGCCAACAACTTCTTTGAAAGTATGCATCGTGTTTGAGATTATTTCTAACCGATAGTAATCTATGATATTTACCTAATAAATCGCAATAGTTCTTGTTTGAGTGTGTTTATGATTGGTATTGACTTCGCACCTCTCCGATGATTTTGATTGTAATTATGAGATGCTTGGCAACTGGCAACTTGTTTCTGAGGTTGGATCGTGTTTCAGAGTTTCATTGTTACCGACTGCCCTCTAAGATTATTACCATATGAATCGCTATACTCCCGATTTATATTTTTGAATGAAACCAATTTCGTAACTCTCCGGTGATTTAGATAGAAATTCTGAGAAGCTTGGCTACTGGTAAGTCGTATGCGAGGTTGGATCATGTTTAAGAGGTTCTGTTGGACCGAAAGTACTCTAAGATAGTTACCAAAGGAATCAAAATACTCTCGGATATATTTTATGACCGAAACCATTTTTTTATCTCTCAAATGGTTTTTATAACAATTCTGATAACTTGTCTACCAGAATCACTTTTTGGCAGTTGGATCATGTTTAAGAGTTTCTTCTTAGCCGCAAACCATTTAAATTAGTTTTTAAGTAAATTGTAATACTCCCATTTTGAATTTTACACCGGTACCGATTTTGGACCTCTACGAAGCTTTAGATCGCAATTTCGTGAAGCATGCATCGTCTTTAAGATTATTTTTAACCGATAGTACTCTATGATATCTAGCTAATGAATTGCAATACTCCCAGTTTGAGTGGGTTTTTAACCGGTACTGACTTCATATCTCTTTGATGGTTTCGATATCAATTATGAGAAGGCTGGGAACTCGCAACTTGTTTACGAGTTTTGATCGTGATTTAGAATTACATTTTGACCGACTACACTCTAAGATTGTTACCATATGAATCGCTATACTCCTAAATTATATTTTGGAACGATACCAATTTCGTTCCTCTCCAGCGATTTAGATTGTAATTCCGGGAAGCTTGGCTACTGGCAACTCGTATGTGAGGTTGGATCATGTTTAAGAGTTTATGTTTGGCCGACAACATCAAAGATAGTAACCAAATGAATCAAAATACTCTCGGTTAGATTTTCCGGCCGGTACCATTTTTGTATCTTTCCAATGGTTTATATTACAATTCAGATACCTTGTCAACCGGAATCACATTTGGGAGGTTTGATCTTGTTTTAAGATTTTATTTTTGACGAAAAATAATTAAAAATAGTTTCCAAATAAATTGTAATAGAACCGGTTTTAATTTTACAGTGGTACCGATTCTGAACCACTACGAAGCTTTTGATCGCATTTCCAAGAATCATGGCAACCGACAACTTGTTTGAATGTATGCATCATGTTTATGATTCTTTTTAACCGATAGAACTCTATGATATTTACCTAATGAATCGTAATACTCTTGATTTGAGTTCGTTTTTGACCGGTACTGACTTGGCATCTCTCCGATGGTCTTGATTGCAATTATGAGAAGCTTGTCTACTTGCAACTTGTTTACAAGGATGGATCGTAATTTAGAGTTCCATTTAGACCGACTACACTCTACGATTATTACCATATGAATCGTTATACTCCCGATTTATATTTTGGAGCGATACAAATTTTTTACCTCTCCAGTGATTTAGATTGTAATTCAGAGAAGCTTAGATACTAGCAACTCGTATGTGAGGTTGTATCATGTTTAAGAGTTTCTATTCGATTGACAGCACTCTTAGATAGTTTCCAAATGAATCAAAATACTCTCGGTTAGATTTTATGACCGGTATCATTTTTTTATCTCTCCAATGGTTTATATAACAATTCTGATAACTTGTCTACCGGAATCACTTTTGGGTGGTTTGATCTTGTTTAAGAGTTTCTTTTTGACCGAAAACACTTTAAGATGGTTACCAAATAAATTGTAATACTCTCAGTTTTAATTTAACACCGGTACTGATTTCGCACCTCTTCAAAGCTTTAGATCGCAATTCTGAGAAGCATGGCCACCGAGAACTTGTTCAAAAGTTTGCGTCGTGTTTAAGATAATTTTTAAGCGATAGTACTATATGATATTTACCTAATGAATTGCAATACTCCAGATTTGAGTTCATTTTTGACTGGTACTGCCTTCGTATCTCTCAGATGGTTTTGATTGCAATAATGAGAAGCATGGATACTCGCAACTTGTTTACAAGGTTGAATCGTGACTTAGATTTTCATTTTTTCCGAATACACTCAAAGAATGTTACCATATTAATCGCTATACACCCGATTTATATTTTTGAACGATATCAATTTCGTACCTCGCTGGTGATTTAAATTGTAATTCCGAGAAGCTTGGCTACTAGCAACTCGTATGCGAGGTTGGATTATGTTTAAAAATTTTGTTAGATCGACAACACTCAATGATAGATACCAAATGATGAAAATACTCTCGGTTAGATTTTCTGGCCGGTAACATTTTTGCATCTCTCCAATGGTTTATATTACATTTCCGATAACTTGTCAACCGCAATATCATTTGTGAGGCTTGATCTTCTTTTGGAGTTTCTTTTTGACCAAAAACAATTAAAAATAGTTACTAATTAAATTGTAATACTCTCGGTTTGAATTTAACACCGGTACCGATTTCGAACCTCTACGAAGCTTGAGATCGCAATTCCGAGGAGTATGGCGTCCGACCACTTGTTTGAATGTATGCATCGTGTTTAAAATTATATTTAACCGATAGAACTTTATGATATTTACCTAATGAATTGCAATCTCTCGATTTGAGTGCGTTTTTGACCGGTACTAAATTCGCATCTCTTCGATGGTTTTTATTGCAATTATGTGAAGCTTGGCTACTCGCAACTTGTTTGCGTGGTTGGATCGTGATTTAGAGTTTCATTTTGACTGACTGCAATCTAATAAAGTTACCATATGAGTCGCTATACTCCCGATTTAGATTTTTGAACTATACAAATTTTGTACCTCTCTGATGATTTAGATTGCAATTGTGAGAAGCTTGGCTACTGGTAACTCGTATGCAAGGTTGGATCATGGTTAAGAGTTTCTGCTTAACCGACAGCACTCTAAGATAGTTCCCGTATGAATCAAAATACTCTCGGTTAGATTTTCTGACCGGTGCCATTTTTGCATCTCTCCAATGGTTTATATTACAATTCTGATAACTTGTTTACCAAAATCACATTTGGGAGGTTTGATCAAGTTTATGAGCTTCTTTTTGACCGAAAATACTTTAAGATAGTTACCAAATAAATTAAAATACTCCCGGTTCGAATTTTACACCGGTACTGATTTAACACCTCTACGGAGCTTTATATCGCATTTCCGAGAAGCATGGCTACCGACAACTTGTTTGAAAGTATGCATCGCGTTTAAGATTATTTTTAACCGATAGAACTCTATGTTATTTTCCTAATGAATCGCAATAGTCCCGTTTTGAGTGCGTTTTTGACCAGTACTGACTTCGTATCTCTCCGATGGTTTCGATTGCAATTATTAGAAGCTTTTCTTCCCGCAACTTGTTTACGAGGTTGGATCGTGATTTAGAGTTTGATTTTGACCAACTACACTCTAAGATTGATACCCTATGAATTGCTATACTCTCGATTTATCTTTTTGAACGATACCAATTTCATACCTCTTCGGTGATTTAGAATGCAATTCTGAGAAGCTCGGCTACTGGCAACTCGTATGCGAGGTAGGATCATGTTTAAGAGTTTCTGTTTAACCGACAACACTCTAAGATAGTTACCAAATTAATCTAAATAATCTCGGTTAGAAATTTTGACCAGTACCATTTTTGAATCTCTCCAATTGTTTATATTACAATGCTGATAACTGGCCTACCGGAATCTCATTTGCGAGGTTTAATCTTGTCTAGGAGTTTCTTTTTGACCGAAAACAATTAAAAATAGTTATTAAATAAATTGTAATGCTCTCGGTTTGAATTTTTCACCGGTACCGATTTTGAACCTCAAGGAAGCTTTAGATCGCAATTCCGAGAAGAATGGCAACCGACAACTAGTTTGAAAGTATGCATCGTGTGTTAGATTATTTTTTACCAATAGTACTCTATAATATTTACCTAATGAATCACAATACTCCCGGTTTGAATGTGTTTTTGACAGGTACTGACTTCACACCACGCCGAAGGTTTTGATTGCAATTATGAGAAGTTTAGCTACTGGCAACTTGTTTTCGAGGGAGGATCGTGTTTTAGAGTTTCATTTTGGCTGACAACAAGCTAAGATTGTTACCATATGAATCGTTATACTCCCAATTTCGTACCTCTCCTATGATTTATATTGCATTTCCGTGAAGCTTGGCTACAGGCAACCCGCATCCGAGGTTGGATCATGTTTAATAATTTATGTTTGGCCGACAACCCTCATAGATAGTAACCAAATGAATCAAAATACTCTTGGTTAGATTTTCTTGCCGGTACCATTTTTGTATCTTTCCAATGGTTTTTATTACAATTCTGATACCTTGTCAACCGAAATCACATTGGGGAGGTTTGATCATGTTTAAGATTTTATTTTTGACAGAAAATAATTAAAAGTAGTTACTAAATAAATTGTATTACACCCGGCTTGAATTTTACAGCGGTACCGATTCTGAACCTCTACGAAGCATTAGGACGCAATTCTGAGGAGCATGGCTACCGACAACTTGTTTCAATGTATGCATCGTGTTTATGATTCATTTTAACCGATAGTAATCTATGATATTTACCTAATGAATCGCAATACTCTTGATTTGAGTTGGTTTTTGACCGGTACTGACTTGGCATTTCTCCGATGGTCTTTATTGTAATTATGAGAAGCTTGTCTACTGGCAACTTGTTTACGAGGATGGATCATAAATTAGAGTTTCATTTAGACCGACTACACTCTAAGATTGTTACCATATGAATCGCTATACTCCCGATTTATATTTTGGAACGATACAAATTTCTTACCTCTCCGGCGATTTAGATTGCAATTCCGAGAAGCTTAGCTAGTAGTAAAACGTATACGAGGTTGAATCATGTTTTAGAGTTTCTGTTTGACCGAAAACACTCGTAGATAGTTACAAAATGAATCAAAATATTCTCAGTTTGATTTTATGACCGGTAGCATTTTTTTATTTCTCCAATGGCTTATATAACAATTCTAAAAACATGTCTACCGGAATCACTTTTGGGAGGTTTGATCCTGTTTAAGAGTTTCTTTTTGGCCGAAAACAATTTAAAATAGTTACTAAGTAAATATTAATACTCCTGGTTTAAATTTTGCACCGGTACCGATTTCGAACGTCTTCGAAGCTTTAGATCGCATTTCTGGGAAACATGGCTAACGACAACTTGTTTGAAACAATGCGTCGTATTTGAGATTATTTTTAACCGATAGTACTGTATGATATTTGCCTAATGAATCGTAATACTCCCGGTTTGTGTGGGTTTTTGACCGGTACTGACTTCACATCTCTCTGATAGTTTTGATTGCAATTATGAGAAGCTTTGCTACTCACAACTTATTTATGAGATTTGATCGTGATTTAGAGTTACATTTTGACCAACTACACTCTAAGATTGTTACCATATGAATCGCTATACTCCGGATTTATATTTAAGAACGATACTAATTTCGTTCATCTCCGGTGATTTAGACTGGAATTCCGAGAAGCTTGGCTACTGGAAACACGTATACGAGGTTGGATCATGTTTAAGAGTTACTGTTTGACCGACAACACTCAAAGATAGTTACCAAATGAATCAAAATACTCTCGTTTTGATTTTCTGGCCGGTACCATTTTTGCATCTTTCCAATGGTTTATATTACAATTCTTTTAAGTTGTCAACCGGAATCACATTTGGGTGGTTTGATCTTGTTTAAGATTTTCTTTTTTACCGAAAACAATTTAAAATAGTTACCAAATAAATTGTTATACACCTGGTTTGAATTTTGCACCGGTACCGATCTCGAACCTCTACGAAGATTTAGATCACAATTCCGTGGAGCATGGCTGCCGACAACTTGTTTGAATGTATGTATCGTGTTTAAGATTATTTTTAACCGATAGTACTCTATGATATTTACCTAATGACTCACAATACATCTGATTTGAGTGCGTTTTTGACCGGTACTGACTGGGCAACTCTCTGATGGCTTTGATTGCAATTACGAGAAGCTTGTCTACTCGCAACTTGTTTATGAGGATGAATCGTGATTTATAGATTCATTTTGACCGACTACACTCTAAGATTATTACCATATGAATCATTATACTCCGGATTTATATTTTGGAACGATACCAATTTCTTGCCTCTCTAGTGATTTAGATTGCAATTCCGAGATGCTTAGCTACTAGCAACTCGTATGTGAGGTTGTATCATGTTTTAGAGTTTCTGTTTGACCGACAACACTCGTAGATACTTACTTAATAAATCAAAATACTCTCGGTTGGATTTTATGACCGATAACATTTTTATATCTCTCCAATGGTTTTTATAACAATTCAGATAACTTGTCTACCAGAATCACTTTTGGGAGGTTTGATCTTGTTTAATAGTTTCATTTTGACGAAAAACTATTTAAAATAGTTACAAAAAAATTTGTAGTACTCCTGGTTTGAATTTTACACTGGTACCAATTTCGAACCTCTACGAAGCTTTAGATCGCAATTCCGAGAAGCGTGGTTACCGACAACTTGTTTAAAAGTATACGTCGCATTTTGGATTATTTTTAACCAATAGTACTTTATGATATTTACCCAAAGAATTGCAATACTTCCGGTTTGAGTGTGCTTTTGACTGGCATTGACTTCGCACCTCTCCGATGCTTTTGATTGTAAATATGACATGCTTGGCTACTGGCAACTTGTTTTCGTAGTTGGATCGCGGTTCAGAGTTTCATTTAGACCGACTGCACTAAAAGATTGTTACGATATGAATCGCTATACTCCCGATTTATAGTTTTGAACGATACTAATTTTGAACCTCTCAGAAGATTTAGATAGGAAATCCGAGAAGTTTTGCTACTGGTAACTCGTATGCGTGGTTGGATCATATATAAGAGTTTTTGTTTGACCGACAACACTCTAAGTTAGTTACCAAATGAATCAAAATACTCTCGGTTAGATTTTTTGAGCGGTACCATTTTTGCATCTCTCCAATAGTATATATTAAAATTTAGATAACTTGTCCGTCGGAATCACATTTGGGAGGTTTGATCTTGTTTGAGATTTTCTTTTTTACCGAAAACAATTTAAAATAGTTACCAAATAAATTGTAATACACCGGGTTTGAATTTTACACCGGTACCGATTTCGAACCTCTACGAAGCTTTAGATCGCAATTCCGTGGAGCATGGCTACCGACAACTTTTTCAAATGTATGCATCGTGTGTAAGATTATTTTTAACCGATAGCACTCTATGATATTTACCTAATGAATCGCAATACTTCTGATTTGAGTACGTTTTTGACCGGTACTGACTTGGCAACTCTCCGATGGTCTTGATTGCTATTTCGCAAAGCTTGTCGACTCGCAACTTGTTTACGAGGATGTATCGTGATTTAGAGTTTAATTTTGACCGACTACACTATAAGATTGCTACCATAGGAATCGTTATACTCCCAATTTCTATTTTCAAACGATACCATTTTCTTACCACACCGGTGATTTGGATTGTAATTCCGAGAAGCATAGCTATTAGCAACTCGTATGCGAGGTTGTATCAGATTTTAGAGTTTCTGCTTGGCCGACAACACTCTTAGATGGTTTCCAATTGAATCAAAATACCCTCGGTTGTATTTTATGACGGGAACAATTTTTTTATCTCCCCAATGGTTTTATAACAATTCCGATAACTTGTCTTCCGGAATCACTTTTGGGAGCTTTGAACTTGTTTAACAGTTTCTTTTTGACCGAAAAAAATTTAAAATAGTTACTAAATAAATTGTAATACTCGCGGTTTGAATTTGACGCCGGTACCGATTTCGAACCTCTAAGAAGCTTTAGATCGCAGTTCCTTGAAGCATGGCTACCGACATCTTGTTTGAAAGTATGAGTCGTGTTTGAGATTATTTTCAACTGATAGTACTCTAAGATATTTAAATAATGAATTACAATACTCCCGGTTTGAGTGTGTTTTTGACTAGTACAGACTTCGCACCTCTCCGATGCTTTTGATTATAATTATGAGATGCTTGGCTACTGGCAACTTGTTTTAGAGGTTGGATCACGTTTCAGAGTTTCATTTTGACCGACTGCACTAAAAGATTGTTACCATATGAATCGCTATACTCCCGATTTATATTTTGGAATGATACCAATTTTGTACCTCTCCGGTGATTTAGATAGATATTTTGAGAAGCTTGGCTACTGGTAACTCGTATGCGTGGTTGGATCATATTTATGTGTTTTTGTTCGACCGACAACACTCTAAGTTAGTTACCAAATGAATCAAAACACTCTCAGTTAGATTTTTTTACCGGTACCATTTTTGCATCTCTCAAATGGTATATATTAAAATTTAGATAACTTGTCTGCCGGAATCACATTTGGGAGGTTTGATCTTGTTTAAGAGTTTCTTTTTGACCGAAAACAATTTAAAATAGTTACAAAATAAATTGTAATACAACCGGATTGAATTTTTCACCGGTACCGATTTTGAACCTCTAAGAAGCTTTAGATCGCAATTCCGAGGAGCATGGCTAACGACAACTTGCTTGAATGTATGCATCGTGTTTAAGATAATTTTTAACTGATTGTACTCTATGATATTTACCAAATGAATCACAATTCACCTGATTTGAGTATGCTTTTGACCGGTACTGACTTGGCATCTCTCCGATGGTTTTGATTGCAATTATGGGAAGCTTGTCTACTGGCAACTTGTTTACGAGGAATGATCGCGATTTAGATTTTCTGTTTGACCTACTACACTCTAAGATTGTTACCATATGAATCGTTATACTCCCAATTTATTTTTTTGAACGATACCAATTTCGTATCTCTCCGGTGATTTAGATTGGAATTCTGAAAAGCTTAGCTACTAGCAACACGTATGCGAGGTTGTGTCATGTTTTAGAGTTTCTGTTTAACCTTGAACACTCTTAGATAGTTACAAAATGAATCAAAGTACTCTCAGTTTTATTTTATGTCTGGTACCATTTTTTTATTTCACCAATGGTTTATATAACAATTCTGATAACTTATCTACCGGAATCACGTTTGGGAGGCCTGATCTTGTTTAAACGTTTCTATTTAGCCGAAAGCAATTTAAAATAGTTACTAAGTAAATATTAATGCTCCCGGTATGAATTTAACACCGTTACCGATTTCAAATCTCTACGAAACTTTAGATCGCATTTCCGAGAAGCATGGTTACGGACAACTTGTTTGAAACTATGCGTCGTGTTTGAGATTATTTTTAACCGATAGTACTCTATGATATTTACCTATTGAATCGCAATACTCCCAGTTTGAGTGGGTTTTTGATCGGTACTGACTTCACATCTCCCTGATGGTTTTGATTGCAATTATGAGAAGCTTTGCTACTCACAACTTGTTTACGAGATTGGATCGTGATTTAGAGTTACATTTTGACCGACTACACTCTAAGATTCTTACCATATGAATCGCTATACTCCGGATTCATATTTTTGAACGATACTAATTTCGTTCCTCTCCGGTGATTTAGACTGGAATTCCGAGAAGCTTGGCTACTGGCAACACGTATACGAGGTTGGATCATGTTTATGAGTTACTGTTTGACCGACAATACTCTTAGATAGTTACTTAATAAATCAAAATACTTTCGGTTTGATTTTATGACCAGTACAATTTTTATATCTCTCCAATGGTTTTTATAACAATTCTGATAACTTGTCTACCGGAATCACTTTAGGGAGGTTCGATCTTTTATTAAAAGTTTCATTTTGACGAAAAACAATTTAAAATAGTTACAAAATAAATTGCAGTACTCCCAGCTTTAATTTTACACTGGTATCGATTTCGAACCTCTATGAAGCTTTAGATCGTAATTCCGAGAAGCATGGGTACCGACAACTTATTTGCTAGTATGCGTCGTGTTTGAGATTATTTTTAACCAATAGTACTCTATGATATTAACCAAATGAATCGCAAAACTTCCGATTTGAGTGTGATTTTGACTAACACTGACTTCGCACCTCTCCGATGCTTTTGATTGTAATTATGGGAAGCTTGGCTACTGGCAACTTGTTTTTGGGGCTGGATCGTGTTTGTGAGTTTTATTTTGACTGACTGCTCTAAAATATTGTTACCATATGAATCGCTATACTCCCAATTTATATTTTTGAACGATACTAATTTTGTACCTCTCAGGTGATTTATATTTAAGAGTTTCTGTTATACGAACAACACTCCAAGTTAGTTGCCAAATGAATCAAAATAATCTCAGTTAGATTTTCTGGCCGGTACCACTTTTGCATCTTTTCAATGCTTTATATTGTATTTTGCTAAGTTGTCAACCGGAATCACATTTGGGAGGTTTAATCTTGTTTAAGATTTTCTTTTCAACCGAAAACAATTTAAAATTGTTACCAAATAAATTGTAATGCACCGGGATTGAATTTTACACTGGTAGCGATTTCGAACCTCTACGAGGCTTTAGATCGCAATTCTGTAGAGCATGGCTACCGACAACTTGTTTGAATGTATGCATCGTGTTTAAGATTATTTTTAACCGATAGTACTCTATGATATTTACCTAATGAATCGCAATACTCCTGATTTGAGTACATTTTTTACCGGTACTGACTTGGCAACTCTCCGATGGTTTTGATTGTAATTACGGGAAGCTTGTCGACTCGCAACTTGTTTTCGAGGATTTATCATGATTTAGTGTTTAATTATGATCGACTGCACTTTAAGATTTCTACTATATGAATCGTTATACTCTCAATTTATATTTTAGAACGATACAAATTTCTTACCTCTCCGCTGATTTAGATTGCAATTCCGAGAAGCTTAGGTATTAGCAACTCGAATGCGAGGTTGTATTAGGTTTTAGAGTTTCTGTTTGACCGACAACACTCTTAGATAGTTTCCAAATGAATCAAAGTACCCTCGGTTATATTTTATGACGGATACAATTTATTTATCTCCCCAATGGTTTTTATAACAATTCTGATAGCTTGTCTTCCGAAATCACTTTTGGGAGGTTTGATCTTGCTTAGCAGCTTCTTTTTGACAAAACAAAATTTAAAATAGTTACTAAATAAATTGTAATACTCCCGGCTTGAATTTTACACCAGTACCGATTTTGAACCTCTACGAAGCTTTAGATCGCAATTCAGAGAAGCATGGCTACCGACAACTTGTTTGAAAGTATGCGTCATGTTTGAGATTATTTTCAACCAATAGTACTCTAAGATATTTAAATAATGAATCGCAATACTCCCTGTTTGAATGTGTTTTTGTCTGGTACTCACTTCGCACCTCTCCGATGCTTTTGATTATAATTTTGAGATGCTTGGCTACTGGCAACTTGTTTTAGAGGTTGGATCGCATTTCAGACTTTCATTTTGACCGACTGCATTCAAAGATTATTACCATATGAATCGCTATACTCCCGATTTATATTTTGGAATGATACCAATTTTGTACCTTTTCGGTGATTTAGATAGAAATTCTGAGAAGCTTGGCTACTGGTAATTCATTTACGTGGTTGGTTCATATTTAAGAGTTTCTGTTCGACCGACAGCACTCTAAGTTAGTTACCAAATGAATCAAAATACTCTCAGTTATATTTTTCTACCGGTACCATTTCTGCATCTCTCCAATTGTATATATTAAAATTTAGATAACTTGTCTATCGGAATCACATTTGGGAGGTTTGATCATTTTTAAGAGTTTCATTTTGACCGAAAACAATTCAAAATAGTTACTAAATAAATTGAAATACACCCGGTTTGAATTTTACACCGGTACCGATTTTGAACCACTACGAAGCTTTAGATCGCAATTTCGAGAAGCATGGATGCCGACAACTTCTTTAAATGTATGCATCGTGTTTGAGATAATTTTTAACCGATAGTACTCTATGATATTTACCTAATAAATCGCAATACTTCTTGTTTGAGTGTGTTTATGATTGGTACTGACTTCGCACCTCTTCGATGTTTTTGATTGTAATTATAAGATGCTTGGCAACTGGCAACTTGTTTTCGAGGTTGGATCGTGTTTCAGAGTTTCATTGTTACCGACTGTCCTCTAAGATTATTACCATATGAATCGCTATACTCCTGATTTATATATTTTAACTATACTAATTTCGTACCTCTCTAGTGATTTAGATAGAAATTCCGAGAAGCTTGGCTACTACTAACTCATATACGAGGATAGATCATGTTTAAGAATTTTTGTCGGACCGAAAGCACTCTAAGATAGTTACCAAATGAATCAAAATACTCTCGGTTAGATTTGGTGACAGGTACCATTTTTTAATCTCACCAATGGTTTATATAACAATTCTGATAACTTGTCTACCGTAATCACTTTTTGTTGGTTGGATCTTGTTTAAGAGATTCCTTTTGGCCGAAAACAATTTAAATTAGTTACTAAGTAAATTGTAATACTCCCAGTTTTAATTTTACACTGGTACCGATTTTGAACCTCTACGAAGCTTAAGATCGCAATTCCGTGAAGCATGGCTACCGACAACTTGTTTGAAAGTATGCGTCGTGTTTAAGATTATTTTTAACCGATAGTACTCTATGATATTTACCTAATGAATTGCAATATTTCCAGTTTGAGTGGGTTTTGAACCGATACTGACTTCACATCTCTCTGATGGTTTTGATTAAAAATTATTTGAAGCTTGGCTACTTGCAACTTGTTTAAGAGTCTGGATCGTGATTTAGAGCTACATTTCGACCGACTACAATCTAAGATTGTTACCATATGAATCGCAATACTCCCGAATTATATTTTTGAACGATACAAATTTCGTTCCTCTCCAGTGATTTAGATTATAATTCTGGGAAGCTCGGCTACTGGCAACCTGTATATGAGGTTGGATCATGTTTAATTGTTTATGTTTGGCCGACAACCCTCAAAGATAGTAACCAAACGAATCAAAATACTCTCGGTTAGATTTTTTGGCCGGTACCATTTTTGTATCTTTCCAATGGTTTATATTACAATTCTGATACCTTGTCCACGGGAATCACATTCGTGAGGTTTAATCATGTTTAAGATTTTGCTTTTGGCCGATAATAATTAAAAATAGTTACCAAATAAATTGTATTACAACCGGTTTGAATTTTACAGCGGTACCGATTCTGAACCTTTACGAAGTTTTAGATCGCAATTCCGAGGAGCATGGCTACTGACAACTTGTTTCAATGTATGCATCGTGTTTATGATTCTTTTTAACTGATAGTACTCTATGATATTTACCTAATGAATCGCAATACTCTTGATTTGAGTTTGTTTTTTACCGGTACAGACTTGGCATCTCTCCGATGGTCTTGATTGCAATTATGAGAAGCTTGCCTACTGGCACCTTGATTACGAGGATGGATCATAAATTAGGGTTTCATTTAACCGACTATACTCTAAGATTGTTACCATATGAATCGTTATACTCCCGATTTATATTTTAGAACGATGCAAATTTTTTACTTCTCCGGTGATTTAGAATGCAATTCCGAGAAGCCTAGCCACTAGCAACTCGTATGCGAGGTTGCATCATGTTTAAGAGTTTCTGTTTGACCGACAACACTCTTAAATAGTTACCAAATGAATAAAAATACTCTCGGATAGATTTTATGACCGGTATAATTATTTTTATCTCTCCAATGGTTTATATAGAAATTCTGAAAACTTGTCTACCGGAATCAATTTTGGGAGGTTTGATCTTGTTTAAAAGTTTCTTTTTGACCGAAAACACTTTAAGATAGTTACCAAATAAATTATAATACTCCAAGTTTTAATTTAACACCGGTACTGATTTCACACCTCTTCGAAGCTTTAGATCGCAATTCCAAGAAGCATGGCTACCGACAACTTGGTCAAAAGTATGCGTTGTGCTTAAGATTAATTTTAACCGATAGTACTCTATGATATTTACCTAATGAATCGCAATACTCCCGATTTGAGTACATTTTTGAATGGTACTGACATCGCATCTCTCAGACGGTTTTGATTGCAATTATGAGAAGCATGGCTACTCGCAACTTGTTTACATGGTTGGATCGTGACTTAGATTTTCATTTTGACCGAGTACACTCAAAGAATGTTACCTTATTTATCGCTATCCTCCCGATTTATATTTTTGTACGATACCAATTTCTTACCTCTCCGGTGATTTGGATTGTAATTCTGAGATGCTTGGCTACAAGCAACTCGTATGCGAGGTTGGATCATGTTTTAGAGTTTCTGTTTGATCGACAACACTCAATGATTGATACCAAATACGATCATGTTTAATACTCTCGGTTAGATTTTTTGCCCGGAAACATTTTTGCATCTCTCCAATGGTTTATATTTCAATTCTGATAACTTGTCAACCGAAATATCATTTGTGAGGTTTGATCTTCTTTAGAAGTTTCTTTTTGACCGAAAACAATTAAAAATAGTTATTAAATAAATTTTTATACTCTCGGTTTGAATTTAACACCGGTACCGATTTCGAACCTCTACGAAGCTTTAGATCGCAATTCCAAGGAGAATAGCTTCCGACCACTTGTTTGAAATATGCATCGTATTTAAAATTATATTTAAACGATAGTACTCTATGATATTTAGCTAATGAATTGAAATTCTCTTGATTCGAGTGTGCTTTTGACCGGTACTGACTTCGCATCTCTTCGATGGTTTTGATTGCAATTATGTGAAGCTTGGCTACTCGCAACCTGTTTACGAGGTTGGATCGTGATTTAGAGCTTCATTTTGACCGACTACACTCTAATTTTGTTACCATATGAATCGCAATACTCCCGATTTATATTTTTGAACGATACCAATTTCGTACCTCTCCGGTGATTTAGATTACAATTCCGAGAAGCTTGGCTATTTGCAACTCGTATGGTAGGTTGGATCAAGTTTAAGAGTTTCGGTTTAACCGACAACACTCTAAGGTAGTTACCAAATGAATCAAAATACTCTCGGTTAGAGTTTCTGACCGATACAATTTTACCATATCTCAAATGTTTTATATTATAATTCATATAACTTGTCAACCGGAATCTCATTTGGGAGGTTTGATCTTGTTTAAGATTTTCTTTTAGACAAAAACTATTTAAAATAGTTGCCAGATAAATTGCAATACTCCCGGCCTGAAATTTACACCGGTACCGATTTCTAAGACAACAAAGCTTTAGATCACAATTCTGAGGAGCATGGCTACCGACGACCTGTTTGAATGTATGCATCGTGTTTAAGATTATTTTTAACCGAAAGTACTCTATGATATTTACCTAATGAATCGCAATACTCCCGATTTGAGTGCGTTTTTGACAGGTACTAACTTCGCATCTCTCCGATGGTTTTGATTGCAATTATGAGAAGCTTGGCTTCCCGTAACTTGTTTAAGAGGTTGGATCGTGATTTAAAGTTTGATTTTGACCGACTACACTCTAAGATTGATACCATATGAATCGTTATACTCCCGATTTATATTTTTGAACGATACCAATTTCGTACATATCCGGTGATTTAGAATATAATTCCGAGATGCTTGGCTACTGGCAACTCGTATGCGAGGTTGGATCATGATTAAGAGTTTATGTTTAACCGACAACACTCTAAGGTAGTAATCAAATGAATCTAAATACTCTTGGTTTGATATTTTGACCGGTATCATTTTTACATCTCTCCAATTATTTATATTAGAATACTGATAACTTGTCTACCGGAATCTCATTTTGGAGGTTTGATCTTGTTTAGGAGTTTCTTTTTAATCGAAAACAATTAAAAATTGTTATTAAATAAATTGTAATACTCCCGGTTTGAATTTTTCATCGGTACCGATTTTGAACCTCTACCAAGCTTTAGATCGCAATTCCGTGAAGATTGGCAACCGAGAAGTTGTTAGAAAGTATGCATCGTGTTTTAGATTATTTTTTACCAATAGTACTCTATGATATTTACCTAATGAATCGCAATACTCCCGGTTTGAATGTACTTTTGACAGGTACTGACTTCGCACCACGCCGATGGTTTTGATTGCAATTATGAGAAGTTTGGCTACTGGCAACTTGTTTTCGAGGGAGGATCGTATTTTAGAGTTTTATTTTGGCCGACAACAAGCTAAGATTGTTACCATATGAATCGCTATACTCCCAATTTCGCACCTCTCCGATGATTTAGATTGCATTTTCGTGAAGCTTGGCTACTAGCAACTCGTAAGCGAGGTTGGGTCATGTTTAAGAGTTTCTGCTTTACCGATAACTCTCTAAGATG
This sequence comes from Kingdonia uniflora, assembly GCA_014058105.1. Lineage (NCBI taxonomy): Eukaryota > Viridiplantae > Streptophyta > Magnoliopsida > Ranunculales > Circaeasteraceae > Kingdonia > Kingdonia uniflora. Next base: position 2,787,039 of record JACGCM010000696.1, read on the forward strand.
GTTTCCAAATGAATCGAAATATTCTCTGTTTAATTTTGCTACCGGTACCATTTATGCATCTCTCCAATGGCTTATATTAAAATTCTGATAACTTGTCTGGCGAAATCACATTTGGGAGGTTTGAGCAAGTTTAAAAGTTTCTTTTTGACCGAAAGAACTTTAAGATAGTTACCAAATAAATTATAATACACCCAGATTGAATTTTGCGTTGGTACTAATTTCGCACCTCTACGATACTTTAGATCGTAATTCTGAGAAGCATGACTATCGACAAGTTAATTGAAGGTATGCATCGTGTTTAAGATTATTTTTAGCTGATAGAACTTAATGATAGTTTCCAAATGAATCGTAATACTCCCGGTTTGAGTGTATTTTTGACCGGTACTGACTTCGCACCACTTCGATGGCTTTGATTGCAATTATGAGAAGCTTGGCTACTGGCTACTTATTTTCGAGTTTAGATTGTGTTTTAGAGTTTCACTTTGTCCGACTGCACTCTAAGATTGTTACCATATGATTCGCTACACTTCAGATTTATATTTTTGAACGATACCAACTTCGAACCTTTTCGGTGATTTAGATTGCAATTCCGAGAAGCTTGGCTACTGGCAATTGGTATGGGATGTTGGATTATGTTGGAGAGATTCTGTTTGAACGATAACACTCTAATATAGTTACCAAATGAATAAAAATACTCATTGTTTTATTTTTTGACCGGTTCCATTTTTGCATCTCTCCAATGGTTTATATTTTAATTCTAAAAAACTTTTCTTCCTGAATCAGATTTGGGATGTTTTATCATGTTTAAGAGTTTCTGTTTGGCCGACAACACTCTAAGATTGATGCCAAATTAATTGAAATACTCTCGGTTTGATTTTTTGACCGATACTATTTTTGCATCTCCCCGATGGTTTATATTACAATTCTAAGAACTTGCCTGCCGGAATCTCATTTGGGAGGTTTAATCATATTTAAGGGTTCCTTTTGACCGAAAATACTTGAAGATAGTTACCAAAAAAATTGTAGTAGTCCCGGTTTGAATATTTCGCCGGTACCGATTTCATACCTCAACGAAGCATTAGATCGCAATTCCGAGAAGCATGGCTACCGACATCTTGTTTGATTGTATTGATCGTGCTTAAAATTCTTTTTTTTTTCGATAACTGCTCTAAGATAGTTGCCTAATTAATCGCAATAATCCCGGTTTTAGTGAGTTTTTGACCGGTACAAACTTTGCTACTCTCTGATGGTTATTTTCGAGGTTGGATCATGTTTTAGACTTTCATTTTGACCGAGTGCCATCTAAGATTCCTACCATATGAAACGCTATACTTTCGATTTATATTTTTGAACGATACAGATTTTGTACATCTCCGGTGATTTAGATTGCAATTGTGAGAAGCTTGGCTACTGGTAACTCGTATGCAAGGTTGGATCATGGTTAAGAGTTTCTGTTTGACCGACAACACTCTACGATAGTTCCCGTATGAATCAAAATACTCTCGGTTAGATTTTCTGACCGGTACCATTTTTGCATCTCTCCAATGGTTTATATTGCAATTCTGATAACTTGTCTACGGAAATCACATTTGGGACGTTTGATCAAGTTTATGAGTTTCTTTCTGACGGAAAACACTTTTAGATAGTTACCAAATAAATTAAAATACTCCCGGTTCGAATTTTACACCGGTACTTATTTCATACCTTTACGAAGCTTTAGATCGCAATTCCGAGAAGCATGGCTATCGACAACTTGTTTGAAAGTATGCATCGCGTTTAGGATTATTTTTAACCAATTGTCCTCTATGATATTTACCTAATGAATCGAAATACTCCCGGTTTGAGTGTGTGTTTGGCCGGTACAGACTTTGCACCTCTCAAATTGTTTTGATTGCAATTATGAGATGCTTGGCTACTAGTTACTTGTTTTCGCGGTTGGATCGTGTTTTAGATTTTAATTTTGACCGACTGCACTCTAAGATGGTTTCCATATGAACCGCTATATTCTAAAATTATATTTTCTAACGATACCAAATTCCGAGAAGCATGGCAACTGGAAACTCGTATGCGAGATTTGATCATGGTTAAGAGTTTCTGTTTGACCGACAACACTCTAAGATAGTTATCAAATAAATCAAAATATTCTCGGTTAAATTTTTTGACCGGAACCATTTTTGCATCTTTCCAATGGTTTATATTTCAAATCGGAAAAACTTGTCTTCCGAAATCACATTTGAGAGATTTGATCAAGTTTAAGAGTTTTTGTTTGGGCGACAATACTTTAAGATAGTTACCAAATGAAACGAAATACTCTCGGTTTGATTTTTTGACCGGTACTATTTTTGCATCTCTCCGATGGTTTATATTACAATTCTATGAACTTGTCTGCCGGAATAAGATTTGGGAGTTTTAATCATGATTGAGTGTTCTTTTTGACCGAAAACACTTGAAGATAGTAACAAAAAAAATTGCTGCAATCCCGGTTTGAATTTTACTCCGGTAACGATTTTTTAACTCTTGGTTTGAATCGAAATACTCTCGGCTTGATTTTTTGACCGGTGCCATTTATGCTTCTCTCTAATAGTTTATATTACAATTCTGAAAACTTGTCTACCCAAATCACATTTGGGAAGTTTGATCAAGTTTAAGAATTTCTTTTGGACCGAAAATACTTTAAGATAGTTACCAAATAAATTAAAATACTCCCGGTCCAAATTTTTCACCGGTACTGATCTAGCACCTCTGCGAAGCTTTAGATCGCAATTTCGAGAGACTTGGCTACCGACAACTTTCTATAAAGTATGCATCACGTTTAAGATTATTTTTAACTGTTTCTACTCTATCATATTTACCTAATGAATTGCAATACTCCCAGTTTGAGTGTGTGTTTGGCAGGTAGTGACTTCGCAACTCTCTGATGGTTTTATTGCAATTATGAGATGCTTGGCTACTCGTAACTTGTTTACGAGGTTGGATCATGATTTAGAGTTTCATTTTGACCGACTACACTATAAGATTGTTACCATATGAATTTCTATACACCCGATTTATATTTTTGAACGATACCAATTTCGTACCTCTCTGGTGATTTAGATTTTAATTCTAAGATGCTTGGCTACTGGTAACTCGTATGCAAGGTTGGATCATGGTTAAGAGTTTCTGCTTGACCGACAATACTCAAAGATAGTTCTCGTATGAATCAAAATATTCTCGGTTAGATTTTCTGACCGGTACCATTTTTGCATCAGTCCAATTGTTAATATTAAAATTCTGATACCTTGTCAGCCGGAATCATATTTGGGAGATTTGATCTCGTTTAAGATTATCTTTTTGACCGAAAAATATTTAAAAGAGTCATAAAATAAATTGTAATCCTCCCGGTTTAAATTTTACACCGGTATCGATTTCGAACCTCTACGAACCTTTAGATCGCAATTCCGAGAAGCATGGCTACCGACAACTTGTTTGAAAGTATGCGTCGTGTTTGAGAATATTTTCAACCGATAGTACTCTAAGATATTTAAATAATGAATCGTAATACTCCCGGTTTGAGTGTGTTTTTGACGGGTACTGACATCGCACCTCTCCGATGCTTTTGATTATAATTATGAGATGCTTGGCTACTGGCAACTTATTTTAGCGGTTGGATCGCGTTTCAGAGTTTCATTTTGAACGACTGCACTAAAAGATTGTTACCATATGAATCGCTATACTCCCGATTTATATTTTTGAACGATACAAAATTTTTACCTCTCCGGTGATTTAGATAGAAATTCTGAGAAGCTTGGCTACTGGTAACTCGTATGTGTGTTTGGATCATATTTAAGAGTTTTTGCTTGACCGACAACACTCTAAGTTAGTTACCAAAGGAATCAAAATACTCTCAGTTTGATTTTTTGACCGGCACAATTTTTGCATTTCTCCAATGGTAAATATTATAATTTAGATAACTTGTCTACCGGAATCACATTTGGGAGGTTTGATCTGGTTTAAGAGATTCTTTTAGACCGAAAACAATTTAAAATAGTTACTAACTAAATTGAAATACACCCGGTTTGAATTTTACACCGGTACCGATTTTGAACCTCTACGAAGCTTTAGATCGCAATTCCGAGAAGTATGGATGCCGACAACTTCTTTGAAAGTATGCATCTTGTTTGAGATTATTTATAACCGATAGTACTCTATGATATTTACCTAATAAATCGCAATACTTCTGGCTTGAGTGTGTTTATGATTGGTACTGACTTCGTACCTCTCCGATGCTTTTGATTGTAATTATGAGATGCTTGGCAACTGGCAACTTGTTTTCGAGGTTGGATCGCCTTTCAGAGTTTCATTGTTACCGACTACTCTCTAAGATTATTACCATATGAATCGCTATACTCCTGATTTATATTTTTGAACGATACCAATTTCGGACCTCTCCGGTGATTTAGATAGAAATTCTGAGAAGATTGGCTACTGGTAACTCGTATGCGATGTTGGATCATGTTTAGGAGGTTCTGTTGGTCCGAAAGTACTCTAAGATAGTTACCAAATGAATCAAAATTCTCTCGGTTAGATTTTATGACCGGAATCATTTTTTTATCTCTCCAATGGTTTTTATAACAATTCTGATAACTTGTCTGCCAGAATCACTTTTGGGTGGTTGGATCTTTTTTAAGAGATTCTTTTTAGCCGAAAACAATTTAAATTAGTTTATAAGTAAATTGTAATATTTCTATTTTGAATTTTACACCGGTACCGATTTCGAACCTCTACGAAGCTTTAGATCGCAATTCCGTGAAGCATGGCTACCGACAACTTGTTTGAAAGTATGCATCGTCTTAAAGATTATTTTTAACCGATAGTACTCTATGATATTTACCTAATGAATTGCAATACTCCCAGTTTGAGTGGGTTTTTAACCGGCACTGACTTCACATCTTTTTGATGGTTTTGATTACAATTATGAGAAGCCTGGCAACTCGCAACTTGTTTACGAGTTTGGATCGCGATTTAGAATTACATTTTTACCGACTACACTCTAAGATTGTTACAATATGAATCGCTATAATCCCAAATTATATTTTTGAACGATACCAATTTCCTTCTTCTCCTGCGATTTAGATTGTAATTCCGTGAAGCTTGGCTACTGGCAACTCGTATGTGAGGTTGGACCATGTTTAAGAGTTTATGTTTTGCCGACAACACTCAAAGATAGTAACCAAATGAATCAAAATACTCTCGGTTAGATTTTTCGGCCGGTACCATTTTTGTATCTTTCCAATGGTTTATATTATAATTCAGATACCTTGTCAACCGGAATCACATTTCGGAGGTTTGATCATGTTTAAGATTTTATTTTTAACGAAAAATAATTAAAAATAGTTACCAAAAAAATGTTAATATACCCGGTTATAATTTTACAGCGGTACCGATTCTGAACCTCTACGAAGCTTTAAATCGCAATTCCGAGGAGCGTGGCTACCGACAACTTGTTTGAATGTATGCACCGTGTTTATGATACTTTTTAACCAATCGAACTCTACGATATTTACCTAATGAATCGCAATACTCTAGATTTGAGTTCGTTTTTGATTGGTACTGACTTAGCATCTCTCCGATGGTCTTGATTGCAATTATGAGAAGCTTGTCTACTGGCAACTTGTTTACGAGGATTGATCATAATTTAAAGTTTCATTTAGACCGACTACACTCTAGGATTATTACCATATGAATCGTTATACTCCCGATTTATATTTTGGAACGATACAAATTTCTTACCTCTCCGACTATTTAGATTGCAATTTCGAGAAGCTTAGATACTAGAAACACGTATGCGAGGTTGTATCATGTTTAAGAGTTTCTGTTTGATTGACAACACTCTTAGATACTTACCAAATTAATCAAAATACTCTCGGTTAGATTTTATGACCGGTATAATTTTTGTATCCCTCCAATGGTTTATATAACAATTCTGATAACTTGTCTACCGTAATAACTTTTGGGAGGTTTGATCTTGTTTAAGTGTTTCTTTTTTACCGAAAACACTTTAAGATAGTTACCAAATAAATTATAATACTCTCAGTTTTAATTTAACACCGGTACTGATTTCGCACCTCTTCGAAGCTTTAGATCGCAATTCCGAGAAGCATGGATACCGACAACTTGTTCAAAAGTATGCGTCGTGTTTAAGATAATTTTTAAGCGATAGTACTCTATGATATTTACCTAATGAATTGCAATACTCCCGATTTGAGTACATTTTTGACCGGTACTGATTTGGCATCTCTCAGATGGTTTTGATTGCAATTATGAGAAGCTTGTCTTCTCGCAACTTGTTTACGAGGATGGATCGCGATTTAGGGCTTCATTTAGATCACAATTCCGTGGAGCATGGCTGCCGACAACTTGTTTGAATGTATGCATCGTGTTTAAAATTATATTTAACCGATAGTACTCTATGATATTTACCTAATGAATTGCAATTCTCTCGATTTGAGTGCGTTTTTGACCAGTACTGACTTCGCATCTCTTCGATGGTTTTTATTGCAATTATGTGAAGCTTGGCTACTCGCAACTTGCTTGCATGGCTGGATCGTGATTTAGAGTTTCATTTTGACCGACTAAAATCTAAGATTGTTACCATATGAATCGCTATACTCCTGATTTATATTTTTGAACTATACAAATTTTGTACCTCTCCGATGATTTTGATTGCAATTGCGAGAAGCTTGGCTACTGGTAACTCGTATGCAAGGTTGGATCATGGTTAAGAGCTTCTGCTTGACCAACAATACTCTAAGATAGGTCCCGTATGAATCAAAATACTCTAAGTTAGATTTTCTGACCGGTGCAATTTTTACATCTCTCCAATGGTTTATATTACAATTCTGATAACCTGTCTGCCAAAATCACATTTGGGAGGTTTGATTAAGTTTATGAGCTTCTTTTTGACCGAAACACTTTAAGATAGTTACCAAATAAATTAAAATACTCCCGGCTCGAATTCTACAGCGGTACTAATTTCGCACCTCTACGAAGCTTTATATCGGATTTCTGAGAAGCATGGCTACCGACATCTTGTTTGAAAGTTTGCATCGTGTTTAAGATTATTTTTAACCGATAGTACTCTATGATATTTACCTAATGAATCGCAATAGTCCCGATTTGAGTGCGTTTTTGACCGGTACTGACTTCGCATCTTTCCGATGGTTTCGATTGTAATTATTAGAAGCTTGGCTTCCTGCAACTTGTTTACGAGGTTGGATCGTGATTTAGAGTTTGATTTTGACCAACTACTCTCTAAGATTGATACCATATGATTCGCTATACTCCCGATTTATATTTTTGAACGATACCAATTTCGTACCTCTCCGGTGATTTGGAATGCAATTCTGAGAAGGTTGGCTACTGGCAACTCGTATGCGAGGTTAGATCATGTTTAAGAGTTTCTATTTAACTGACAGCACTCTAAGATAGTTACCAAATGAATATAAATAATCTCGGTTTGATATTTTGACCGGTACTATTTTTGCATCTCGCCAATTGTTTATATTACAATACTGATAACTTGCCTACCGGAATCTCATTTGGGAGGTTTGATCTTGTCTAGGAGTTTCTTTTTGACCGAAAACAATTAAAAATAGTTATTAAATAAATTGTAATACTCTCGGTTTGAATTTTTCACCGGTACTGATTTCGAACCTCTAGGAAGCTTTAGATCGCAATTCTGAGAAGCCTGACTATCGGCAATTTGTTTTAAAGTATGGATCATGTTTAAGATTTCTTTTTACCGGCAGTACTCTATGATATTTACCTAATGAATCGCAATACTCCCGGTTTGAATGTGTTTTTGATAGGTACTGACTTCGCACCACGCCGATGGTTTTGATTGCAATTAAGAGAAGTTTAGCTACTGGCAACTTGTTTCCGAGGGAGGATCGTGTTTTAGAGTTTCATTTTAGCCGACAACAAGCTAAGATTGTTACCATATGAATTGCTATACTCCCAATTTCGTACCTCTCATATGATTTATATTGCATTTCCGTGAAGCTTGGCTAGTGGAAACCCGTATGCGTGGTTGGATCATGTTTAATAGTTTATGTTTGGCCGACAACCCTCAAAGATAGTAACCAAATGAATCAAAATACTCTCGGTTAGATTTTCCGGTTGGTACCATTTTCGTATCTTTCCAATGGTTTAAATTACAATTCTGATACCTTGTCAACGGGAATCACATTTGGGAGGTTTGATCATGTTTAAGATTTTATTTTTGAACGAAAATAATTAAAAATAGTTACCAAATAAATTGTATTACACCCGGTTTGAATTTTATAACGGTACCGATTCTGAACCTATACGAAGCTTTAGATCGCAATTCCGAGGAACATGGCTACCGGCAACTTGTTTCAATGTATGTATCGTGTTTATGATTCTTTTTAACCGATAGTACTATATGATATTTACCTAATGAATCGCAATACTCTTGATTTGAGTTCTTTTTTGACCGGTACTGACTTAGCATCTCTCCGATGGTCTTGATTGTAATTCTGAGAAGCTTGTCTACTGGCAACTTGTTTACGAGGATGGATCATAAATTAGAGTTTCATTTAGGCTGACTACACTCTAAGATTGTTACCATATGAATCGTTATACTCCCGATTTATATTTTGTAACGCTGCAAATTTCTTACCTATCCGGTGATTTAGATTGCAATTCCGTGAAGCTTAGCTACTAGCAACTCATATGCGAGGTTGCATCAAGTTTAAGAGTTTCTGTTTGACCGACAACACTCTTAGATAGTTACCAAATGAATCAAAATATTCTCGGTTAGATTTTCTGACCGGTATAATTTTTTTTATCTCTCCAATGGTTTATATAACATTTCTGATAACTTGTCTACCGGAATCACTTTTGGGAGGTTCGATCTTGTTTAAGAGTTTCTTTTTTACCGAAAAGACTTTAAGATAGTTACCAAATACATTATAATACTCCCAGTTTTAATTTAACACTGGTACTGATTTCATACCTCTTCGAAGCTTTAGATCACAATTCCGAGAAGCATGGCTACCGACAACTTGTTCAAAAGTATGCGTCGTGTTTAAGATTATTTTTAACCGATGTACTCTATGATATTTACCTAATGAATCGCAATACTCCCGATTTGAGTACGTTTTTGAATGGTACTGACTTTGCATCTCTCAGACGGTTTTGACTGCTATTATGAAAAGCATGGCTACTCGCAACTTGTTTACTTGGTTGGATCCTGACTTAGATTTTCATTTTGACCGAATACACTCATAGAATGTTACCATATTTATCGCTATACTCCCGATTTAAATTTTTGAACAATACCAATTTCGTACCTCTCCCGTGATTTAGATGCTAATTCCGAGATGCTTGGCTGCTAGCAACTCGTATGCGAGGTTAGATCACGTTTAAGAGTTTTTTTTTATCGACAGCACTCAATGATAGATACCAAATGATTCAAAATACTCTCGGTTAGATTTTCTGACCGGTAACATTTTGTCATCTCTCCAATTGTTTATATTACAATTCTAATAACTTGTCAACCAGAATATCATCTGTGAGGTTTGATCATCTTTAGGAGTTTCTTTTTTACCGAAAATAATTAAAAATATTCATTAAATAAATTGTAATACTCTCGGTTTGAATTTAACATCGGTACCGATTTCGAACCTCTACGAAGCTTTAGATCGCAATTCCGAGGAGCATGGCCTCTGACCACTTGTTTTAATGTATGCATCTTGTTTAAAATTATATTTAATCGATAGTACTCTATGATATTTACCTAATGAATTGAAATTCTCTTGATTTGACTGCATTTTGGACCGGTACTGACTTCGCATCTCTTCGATGGTTTTGATTGCAATTATGTGAAGCTTGGCTACTCCCAACTTGTTTACGTGGTTGGATCGTGATTTAGAGTTTCATTTTGACCGACTACACTCTAATTTTGTTACCATATGAATTGCAATACTCCCGATTTATATTTTAGAACGATACAAATTTCGTACCTCTCTGGTGATTTAGATTCTAATTCCGAGAAGCTTGGCTACTTGTGACTCGTATGATAGATTGGATCATGTTTAAGAGTTTTGGTTTAACCGACAACACTCTAAGGTAGTTACCAAATGAATCAAAATACTCTCTGCTAGAGTTTCTGACCGATACAATTTTAACATATCTCAAATGTTTTATATTACAATTAATATAACTTATCATCCGGAATAACATTTGGGAGGTTTTATCTTGTTTAAGATTTTCTTTTAGACAAAAACAATTTAAAATAGTTACCAGATAAATTGTAATACTCCTGGTTTGAATTTTACACCGGTACCGATTTCTAAGTTAACGAAGCTTTAGATCACAATTCTGAGGAGCATGGCTACCGACAACTTGTTTGAAAGTATGCATCGTGTTTAAGATTATTTTTAACCAATAGTACTCTATGATATTTACCTAATGAATCGCAATACTCCCGATTTGAGTGCTTTTTTGACCGGTACTGACTTCGCATCTCCCCGATAGTTTTGATTGCAATTATGAGAAGCTTGGCTTCCCGTAACTTGTTTACGAGGTTGGATTGTGATTTAAAATTGGATTTTGACCGACTACACTCTAAGATTAATACCATATGAATCGCTATACTCCCGATTTATATTTTTGAACGATGCCAATTTCGTACATATCCGGTGATTTAGAATGTAATTCCAAGATGTTTGGCTACTGGCAACTCGTATCCGAGGTTTGATCATGTTTAAGAGTTTATGTTTAGCCGACAACACTCTAAGGTAGTTATCAAATGAATCTAAATACTCTCGGTTAGATTTTTTGACCGGTACCTTTTTCGCATCTCTCCAATTGTTTATATTAGATTACTGATAACTTCCCTACCGGAATCTCATTTGGGAGGTTTGATCTTCTTAGGAGTTTCTTTTTGACCGAAAACAATTAAAAATAGTTATTAAATAAATTGTAATACTCTCGGTTTGAATTTTTCACCGCTACCGATTTCAAACCTCTACGAAGCTTTAGATCGCAATTTCGAGAAGAATGGCAACCGACAACTTGCTTGAAAGTATGCATCGTGTTTTAGATTATTTTTTACCAATAGTACTCTATGATATTTACCTAATGAATCGCAATACTCCCAGTTCGAATGTGTTTTTGACAGGTACTGACTTCGCACAACGCCGATAGTTTTGATTGCAATTATGAGAAGCTTGGCTACTGGCAACTTGATTTCGAGGGAGGATCGTGATTTAGAGTTTCATTTTGGCCGACAACAAGCTAAGATTGTTACCATATGAATCGTTATACACCCAATTTTGCACCTCTCCGGTGATTTAGATTGCATTTCTGTGAAGCTTTTCTACAGGCAACTCGTAAGAGAGGGTGGGTCATGTTTAAGAGTTTTTGCTTGACTGATAACTCTCTAAGATAGTTTCTAAATGAATCGGACTATTCTCTGTTTGATTTTTGGACTGGTTCCATTTATGCATCTCTCTAATAGTTTATATTACAATTCTGAAAACTTGTCTGCTGATATCACATTTGGGAGGTTTGAACAAGTTTAAAAGTTTCTTTTCGACCGAAAACACTTTAGGATAGTTACCAAATGAATTATAATACCCCCTGATTAAATTTTGCGCCGGTACAGATTTCGCACCTCTACGATGCTTTAGATCGCAATTCCGAGAAGCATGACTACCGACAAGTTGATTGAAAGTATGCATCGTGTTTAAGATTATTCTTAGCTGATAGAACTCATTGACAGTTACTTAATGAATCGCAATACTCCCGGTTTGAGTGTGTCTTTGACCGGTACTGACTTCGCACCACTTCGATGGTTTTGATTGCAATTATGAGAAGCTTGGCTACTGGCTACTTATTTTCGAGGTTGGATTATGCTTTAGTGTTTCATTTTATCCGACTGCACTCTATGATTGTTACCATATGATTCGCTACACTTCAGATTTATATTTTTGAACGATACCAACTTTGAACCTTTCCGGTGATTTAGATTGCAATTCCGAGAAGCTTGGCTACTCGGAAGTTGTATGGGATGTTTGATTTTGTTTGAGAGTTTCTGTTTGAACGATAATAGTCTAATATAGTTACCAAATGAATAAAAATACTCATTGTTTTATTTTTTGACCGGTTCCATTTTTGCATCACTCCAATGGTTTATATTATAATTCTAAAAAGCTTGCCTTCCTAAATCACATTTGGGAGGTTTTATCATGTTTAAGAGTTTCTGTTTGGCCGACAACACTCTAAGATAGTTGCCAAATTAATTGAAATACTCTCGGCTTAATTTTTTGTCCGGTACTATTTTTGCATCTCCCCGATGGTTTATATTACAATTCTAAAAATTTGCCTACCGGAATCTTATTTGGAAGGTTTAATGATGTTTAAGGGTTCTTTTTGACCGAAAATACTTGAAGATAGTTACCAAAAAAATTGTAGTAATCCCTGTTTGAATATTCTATCGGCACCGATTTCATACCTCTACGAAGCACTAGATCGCAATTCCGAGAAGCATGGCTACCGACATCTTGTTTGATAGTATTGATCGTGCTTAAAATTATTTTTTTTCCGATAAGTGCTCTAAGATATTTGCCTAATTAATCACAATAATCCCGGTTTGAGTGTGTTTTTGACCGGTACAAGCTTTGCTACTCTCTGATGGTTTTGATTGCAATTATGGGAAGCTTGGATACTGACAACTTATTTTCGAGGTTGGATCATGTTTTAGAGTTTCATTTTGACCGAGTGCAATCTAAGATTGTTACCATATGAAACGCTATACACCCAATTTTTTTTTTTGAATGATAAAAATTTTGTACCTCTCCGGTGATTTAGATTGCAATTGTGAGAAGCTTGGCTACTGGTAACTCGTATGCAAGGTTGGATCATGGTTAAGAGTTTCTGCTTGACCGACAGTACTCTAAGATAGTTCCCGTATGAATCAAAATACTCTAGGTTAGATTTTCTGACCGGTACCATTTTTGCATCTCTCCAATGGTTTATATTATAATTCTGATAACTTGTCTACCGAAATCACATTTGGGAGGTTTGATCATGTTTATGAGTTTCTTTTTGACGGAAAACACTTTAGGATAGTTACCAAATAAATTAAAATACTCCCAGTTCGAATTTTACAACGATACTTATTTCACACCTTTAGGAAGCTTTAGATCGCAATTCCGAGAAGCTTGGCTATCGAAAACTTGTTTAAAAGTATGCATCGCGTTTAAGATTATTTTTAGCCGATTGAACTCTATGATATTTACCTAATGAATCGAAATACTCCCGGTTTGAGTGTGCGTTTGGCCGGTACAGACTTCGCACCTCTCTGATTGTTTTGATTGCAATTATGAGATGCTTGGCTACTAGCTACTTGTTTTCGTGGTTGGATCGTTATTTAGATTTTAATTTTGACCGACTGCACTCAAACATTGTTTCCATATGAACCGCTATACTCCAAAATTATGTTTTTAAACGATACCAACTTCGTACCTCTCGGTGATTTAGATTGAAATTCTGAGATGCATGACAACTGGAAACTCGTATGCGAGGTTGGATCATGGTTAAGAGTTTCTGCTTGACCGACAATACTCAATGATAGTTATCAAATAAATCAAAATGCTCTCGGTTTAATTTTTTGACCGGAACCATTTTTGCATCTCTCCAATGGTTTATATTAAAAATCGGAAAAACTTGTCTTCCGAAATAAGATTTGGGAGGTTTGATCAAGTTTAAGAGTTTTTGTTTGGGCGAGAATACTCTAAGATAGTTACCAAATGAAACGAAATACTCTCGGTTTGATTTTTTGACCGGTACTATTTTTGCATCTCTCCGATGGTTTATATTACAATTCTGTGAACTTGTCTACCGAAATCAGATTTGGGAGTTTTAATCATGTTTGAGTGTTCCATTTGACCGAAAACACTTGAAGATAGTTGCCAAAAAAATTGTAGTAGTCCCGGTTTTAATTTTACTCTGGTAATGATTTTGTACCTCTCGGTTTGAATAGAAATACTCTCAGTTTTATTTTTTGACCGGTACCATTTATGCATCTCTCTAATAGTTTATATTGCAATTCTGAAAACTTGTCTACCCAAATCACATTTGGGAGGTTTGATCATGTTTAAGAGCTTCTTTTTGACCGAAAACACTTTAAGATAGTTACCAAATAAATTAAAATACTCCCGGTTCAAATTTTTCACCGGTACTGATTTTGCACCTTTACGAAGCTTTAGATCGCAATTCTGAGAGGCATGGCTACCGACAAATTTTTAGAAAGTATGCATCGCGTTTAAGATTATTTTTAACCGATTGTACTCTATCATATTTACCTAATGAATCGCAATACTCCCGGTTTGAGTGTGTATTTGGCTAGTAGTGATTTCGCAGCTCTTCGATGGTTTTGATTACAATTATGAGATGCTTGGCTACTCGTAACTTGTTTAAGAGGTTGGATCATGATTTAGAGTTTCATTTTGACCGACTACACTCTAAGATTGTTTCAATATGAATTGTTATACTCCCGATTTATATTTTTGAACGATATGAATTTCGTACCTCTCTGGTGATTTAGATCGCAATTCTGAGAAGCTTGGCTACTAGTAACTCGTATGCAAGGTTGGATCATGGTTAAGAGTTTTTGTTTGACCGACAATACTCTTAGATAGTTCTCCTATGAATTAAAATACTCTTGGTTGAATTTTCTGACCGATACCATTTTTGCATCTCTCCATTTTTTTAAAAGAGTTACCTAATAAATTATAATATTCCCGGTTTGAATTTTACACAGGCACCGATTTCGATCCTTTACGAAGCTTTAGATCGCAATTCCGAGATGCATGGCTATCGACAATTTGTTTGAAAGTGTGTATCGCATTTACGATTATTTTTAACCGATAGTACTCTATGATATATACCTAATGAATTGCAATATTCTCGATTTGTGTGCGTTTAGACCGGTACTGACTTTACATCTCTCCGATGGTTTTGATTGCAATTATGTGAAGCTTGTCTACTCGCAACTTGTTTACGGGGATGGATCGTGATTTAGAGTTTCATTTTTACCAACTACACACTAAGATTGTTACCATAAGAATCGTTATACTCCCAATTTATATTTTTGAACGATACAAATTTTGAACCTCTACGGTGATTAAGATTGCAATTCTGTGAAGCTTGGCCACTGGCAACTCGTATGCGAGGTTAGATCATGCTTAAGTGTTTCTGTTTGACCGAAAACTCACTTATATAGTTACCAAATGAAACAAAATACTCTCGGATAAATTCTTTTCACCGGTACCATTTTTGAATCTCTCCAATGGTTTTTATTACAATTCTGATAACTTGTTTAGCGGAATCACATTTGGGAGGTTTGATCTTGTTTAAAAGTTTCTTTTTGGCCGAAAACAATTTAAAATGGTTACTAAATAAATTCTAATACGCTCGGATTGAATTTAACACCGGTACCGATTTCGAACCTCTACGAAGCTTTAAATAGCAATTCCGAGAAGCAAGGCTACCGACAACTTGTTTGAAAGTATGCATCGTGTTAAAGAATATTTTTAACCAATAGTACTCAATGATATTTACCTAATGAATCCCAGCACTCCCAGTATGTGTGTGTTTTTGACCGGTACTGACTTCGCACCACACCGATGATTTTGATTGCAATTATAAGAAGCATGGCTACTGGAAACATATTTTCCAGGTTGGATTGTGTATAAGAGTTTCATTTTGACCGACTGCACTCTAAGATTGTTACAATATGAATCGCTATACTCCCGATTTATATTTTTAAACCATATCAATTTTGTACCTCTTCAATGATTTAGACTGCAATTCTTTGAAGCTTGGCTACTGGCAACTCGTTTGGGAGGTTGGATCATGTTCAAGATTTTCTGTTTAGCCGACAACACTCTAAGATAGTTACCAAATGAATCAAAATACGCACGGTTTGATTTTTTGACCGGTTCTATTTTTACATCTCTCCAATGGTTTATATTACCATTATGAAAAATTTGTCTTTCGGAATCACATTTGGGAGATTTGATCAGGTTTACGAGTTTCCGTTTGGCCGAAAACACTCTAAGATAGTTACCAAATAAATCGCAATACTCCCGGTTTGAGTGTGTTTTTGACCGGTACTGACTTCGCACAACTTCGATGGTTTTGATTATAATAATGAGAATCTTGGCAACTGGCTAATTGTTTTCGATGTTGGATCGTGTTTTGGAGTTTCATTTTGGCCGACTGCAAGCTATGATTGTTCCCAAATGAATCGTTATACTCCCGATTTAAATTATTGAACAATACGAATTTTGAACCACTCCGATGATTTAGATTAAAATTCCGTGAAGCTTGGCAACTGCAACTCATGCGAGGTTAGGTCATGTTTAAGAGTTTCTGCCTGACTAACAGCTCTCTAAGATAGATACCAAATGAATCAAAATAATCTCGGTTTTATTTTTTAACCGGTACCATTTATGCATCTCTCCAATGGTTTATATTACAATTCTGAACACTTGACTACCGAAATCACATTTTGGAGGTTTGATCATGTTTAATAGTTTCTTTTTGACCGAAAATCTTTAAGATAGTTACCAAATAAATTATAATACCACCAGTTTGAATTTTATACCGGTACTGATTCCGCACATCTACAAAACTTTAGATCGCAATTCCAAGAAACATGGCTCCCGACAACTTGTTTGAAAGTATGCATTGTGTGTTAAGATTATGAAAAGTTTGGCTACTCGAAGCATGTTTACGTGGCTAGATCGTGATTTAGAGTTTCATTTTGACAGACTAAAATCTAAAATTGTTACCACATAAATCGCTATACTCTCAATTTATATTTTTGAACGATGCAAATTTTGTACCTCTCCAGTGATTTAGAATACAATTCCGAGAAGCTTGGTTACTGGAAACTCGTATGTGAGGTTGGATCTAGTTTAAGAGTTTCTGTTTGGCTGACATGACTCTAAGATAGTTACCAAATGAATCAAAATATTCACGGTTGGATCTTTTGGCCGGAACTATTTTTGCATCTCTCCAATTGTTTAAATTACAATTATGATAACTTGTCTTCCGGAATTACATTTGGGAGGTTTAATCTTATTTAAGAGTTTCTTTTGGATCGAAAATATTTTAAAATAGTAACCAAATAAATTGTAATACTCCCGATTCCAATTTTACACCGATACTGATTTCGAACCTCTACGAAGCTTTAGATCGCAATTCCGAAATGCATGGCTACCGACAACTTATTTTAAAGTATGCATCATGTTTAAAATTATTTCACCAATAGTAGTCTATAAAATTTACCTAATGAATCCCAATACTCCCGGTTTGAGTGTATTTTTGACCGGTACTGACTTCGCTCAACTCCGATGGTTTTTACTTCAATTATGTGAATCTTGGCAACTGGCTACTTGTTTTCTAGATTGGATCGTGTTTTGGAGTTTCATTTTGGCCGACTGCAAGCTAAGATTGTTGCCAAATGAATCATTATACTCCCGATTTAAATTTTTGAATAATACGAATTTTGAACCTCTCCGATGATTTAGATTGTAATTCTGAGAAGCTTGGCAACTGGCAACTCATATGCGAGGTTGGGTCATGTTTAAGAGTTTCTGCCTGACAAACAACTCTCTAAGATAGATACCAATTGAATCAAAATAATCTCAGTTTTATTTATTGACTGGTACCATTTATGCATCTCTCCAATGGTTTATATTACAATTCTGAACACTTGAATACCAAAATCGCATTTGGGAGGTTTGATTAAGATTAATAGTTTCTTTTTGACCAAAAAACTTTAAGATAGTTAACAAATAAATTATAATACCCCCGGTCTGAATTTTACACCGGTACTGATTCCGCACATTTATGAAACTTTAGATCACAATTCCGAGAAGCATGGCTCCCGACAACTTGTTTGAAAGTTTGTATTGTGCTTAAGATTATTTTTAGCCGATAGTACTCTGCGATATTTACCTAATGAATAGCAATACTCATAATTTGAGTGCGTTTTTGACCGGTACTGACTTCGCATCTCTCCGATGGATTTTATTGCAATTATGAGAAGCATGGCTATTCGCAACTTATTTACGAGGTTGGTTCGAGATTTAGAGTTTCATTTTGACCAACTACACTCTAAAATTGCTACCATATGACTCGCTATACTCCCGATTAATATTTTTGAACGATACCAATTTCGTACCTCTCCGGTGATTTATATTGCAATTACCAGTAGCTTGACTACTGGCAACTCTTATGCGAGGTTGGATCTTGTTTATGAATTTTTGTTTGGCCAACAACACTATATGATAGTTACCAATTGAATCAAAATAATCTCGGCTAGATTTTCTTGCCGGCACCATTTTTGCATCTCTCAAATGATTTATATTTCAATTCTTATAACTTGTCAACCGGAA
The DNA here is from genome assembly GCA_014058105.1 of Kingdonia uniflora. Lineage (NCBI taxonomy): Eukaryota > Viridiplantae > Streptophyta > Magnoliopsida > Ranunculales > Circaeasteraceae > Kingdonia > Kingdonia uniflora. Next base: position 2,805,515 of record JACGCM010000696.1, read on the forward strand.
TCACATTTGGGAGGTTTCATCTTTTTTACGATTTTCTTTTTGACGAAACAAATTTAAAATAGTTGCCAAATAAATTGTAATACATCCGGCTTGAATTTTTCACCGGTACCGATTTTGAACCTCTACGAAGCATTAGATAGGAATTTCGAGGAGCATGGCAGCCGACAACTTGTTTTAAGGTATGCATTATGTTTAAGATTATTTTTTAATGATAGTACTCTATGATATTTTCCTAATGAATCGCAATACTCCCGATTTGAGTGCATTTTTACCCAGAACTAACATCGCTTCTTTCCGATGGTTTTGATTGAAATTATGAAAAACTTGGCTACTCGCAGTTTGTTTACGAGGTTGCATCGTGATTTAGAGTTTCATTTAGACAGACTAAAGTCTAAAATTGTTACCATATAAATCGTTATACTCCCGATTTATAATTTTGAACATTGCTAATTTTGTACCTCTCCAGTGATTTAGATTACAATTCCGGGAAGCTTGGTTACTGGAAACTCCTATGCGAGGTTGGATCTTGTTTAAGAGTTTCTGTTTGCCCGACATGACTCTAAGATAGTTACCAAATGAATCAAAATACTCGCGGTAGGATTTTTTGGCCAGTACTATTTTTGCATCTCTCCAATTGTTTATATTACAATTCAGATAACTTGTCTTCCGGAATCACATTTGGGAGGTTCGATCTTGTTTAAGAGTTTCTTTGGGATCGAATTTTTTTTAAAATAGTAACCAAATAAATGGTAATACTTCCAGTTTTAATTTTACACCGATACTAATTTCGAACCTCTACGAAGCTTTAGATCGCAATTCCGAGATGCATGGCTACCGATAACTTATTTTAAAGTATGCACCATGCTTAAGATTATTTCACCAATAGTACTCTATAAAATTTACCTAATGAATCCCAATACTCCCGGTTTGAGTGTATTTTTTACTGGTACTGACTTCGCACTACCCCGATGGTTTTTATTGCAATTATGGGAATCTTGGCAACTGGCTACTTGTTTTCGAGATTGGATCGTGTTTTGGAGTTTCATTTTGGCCAACTGCAAGCTAGGATTGTTGCCAAATGAATCATTATACTCCCAATTTAAAATTTTGAACAATACGAATTTTGAACCTCTCCGATGATTTAGATTACAATTCCGTGAAGCTTGGCAACTGGCAACTCATATGCAAGGTTGGGTCATGTTTAAGAGTTTCTGCTTGACTGACAACTCTCTAAGATAGATACCAATTGAATCGAAATAATCTCCGCTTTATTTTTTTACCGGTACCATTTATGCATCTCTCCAATGGTTTATATTATAATTTTGAACACTTGTCTGCCGAAATAACATTTGGGAGGTTTGATCAAGTTTAATAGTTTCTTTTTGACCAAAAAACTTTAAGATAGTTACCAAATAAATTATAATATTCCCGGTTTGAATTTTACACCGGTACCGATTTCGTACATCTACGAAACTTTAGATCGCAATTCTGAGAAGCATCGCTCCCGACAACTTGTTTGAAAGTATGCATTGTGTTTAAGATTATTTTTAACCGATAGTACTCTTCGATATTTTCCTAATGAATCGTAATACTCATGATTTAATTGCGTTTTTGACCGGTAATGACTTCGCATCTCTGTGATGGTTTTTATTGTAATTTTGAAAAGCATGGCTACTCGCAAATTGTTTGCGAGGTTAGTTCGTGATTTAGAGTTTCATTTTGACTGACTAAACTCTAAAATTGTTACCATATGAATCGCTATACTCCCGATTTATATTTTTGAACTTACCAATTTCGTACCTCTCCGGTGATTTATTTTGCAATTACCAGTAACTTAGCTACTGGCAACACTTATGCGAAGTTGGGTCTTGTTTATAAATTTCTGTTTAACCGACAATACTCTAAGATAGTTGCCAATTGAATCAAAATAATCTCGGTTAGATATTCTTACCGGTACCATTTTTACATCTCTCAAATTATTTATATTACAATTCTTAGAATTTGTCAACCGGAATCATATTTGGGAGGTCTCATCTTGTTTAAGATTTTCATTTTGACGAAACAAATTTAAAATGGTTACCAAATAAATTGTAATACATCCGGCTTGAATTTTTCACCGGTACCGATTTCAAACCTCTACGAAGCTTTAGATAGGAATTCCGAGGAGCATGGCTACCGACAAGTTGTTTGAAAGTATGCATTGTGCTTAAGATTATTTTTTACCAATAGTACTCTATGATATTTACCTAATGAATCGCAATATTTCTTATTTGAGAGCGTTATTGCCCGGAACTAACGTCGCTTCTTTCCAATGGTTTTAATTGCAATTATGAGAAGCTTGGCTACTCGCAGCTTGTTTACGCGGTTGGATCGTGATTTAGAGTTTCATTTTAACGGACTAAACTCTAAAATTATTACCATATAAATTGCTATACACCCGATTTATATTTTTGTACGATGCTAATTTTTTACCTCTCCAGTGATTTTGATTACAATTCCGAGAAGCTTGGTTACTGGAAATTCGTATGCGAGATTGGATCATGCTTAAGAGTATCTGTTTCGCCGACAAGACTCTAAGATAGTTACCAAATGAATCAAAATACTCACGGTTGGATTTTTTTGGCCGGTTCTACTTTTGAATCACTCCAATTGTTTATATTGCAATTTAGATAACTTGTCTTCCGGAATCACATTTGGGAGGTTTGATCATGTTTAAGAGTTTCTTTTGGACCGAAAATATTTTAAAATAGTAACCAAATAAATTATAATACTCCCGGTTTCAATTTTGCACCGATACTGATTTCGAACCTCCACGAAGCTTTAGATCGCAATTCCGAGAAGCATGGCAACCGACAACTTATTTTAAAGTATGCATCATGTTTAAGATTATTTTACCAATAGTACTCTATAAAATTTACCTAATGAATTGCAATACTCCCTGTTTGAGTGCATTTTTGACCGGTACTGACTTCGCACCACTCCGATGGTTTTTATTGCAATTAGGAGAATTTTGGCAACTGGATACTTGTTTTTGAGATTGGATCGTGTTTTGGAGTTTCCTTTTGGCCGATTTCAAGATAAGATTGTTGTCAAATGAATCGTTATAGTCCCGATTTAAATTTTTGAACAATGCAAATTTTGAACCTCTCCGATGATTTAGATTGCAATTCCGTGAAGCTTGGCAGCTTGAAAATCATATCCGAGGTTGGGTCATGTTTAAGAGTTTCTGCTTGACTGACAACTCTCTAAGATAGATAGCAATTGAATCGAAATAATCTCGGTTTTATTTTTTGACCGGTACCATTTATGCATCTCCCCAATGGTTTATATTACAATTTAGAACATTTGTCTAACGAAATAACATTTGGGAGGTTTGATCTTGTTTAATAGTTTCTTTTTGACCAAAAATCATTAAGATAGTTGCCAAATAAATTATAATACTCCCGGTTTAAATTTTACACCGGTACTGATTCCGCACATCTACGAAACTTTAAATCGCAATTCCGAGATGCATGGCCCCCGACAACTTGTTTGAAAGTATGCATTGAGTTTAAGATTATTTTTAACCGATAGTACTCTATAATATTTACCTAATGAATCGCAATACTCATGATTTGAGTGCGTTTTTGACCGGTACTGACTTTGCATCTCTTCGATGGTTTTTATTGCAATTATGAGAAGCATGGCTACTCGCAACTTGTTTGCAAGGTTGGTTCGTGATTTAGAGTTTCATTTTTACCGACTAAACTCTAAAATTGTTACCATATGAATCGCTATACTCCCGATTTATATTTTTGAACGATACCAATTTTGTACCTCTCCGGTGATTTATATTGCAATTACCAGTAGCTTGACTACTGGCAACTCTTATGCGAGGTTGGATCTTGTTTTTGAATTTTTGCTTGACCGACAATACTCTAAGATAGTTACCAATTGAATCAAAATAAACTCGGTTAGATTATCTTACCCGTACCATTTTTGCATCTCTCCAATGATTTATATTACAATTCTTATAACTTGTCAACTGGAATAACATTTGGGAGATTTCATCTTGTTTAAGATTATCTTTTTGACGAAAAAGATTTAAAATAGTTACCAAATAAATTATAATACATCCGGTTTGAATTTTTCGCCGGTAACAATTTTGAACCTCTATGAATCTTTAGATAGGAATTTCGAGGAGCATGGCTACCAACAACTTGTTTGAAAGTATGCATTGTGTTTAAGATTATTCTTTACCGATAGTACTCTATGACATTTACCTAATGAATTGCAGTACTCCCGATTTTAGAGCGTTTTTGCCAGGAACTAACGTCGCTTCTTTGCGATGGTTTTGATTGCAATTATGAGAAGCTTGGCAACTCAGAGCTTGTTTACAAGGTTGGATCGTGATTTAGAGTTTCATTTTGACAGACTAAACTCTAAAATTTTTACCATATAAGTCGTTATACTCCCGATTATATTTTTGAACGATGCCAATTTTGTACATCTCTAGTGATTTAGATTACAATTCCGGGAAGCTTGGTTACTGGAAACTCGTATGCGAGGTTAGATCATGTTTAAGACGTTTTGTTTGGCCGACAACACTCTAAGATAGTTACCAAATGAATCAAAATACTAACGATTGGATTTTTTGGCCGGTACAATTTTTACTTCTCTCTAATTGTTTATATTAAAATTCAGATAACTTGTCTTCCGGAATCACATTTTGGAGGTTTGATCTTGTTTAAGAGTTTCTTTTGGACCGAAAATATTTTAAAATAGTAACCAAATGAATTGTAATACTCCCGATTTCAATTTTACACTGATACTTATTTCGAACCTCTACGAAGCTTTAGATCGCAATTCCGAGATGCATGGCTACCAACAGCTTATTTTAAAGTATGCATCATGTTTATGATTATTTTTACCAATAGTACTCTATAAAATTTACCTAATGAATCGCAATACTTCCGGTCTGAGTGTATTTTTGACCGGCACTGTCTTCGCACCACTCCGATGGTTTTTATTGCAATTATGAGAAGCTTGGCTACTAGCAACTTATTTTCAAGGTTGGATTGTGATTTAGAGTTTCATTTTACCGACTACACTCTAAGATTGTTACCATATGAATTGATATACTTCCGATTTATATTTTTGAACGATACCAATTTCGTACCTCTCCGATTATTTAGATTCCAATTCTTAGGAGCTTGGCTACTGGCAACTCGTACAGAGGTTGGATCATGTTTAAGTGTTTCTGTTTGACCGACAAAACTATAAGATAGTAACCAAATGAATCAAAATACTCACGGTTTGTGTTTTGGAGCGGTTCCATTTTTTCATCGCTCCAATGGTTTATATTATAATTTAGAAAAACTTATCTTCCATAATCACATTTGGGTGGTTTGATCATGTTTAAGAGTTTCTGCTTGGCCGACAACACTCTAAGATAGTTGCCAAATGAATAAAAATACTCTCGGTTTAATTTTTTGACCTCTACTATTTTTGCATCTCTATGATGGTTTATATAACAATTCTGAAAATTTGTCTACTGGAATCTCATTTGGGAGGTTTAATCATGTTTTAGGCTTCTTTTTGACTGAAAACTCATGAAGATAGTTACCTCAAAAATTGAAGTAATCCCGGTATAAATTTTATACCGGCACCGATTTCAAACCTCTACGAAGCATTAGATCGTAATTCCAAGAAGCATGGCTACCTACATCGAGTTTTAGAGTTTTATTTTGATCGAATGCAATCTAAGATTGTTACCAAATGAATCGCTATACTCCTGATTCAAATTTTTGAACGATACCAATTTATCACCTCTCTGATGATTTAAATTGCAATTCCGCGAAGCTTGGCTACTGGCAACTCGTATCCGAGGTTGGATCATGTTTAAGTGTTTCTGTTTGGCCGACAACACTCTAAGATAGTTACCAAATGAATCAAAATACACTCGGTTAGATTTTCTGACCGGTACCATTTTTGCATCTCTCCAATGGTTTATATTACAATTCTAATAAATTATCAACCAGAATCACATTTGGGAGGTTTGATCTTGTTTAAGATTATCTTTTTGACGAAAGGAGTTTTAAAATAGCTGCCAAATTAATTGTAATATTCCCGGTTAAAATTTTTCACCGGTACCGATTTCAAACCTCTACGAAGCTTTAGATCGCATTTCCGAGGAGTATGGCTACCGACATCTTGTTTGAATGTATGCATTATGTTTAACATTATTTTTAACCGATAGTACATAATGATATTTACCAAATGAATCGCAATACTCCAAATTTGAGTGCGTTTTTGACCGGAACTAACTTCGCATCTCTTCGATGGTTTTGATTGCAATTATGAGAAGCTTGGCTACTCGCAGCATGTTTTTGAGGTTGGATCGTGATTTAAAGTTACATTTTGACCGACTACACTCTATGATTTTTACCATATGAATCGCTATACTCCCGATTTATATTTTTGAACGATACAAATTTCGTTCCACTCCGATGATTTAGATTGCAATTGTGAGAAGCTTGGCTACTGGTAAATCGAATGCAAGGTTGGATCATGGTTAAGAGTTTTTGTTTGACCAACAGCACTATAAGATAGTTCCCGTATGAATAAAAATACTCTCGGCTAGATTTTCTGACCGGTACCATTTTTGCATCTCTCCAATTGTTTATACTACAATTCTGATAACTTGTTAACTGAATTTACATTTGGAAGGATTGATCTTGTTTAAGATTATCTTTTAGACCGAAAAATATTTAAAAGAGTTACCAAATAAATTGTAATATTCCCGGTTTGAATTTTACACAGGCACCGATTTCGATCCTTTACGAAGCTTTAGATCGCAATTCCGAGATGCATGGCTATCGACAATTTGTTTGAAAGTATGTATCGCGTTTACGATTATTTTTAACCGATAGTACTCTATGATATATACCTAATGAATTGCAATACTCTCGATTTGTGTGCGTTTAGACCGGTACTGACTTCGCATCTCTCCGATGGTTTTGAATGCAATTATGAGAAGCTTGTCTTCTCGCAACTTGTTTACGAGGATGGATCGCGATTTAGGGCTTTATTTTGACCGACTACACACTAAGATTGTTACCATATGAATCGTTATACTCCCGATTTATATTTTAGAACGATACCAATTTCGTACCTCTCCGGTGATTTAGATTGGAATTCCGTGAAGCTTGGCCACTGGCAACTCGTTTGCGAGGTCGGATCATGTTAAAGAGTTTCTGTTTGACCGACTACACACAAAGATTATTACCATATGAATCGATATACTCCCGATTTATATTTTGGAACGATACCAATTTCGTACCTCTCCGGTGATTTAGATTGCAATTGTGTGATACTTGGCCACTGGCAACTCATTTGCGAGATTGGATCATGTTTAAGTGTTTCTGTTTGTCCGACAACACACTTAGATAGTTACCAAATGAAATAAAATACTCTCGGATAGATTTTTTTCACCGGTACCATTTTTGCATATCTCCAATGGTTTATATCACAATTCTGATATCTTGTCTACCGGAATCACATTTTGGTGGTTTGATCTTGTTTAAGAGTTTCTATTTGACCAAATTTTTTTTAAATAGTTACTAAATAAATTGTAATACTCCCAGATTAAATTTTTCACCAGTACTGATTTCAAACCTCTACGAAGCTTTAAATCGCAATTCTGAGAAGCATGGCTACCGACAATTTATTTGAAAGTATGCATCGTGTTAAAGATTATTTTTCACCAATAGTACTCAATGATATGTACTTAATGAATCACAATACTCCCGGTTTGAGTGTGTTTTTAATCGGTACTAACATCGCACCACACCGATGGTTTTCATTCCAATTATAAGAAGCTTCGCTGCAGGCAACATATTTTCGAGGTTGGATTGTGTTTAAGAGTTTCATTTTTACCGACTGCACTCTAAGAATGTTACCATATGAATCGCTATACTCCCGATTTAAATTTTTGACCCATATCAATTTCGTACCTCTTCGATGATTTAGATTGCAATTCTTAGAAGCTTGGCTACTGGCAACTCGTTTGGGAGGTTGGATCATGTTTAAGAGTTTCTGTTCGACCGACAATACTCAAAGATAGTTACCAAATGAATCAAAATATGCATGGTTTGATTTTTTGACCGGTTCCATTTTCACATCTCTCCAATGGTTTATATTACAATTATGAAAAACTTGTCATCTGGAATCACATTTGTGGGGTTTGATCAGGTTTACGAGTTTCTGTTTGGCTGGAAACACTCTAAGATAGTTACCAAATGAATCGCAATACTCCCGGTTTGCGTACGTTTTTGACCGGTACTGACTTCGCACAGCTCTGATTGTTTTGATTGTAATTATGAGAAGCTTGGCTACTGGCTACATGTTTTTGAGGAAGGATCGCGTTTTAGAGTTTCATTTTGGCCGACTGCAAACTAAGATTGTTACCAAATGGATCGTTATACTCCCGATTGAAATTTTGAACAATACGAATTTTACACCTCTCCCTCCGATGATTTAGATTTTAATTCCGTGAATCTTGGCAACTAGCAACGCATATGCGAGGTTGGGTTATGTTTAATAGTTTCTGCTTGACTGACAACTCTCTAAGATAGATACCAAATAAATCGAAATAATCTCAAATTTATTTTTTGACCGACACAATTTATGCATCTCTCCGATGGTTTATATTACAATTCTGAACACTTGTCTACCGAAATCGCATTTGGGAGGTTTGATCAAGTTTAATAGTTTCTTTTTGACCGAAAAACTTTAAGATAGTTACCAAATAAATTACAATACTCCCGGTTTGAATTTTACACCGGTACCGATTTCGAACATCTATGAAACTTTTGATTGCAATTCCGAGAAGCATGGCACGACAACTATTTTGAAAGTATGCATCGTGTTTAAGATTATTTTTTACCAATAGTACTCTATGATATTTACCTAATGAATTGGAATACTCCCGGTTTGATTGGGCCTTTGATCGGTACTGACTTCGCACGACTCCGATTGTTTTGATTGATATTATAAGGGTCTTGGCTACTGACAACATGTTTTCAATGTTGGATCACGTTTTTGAGTTTTATTTTGACCAACTGCACTCTAAAATTGTTGCCATATGAATCGCTATACTCCCGGTTTTTGAGTTTCATTTTCACCGACAGCACTCTAATATAGTTACCAAATGAATCAAGATAATCTCGGTTAGATTTTTTGACCGGTACCATTTTTGACTCTCTCCAATGGATTATTTTACAATTTTTATAACTTGTCTACCAGAATCACATTTGGGAGGTTTGATCTTGTTTAAGAGTTTCTTTTAGACCGTAAACAATTTAAAATAGATACCAAATAAATTGCAATACTTCCGGTTTAAATTTTACACCGGTACCGATTTCGAACCTCTACGAAGATTTAGATCACAATTTCGAGGAGCATGGCTACCGACAAGTTGTTTGAAAGTTTGCGTCGTGTTTATGAAATTTTTTAGCCGATAGTACTCTATGATATTTACCTAATGAATCGCAATACTCCCAGTTTGAGTGTATTTTTGACCGGTACTGACTTCGCACCTCTCCGATGCTTTTGATTGCAATTATGAGAAGCTTGGCTACTGGAAACTTGTTTTCGTGGTTAGATCATGCTTTAGAGTTTCATTTTGACCGAATGCACTTTAAGATTGATACAATATGAATCACTACACGCCCGATTAAAAAATTTGAACGATACCAATTTTGTACCTCTCCGGTAATTTAGATAATAATTCTGAGAAGCTTGGCAACTGGTAACTCGTATGCGAGGTTGAATCATGTTTATGAGTTTCTGTTTGACAGACAATACTCTAAGATAGTTACGAAATGAATCAAAATACTCAAGGTTTGATTTTTTGACTGGTTCCATTTTTGCATCTCTCCAATGGTTTATATTACAATTCTGAAAAACTTGTCTTCCGGAATGAAATTTGGGAGGTTTGATCATATTTATGTGTTTCTGGTTTGCTGACAACACTCTAAGATGTTACCAAATGAATCAATCTCTCCGATGGTTTATATTATAATTCTAAAAACTTGTCTACCGAAATCTCATTTGCGAGGTTTAGTCATGTTTATGGGTTCTTTTTGGCCGAAAACACTTCAAGATTGTTACCAAAAAAAAATTTAGCAATCCCGGTAATGACTTCGCTCGACTTCAATGGTTTTGGTTAGAATTATGAGATCCTTGGCTACTCGCAACTTATTTACGTGGTTGGATCGTGATTTAGAGTTTCATTTTGACCGACTACACTCTAAGATTGATACCATATGAATTGCTATACTCCCGATTGATATTTTTGAACGATACAAATTTTGTACCACTCCGGTGATTTAGATTGCAATTCTGAGAAGCACGGCTACTGGCAACTCGTATGCGAGGTTAATTCATGTTTAAAAGTTTATGTTTGACCGACAATACTCTAAGATAGTTTCCAAATTTGTTAAAATACTCTTGGTTGGATTATCAGACCGGTACAATTTTTGCAACTCTCCAATTTTTTATATTACAATTCTGATAACTTGTCAACCGAAATAACATTTGAGAGTTTTGATGTTGCATAAGATTTTCTTTTTGATGAAAACAATTTAAAATAGCTATAAAATAAATTGCAATACATAGTACTCTATAATATTTACCTAATGAATCGCAATACTCCTGATTTGAGTGCGTTTTTGACCGGTACTGACTTCGCATCTCTCCGATGGCTTTGATTGCAATTATGAGAAGCTTGGCTACCCCCAACTTGGTTAGGAGGATGGATCATGATTTAGTATTTCATTTTGGCCGACTATACTCTAAGATTGTTACCATAAGAATCGCTATACTCTCGATTTATATTTTTGAAAGATTCAAATTTCGTGCCTCTCCGGTGATTTAGATAGCAATTTCGAGAAGCTTGGCTACTGGCAACTCGTATGCGTGGTTAGATCATGTTTAAAAGATTCTGCTTGACCGACAACACTCAAAGATAGTTACCAAATGAATCAAAATACTCTCGGATAGATTTTTTTACCGGTACCATTTTTGCATCTCTCCAATGGATTATAATACCATTTTTATAACTTGTCTACAAAAATCACATTTGGGAGGCTTGATCTTGATTAAGAGTTTCTTTTCGACCAAAAAAAATTTAAAATAGTTACTAAATATATTGTAATATTCCCGGTTTGAATTTTACACCGGTACCGATTTCGAATCTTTGCGAAGTTTTAGATAGCAATTCGGAGAAGCATGACTACCGACAACTTGTTTGAAAGTATGCATCGCGTTTAAGATTATTGTTAACCAATAGTACTCTCTGATATTTGCCTAATGAATTTCAATACTCTTGATCTGAGTGCATTTTTGACCGGTAAAGACTTCGCATCTCTCCGATGGTTTTGATTGCAATTATGAGAAGCTTGGCTACTCGCAACTTGTTTACGAGGTTGGATCGTGATTTAGAGCTTTATTTAGACCGACTACACTATGATTGTTACCATATGAATCGCTATACTCCCGATTTATATTTTTGAACGATACCAATTTTGTACATCTCTGGTGATTTAGATAGATATTCCGAGAAGCTTGGCTACTGTTAACTCGTATGCGAGGTTGGATCGTCTTTATGAATTTCTGTTTGACCGAAAACACTCTAAGATAGTTACCAAATGAATCAAAATACTCACGGCTTGATTTTTTGTCCGGTTCCATTTATGCATCTCTCGTATGATTTATATTACAATTCTGAAAAACTTGCCTTCCGGAATCACATTTGGGAGGGTTTGATAATGATTAAGTGTTTCTGTTTGGCCGACAACACTCAAAGATAGTTACCAAATGAATCGAAATACTCTAGGTTTGATTTTTTGACCGGTACTATTTTTGCATCTCTCTGATGGTTTATATTACAATTCTGAAAACTTGTCTACCGGAATCTCTTTGGGGAGGTTTAATAATGTTTAAGGGTTTTTTTTTACCTAAAACACCTTAAGATTGTTACCAAAAAAAATGTAGCAATCCTGATTTTAATTTTGCACTGGTACCGATTTTACACCTCTACGAAGCATTAGATCGCAATTCCGAGAAGCATGGCTACCGGCATTTTGTTTGATAGTATGGATCGCGCTTAAAATTCTTTTTTTTACCGAGAAGTTCTCTAAGATATTTACCAAATGAATCGCAATAGTCTCGGTTTGAGTGTGTTTTTGACCGGTACTGACTTCGCTAATCTTCGATGGTTTTGATTGCAATTATGGGAAGCTTGGCTACTGGCAACTTTTTTTCGAGGTTGGATCACGTTTTATAGTTTCATTTCAACCAACTGGATTCTAATATTATAACCATATGAATCGTTATACTCCCGACATAAATTTTTCAGCGATGCCAATTTAGCACCGCTTCGATAATTAAGATTGCAATTCCGCGAAGCTTGGCATCTGGCAACTCGTATGAGAGGTTGGATTATGTTTAAGAGTTTCTGTTTGACCGACAACACTCTAAGATAGTTACCAAATGAATCGAAATACTCTCGGTTTGATTTTTTGACCGGTACCATTTTTACAACTTTCCAATGGCTTATATTACAATTATGAATACTGGTTAACCGAAATGACATTTAGGAGGTTTGATCAAGTTTAAGAGTTTCTTCTTTACCGAAAACACTTTAAGATAGTTTCCAAATAAATTAAAATAATCCCCGTTCGAATTTTACACCGGTACTAATTTCGCACCAATACGAAACTTTATAACACAATTCCGAAAGGCATGGCTACCGACAACTTTTTTAAAAGTATACATCGCGTTTAAGATTATTTTTTACCGATAGTACTCTATGATATTTACCTAATGAATCGCAATACTCCCGGCTTGAGTGTGTTTTTGGACGGTAGTGATTTCGTACCTCTACGATGGTTTTGATTGTAATTATGAGAAACTTGGTTAGTGGCAACTTATTTTCGAGGTTTGATCGTGTTTAAGAGTTTCATTTTGGCCAACTGCAGGCTAAAATTGTTACCATATGAATCGCTATACTACCAATTTAAATATTTGAACAATACTAATTTCGTACCTCTCCCATGATTTAGATTTAAATTTCGTGAAGCTTGGCTACTAGCAACTCGCATGCGAGGTTGGATCATGATTCAGAGTTTCTACTTGACCGCTAACTCCCTAAGATAGTTACCAAATGAATCGATATATTATCAGTTTGATTTTTTTTACCGATACCATTTATGCACCTCTCAAATGGTTTATATTCTAATTATGAAAACTTGTCTACCGAAATCACATTAGGGTTGTTTGATCAAGTTTAAGAGTTTCTTTTTGACCGAAAATACTTTAAGATTGTTACCAAATAAATTGCAATACTCCCAAATTGAATTTTACACCTGTACTAATTTTGTACCTCTACGAAGCTTTAGATCGCAATTCCAAGAAGTATGGCTACCGACAACTTGTTTGAAAGTATACATCATGTTTAAAATTATTTTTAACCGATAGTACTCGATTATATTTTCCTAATGAATTGCAATAGTCCCAATTTGAGTGTGTTTATGACCGGTACTGACCTCGCATCTCTCCGATAGTTTTGATTCCAATTATGAGAAGCTTGGCTACTCGCAACAGGTTTACGAGGATGGATTGTGATTTAGAGTTTCATTTTGACCGGTAAAGACTTCGTACCAATTGAATCGCTATATTCCAGATATATAAACCATTTCGTACCAATTGGCTACTGGCAACTCGATCTATACTTTCAAATAAGATGTCGGTAGCCATGTTTCTCGGAAATGCAATCTAAAGCTTCGTAGAGGTGCAAAATCGGTACCGGTGTAAAATTCAAACCGGGATTACTACAAATTTTTTGGTAACTATCTTCAAATATTTTCCATCAAAATGAACAATTAAACATGATTAAAACTCCAAAATCAGATTTCGGTAGACAAGTTTTCTGAATTGAAATATAAACCATTGGAATGATGCAAAAATAGTACCGGTCAAAAAATAAAACCGAGAGTATTTTGATTCGTTTGGTAACAATCTTAGAGTGTTGTCGGCCAAACATATACTCTTAAACATGATCAAACCCCCCATATACGATTTCGGAATACAAGTTTTTCAAAATTATAATATAAACCATTGGAGAGATGCATAAAATGGAACCGGTCAAAAAATGAAACCGTGATTATTTTGATTTATTTGGTAACTATCTTAGAGTGTTGTCGGTCAAACAGAAATTCTTAAACTTGATCCAACATCCCATACAGTAGCCAAGCTTCTTGGAATTGCAATCTAAATCTTTAGAGTTGTACGAAATTGGTATCGTTCAAAAATATAAATCGGGAGTATAGCGATTCATATGGTAACAATTTTAGAGTGCAGTCGGTCAAAATGAAACTCTAAAATGCGATCCAACCTCGAAAATAAGTTGCCAGTAGCCAAGCTTCTCATAATCACAGTCAAAACCATCGGAGTGGCGCAAAGTCAGTACAGGTCAAAAACATAATCAAACCGGAAGTATTGCGATTCATTAGGTAAATATCATAGAGTACTAATGGTAGAAACTAATCTTAAACACGATGCATACATTCAAACAAGTTGTCGGTAACCATGCTTCTCGGAATTACGATCTAAAGCTTCGTAGAGGTTAGAAATCGGTACCGGTGTAAAATTCAAACCGGGAGTATTATAATTTTGTTGGTAACTATTTAAAATTTTTTTGGTCAAAAAGAAAAGGTTAAAGAAGATCAAACCTCCCAAATGTGATTCCTGTTGACAAGTTATTAGAATTATAATATAAACCATTGGAGAGATAGAAAAATGGTACAGGTCATTAAATCTAACCGAGAGGATTTTGATTCATTTGTTAACTATCTTAGAGTGTGGTCGGTAAAAAGAAATTCTGAAACATGATCCAACCTCGCATACGAGTTGCCAGTAGCCAAGCTTCTCGAAATTACAATCTAAATCACCGGAGAGGTACGAAATTGGCATCATTAAAAAATATAAATCGGGAGTATAGCTATTCATATGGTAATAATCTTAGAGTGTAGTCGGTCAAAATGAAACTCTTAATCATGATCAAACCTCTTAAATATGCTGCGATAGCTAAGCTTCGCGGAATTGCAATCTAAATCATCGGAGACGTACTAAATTGGCATCGTTCAAAAATTTAAATCGGGATTATAGCGATTCATATGGAAACAATCTTAGATTCTTGTCGGTCAAAATTAAATTCTAAAACATGATCCATCCACGGAAACAAGTTGCTAGTAGCCAAGCTTCCCATAATTGCAATCAAAACCATCGGTGAGTAGCGAAGTCAGTATCGGTCAAAAACTCACTCAAACAGGAAGTATTGCGATTCATTAGGTAAATATCTTAGAGTACTTATCGGAAAAAAATTGAATTTTAACCACGTTTCATACTATCATACAAGAAGTCGGTAGCCATTATTTCCAGAATTGGCATCTAAAGCTTCGTCAGGTTCGAAATCGATACCGGTGTAAAATTAAAACCAGGAGTATTACAATTTATTTGGTAACTCTTATAATTGTTTTCGGTGAAAAAGAAACTCTTAAACAAGATCAAACCTCCAAAATGTGATTTCGGTAGACAAGTTTTCAGAATTGTAATAAAAACAATTAGAGAGATGCATAAATTGTACCGGACAAAAAATTAAACCGAGAGTATTACGATTCATTTGTTAACTATCTTAGAGTGTTGTCCGTCAAGCAGAAATACTTAAGCATGACCGAACCTCGCATACGAGTTACCAGTAGCAAAGATTCACGAAATTGCAATCTAAATCATTGGAGAGGTGAAAAATTGGTATTGTTCAAAAATATTAATCGGGAGTATATCGATTCATATGGTAACAATCTTAGCTAGCAGTCGGCCAAAATGAAACTCTAAAACACGATCCAACCTCAAAAACAAGTTGCCAGTAGAAAAGCTTCTCATAAATGCAATCAAAACCATTGGAGTGGTGCGAAATCAGTACCGATCAAAAACTCACTCAAACCGGGAGTATTGTGATTCATTAGGTAAATATCTTAGATTACTTATTGGAAAAAAATGAATTTTAAACACGATCAATACTTTCAGACAAGATGTCGGTAGCCATGCTTCTCGAATTGCGAACTAAAGCTTCGTAGAGGTGCGATATCGATATCGATACCGTTGTAAAATTCAACCCTTGAACATGATTAAAACTCCCAAATGAGATTCCGGAAGACAAGTTTTCCGAATTGTAATATAAACCCTCGGAGTGATGCAAAAATAGTACCGTTCTAAAAATCAAACCGAGAGTATTTCGATTCATTAGGTAACTATCTTAGAGTCTTGTCGGCCAAACAGAAACACTTAAACATGATCAAAGCGCGCAAATGTGATTTCGGAAGACAAGTTTTTATGAATTGTAATATAAACCATTGGAGAGATGCAAAAATAAAGCCAGTTATAAAATTTAGCCGTGATTATTTTGATTTATTTGGTAACGAGCTTAGAGTGTTGTCGGTCAAACAGAAACTCTTAAACAAGATCCAACATCACATACGAGTTGCCAGTAGCCAATCTTCTCGGAAATGCAATCTAAATCATCGCAGAGGTACAAAATTTGTATGGTTCAAAAATATAAATCGGGAGTACAACGATTCATATGGTAACAATTTTAGAGTTCAGTTAGACAAAATGAAACTCTAAAACGCGATCCAATCGCAAAAATAAGTTTCCAGTAGCCAAGCTTCTCATAATAACAATCGAAACCATCGGAGTGGTGCGAAGTCAGTACCGGTAAAAAATCCAATCAAACTGGGAGTATTGCTATTCATTAGGAAAATATCATAGAGTACTATTGGTAAAAAATTAATCTTAAATGCGATGCATACTTTTAAACAAGTTGTCGGTAGCCATGCTTCTAGGAATTGCGATCTAAAGCTTCGTAGAGGTTCGAAATCGGTACCGGTGTAAAATTCAAACCGAGAGTATTACAATTTATTTGGTAACTATTTTAAATTGATTTCGGTCAAAAAGAAAAAATCTTAAGCAAAATCAAACCTCCCAAATGTGATTCCGGTGGACAAGTTATCAAAACTATAATATAAACCATTGGAGAGATGCAAAAATGGTGTCGCTCAGAAAATCAAACCGAGAGTATTTTTATTTATTTGGTAACTATCTTAGAGTGTTGTCGGTCAAACAGAAACTCTTAAACATGATCCAACTTCGCATACGAGTTGCCAGTAGCCAAGCTTCACGTAATTGCAATCTAAATCACCGGAGAGGCACGAATTTGGAATCGTTCAAAAGAATATATCTGGAATATAGCGATCCATATGGTAATAATCTTAGAGTGAAGTCGGTCAAAATTAAACTCTTAATCACAATCCAACCTCGTAAGCAAGTTGCGAGTAGCCAAGCTTCTCATAATTGCAATCAAAACCATTAAAGAGATGCGAAGTCTGTACCGGTCAAAAACGCATTCAAATCGGGAGTATTGTGACTCATTAGGTAAATATCATAAAGTACTATCGGTTAAAAATAATCTTAATCACAATGCATACTTTCAAACAAGTCGTCGGTAGCCATGCTTCTCAGAATTACGATCTAAAGCTTCGTAGAGGTTCAAAATCGGTACCGGTGAAAAACTCAAACCGGGAGTATTACAATTTATTTGGTATATATTTTAAAATATTTTGGTAAAAAAGAAAATATTAAACAAGATCATACCGCAAAAATGTGATTCCGGTTGACAAGTTATCAGAATTGTAATATAAACAATTGGGGAGATGCAAAAATGGTATCGGTCAAAAAATCTAGCCGAGAGTTTCTTGATTCATTTGGTAATAATCTTAGAGTGTTGTCGGTCAAACAAAAATTTTAAACATGATCCAACATCGCATACGAGTTTCCAGTAGCCAAGCTTCTCAGAATTACAATATAAATCACTAGAGAGGTACGAAATTGGTACCGTTCAGAAATTTTAATCGAGATTATAGCGATTCATATGGTAACTATCTTAGCTAGCAGTCGGCCAAAATGAAACTCTAAAACACGATCCAGCCTCAAAAACAAGTTGCAAGTAGAAAAGATTCTCATAATTGCAATCAAAACCATGTGAGTGGTGCGAAATCAGTACGGATCAAAAACTCACTCAAGCCGGGAGTATTGCGATTCATTAGGTAAATATCTTAGAGTACTTATCGATAAAAAAGTGAATTTTCAATACGATCAATACTCTCAGGCAAGATGTCGGTAGCCATGCTTCTCGGAATTGCGAACTAAAGCTTCGTAGAGGTGGGACATCGGTACCGGTGTAAAATTCAACCCTTAAACATGATTAAAACTCCCAAATGAGATTCCAGAAGACAAGTTTTCTGAATTGCAATATAAACCATCGGGGAGATGCAAAAATTGTACCATTCTAAAAATCAAACCGAGAGCATTTTGATTCATTAGGTAACTATCTTAGAGTGTTATCGGCAAAAAAAAAGCTCTTAAACATGATCAAACCACCCAAATGTGATTTCGGAAGACAAGTTTTTCTGAATTGTAATATAAACCATTGGAGAGATGCAAAAATAGAGTGTTGTCGGTCAAACAGAAACTCTTAAATATTATCCAACATCACATACGAGTTGCCGGTAGCCAATCTTCTCGGAATTGCAATCTAAATCATCGGAGTGGTACAAAATTGGTATGGTTCAAAAATATAAATCGGGAGTATAACGATTCATATGGTAACAATTTTAGAGTTCAGTTAGACAAAATGAAACTCTAAAACGCGATCCAACCTCGAAAATAAGTTGCTAGTAGCCAAGCTTCTCATAATTACAATCAAAACCATCGGAGTGGTGCGAAGTCAGTACCGATCAAAAACCCAATGAAACTGGGAGTATTTCGATTCATTAGGTAAATATCATAGAGTACTATTTGTAAAAAAATAATCTTAAATGCAATGCATACATTCAAACAAGTTGTCGGTAGCCATGCTTCTAGGAATTGCGATCTAAAGCTTCGTAGAGATTCGTAATCGGTACCGGTGCAAAATTCAAACAGGGAGTATTTCAATTTATTTGGTAACTATTTTAAATTGTTTTCAGTCAAAAAGAAAAAATCTTAAACAAGATCAAACCTTCCAAATGTGATTCCGGTTGACAAGATATGAAAATTATAATATAAACCATTGGAGAGATGCAAAAATGTTGTCGTTCAGTAAATCGAACCGAGAGTATTTTTATTGATTTGGTAACTATCTTAGAGTGTTGTCGGTCAAACAGAAACTCATAAACATGATCCAACTACGCATGCGAGTTGCCAGTAGCCAAGCTTCTCGCAATTGCAATCTAAATCACCGGAGAGGCACGAAATTGGAATCGTTCAAAAGAATATATCTGGAATATAGCGATTCATATGGTAACAATCTTAGAGTGAAGTCGGTCAAAATTAAACTCTAAATCACAATCCAACCTCGTAAACAAGTTGCGAGTAGCCAAGCTTCTCATAATTGTAATCAAAACCATCAGAGAGATGAAAATTATGAGATGCTTGGCCAGAATGAAACTCTAAATGAAACTCTTAAACACAGTTAGATTTTTTGATCAAAATACTCATAGTTAGATTTTTTGATCGGTTCTATTTTTGCATCTCTCCAATGGTTTATATTACAATTCTAAAAAACTTGTCCTCCGGAATAACATTTGGCCGACAACACACCAGGATTGTTACCAAATGAATCAAAATACTCCCGGTTTGATTTTTTGACCAGTACCATTTTTGCATCTCTCCGAT
Source organism: Kingdonia uniflora (assembly GCA_014058105.1). Classification (NCBI taxonomy): domain Eukaryota; kingdom Viridiplantae; phylum Streptophyta; class Magnoliopsida; order Ranunculales; family Circaeasteraceae; genus Kingdonia; species Kingdonia uniflora. Next base: position 2,825,327 of record JACGCM010000696.1, read on the forward strand.
GGTTTATATAACAATTCTGGAAACTTGTCTGCCGGAGCCTCATTAGGGAGGTTTGATCATGTTTTAAATTTCATTTTTACGAAAAGCCCTTGAAGATAGTTACCAAAAAAATTGCAGTAATCACAGTTAGATTTTTACACCTCTACGAAGCTTTAGATCACAATTCCGTGAACCATGGCTACCGACAACATGTTTGAATGTATGGATCGTGTTTAAAATTCTATTTTTTACCGATATGTACACAAAAATATTTTCCTAATGAATCGTAATACTCCCGGTTTGAGTGAGTTTTTCACCGGTACTGACTTCGCTACTCTCCGATGGTTTTGATTGCAATTATGAGAAGCTTGGCTACTGAAAACTTGTTTTCGTGGTTGGATCGTGTTTTAGAGATTTATTTTGACCGACTACAATCTAAGATTGTTACCATTTGAATCGCTATACTCCCGATTTAAATTTTAGGACGATACCAATTTTGCACCTCTCCGCTGAATTAGATTGCATTTCCGAGTAGCTTGGCTACTGGCAACTCGTATGCGAGGTTGGATCATGTTAAACCATTTTTTCTAGACCTACAACACCCTAAGATAGTTACCAAATGAATCAAAATACTCTCAGTTTGATTTTTTGACCGGTACCATTTATGCTTCTCTCCAATGGTTTGTATTACAATTCTGTAAACTTGTCTACCGAAATCACATTTGGGTGGTTTGAACAAGTTTAAAAGTTTCTTTTGGACAAAAAACACTTTAAGATAGTTACCAAATAAATTATAATACTCCCAGTTTAAATTTTACACTGGTACTGACTTCGCACCTCTACGCAGCTTTGGTACATAATTTAGAAAAGCATGGCCACTGACAACTTCTTTGACGGTATGCATCGTGTTTATGATTATTTTTAGCTGATAGTACTCTATCATATTTACCTAATGAATTGCAATACTCCCAGTTTGAGTGAGTTTTTGACCGGTACTGACTTCGCACCTCTCCGATGGTTTTGATTGCAATTATGAGGAGCTTGGCTTCATGCAACTTATTTTCGAGGTTGGAACGGTTTTTAGTATTTCATTTTGACTGACTGCTCTCTAAGATTGGTACCATATGAATCGCTATATTCCAGATTTATATATTCGAACGATACCAATTTGGTACCTCTTCGGTGAATTAGATTGTAATTCCAAAAAGCTTAGATACTGGCAACTCGTATGCAAGGTTGGATCATGTTTAAGAGTTTTTGATTAGCCGACAACACTCTAAGATAGTTACCAAATGGTTCAAGATACTCTCGGATAGTTTTTTACCGGTACCATTATTGCATCTCTCCAAAGGTTTTAATAACAATTCCGAAAACTTGTCTACTGGAATAAAATTTGGGAGGTTTGATCCTGTTTAAGAGTTTCTATTTAACCGAAAACAATTTAAAATAGTTACGAAATAAATTGTAATTCTCACCAGTTTTAATTTTACACCGTTATCGATTTTGAACCACTACGAAGCTTTAGATCGCAATTCTGAGAAGCATGGCTACCGACAACTTGTTTGAAATTATGCATCATGTTTTAGATTTTTTTTACCGAAAGTAGTCTATGATATTTACCACATGAATTGTAATACTCTCGGTTTAAGTGTGTTTTTGACCGGTACTAACTTCGCAACACTCCGATGGTTTTGATTGCAATTATGCGATGCATGGATATTGGCAACTAGTTTTTGAGGTTAGATCGTTTTTTAGAGTTCATTTTGTCCGAATGCACTCTAAGATCTTTACTATATGAATCGCTATACTTCCAATTTTTATTTTTGAATGATACCAATTATGTACCTCTTTGATGGTTTTGATTGCAATTCTGAGAAGCTCGGCTACTGGCAACTCGTTTGCGAGGTTGGATCAAGTTTAAGAGTTTCTTTTTGACTGACGACACTCTATGATAGATACCAAATAAATTGTACTACTCTCGGCTTGAATTTTACAATGATACCAATTTCACATATCTACGAAGCTTTAGATCGCAATTTTTAGAAGCATGGCAACTGAAAACTTTTTTAAAAGTATGCATCGTGCTTAAGATTATTTTTTTTGCCGACAGTATTCTATGATATCTCCCGAATGAATTACAATACTCCCAATTTTAGAGTGTTTTTGACCGGTATCGATTTAAACCTCTCCGATGGTTTTGAATGTAGCAATGAGAAGCTTTGCTACAGGCAACCTATTTTTGAGGTTTGATCATGCTTTAGAGTTTCCTTTTGACTGACTGCACTATAAGATTGCTACCATATGAATCGCTAAACTCTTGATTTTTATTTTTGAACAATACCAATTTCGTACCTCTCCGATGGCCGATGGCTTTGATTGCAATTATGAGAAACTTTGCTACTGGTAACTTGTTTTCGAGGTTGTATCGTGTTATAGAGTTTCATTTTGAGCGATTGGACTCTAGGATTGTTACCATATGAATCTTTGTACTCCTTATTTATATTTTTGAACGATACCTACTTGGTACTTCTCCGATGGTTTAGATTGCAATTCTGAGAAACATGGCTACTAGTAACTTGTTGACGAGGTTGGATCGCGATTAAGAGTTTTTTTTTACCGAAAACACTCTAAGATAGTTACCAAATGAATCGCAATACTCCTAGTTTGAGTTTTTGAACGGTACCATTTTTGCACCTCTCCGATGGTTTATATTACATTTCTTAAAATTTGGCTACCGAAATAACATTTGGGAGGTTTGATCATTTTTAAGAGTTTCTTTTTGACCAAAAACACTTTATAATAAATACCAAATAAATTTTAATAATCCCTGCTTGAATTATACACCGCTACCGATTTCACACCTCTTAAATCATTAGATCGCAATTTCGAGAACGGCTACCGAAATTTTTTTAGAAAGTATGGATCGTGTTTAAAATTATTTTTTTTACCGACAGTACTCTAAGATATCTATTTAATGAATCGCAATACTCCCAGTTTTAGAGTGTTTTTGACCGGTACCAACTTTGTACCTCTCTGATGGTTTTGATTGCAATTATGAGAAGCTTGGCTAATGACAACATGTTTTGGTTGTAGGATCGTGTTTTAGAGCATCCTTTTGTATGACAGATCTCTAATATTTTTACCATATGAATCGTTATACTCCCAATTTATATTTTTGAATGATGCCAATTTTGTACCACTCCGATGGTTTAGATTGCAATTTCGAGAAGCTTGGCTACTGGTAACTTGTTTGCGAGGTTGGATCGTGTTTAGGAGAATCTTTTTGACCGACAATGCTCGCAGTATTTCAATTTGAGTTTTTGCCGGTACCATTTCCGCACCTCTCAAATGGTTTATATTACAATTCTGAAAACTCGGCTGCCGGAATCTCATTAGGGAGGTTTGATCATATTTAAGAGTTATTTTTGACCGAAAACACTTTTGATAGTTACCAAAAATATTGTAGTAATCCCGGTTTGAATTTTACACCAGTACCGTTTTTGCACCACTTCGAAGACTTAGATCGCGATTTAGAGAAGCTTGGCTACCGAAAACTTGTTTGAGATAATGCATCGCGTTTGAGATTATTTTTTTCTGAAAGTACTGTATGCTATTTACCTAATGAATCGCAATACTCCCGGATTGAGTGAGTTTTTAACCGGTACTGATTTCGCACCTCTCCGACTGTTTTGATTGCAATTCCGAGAAGATTGGCTATTGGCAGCTCGTTTTCTAGGTTGGATCATGTTTAAGAGTTTCTGCTTTGCCGAATACACTCTAAGATAGTTACCAAATGAATCAAAATACTCTCAGTTGATTTTTTGACCTGTACCATTTTTGCATCTCTCCGATGGTTTAAAATACAATTATGAAAATTTGTCCACCGGAATTTCATATGGGAGGCTTGATCATGTTTAAGAGTTCCTTTTGACCGAAAATACTTTATGATAGTTACCAAAAAAATTGCAGTAATTCCGGTTTGAATTTTACACTGGTACCGATTTCGCACCTCTACGAAGCTTTAGATCGCAATTCCGCGAAGCATGGCTGCAGACAACTTGTTTGAAATAATAGATCGTGTTTTAGATTATTTTTTTTAATGATATTAACTCTAAGATATTTACCTAATGAATCGCAATACTCCCGGTTTGAGTGGAATTTTGACCGGTACTAACTTCGCTACTCTCCGATGGTTTAGATAGCAATTATGAAAAGCTTGGCTACAGGAAACTTGTTTTCGAGGTTGGATCGTGATTTTGTTTTTCATTTTGACCGACTGCATTCTAAGATATTTACCATATGAATCACTTTACTCCCGATTTAAATTTTTGAACGATACCAATTTCGTACCTCTCCGATAAGTTAGATTGCAATTTCGAGAAGCTTGATTACTGGCAACTCGTATGCGAGGTTAGCTCATGTTTAAGAATTTCGGCTTGACCGACAATACTCTAAGGTAGTTTCTTTTTTACCGAAAGCACTTTAAGATAGTTACCAAATAAATTACAATACTACCGGTTTGAATTTTACACCGGTACTAATTTCGTACCTCTACGAAGCTTTAGATCGCAATTCCAAGAAGCATGGCTACCGAAAACTTGTTTGAAAGTATACATCGTGCTTAAGATTATTTTTTTCCGATAGTATTCTCTGATATTTTCCTAATGAATTGCAATAATCCCGGTTTGTGTGTGTTTTTGACCGGTACTGACTTCGCATCACTCTGATAGGTTTGATTGCAGTTATGAGAAGCATGGCTACTGGCGACTTGTTTTCAAGGTTGGATCATGTTTTGGAGTTTCATTTTGACCGACTGCACTCTGAGATTGTTACCATATGAATCGCTATAATCCCGATTTATATTTTTGAACGATACCAATATCGTACCTCTATGATGATTTAGATTGCGATTCCGAAAAGCTTGGCTACTTGCAACTCAAATGGGAGGTTGGATCATTTTTAAAAGTTTCTGTTTTACCGACAACACTCTCAGATAGTTAACATATGAATCAAAATACTCAAAGTTAGATTTTTTGATCGATTCCCTTTTTGCATATCTTCAGTGGTTTATATTTCAATTTTAAAAAACTTATCCTCCGGAATAACATTTGTGAGGTTTGATAATGTTTAAGTGTTTCTGTTTGGCTGACAACACACTAGGATAGTTACCAAATGAATTAAAATACTCACGGTTTGATTTTTTGACCAGTACAATTTTTGCATCTCTCCGATGGCTTATATTACAATTCTGAAAACTTGTCTACCGGAATATCATTTGGGAGGCTTGATCATGTTTAAGAGATTTTTCAACAGAAAGCACTTGAAGATTGTTAGGAAAAAAAATTTAGTAATCACGGTAAGAATTTAACACCGGTACAGATTTCGCACCTCTACGAAGCTTTAGATCGCAATTCCGTGAAGCATGGCTACCTACAACTTATTTGAAAGTATGGATCATGTTTAAAATTCTTTTTTTTACCGATAAGTACTCTAAAATATTTTCCTAATCAATCGTAATACTCCCGATTCGAGTGAGTTTTTCACCGGTACTGACTTCGTTACTCTCCGATGGTTTGAATTGCAATTATGAGATGCTTGGCTATTGGCAACTTGTTTTCAAGGTTGGATCATGTTTTAGAGTTTCATTTTGACCCATTGAAATCTAAGATTGTTACTAAATGAATCGCTATACTCCCCATTTAAATTTTTAAACGATACCAATTTCGCACCTCTCCGATGAATTAGATTGCATTTCCGAGTTGCTTGGCTACTGGCAAATCGTATGCGAGGTTGGACCATGTTTAAGCATTTTTTTCTTGACCTACAATACCCTAAGATAGTTTCGAAATAAATCGAAATACTTTCGGTTTGATTTTTTGACCGGTACAATTTATGCCTTTCTCCAATGTTTTATATTGCATTTCTATAAACTTGTATACCGAAATCATATTTGGGAGGTTTGATCAAGTTTAAGAGTTTCTTTTTGACAGAAAGCATTTTTAGATAGTTACCAAATAAATTATAATACTCCCGGTTTGAATTTTACACCGGTACTGATTTCGCACCTTTACGAAACTTTAGTACATAATTCAGAGAAGCATGGCTACTGACAACTTGTTTGAAGGTATGCATTGTGTTTATCATTATTTTTAACCGATAGTACTCTATGATATTTACCAAATTAATCGCAATACTCCCAGTTTGAGTGAGTTTTTGACCGGTACTGACTTCGCACCTCTCCGACGATTTTTATTGCAATTATGAGGTGCTTGGCATCTTGCAACTTGTTTTCGAGGATAGAACGTGTTTTAGTATTTCATTTTTACCGACTGCTCTCTAAGATTGTTACCATATGAATCGCTATACTCCCGATTTATATTTTTGAACGATACCAATTAGGTACCTCCCCGGTGATTTAGATTGTAATTCCGAGAAGCTTGGCTACAGGCAACTCGAATGCGAGGTTGGATCATGTTTAAGAGTTTCTGTTTAACCGATAACATTCTAAGATAGTTACCAAATGATTCAAAATACTCTTGGATAGATTTTTTGACCGGTACCATTTTTGCATCTTTCCAATGGTTTTTATTATAATTTTGATAACTTGTCTACCAGAATCAAATTTGGGAGGTTTGATCTTGTTTAATAGTTTCTACTTCACCGAAAAGAATTTAAAATAGTTACCAAATAAATTGTAATACTCACCGGTTTGAATTTTACGCAGTTATCGATTTTGAACCTCTACAAAGCTTTAGATCGCAATTCTGAGAAGCATGGCTACCGACAACTTGTTTGATAGTATGCATCGTGTTTTAGATTTTTTTTAACATAAAGTACTCAATGATATTTACATAATGATTTGTAATACTCTCAGTTTAACTGTGTTTTTGACCGGCACTGACTTCCCACCCCTCCGATGGTTTTGATTGCATTTATACAAAAAATGGCTACTGGCAACTAGTTTTTGAGGTTGGATCGTGTTTTAGTGTTCATTTTGTCTGAATGTACTCTTAGATTGTTACCATATGAATCGCTAAACTTCAGATTTTTATTTTTAAACAATGCCAATTTCGCACCTCTCCGATGGCTTTGATTGCAATTATGAGATACTTTGCTACTGGTAACTTGTTTTCGAGGTTCTATTGTGTTATAGAGTTTCATTTTAACCGACTGGACTCTAGGATTTTTACCATATGAATCCCTATACTCCTTATTTATATTTTTGAACGATATATATTTTGTACCTTTCCTATGGTTTAGATTGCAATTCTGATAACTTGGCTACTGGCAACTTGTTTGCAAAATTGGATCGTGTTTAGGAGTTTTTTTTTACCGAAAACACTCTAAGATAGTTACCAAATGAATCGCAATACTCCCGGCTTGAGTTTTTGAACGGTACCATTTTTGCACCACTCCGATGGTTTATATTACAATTCTGAAAACATGGCTGCCGAAATCTCATTTGGGAGGTTTGATTATTTTTAAGAGTTTCTTTTTTACCAAAAACACTTTAAAATAAATGCCAAATAAATTTTAATACTTCCGGCTTGAATTTTACACCGGTACCGATTTTACACCTCTTGAAGCATTAGATCGTAATTTCAAGAAGCATGACTACAAAAATTTTATTTTAAAGTATGGATCATGATTAAATTTTTTTTTTTTACCGATAGTACTCTAAGATATCTTTTTAATGAATCGCAATACTCCCAGTTTAAGAGTGTTTTTGGCCGGTACCGCCTTTGTACATCTCTGATTGTTTTGATTGCAATTATGAGAAGCTTGGCTAATGACAACTTGTTTTCGAAGTAGGATCGTGTTTTAGAGTATCCTTTTGACTGACTGATCTCTAATATTGTTACCATATGAATCGCTATACTCCCAATTTATATCTTTGAACGATACCAATTTCGTACCACTCCGATGGTTTAGATTGCAATTTATCTCTAAGATAGTTACCATATGAGTGAGTTTTTGACCGGTACTCACTTTGCACCTCTCCGATGATTTTGATCGCAATTATTCGTATTCATAATTTTGAATTATACCAATTTCGCACCTCTCCGATGGATTAGATTGCAATTCCGAGAAGCTTAGCTACTGGCATCTCGTTTTTGAGGTTTGAATGTGTTTAAGAGTTTCTTTTTGACAAACAATACTCTAAGATAGTTACGAAAGGAATCGCACTACTCCCAGTTTGGGTTTTTGAAAGATACCATTTTCATACCACTCCGATGCTTTATATTACAATTATGAAAACATGACTACCGGAATCACATTTGGGAGGCTTGATCATTTTTAAGAGTTCCTTTTTGGCCGAAAACCCTTTAAGACTATTTCCAAATAAATTGTAATACTCCTGGCTTGTATTTTACACCGATACTGATTTCGCACTTCTAAGAAGCATTAGATTGCAATTCCGAGAAGCATGGTTACCGAGTACTTGTTTGAAAGTAAGAATCGTGGTTAAGATTTTTTTTATCAACCGTACTCTGAGAAATTGACCAAATGAATCGCAATAAACCCGGTTTGAGTGAGTTTTTGACCGGTACTAAATTCGTACGTCTCCGATGGTTTTGATTGCAATTATTATAAACTTAGATACTTACAACATGTTTTTTAGGCTGGATCATGTTTTAGAGTTTCATTTTGACCGACTGCACTCTAGGATTGTTACCATATGAATCGCTATACTCCTGATTTATAATTTTGAGCGATGCCAATTTCGAACCTCTATGATGGATTAGATTACAATTCTGAGAAGCTTAGTTACAATAAACTCATTTATGAGATTTGATCGAGTTTATGAGTTTCCTTTTGACAGACAGTACTCTAAGATACTTACGAAATGAATCGCACTACTCCCGGTTTTAGTTTTTGACTGGTACCATTTTCAAACATCTCCGATGCTTTATAATACAATTCTGAAAACTTGGCTACCGAAATTTCATTTGTGAGGTTTGATCATTTTTAAGAGTTTATTATTGACCAAAAATACTTTAAGATAGTTACCAGGTAAATATTAATACTCCCAGTTTGAATTTTACACTGGTACCGATTTCGCACCTCTACAATGCTTTAGATCGCAATTCCGAGAACCATGACTATCGACAATTTGTTTTAAAGTATGGATTGAGTTTATAATTTTTTTTAGGGACAGTACTAGATGAAATTTACCTAATGAATTGCCATACTCCCGTTTTAAGTGAGTTTTAAACCGGTACTGAACTCCCACCACTCCGATGGTTTTGATTGTAATTATGTTAAGCTTGTCAACTGGAAACCTGTTCTCGAGGTTGAATCATGTTTTAGGTATTCCTTTTCACTGACTGCACTATAAGATTGTTACATTATGAATCACTATACTCCAGATTTATATTTTTGAACAACACCAATTTCGTACCTCTCCGATGGTTTAGATTGCAATTCCGAGAAACTTGGCTACAGGGAACTCGTTTGCGAGTTTGGATCGTGTTTATGAGTTTCTTTTTTGCCGACAACACTCTAAGATAGTTACAAAATGAATCGCAGTACTACCAGTTTGAGTTTTTGACCGGTACATTTTTTGTATCTCCCCGTTGGTTTATATTACAATTCTGAAAACTTTGCAACCAGAATCTCATTTAGGAGTTTGATCATTTTAATGAGTTCTTTTTGCATGAAAACACTTTAATATAGTTTCTAAATTAATTGAATTCTCCCGGTATGAATTTTACACCGGTACCGAATTCGCTCCACTACGAAATATTAGATCGCAATTTCGATAAGCATGGCTACCGACAACTAGCTTGAAAGAATGGATCGTGTTTAAGATTTTCTTTTATCGAATGTACTCTAAGATATTTACCAAATGAATCGCAATACTACCTGTTCGAGTAAGTTTTTGACCGGTACTCACTTCGCACCTCTCCGATGGTTTTGATCGCAATTATGTGAAGCTTGGCCACTGGCAACATGTTTTCGAGGTTCGATCATGTTTTAGAATTTCATTTAGCCCGAATGCACTCTAAGATTGTTACCATATGAATCGCTATAATTCCAATTTATAATTTTGAACTATACCAATTTCGTACCTCTCCGATGGATTAGATTGTAATTCCGAGAAGCTTAGTTGCTGGCTTCTCATTTTCGAGGTTTGAATGTGTTTAAGAGTTTTTTTTTGACAAACAACACTCTAAGATAGTTACGAAATGAATCGCACTACTCCCAGTTTGAGTTTTTGAAAGGTACCATTTTCGTACCTCTCCGATGCTTTATATTGCAATTCTAAAAACATGGCTACCGGAATCTCATTTCAGAGGCTTGATCATTTTTAAGAGTTCCTTTTTGACCGAAATCCCTTAAAGACAGTTTCCAAATAAATTGTAATACTCCCGTTTTGAATTTTACACCGGTACCTATTTCGTACCCCTATGATGCTTTAGATCACAATTCCGAGAAGCAAGGTTGCCGAATATTTGTTTGATTGTAAGGATCGTGGTTAAAAATTTTTTTTATCGACAGTACACTAAGATATTTACCAAATCAATCACAATAAACCTGGTTTAAGTGAGTTGTTGACCGGTACTAACTTTGCATGTCTCCGTTGGTTTTGGTTGCAATTATTAGAAAGTTGGATACAGGCAACTTGTTTTCGAGGTTGTATCAAGTTTTAGAGTTTTATTTGGACCGACAGTACTCTAAGATTGTTACCATATAAATCGGTTTACTCCCGATATATAATTTTGAACGATACCAATTTCGTACATCTTCGATGGATTAGATTACAATTCCGAGAAGCTTAGGTACTAGCAACTCGTTTGCGAGGTTTGATCGAGTTTAAGAGTTTCCTTTTGACAGACAGCACTCAATGATAGTTAAAAAATGAATCGCACTACACCCGATTTAAATTTTTAACCGGTACCAGTTTCGTACCTCTCCGATGCTTTATATTACAATTCTGAAAACTTGGCCACCGAAATCTCATTTGGGAGGTTTGATCATTTTTAACAGTTATTATTGACCAAAAAATCTTTAAGATAGTTACCAGATAAATATTAATACTCCCGGTATGAATTTTTCACCGGTACCGTTTTCGCACCTCTTCAATGCTTTAGATCAGAATTCCGAGAAGTATGACTATCGACAATTCGTTTTAAAGTATTTATCGTGTTTAAGATTTCTTTTTGCCGATAGTACTTGATGATATTTACCTAATAAATTGCAATACTCCCAGTTTGAGTAAATTTTTGACCGATACTGACTTCGCACCTCTCCGATGGTTTTGAATGCAATTATTAGAAGCTTGGCAACTGGCAACTTGTTTTTAGGGATGGACCTTGTTTTAGAGTTTCCTTTTGATTGATTGTACAATGCGATTGTTATCATATGAATCGCTATACTCCTGATTTATATTTTTGAACAATACCAATTTCGTACCTCTTCGATGGTTTAAATTGCAATTCTTAGAAGGTTAGCTACTGGCAACTCGTTTGCGAGGTTTGATCGGGTTTAAGAATTTTTGCTTTTTGACCGACAATACTCTGAGATAGTTACCAAATGAATCGCAAAAATCCTGGTTTGTGTTTTTGAACGGTACAATTTTCACAACACTCCGATGGTTTGATCATTTTTGAGAGTTTTTTTTTACCGAAATCACTTTAAGATAATTTCCAAATAAATTGTAATACTCCCGGTTTGAATTTTACACCGGTAACGATTTCGCACCTCTACGAAGCTTTAGATCGCAATTTCGAGAAGCATGGCTACCGACAGCTTGTTTAAAAGTATGGATCGTGTTTTAGATTTATTTTTAATCGATAGTACTCTTAGATATTTGCCAAATGAATCGCAATACACCCGGTTTGAATAAGTTTTTGAATGGTACCGACTTCGTACTTCTCCGATGGTTTTGATCGCAATTATGGGAAGCTTGGATACTGGAAACTTGTTTTCGAGGTTGTATCACGCTCTACCATTTCATTTTGACCGACTGCACTCTAAGATTGTTACCATATGAATCGCTACACTCCCGATTTATATTTTTGAACAATACCAATTTCATACCTCTGCGATGGTTTAGATTGAAAATCTGTGAAGCTTGGCTACTGGGAACTCGATTACGAGTTAAGATCATTTTTATGAGTTTATGGCCGGTATAGTTTTTGTATCTCTTCGGTGGTTTATTTTGCAATTCAGAAAACTTGGCTACCGGAATCTCATTTGGGTGGTTTGATAATTTTTAAGAGTTTATTTTTGACCGAAAACCCTTTAAGATAGTTACTAAATAAATATAAATACTCCTGGTTTGAATTTAATGCCGGTACCGATTTCGCACCTCTACAAAGCTTCATATCGTAATTTCAGGAAGCATAACTATCAACAATTTGTTTTAAAGTATCGATTGAGTTAAAGATTTCTTTTTACGGACAATACTCGATAAAATTTACCTAATGAATTGCAATACTCCCAGTTTGAGTGAGTTTTTGACCGGTACTGACATCCCACCTCTCTGATGGTTTTGATTATAATTATGTGAAGTTTGGCAACTAGCAACTTGTTCACGAGGTTGAATCGTGTTTTTGGGTTTCCTTTCGACTGAATGCACTATAAGATTGTAACAATATGAATCCCTATACCCCCGATTTATATTTTTGAACAACACCAATTTTGTACCTCTTCGATAGTTTAGATCGTAATTCTGAGAAACTTGGCTACTAGGAACTCGTTTGCGAGTTTGGATCGTGTTTATGAGTTTCTTTTTTGCCGACAACACTCTAAGATAGTTACTAAATGAATCGCAGTACTACCAGTTTGAGTTTTTGACCGGTACATTTTCTGTATCTCTCCGGTGGTTTATAATACAATTTCTGAAAACTTGGTTACCTAAATCTCATTTAGGAGTTTGATCATTTTTATGAGTTCTTTTTGACCGAAAACACTTTAAGATAGTTTCTAAATTAATTGAAATAATCCCGGTCTGAATTTTACATCGATACCGAATTCGGTCCTCTAGGAAATATTAGATCGCAATTCTAAGATGCATGGCTACCGACAACTAGTTTGAAAGAATGGATCGTGCTTAAGTTTTTTTTTTTATCGAATGTACTCTAAGATATTTACCAAATGAATCACAATACACCCGGTTTGAGTAAGTTTATGGCCGGTACTCACTTTGCTCATCTCCGATGGTTTTGATCACAATTATGTGAAGTTTGGCTACTGGCAACATGTTTTCGATGTTGGATCATGCTTAGAGTTTCATTTTGACCGACTGCACTCTAAGATTGTTACCATATGAATCCCTATAATCTCGATTTATAATTTTGAACTATACCAATTTCGTACCTCTCTGATGGATTAGATTGCAATTCTGAGATGCTTAGCTAATGGCATCTCGTTTTCGAGGTTTGAATGTATTTATGAGTTTCGTTTTAATAAACAACACTCTAAGATAGTTACGAAATCAATCACACTACTCCCAGTTTGAGTTTTAGAATGGTACCATTTTCGTACCTCTCCGATGCTTTATATTACAATTCTGAAAACATGGCTACTGGAATCTCATTTGGGAGGCTTGATCATTTTTTAGAGTTCCTTTTTGACCGAAAACACTTTAAGACAGTTTCAAAATAAATTGTAATACTCCCGGTTTAAATTATACACCGGTACCTATTTCGCACCTCTATGAAGCTTTATATCGTAATTCTGAGAAGCATGGTTACCGAATACTTGCTTGAAAGTAAGGATCATCGCTAAGAATTTTTTTTTATCCGCAGTACACTAAGATATTTACAAAATGAATCGCAATAAACCCAGCTTGAGCGAGTTTTTTACAGGTACAAACTTCACACGTCTCCGATGGTTTTGATTACAATTATTAGAAACTTGGATACAAGAAATTTGTTTTCAATGTTGTATCATGTTTTAGAGTTTCATTTAGACCGACTGCACTCTAAAATTGTTTCCATATGAATTGTTTTACTCCCGATTTATAATTTTTAGCGATACCAATTTCGTACCTTTCCGATGGATTAGATTACAATTCCGAGAAGCTTAGGTACTAGCAACTCCTTTGCGAGGTTTGATCGAGATTTAGAGTTTCCATTTGACAGACAACACTCTTAGATAGTTAAGAAATAAATCGTACTGCTCTCAGTTTGTATTTTTGACCGGTACCATTTTCGAACCTCTCCGATGCTTTATATTACAATTCTTAAAACATGGCTACCGAAATTTTATTTGGGAGGTTTGATCATTTTTAACAGTTTATTATTGACCAAAAATACTTTAAGATTGTTACCAGATAAATATTAATACACCCGGTTAGAAATTTTTACCGGTACCGTTTTCGTACCTCGACAATGCTTTAGACCGCAATTCTAAGAAGCATGACTATCGGCAATTAATTTCAATGTATAGATTTTGTTTAAGATTTCTTTTTACCGACAGTACTCGATGATATTTATCTAATGAATTGCAATACTCCCAGTTTGAGTGAATTTTTGACCGATACTGACTTCGCACCTCTCCGATGGTTTTGAATGCAATTATTAGAAGCTTGGCAACTGGCAACTTGTTTTTGTGGTTGGATCTCTTTTTAGAGTTTCCTTTTGACTGATTGTACTATATGATTGTTATCATATGAATCGCTATACTCCTGATTTATATTTTTGAACAATACCAATTTCGTACCTCTCCGATGGTTTAGATTCCAATTCTGAGAAGGTTTGGTACTGGAAACTCGTTTGAGAGGTTTGATCGTGTTTAGGAATTTCTTTTGACCGAAAATACTCTGAGATAGTTACCAAATGAATTGCTATAATCCCGGTTTGTGTTTTTGACCGGTACGATTTTCACACCTCTCCGATGGTTTATAAAACATTGTTATCGTAATCTCATTTGGGAGGTATGATCATTTTTAAGAGTTTTTTTTTACCGAAATAACTTTAAGATAATTTCCAAATAAATTGTAATACTCCCGGATTAAGTTTTACACCAGTACCGATTTCGCACCCCTATGAAGCTTTAGATCACAATTCCGAGAAGCATGGCTACCGACAACTTGTTTAAAAGTTTGGATCGTGTTTAAGATTTATTTTTAATTGACAATACTCTTAGATATTTACCAAATGAATCGTAATACACCCGGTTTGAGTGAGTTTTTTAATGGTACTAACTTCACACACCTCCAATGGTTTTGGTCACAATTATGGGACGCTTGGCTACTGGAAACATGTTTTCGAGGTTGTATCACACTTTACTATTTCATTTTGACCGACTGCACTGTAAGATTAATAGCATATGAATCGCTATACTCCCGATTTTTATTTTGAACAATACCAATTTCGTACCACTACGATGGTTTATATTTGAATTCCGGGAAGCTTGCCTACTTGGAACTCGTTTCCGAGTTTGGATCTTGTTTATGAGTTTCTTTTTGACCGACAACAATCTAAGATAGTTACTGTCACGCTCCAAATTCCTAATTATTTCAAAAAATCATCGGCAAGAGCGAAGGGCGTGAAGGTAGGAAATAAAAAGAGTTGTCCCACGAACAACCCAGCCGCAGAAAAATTCTTGCTTGGTCCTTCACATATAGCAATTCATCAGAGTACAAGTAAAAATAATAGCGGAAGCCAAAAGATAGATATATACATATCAAAACTAAAATATGAACAACGTCTCAAAACTATAGAACAACTGAGCCGAAGTATAACTAATCTACAATTTACAACAAAAGACCTACGGTAGTAGAAGATCTAAACTCTGATATCAACTGAAAGTCGCGGTAATCACTCAACAGCTACTCAACCTCTGAAATGTAAACAACGAGAGTGAGCAAACCACAGCTCACTATAACCCAACGAGGCTAAAAGTTGTACAAATACAACTAATGCTAGCAAGAATGAGTAAATATAAAGTTGTGAAGCATGGTGACAAAATATAACAGTTCTAATGAGCAAGGAAACAAAATAATGACAGTCTTACAAGCACAGATTTATATCATATGATAGTAATTGATATGCTGATGCAAAATTTTGATGCTAGAGAGATGTATGAAGAAAAATCGATGGACTTAATCTTATAATAATTTATTAGTCAACCGTTAATGCAAGGACTCGTACATATGAGAGCTCATCTTTGGATGCAAGGGTTCGGATATGTAAAACAGGCTCGACTGAGGATAACAAAGGTTCTTCAACCTCGTAGTAGAAGTCTGGGCACCAGGAGAGATATCTCATACCATCCTAATTGTGTATGATAGTTTCCAAACATAACCTTACTCGCAGGAGAAGACTGGGCACCAGGAAATAGTATCCAACCATATCTTTCCAAGCAGGATAAGACTGGGCACCAGGAGAACTATTCCAACCATACCTTCACCTCACAGGTTAAGACTGGGCACCAGGAAATAGTATCCAACCATATCTTTCTTCACAGAATAAGACTAGGCACCAGGAGAACTATTCCAACCATATCTTTACCTCTAAAACTTTGACTCGATCTAAGGATCCTATTGATTCAAAACAGATCCATATGAGATCAAAATATTACAGTCGATAACCTGGCATACGTACATAGGATAACTACCAACAAAAGAAAATGGTAAATACTCCTAAAACTGATAAATAGTGACTAAGTCACACTTTTAACCCTATGGCCAGCATCTTACTTGTCACATGTCAATATCAAGATGGACAGTGACTAACCCATCACTATATCAAACTACCAATGAACAGTGACTAGTTCCTAGTCACAACATTAAAATATAAGATAAATAATGACTAATATCCAGTTGATGTTCAGCGACAAAGCTGTCACAACGCCGATACCCGGATGTATAATGACTTAACAGTCACAGCATCAACAATAATACTAATCTTAAAGAAATAACCATTATTCCAGGACCAAGCCACATGAATACACAACATGCAAAACTACAGCACTAATATATAGAGCCATAGCTTTACGAGAGTTTAAATAATAAATTCAGCTGATAATCGACTCCTAGGATGAGTCAAGAGTAGCTACGCTATCGAGGTTCAAGTACAAAGCTGCGAGAACTAGTCTAACAATTTCTAACCCGTCCTTGAAGTCCGATGCATATAACTAAGCAACTAAGCTAACATATCTATTCACCGGTAATAACTAGCTTAACAAGAAGAATAAATCAATACTACATCCTAATTGTCATTCTACATTGACATAGGCAATACTAGTAAAGAATTTAGACTCGAAGGGACACTCGCCTGATAAAAGCGAACTCGGGGAACTAAACAACTCGTATCCAACACAAAAGAGTCCCGCAATTAAGTTACCGGACCACCCGTCCTCCACAACACCCCCCAAATCAGTCCATACATCACCCAAATCAGTCTATATGTCCGCTGAACCCAAAATCTGAAATTAAATACACTCCGATATCAAAAACAACCTCAATACATTCTCCAATCACAATCCCTAAACTATGGTTTTTACCCAACCACTAAAATCATACAATAGTATACCCAATAATTTGAAATCATACAATAGTATACCCAATAATTTGAAATCATACAATAGTATACACAATACTCACCCTAGTATACCCAATAAACTGAAATCATACAATAGTATACCCAATAATCTAAAATCAGCACCCTAGTATACCCAATAATCTGAAATCATACAATAGTATACCCAATAATCAGAAATCAGCACCCTAGTACCGAAATACGCAACAGAAATCGCGGGGAGGGAGTGGCCGAGTCCGGCAAAAGACGACGACGAATTAGCGTGCGGGAGAACAATTCTTTCCATGCCGTGGCTCCGTGAAGTTCGCTAATAATCACGGATGATAATTGACAACTTGGTGTAGTAATTATGGCTTCAATCGTCTTAGAGGGAAGGAATTTAGATGGAGGGTTTGAGATGGTTTCGTTTGAGGGAGAAGAATAATGATTTGATAATGAGGGGTTTGGTTATTTATAAGGGAAGTAAAAATATGTATTTTGATGTATCACCGACGTCTAAGAATCACTTAATAACCCAACTTGGTCGTCTAAACACGTCACATATTTGAACATAAGGCATTCATGTTCGAACATAAATAGATAGTTAGAATTTTAACATAACAAAAGAAATGTTCCAAATTCTGAACAGTTGTTAAAAGGAAGCTATCCAATGGAAATTCCCAAAAATTTGCAAGCTAACCAAAAATCCACTGAATCACATACACATCACCACACTATAGCAAAACATTATCACCAACCCACACAGGGTTTCCCAAGGTGCCAACACATCCTAATCCGCCCTAACATATAGAAGTTACTGAAAGGAAATCTAATGTCATACCTGTCCAAATCCATATACAAATTATACAAATGGAAATAGTTGGATGCATAATTGATTTGGAATAATTATGTGGAATGCTTAAAATATAAGAACATGAGAGTGGCAATATATAGACATGAATATGCAGAGTGACAATGTGATGAATATATATATGATACTATATTTAAAAAAAAATCTGGATTATTACAGTTTAAAAATGAATCACAGTACAACCAGTTTAAGTTTTTCACCGGTGCAGTTTTTGTATCTCTTCGGTGGTTTATATTACATTTCTGAAAACTTGGCTACCGGAATCTCATTTGGGTGGTTTGATCATTTTTAAGTATTTATTTTTGACCGAAAACACTTTAAGATAGTTACCAAATAAATATTAATAATCCCGGTTTGAATTTAATGCTGGTACCGATTTCGCACCTTAACGAAGCTTCATATCGCAATTCTGGGAAGCATGACTATCGACAATTTGTTATAAAATATGGGTTGAGTTTATGATTTTTTTTACGGACAGTACTCGAAGAAATTTACCTAATGAATTGCCATACTCCCAGTTTGTGTTAGTTTTTGACCGGTACTGACATCCCATCCCTCCGATGGTTTAGATTGTTATTATGAGAAGCTTGGCAACTGGAAACTTGTTATCAAGGTTGAATCGCGTTTTAGGGTTTACTTTAGACTGACTGCACTATAAGATTATTACCATATGAATCACAATAATCCCGATTTATATTTTTGACAAATACCAATTTCGTACCTCTCCGATGGTTTAGATTACAATTCCGAGAAACTTGGCTACTGGAAACATCTTTGCGTGTTTGGATAGAGTTTAAAAGCTTCATTTTGGCCGACAACACTCTAAGATAGTTACCAAATGACTCGTAGTACTACCAGTTTGAATTTTTGACCGGTATAATTTTTGTATCTCTTCGGTGGTTTATATTACCATTTTGAAAACTTGGCTACCGGAATCTCATTTAGGAGTTTCATCATTTTTTTGAGTTTTTTTTACCAAAAACACATTAAGATAGTTTCTAAATTAATTAAAATACTCCCGGAATGAATTTTACACTGGTACCGAATTCGCTCCTCTATGAAATATTAGATCGCAATCCCGAGATGCATGGCTACCGACAACTAGTTTGAAAGAATGGATCGTGTTTAAGAAAAATTTTTATCGACAGTACTCTAAGATATTTACCAAATGATTCGCAATAAACCCGGTTTGAGTAAGTTTTTGACCGCTACTAACTTCGCACGTCTCCGATGGTTTTGATTGCAATTATTTAAAACTTGGATACTGGCAACTTGTTTTCGAGGTTGTGTCATGTTTTAGAGTTTCATTTTGACCGAATGTACTCTACGATTGTTAGCATATGAATCGCTATACTTTCGATTTATAATTTTGAACTATACCAATTTCGTACGTCTCCAATGGATTAGATTACAATTTCGAGAAGCTTACGAACTTGCATCTCGTTTACGAGGTTTGATCAAGTTTAATTGTTTCCTTATGACAGACAATACTCTAAGATAGTTACGAAATGAATCGCACTACTCCCGGTTTTAGTTTTTGACCGGAACCATTTTCGAACCTCTCCGATGCTTTATATTTGAATTCTAAAAGCTTGGCCACCGGAATATCATTTGGGAGGTTTGATCATTTTTAAGAGTTTAATATTTACCGAAAACACTTTAAGATAGTTGCCAGATAAATATTAATACTCCCAGTTTTAATTTTTCACCGGTACCGATTTCAAACCTCTACAATGCTTTAGATCGCAATTCTGAGAAGCCTGACTATCGACAATTTGTTTTAAAGTATGGATCATGTTTAAGATTTCTTTTTACCGATAGTACTTGATGATATTTACCTAATGAATTGCAATACTCTTAGTTTGAGTAAATTTTTGACCGGTAATGACTTTGCACCTCTCCGATGGTTTTGAATGCAATTATTAAAAGTTTGGCAACTGGTAACTTGTTTTTGTAGTTGGATCGTGTTTTAGAGTTTCCTTTTGACTGATTACACTATACGATTGTTATCATATGAATCGCTATACTCCTGATTTATATTTTTGAACAATACCAATTTTGTACCTCTCCAATGGCATAGACTCTAATTATGAGAAGGTTAGCTACTGGCAACTCATTTGCGAGGTTTGATCGTGTTTAAGAGTTTCTTTTTTACCGACAATACTCTGAGGTAGTTACCAAATGAATCGCAGTAATTCCGGTTTGTGTTTTTGACCTGTACGATTTACGCACCTCTCCAATGGTTTATATTACTATTCAGAAAAACTTTGCTACCATAATCTCATTTGGGAGGTTTGATCATTTTTAAGAGTTTTTTTGACCAAAATCACTTTAAGATAATTTTTAAATAAATTGTAATACTCCCGATTTGAATTTTACGCCGGCACTGATTTCGTACCTCTACGAAGCTTTAGATCGCAATTCCGAGATGCATGACTACTGGTAACTTGTTAAAAATTATTGATCGCGTTTAAGATTTATTTTTTTATCGACAGTACTCTTAGATATTAACCAAATGAATCATAATACACCCGATTTGAGTGAGTTTCTGAGTGGTACTAACTTCGCACTTCTCCAATGGTTTTGATTGCAATTATGGGAAGCTAGGCTGCTGGCAACTTGTATTCTAGGTTGTATCATGCTTTACCATTTCATTTTGACCGACTGCACTCTAAGATTGTTACAATATGAATTTCTATACTCCTAATTTATAGTTTTAAAAAATACCAATTCCGTACCTCTCTGATGGTTTAGATTGCATTTCCGAGAAGCTTGGCTACTGGAAACTCGTTTGCAAGTTAGGATCGTGTTTATGAGTTTCTTTTTGACCGACAACACTCTATGATAGTTACCAAATGAATCGCAGTACTACAAGTTAGAGTTTTTGAACGGTACAATTTTTGTATCTCTCTGGTGGTTTATATTAAAATTCTGAAAACTTGGCTATCAGAATCTCATTTGAGTGTTTTGATAATTTTTATGAATTTATTTTTCATCGAAAGCACTTTAAGATAGTTACCAAATAAATATTAATACTCTCGGTTTGAATTTAACGCCGGTAACGATTTCGTACCTCTACGAATCTTGATATCGCAATTCCGGGAAGCATGACTATCAACAATTTGTTTTAAAGTATGGACTGGGTTTAAGATTTCTTTTATGGACAATACTCGATGAAATGTACCTAATGAATTGCCATGCACCCCGTTTGAGAAAGTTTTTGACAGGTACTGACATCCCACCTCTCCGATGGTTTTGATTGTAATTATAAGAAGCTTGGAAACTTGCAACTTGTTCTCGAGGTTGAATCGTGTTTTAGCGTTTCCTTTTGACTGACTGCTCTATAAGATCTTTACCATATGAATTGCTATACTCCCGATTTATATTTTTGAGCAATACCAATTTCGAACCACTTCGATGGTTTTGATTGCAATTCTGAGAAACTTGGCTACTGGGAACACGTTTGCGAATTTGGATCGTGTTTTAAAGTTTCTTTTTGGCCGACAACACTCTAAGATATTTACCAAATGAATTGCAGTACTACAAGTTTGAGTTTTTGACTGGAATAATTTTTGTATCACTCTAGGAGTTTATATTACAATTCTGAAAACTTGGGAACCAGAATTTCATTTAGGAGTTTGATCATTTTTATGAGTTCTTTTTGACCAAAAACACTTTAAAATAGTTTTTAAATTAATTGAAATACTCCCGATATGAATTTTACACCGGTACCGAATTCGCTCCACTACGAAATATTAGATCGCAATTCTGAGAAGTATGGCTACCGACAACTAGTTTGAAAGAATGGAGTGTGCTTAAGATTTTTCATTTTATCGATTGTACTCTAAGTTATTTGCAAAATGAATCGCAATACACCTTGTTTGAGTATGTTTTTGACCGGTACTCACTTCGCACGTCTCCGATTATTTTGATTGCAATTATGGGAAGCTTGGCTACTAGCAGCTTGTTTTCGAGGTTGGGTCACGTTCTGGTGGTTAATTTTGATCGACTGCACTCTAAGATTGTTACCATATGAATCACTATAATCCCGATTAATAATTTTGATCGATACCAATTTTGTACCTTTCCAATGGATTTTATTGCAATTCCATGATGCATAGCTACTGGCAACTCGTTTGCGGTGTTTAATCGTGTTTAAGAGATTCTTTTTGATTGAAAATACTCTAAGATAGTTGGAAAATGAATCACACTACTCCCGGTTTGAGGTTTTGGCCGGTTCTATTTTTGTACCTCTCTGATGCTTTATATTACAATTCAGAAAACTTGGTTACTAGAATCTCATTTGGGAGGTTTGATCATTTTTAAGTGTTTATTTTTGACCGAAAATACTTTAAGATAGTTACCAGATAAATATTAATAATCCCGATTTGAAATTTATGCCGGTACCAATTTTGCACCTCTACGAAGCTTTAGATCCCAATTCCGAGAAGCATGGCCGTCGACAAATTGTTTGAAAGGACGGATCCTATTTAAGATCCTTTTTAACCAACAGTACTCGATGAAATTTACCTAATGAATTGTAATACTCCTAGTTTGAGTGAGTTTTTGACCGGTACTGACTTCGCATCTCTCCGATTGTTTTGATTACAATTATGAGAAGCTTGTCAACTGGCCACTTGTTTGGGAGGTTGGATCATGTTTAAGAGTTTCGATTTGATTTGTTGCCCTATATGATTGGTACTATATGAATCGTTATACTCCCGATTTATATTATTGAACAATACCTATTTCGTACCTCTTCGATGGTTTAGATTGCTATTCCGAGAAAGTTTTCTAATGGCAACTGGTTTGCTAGGTTGGATCGCTTTTAAGAGTTTCTCTTTGCCCGGCAGCAATCTAAGATAGTTACCAAATGAATCGCAGTACTACCGGTTTGAGTTTTTGAACGGTATCATTTTCGCACCTCTCCGATGGTTTATATTCAAATTCTAAAAACTTGGCTACCAGAATCTCATTTGGGAGGTTTGATCAATTTTAAGAGTTCTTTTTGACCGAAAACAGATTAAGATAGTTTCTAAATTAATTATAATACTCCCGGTTAGAATTTCACACCGGTACCGAATTTGTACCTCAACGAAGCTTTAGATCGCAATTCCGAGAAGCATGGCTGCCGACAACTTGTTTGAATGGATGGATCTTGTTAAAGATTTATTTTTTATCGATAGTACTTTAGGATATTTACCAAATGAATCATAATACACCCGGTTTTAGTAAGATTTTGACTGGTACTGACTTTACACCTATCCGATAGTTTTTATTGCAATTATGGGAAGCTTGGCTACTGGCAACTTCTTTTCGAGGTTGGATCAAGTTTTTTATTTTCATTTTAACCGACTGCACTCTAAGATTGTTACCATATGAATCGCTATAATTTTGAACGATTCCAATTTCGTACCACTTCGATGGATTAGATTACAATTCTGAGAAGCATAGCTTATGGCAAATTGTTTGTGCGGGTTGATCGTGTTTAAGAGTTTCTTATTGATAGTCAGCACTCTAAGTTAGTTGCGAAATGAATCGCATTACACCCGGTATGATTTTTTGACCAGTTCCATTTTTGTACTTCGCCGATACTTTATATTATAATTTCGAAAACTTGGCAACCGGAATCTCATTTGGGAGGTTTTATCATTTTTAAGAGTAAATTTTTTACCGAAAAGACTTTATGATAGTTACCAAATTAATTGTAATACTCCCGGGTTGAATTTTACACCGGTACCGATTTTTCACCTCTATGAAGCTTTAGATCGCAATTTCGAGAAGCATGACTATCAATTTTTTTTAAAAGTATGGATCATCTTTAAGATTTTTTTTTACAGACAGTACTATATGATATTTAACTAATGAATTGCAAAACTTCCATTTTGAGTGAGTCTTTAACCGGTATTAACTTCGCACCTCTCCGATGGTTTTATGGCAATTATGAGAAGTTTGGCAACTGGCAACTTATTTTCGAGGTTGGATCGTGTTTTGGAGTTTCCTTTTGACAAATTGCACTATAAGATTGTTGCAATATGAATCGCTATACTCCCAATTTATATTTTTGAACAATACCAATTTGTACCTCTACGATGGTTTTGATTGCCATTCCGAGAAACTTGGCTACTGGGAAATCGTTTGCGACGTTGGATAGTGTTTAAGAGTATCTTTTTGACCGATAGCACTCAAAGATAGTTACCAAATGAAACGCAGTTCTACCAGTTTGAGTTTTTGACCGGTACATTTTTTGTATCTCTCCGGTGGTTTATAATACAATTTCTGAAAACTTGACTACAGGAATCTCATTTAGGAGTTTGATCATTTTAATGAGTTCTTTTTGACCGAAAACACTTTAAGATAGTTTCTAAATAAATTGAAATACTCCCGGTATGATTTTTACATCGGTACCGAATTCGGTCCTCTGCGAAATATTAGATCGCAATTCCGAGATGCATGGCTACCGATAACTAGTTTGAAAGAATGGATCGTGCTTAAGTTTTTTTTTTTATCAAATGCACTCTATGATATTTACCAAATGAATCGCAATACACCCAGTTTGAGTAAGTTTTTGACCGGCACTCACTTCGCACCTTTCCGATGGCTTTGATCACAATTATGTGAAGCTTGGCTACTGGAAACATGTTTTCGATGTTGGATCATGCTTTAGAGTTTCATTTTGACCGGCTGCTCTCTAAGATTGTTACCATATGAATCGCTATAATCCCGATTTATAATTTTGAACTATACCAATTTCGCACCTCTCCGATCGATTAGATTGCAATTCCGAGAAGCTTAGCTACTGGCATCTCGTTTTCGAGGTTTGAATGTGTTTAAGAGTTTCATTTTGATAAACAACACACTAAGATTGTTACGAAATTAATCGTACTACTCCCATTTTCAGTTTTTGAAAGGTACCATTTTCATACCTCTCTGATGCTTTATACTGCAATTCAGAAAACTTGGCTACCGAAATCTCATTTTGTAGGCTTAATCATTTTTTAGAGTTCCTTTTTGGCCGAAAACCCATTAAGACAGTTTCCAAATAAATTGTAATACTCCCGGTTTAAATTTTACACCGGTACCTATTTCGTGAGAAGCACCGGTAATACACCGGTATCTAGGAAGCTTTAGATCGCAATTCTCAGAAGCGTGGTTACCGAATACTTGTTTGAAAGTAAGGATCGTGCCTAATTTTTTTTTTTATCCACAGTACACTAAGATATTTACCAAATGAATCGCAATAAACCCGGTTTGAGTGAGTTTTTGACCGGTACAAACTTCGCACGTCTCCGATGGTTTTTATTACAATTATTAGAAACATGGATAAAAGAAATTTGTTTTCGAAGTTGTATCATATTTTAGAGTTTCATTTAGACTGACTGCAATCTAAGATTGTTTCCATATGAATCGTTTTACTCCCGATTTATAATTTTGAACGATACCTATTTCGTACCTCTCCGATGGGTTAGATTGCAATTCCGAGAAGCTTAGGTACTAGCAACTCGTTTGCGAGGTTTGATCAAGATTTAGAGTTTCCATTTGACAAACAACACAATAAGATAGCTAAGAAATTAATCGTACTGCTCCCGGTTTGCGTTTTTGACCGGTACCATTTTCGCAGCTCTCCGATGCTTTATATAACAATTCTTAAAACATGGCTACCGAAATCTCATTTGGGATGTTTGATCATTTTTAACAGTTTATTATTGACAAAAAACACTTTAAGATAGTTACAAGATAAATATTAATATACCCGGTGAAATTTTTTACCGGTACCATTTTCGCACCTCGACAATGCTTTAGATCACAATTCCAAGAAGTATGACTATCGACAATTTATTTTAATGTATAGATCTTGTTTAAGATTTTTTTTTACCGACAGTACTCGATGATATTTACCTAATGAATTGCAATACTCCCAGTTTGAGTGAATTTTTGACCGATACTGACTTCGCACCTCTCCGATGGTTTTGAATGCATTTATAAGAAGCTTGGCAATTGGCAACTTGTTTATGAGGTTGGATCTTGTTTTAGAGTTTCCTTTTGACTGATTGCACTATACGATTGTTATCATATGAATCGCTATACTACTGATTTATATTTTTGAACAATACCAATTTTGTACCTCTCCGATGGTTTAGATTCCAATTCTGAGAAGGTTTGGTACTGGCAACTCGTTTGTGAGGTTTGATCGTGTTTAAGAATATCTTTTTGACCGACAATACTCCGAGATAGTTACCAAATGAATCGCAGTAATCCCGGTTTGTGTTTTTGGCCGGTACAATTTTTACACATCTCCAATGGTTTATATTGCAATTTAGAAAACTTTGTTACCGTAATCTCATTTGGGAGGTATGATCATTTTTAAGAGTTTTTTTTACCGAAATCACTTTAAGATAATTTCGAAATAAATTGTAATACACCTGGTTAGATTTTACATCGGTACTGATTTCGCACCTCCATGAAGCTTTAGACCGCAATTCCGAGAAGCATGTCTACCGATAGCTTGTTTAAAAGTTTGGATCGTGTTTAAGATTTATTTTTTATTGACAATACTCTTAGATATTTAGCAAATGAATCGCAATAATCCCGGTTTGAGTGAGTTTTTTAATTGTACTGACTTCACACTTCTCTAATGGTTTTGGTTGCAATTATGGGAAGCATGGCAAGTGGAAACATGTTTTCGGGGTTGTATCACACTTTACCATTTCATTTTGTCCGACTGCACTCTAAGATTGTTACCATATGAATCGCTATATTCCCGATTTATATTTTTGAACAATACCAATTTCGTACCTCTACGATGGTTTAGATTTGAATTCTGAGAAGCTTGCCTACTTGGAACTCATTTCTGAGTTTGGATCTTGTTTATGAGTTTCTTTTTGACCGACAAAAATCTATGATAGTTACTGTCACCCCCCAAATTTCTAATTATTTCAAAAAAATCATCAGTAGGGACCTAATGCGCGAAGGTAGGAAATAAAAAGAGTTGTCCCACGAACAACCCAGCCGCAGTCAAATTCTGGCTCGGTCCTTCACATATAGCAATTCATCGGAGTTCAAGTACAAATAATAGTGGAAGCCAAAAGATAGATATATACATATCAAAACAATAATATGAACAACGTCTTAAAACGATACAACAACCGAGCCGAAGTATAACTAATCTACAATTTACAACAAAAGACCTATGGTAGCAGAAGATCTAAACTCTGATATCAACTGAAAGTCACGGTAATCACTCAACAGCTACTCCACCTCTGAAATGTAAACAACGAGAGTGAGCAAACCACAGCTCACTATAACCCAACGGGGCTAAATGTTGTACAAATACAACTAATGCTAACAAGAATGAGTAAATATAAAGTTGTGAAGCATGGTGACAAAATATAACAGTTCTAATTAGCAAGGAAACAAAATAATGACAGTCTTACAAGCCCAAATTTATATCATCTGATAGTAAGTGATATCCTGATGCAAAATTTTGATACTGGAGAGATGTATGAAAAAAAATCGATGGACTTAATCTTATAATAATTTATTAGTCAACCGTTAATGCAAGGACTCGTACATATGAGAGCTCATCTTTGGATGCAAGGGTTCGGATAAGCAAAACAGGCTCGACCGAAGATAACAAAGGTGTTTCAACCTCGCAGTAGAAGTTTGGGCACCAGGAGAGATATCTCATACCATCCTAATTGTGTATGATAGTTTCCAAGCATAGCCTCACTCGCAAAAGAAGACTGGGCACCAGGAAATAGTATCCAACCATATCTTTCCTAGCAGGATAAGACTGGGCACCAGGGGAACTATTCCAGCCATGCCTTCACCTCACAGGATAAGACTGGGCATCAGGAAATTATATCCAACCATATCTTTCTTCGCAGAATAAGACTGGGAACTAGGAGAACTATTCCAACCATATCTTTACCTCTAAAACTTTGACCTTATCTAAGGATCCTATTGATTCAAAACAGATCCATCTGAGATCAAAACATTACAGCCGATAACCTGGCATACGTACTTAGGATAACTACCAACAAAAGAAAATGGTAAATACTCCTAAAACTGATAAATAGTGACTTAGTCACACTTTTAACCCTATGGCCAGCATCTTATTGGTCACATGTCAATAACCAGATGGACAGTGACTAACCCATAACTATATCAAACCACCAATGAACAGTGACTAGTTCCTAGTCACAACATTAAAATATAAGATAAATAATGACTAATATCCAGTTGATATTCAGCGACTAAGCTGTCACAACGCCGATACCCGGATGTATAGTGACTTAACAGTCACAGCATCAACAATAATTCTAATCTTAAAAGAGTAACCAGTATTCCAGGACCAAGCCACATGAATACACAACATGCAAAACTACAACACTAATATATAGAGGCACAACTTTACGAGTGTTTAAATACTAAATTCAACTGATAATCGACTCCTAGGATGAGTCAAGAGTAGTTACGCTATTAAGGTTCAAGTACATAGCCGTGAGAACTAGCGTAATAATTTCTAACCCGTCCTTGAAGTCCGATGCATATAACTAAGCAACTAAGCTAACATATCTAATCACTGGTAATAACTAGCTTAACAAGGAGAATAAATCTATACTACATCCTAATTGTCATTCTACATTGACATAGGCAATACTAGTAAAGAATTTAGACTCGAAGGGACACTCGTCTGATAAAAGCGAACTCGGGGAACTAAACAACTCGTATCCAACACAAAAGAGTCCCGCAATTAAGTTACCGGACCACCCTCCCTCCACAATTTATTTAATAACTATTTTAAATTGCTTAGTTACTTAATCTTTATCTCACTCGTCTCTACTCTATTTTCGGTACCTGTTATTAGTAAGTTATTTAGTTATGTTGGATTAGTGAGGTCATTGTTTGCTCACTCTCACATTTCAACATTTTCAGAGGTTGACTAGCTTGGACTGCCGCGTGGGTTGCTGGTCTAGAGATAGATTTTGCCGCTGCAGATTTCCTTTTTTTCAAGATTCTGTAGGTGTTCTCAGCATATCTAGCTGAGCTTGTATTCGAGATATTGTATCACGTTTTGACATGATATGTATATATATATGTCTTTTGCTTCCGCGTTATATTATTATATTGTTGTATCACTATTATTTTACTCTGGTGATTATTACTATAAGTGAATAGCGGAGCCAGAATTTGTCTACGGCTTGGCTATTTGTGGGGTAGAATCTTTGGATTCCCCGACCTGTACTACTTAGAGTCTAGTAATTGGTCAAGTTACCGATTACTAGATTTTGGGGCGTGAAATTTTTTTCCTTTACCCACATTTCTTAAAGATACTTACCTAATGAATTGCAATTCTCTCGATTTGAGAGAATTTTTGACCGGTTCTAACTTTGCACCTCTACGATTGTTTTAATGGCAATTATCTGAATCTTGGCTTCTAGCAACTTATTTTCGAGGTTGGATCGAGTATTAGAGGTTCATTGTGACCGACTGTACTCTAAGATTGTTACCATATGAATCGTTATACACCCGATTTATATTTTTGAACGATACCAATTTTGTACTTCTCCGATGGTTCAGATTTCAATTATAAGAAGCTTGGATACTGCCAACTCGTTTGCGAAGTTGGATCGCGCAAAAGAGTTTCTTTTTGAGCGACAACATTCTATGATAGTTACCAAATGAATCGCAATACTCTCAGTTTGAGTTTTTGACCGGTACCATTTTCGTACCTCCCCGATGGTTTATATTACAATTCGTAGAACTTGGCTATCGGAATCTCTTTTGGGTGGTAAGATCATTTTTAAGAGTTTCCTTTTAACCGAAATAATTTAAGATAGTTAACAAATAAATTGTAATATTCCCGGCTTAAATTTTAAACCGGTACCGATTTTACACCTCTACGAAGCTTTAGATCACAATTTCGAGATGCATGGCTATCGAAAACTTCTTTGAAAGTATGGATAGCGTTTAAGACTTTTTTTTACCGATAGTAGTTTAAGATATTTACATAATGTATCACAATAATCCTGGTTTGAGTGTGTTTATGACCGGTACCGAGTTTGCACCTCCTCGATGGATTTGATTGCAATTATGGGAAGCTTGGCGGCAAACAACTTGTTTTCGTAGTTGGATCGCTATACTAAGATTATACCATATGAATCGTTATACTCCCGATTTATATTTGTGAACGATACCAATTTCGTACCTCTTCGATGGTTTAGATTCAATTCCGAGAAGCTTGACTGCTGGCAACACGTTTGCGAGGTTTGATCATGTTTAAGAGTTTCTTTTATAGCAACAACACTCTAAGATAGTTACGAAATGAATCGTAATACTCCTGGCTTGAGGTTTTGACCGGTACTATTTTCGCACTTCTCCGATAGTTTATATCATAATTCTGAGAACTTTATACTAAAATCTCATTTGGGAGGTCTAATCATGTTTAAGAGTTTCTTTTTGACCAAAAACTCTTTAAGATTGTTGCCAAATAAATTGTAATACTTTGAGTTTGAATTTTACACCGGTACCGATTTTGTACCTATACGAAGCATTAGATCGCAATTCCGAGAAGCATGGCTACCGACATCTTGTTTGTAAGTATGGATCGTGTTAAAAAAATTATTTTTACCGATAGTACTTTGAGATAATTGCCTAATGAATCGTAATACTCCCGGTTTGAGTGAATTTTTTACCGGAATCGACTTTGCACCTCTCCGATGGTTTTGATTGCAATTATGTGAAGATTGGCTACTGGCAACTCATTTTCGTGGTTGGACCGTGTTTTAGAGTTTCCTTTTGACTGACAGTACTCTGAAATTATTTCCAAATGAATTACTATACTCCCGATTTATATTTTTGAACGATACTAATTTCATACCTTTTCGATGGTTTTGATTACAATTCGGAGAAGCTTGGCAACTAGCAACTCATTTTTGAGGTGGGATCATGTTTAAGAGTTTCTTTTTGACCATAAATACTCAAATATAGTTACCAAATGAATTGCAATACTCCTGGTTTGAGTTTTTGACCAGTACCATTTTTACACCTCTCTGATGGTTTATTTTACAATTCTGAAAACTTGGCTAACAGAATCATGTTTGTGAGGTTTGATCATGTTTAAGAGTTTCCATTTAACCGATGGTACTCTAAGTTTGTTACCTTATGAATTGCTATACTCCCGATTTATATTTTTGAACGATACCAATTTCGTACCTCTCCGATGGTTTAGATTGCAATTCTCAGAAGCATGGCTAGAGTCAACTCGTTTGCGAGGTTGGATCGTGTTTAAGATTTTCTAATTTACCAGCAACACTCTAAGATAGTTACCTCATGAATCGCAATACTCCCGGTTAAAGTTTTTGACCAGTACCATTTTCGTACCTCCCCGATGGTTTATATTACAATTCAGTAAACTTGTCCACCAGAATCTCGTTTGGGAGGTTCGATCATGTATAAGAGTTTAATTTTGACCGAACACACTTTAAGATTATTACCAAATATATTGTATTACTCCTTGTTTGAATTTTACACCGGTACCAATTTCGGACCTCTACGAAACTTTTGATCGCAATTCTTAGAAGCATGGTTACTGACAACTTGTTTGAAAGTATGGATCGTGTTTAATATTTTTTATTTTACCAATAGTACTTTAAGATATTTGCAGAATGAATCACAATATTCCCGATTTGAGTGAGTTTTTGACGGGTACTCACTTCGCACCTCTTCGATGGTTTTGAATGCAATTATGTGAAGCTTGGTTACTCGCAACTTGTTTTCATGGATGGATCGTGTTTTAGAATTTTACTTTGACCTACTGCACTCTGAAATTGTTACAATATGAATAACTATACTCCCGATTTATATTTTAGAACGATACAAATTTCGTACTTATTCGATAGTTTAGATTACAATTATGGGAAGCTTGGCTGCTGACAACTCGTTCGCGAGGTTGGATCGTGTTTAAGAGCTACTTTTTGACCAACAATACTCTAAGATAGTTACCTAATGAATTACAATACTCCCGATTTGTGTTTTTGACCGGTACCATTGTCGCACCTCTTTGATGGTTTAAATTGCAATTCTGAAATATTTGCTACCAGAATCTCGATTGGGAGGTTTGATCATGTTTAAGAGTTTCTTTTTGACCGGCGACACTCTAAGATTGTTACCATATGAATCGCTATACTCCCAATTTATATTTTTGAATGAAACAAATTTTGTACCTCTCCGATGGTTTTGACTGAAATTCCGAGAAGCTTGCTACTGACAGTTCGTTTGCGAGGTTGGATTGTGTTTAAGAGTTTCTTTTAATTAGATAACACCCTAATATAGTTACCAAATACATTGCAATAATCCCAGTTTGAGTTTTAGACCGGTACCATTTTCGCACCTCTCCGATGGTTTATATTACAATTCTGAAAATCTGGCTGCAGAAATCTCGTTTCGGTGGTTTGACCATAATTAAAAGTTTCCTTTAGACTGACTACACTCTAAGATTGATACCATATGATTCGCTATACTCCCGATTTATATTTTTGAGCGATACCAATTTCGTACCTCTCCGATGGTTGAAATTGTAATCCCGAGAAGCTTGGTTATAGCCAACTCGTTTGCGAGGTTGAATCGTGTTTAGATGTTCCATTTTGACCGACAACACTCTAAGATAGTTGCCAAATGAATCGTAATACTCCCGATTTGAGTTTATGACCGGTTCCATTTTTGTACCTCTCGGATGGTTTATATTACATTTCAAAAACTTGGCTACCGGAATCATGTTTGGGAGGTTTGGTCATTTTTAAGAGTTTATTTTCGACCGAAAACACTTACAATAGTTACCAAATAAATTGTAATACTCCCAGTTAGAATTCTTCACCGGTACCGATTTCGCACCGCTACAAAGCTTTAGTTTGCAATTATGAGAAATATGGATACCGACAACTTGTTTGAAAGCATGGATCGTGCTTAGGAATTTTTATTTTACCCAAAATACTTTACAATAATTACCTAATGAATCACAATACTTTTGGTTTGAGTGAGATTTTGACCGGTACCGACTTCCCACCAATCTGATAGTTTTAATTGTAATTATGTGATGCTTGGCTACTGGCAAATTATTTTTGAGATTGGATCGTGTTTCAGAGTTTCATTTTAACTGACAGTACTCGAAGATTGTAACCATAGGAATTGCTATACTCCCAATTTATATTTATGAACGATACCAATTTCGTACCTTTCCGATGGTTTAGATTGCAATTACGGGAAGCTTGACTACTGGCTACTCGTTTGCAAGGTTAGATCGTGTTTAAGAGTTTCTTTCTTACCGATAACATTATAAGATAGCTACCAAATCAATTGCAATAATCCTGGTTTATGTTATTGACCGGCTCAATTTTCATACTTCTCCGATGGTTTATATTTAAATTACAAAAACTTGGCTACTGAAATCTCGTTTGGGAGGTTTGATCATGTTTAAGAGTTTCCTTTAGACCGACAGTACTTAAAGATTGTTACCAAATGAATCGCTATACTCCCGATTTATATTTTTGATCAATACCAATTTCGTACCTCTCCGATGGTTTAGATTACACTTTCGAGATGCTTGGCAACTGGAAACTAGTTTGCGAGGGTGGATCGTGTTTATGAGCTTCTTTTTTCCCTACAACACTCTAAGATAGTTAACACATGAATCGTAATAATCCCTATTTCAATTTTTTACCTATACCATTTTCGTACCTCTTTGATGGTTTATATTGCAATTCTGGAAACTTGGCTACCGGAATCTCATTAGGGAGGTTTAATCAGGTTTAAGAGTTTCTTTTTGATCGAAAGCAGTTTAAGATTGTTACGAAATAAATTGTAATACTCTCGGTTTGAATTTCACACCGGTACAAATTTCGCACCTCAACGAAGCTTTAAATCAAAATTCTGAGAAGTATGCCTACCGAAAACTTGTTTGAAAGCATGGATCATGTTTAAGATATTTAATTTTACCGACCGTACTCTAAGATATTTACCTAATGTATCAAAATACTCCCGGTTTGAGTGTGTTTTTGACCGGTACAGATTTTGCACCTCTCCGATGGTTTTAATTGCAATTATGAGAAGGTTGGCCATTGGCAACTTGTTTTAGTGAATAGATCATGTTTCAGAGTTTTCTTTTCACTGACAATACTCTAAGATTGTTACCATATGAATCGTTATACTCTCAATTTATATTTTTGATCAATACAAATTTTGTATCTCTCTGATGGTTTAGATTGCAATTCCGAGAAGCTTGGCTACTGGCAACTCATTTTCGAGGTTGGATCGTGTTTCATAGTTTCCTTTTTACCGACAATACTCTAAGATAGTTTCCAAATGAGTCGCAATACTCCCAGTTTGCGTTTTTGACCAGTGCCATTTTCGCACCTCTCCGATAATTTATATAACAATTATGAAAACTTGTTTACCAGAATCTTGTTTGGGAGGTTTGATCATGTTTAAGAGTTTCCTTTTGGCCAAAAATACTTTATGATAGTTAGCAAATATATTGTAATACTCCCGGTTTGAATTTTACACCGGTACCGATTTCGTACCTCTACGAAACTTTTGATCGCATTTCCGAGAAGCATGGCTACCGAAAACTTGTTTGAAAGTGTAGATCGTGCTTATGATCTTTGTTTTACCATGAGTTATTTAAGATATTTACCTAATGAATCTCAATTCACCCGGTTTGAATGACTTTTATAACGTTACTGACTTCGCTCCACTCCGATGGTTTTGATGGCAATTATGTGATGCTTGGCTACTGGCAACATGTTTTCGAGGCTGGATTGTGTCTTAGAGCTTTATTTTGACCGATTGCACTCTAACATAGTTACCATATGAATCGTTATACTCCCGATTTATATTTTTGACCGATACCAATTTCGTACCTGCCCGATAGTTTAGATTGCAATTTTGTGAAGCTTGGCTACTGCCAACTCGTTTGCGAGGTTAGATCATGTTTAAGAGTTTGTTTTAGAACGACAACACTCTAAGATAATTTCCAAATGAATCGCAAAACTCCTGGATAGAGGTTTTGACCGGCACCATTTTTGTACCTTTCCTATGGTTTATATTACAATTTTAAAACTTTGTTACCGGAATCTCGTTTGGGAGGTTTGGTCTTTTTTAAGAGTTTATTTTTGACCGAAAACACTTTAAGATAGTTACCAAATTAATTGTAATACTCTTTGTTTGTATTTTACACAGGTACCGATTTTGCACCTCTACGAAGCTTTAGATCGCAATTCCGAGATCTATGGCTGTCGACAACTTGTTTGAAAGTATGGATCGTGTTGAACCTTTTTTTTTACCAAGAAAACTCTATGTTATTTACTTAATTTCTCGCAATACTCCCAGTTTGAGTGAATTTTTGACCGGTACCGACTACGAACCTCTCCGATGGTTTTAATTAAATTTATGAGAAGCTTG
Source organism: Kingdonia uniflora (assembly GCA_014058105.1). Taxonomy (NCBI): domain Eukaryota; kingdom Viridiplantae; phylum Streptophyta; class Magnoliopsida; order Ranunculales; family Circaeasteraceae; genus Kingdonia; species Kingdonia uniflora. Next base: position 2,861,111 of record JACGCM010000696.1, read on the forward strand.
GCTATTAACAACTTGTTTTCTGGGTCGGAACATGTGTTAGAGTTTCCATTCGATGGACTGTACTCAATGATTGTTACCATATAAATCGCTATACTCCCGATTAATATTTTATAACAATACCAATTTCGTACCTCTCCGATGGTTTAGATTACAATTTCGATAAGCTTGGGTACCGGCAACTCGTTTGCGAGGATGGATCGTGTTTAAGAATTTATTTTTGACTAAAAACACTCTAGGATAGTTAACAAATGAATCAAAATACTCAGGGTTTGAGTTTTTGACAAGTACCATTTTTGAATATCTCCGATGATTTATATTACAATTCTAAAAACTTGTCTACCAGAATCTCGTCTGGGAGCTTTGATCATGTTTAAGAGTTTCTATTTGGCCAAAAACTCTTTAAGATAGTAACCAAATAAATTATAATACTCTCGGTTTAAGTATTACACCGGTACCGATTTCGCACCTCAGGGAAACTTTTGATCGTAATTCCGAGAAGCATGGCGCTACCGAAAACTTGTTTGAAAGTAAGGATCGTATTTAAGATTATTTTTTTACCGGAAGCATTTTTAGATATTTTCCAAATGAATCGCAATTCTCCCAGTTTGAGTGAATTTTTATAGCGGTACTGACTTCGCACCTCTATGATGGTTTTGATGGTAATTATTCGAAGCATGGCTACTGGGAGCTTGTTTTCAAGCATTGAACCTGTTTTAGTGATTCATTTTGGCCGATTGCACACTATGATTGTTGCCATATGATTCGTTATACTCCCGATTTATATTTTTGAACGATACTAATTTTGCACCTCTCCGTTGGCTGAGATTGTAATACCGAGAAGCTTTGCTACTGCCAGCTCATTTGCGAGGTTGGATCTTGTTTAAGAGTTTCTTTTTGACCGGAAACACTCTAAGATAGTTACCAAATGAATTGAAAAACACCTGCTTTGAGATTTTGAACTGTACCATTTTCGCACCTATCCGATGGTTTATATTACAATTCTTAAACGTTGGCTACCGGAATCTTCTTTGGGAGGTTTAATTATTTTTAATAGTTTCTTTATGACCGAAAGCATTTTAATATAGTTACCAAATAAATTCTAATAATCCCGGCTTGAATTTTACGCCGGTACCGATTTTACACCTCTACGAAGCTTTAGATCACATTTCCGAGAAGCTTGGTTACCGACAATTTGTTTGAAAGTATGGATCGTGTTTAAGATTTTCTTTATTACCGACAGTACTTAAATATTTTTACCAAATGAATCGTAATTCTCCCTGTTTGAGTGAATTTTTGACCTGCACTGACTTTGGACCACTTCGATGGTCTTGATGGCAGTTATGCGAAGCTTCGCTACTGGCCACTTATTTTCGAGGTTGGATCGTGTTTTAGAGTTTAATTTTGAGTGACAGCACTCAAAGATTGTTACCATATGAATCGTTATAAAGCCGATTTATATTTTTGAATGATAGCAATTTCGTGCCTCCCCGATGGTTCAGATTTCAAATTTTAGAAGCTTGGCTGCTGCTAACTTATTTGTGAGGTTTGATCGAGTAGAAGAGTTTATTTTTGACCGACAACATTCTAAGATAGTTAACAAGTGAATCGCAATACTCCCAGTTTAAGGTTTTGACCGGTACCATTTTTGCACCTCTCCGATGGTTTATATTAACATTCCTAAAACTTGGCTGCCGTAATCAAGTTTAGGAGGTTAGATAATTTTTAAGAGTTTCTTTTTGACCAAAAAAATTTAAGATAGTTACCAAATAAATTGTAATACTCCCGGTATTAATTTTAAACCTGTACCAATTTTGCACCTCTACGAAGCTTTAGATCGCAATTCCGAGATGCATGGCTACAGATAACTTGCTTGAAAATATTGATCGTGTTTAAGATTATTTTTTACCGATAGTACTCTAAGATATTTACCTAATGAATCGCAATACTTCCGGTTTGAGTGAGTTTTTGACTGGTACCGATTTCGAACCACTCCGATGGATTTGATTACAATTATGAGATACTTGGCTACTGGCAGCATGTTTTTGTTGTTGGATCATGTTCTGCAGTTTCCTTTTGACCGACTGCACTCTAAGACTGTTACCATATGAATCGCTATACTCCCGATTTATATTTTTGAACGATACATATATCGTACTTCCCCGATGGTTTAGATTGCATTGTCGGCTATAGGAAACTCGTTTGCGAGGATGGATCGTGTTTAAGAATTTCTTTTTGACTGAAAACACTCTAAGATAGTTACCAAATGAATCACAAAATTCCCAGTTTGTGTATTGGAAATGTACCATTTTCACACCTCTTCGATGATATATATTACAATTCTGAAAACTTGCTTACCAGAATCTTGTTTGGGAGGTTTTATCAAGATTACAAGTTTCTTTTTGACCGAAAACACTTTAAGATAGTTACCAAATTAATTGTAATAATCCCGGCTTGAATATTACACCGGTACCGATTTCGCACCTCTACGAAACTTTTTATCGCAATTTCGAGAAGCATGGCTTCCAACAACTTGTTTGAAAGTATGGATTGTATTTATGATCCATTTTTACCGAAAGTACTTAAATATAATTACATAATGAATTCCAATTCTCCCGGTTTGAGTGAATTTTTAACCGGCATTGACTTCCTACCTATCCGATGGTTTTGATAGCAATTATGTGAAGCTTGGCTACTGACAACTTGATTTCGAGGTTGGATCATGTTTTAGAGTTTAATTTTGACCGACTGAACTCAAAGATTGTTAACATATGAATCGTAATACTCCCGATTCATAATTTTAAACGATACCAATTTCGTACCTCTCCGATGATTTAGATTGCAATTTCGTGAAGCTTGGCTACTGCCAACTCGTTTGGGAGGTTGGATCGTGTTAAAGAGCATCATTTAGACCTAAAACACTCTAAGATAGTTACCAAATTAATCGAAATACTCCCGGCTTGAGTTTTGAACACTAAATTTTTGCACCTTTTCGATGATTTATATTACAATTTTGAAAACTTGTCTGCCGGAATCTTGTTTCGGCGGTTTCACATGTTTAAGAGTTTCTTTTAGATCGAAAGCACTTTATGATAGTTACCAAATAAATTGAAATTCTCCCGGTTTAAATTTTACACCGGTACCGATTTCAGACCTTAACGAAGCTTTGGATCGCAATTCCGGGAAGCATGTCTACTAACAACTTGTTTGAAAATATGGATCGTGCTTAAGATTTTTTTTTTACCGACAGTACTCTAAGATATTTACCTAATGAATCACAATACTCCCAGTTTGTATAAGTTATGACCGGAACCAACTTCGCACCTCTTTGATGGTTTTGATTGCAATTATGAGAAGTTTGGCTACTGGCAACTTGTTTGCAATGTTAGATCGAGTTTTAAAGTTTCCTTTTGAGCGACTGCACTCTAAGATTGTTACCATATTAATCGTTATAGACCAGATTTATATTTTAAAATGATACCAATTTTGTACCTTTCCGATGGTATAGATTGCAATTCTGAGAAGCTTGGCTATTGGCAACTCGTTTGCAAGGTTGGATCATGTTTAGGAGTTTCCGTTTGACCGATAGTACTCTATGATAGTTACCAAATGAATCGCAATACTACCGGCGTGAGTTTCTTACCGGTACTATTTTCGCAACTCCCCGATGGTTTATATTTCAATTCTGAAAACTTGGCTACCGGAATCTCATTTGGGTGTTATGATAATTTTTATGAGTTTTCTTTTTTTCAAAAACACTTTAAGATAGTTACCCAATTACTTGTAATTCACCAAGTTTAAATTTTATACCGGTACCAATTTCGCAATCCTGCGAAGCATTGGATCGCAATTTTGAGAAGCATGGCTACTGACAACTTGTTTGTAAGTATGGATCGCGTTTAAGATTTTTTTTTATCGACAGTATTCTAAGATATTTACCTAATGAATCGCAATACACTTGGTTTGAGTAAGTTTGGGATCGGCACTCACTTCACACCTCAATGATGGTTTTGATTGCAATTATGAGAAGCTTGGCTTCTGGCAACTGGTTTTCGAGGTTGTATCCATTTTTAGAGTTTCATTTTGACCGAGTGCACTCTAAGATTGATACCAAATGAATCGTTATAATCCCGATTTATATTTATGAGCGATACAAATTTCGTACCTCTAGGATGGTTTTAATTGTAATTCCGAGAAGCTTGGCTACTGGCAACTCGTTTATGAGGTTGGATCATGTTTAAGAGTTTTGTTTTGACCGACAATACTCTAATATAGTTACCAAGTGAATCGCAATAATCCTGGTTTGAGTTTTTGACCGGTTCCATTTTTGTACCTCTCTGATGGTTTATATTGCAATTCAAAAAACTATGCTACCAGAATCTCATTTGAGAGGTTTGATCATGTTTAATAGTTTCTTTTGATCGAAAACACTCTAAGATAGTTACTAAATAAATTAAAATAATCCCGGTCTGAATTTTACACCGGTACCGATTTCGCACCTCTACGAAACTTTAGATAGCAATTCCGAGAAGCATGTCTACCGACAACTTGTTTGAAAGCATGTCTACCTTTTGGTCGACTGCACTCTAAGATTGTAATCATATGAATCGTTATACTCCCTATTTTTATTTTTGGACATTACAAATTTTGTACCTCTCCCATGGCTTAGATTGAAATTCCGAGAAGTTAGGCTACAGGCAACTCGTTTAAGAGGCTGGATCGTGTTTAAGAGTTTTCTTTTGACCGATAGTACTCTAATATAGTAACTAAATGAATCGCAATACTCATGTCTTGAGTTTTTGACTGGTACCATTTTTGCACCACTCCGATGGTTTATATTACAATTCTGAAACTTGGCTACCCGAATCTCATTTGGGAGGTATGTTAATTTTTAAGAGTTTCTTTTTGAAAAAAGACACTTTAAGAAAGTTAAGAAATAAATGGTAATACTCCTGGTTTTAATTTTACACCGGTACCGATTTCGTACCTCTGTGAAGCATTAGATTGCAATTCCGAGAAGCATGGCTACTTATAAATTTTTTTAAAGTATTGATCGTGTTTAAGATATTTTTTTAAACTACAGTACTCTACGATAATTAACTAATGAATCACAATACTTCCAGTTTGAATAAGTTTTTCACCGTTACTCACTTCGAACTTCTCTGATGGTTTTGATTGCTATTATGAGAAGCTTGGCTGCTAGCAAATAGTTTTCGAGGTTACATCGTGTTTTAGAGTTTTATTTTCACCAACTGCACTCTGAGATTGATACCATATGAATCGCTATACTCTGAATTTTAATTTTTGAACGATACCAATTTCGTACCCCTTCGATGGTTTAGAATGCAATTCCGAGAAGCTTGTCTACTGGGATCTTGTTTGAGAGGGTGGATCGTGTTTAAGAGTTTCATTTTTACAGAAAATACAATAAGATAGTTACCAAATAAATTGCAATACTCCCGGTTTAAGATTTTGATCGGTACAATTTTCGTACACCTCCGATGGTTTATAAGAAAATTCTGGAAACTTTGCTGCCGGATGCTCGTTTGGGTGGTTTGATACTGTTTAATAGTTTCTTCGGACCAAAAACACTTTAAGATAGTTTCTAAATAAATTGAAATACTCCCGGTTTGAATTTTACACAGGTACCAATTTCGCACCTCTACGAAGCTTTAGATCGCATTTCCGAGAGGCATGTCTACCGACAACTTGTTTAAAAGTAAAGAACGTGTTTAAGATTATTTTTTTACCTAATGAATCATAATTTCCCGGATTGACCGACTGCACTCTATGATTGTTACAATATGAATCGTTATACTCCCGATTTATATTTTTGTAAGATACCAATTTTGTACCTCTACGATGGTGTATATTACAATTCTGAGAAGCCAGGCTACAGGCAACTCGTTTGCGAGGTTGGATCCTGTATAAGAGTTTGCTTTATACACAATTTTGTACCGGTACCTATTTCACACCTCAACGAAGCTTTAGATCGCTATTCCGAGAATCATGTCTACCGACAACTTGTTTGAAAGTTTAGATCGTGTTTAAGATTTTATATTTTACCTAATGTGTCGCAATACTCCCGGTTTGAGTGAGTTTTTGACCGGTACCGATTTCGAACCTCTCTGATAGTTTTGATTGCATTTATGTTAAGCTTGGCTACTGGCAACTTCTTTTCGAGGTTGCATAATTTTTTAGAGTTTCCTTTTGATGGACTGGACTCTATGATTGTTAACATATAAATCGTTATACTCCCGATTTATATATTTGAATGATTCCAATTTCGCACCTCTCTGGTGGTTTAGATTACATTTTCGAGAAGCTTGGCTGCCGGCAACTCGTTTGCGAGGTTGGAACGTGTTTAAGAGTTTATTTTTGACTGGCAACACTCTTACATAGTTACCAAATAAATCGCAATAATCCCATTTTGAGTTTTTGACTAGTACCATTTTCGCACCTCTCCGATGATTTATATTACAATTTTGAAAACTTGTCTACCATAATCTCGTTTGGGAGGTTTGATCATGTATAAGAGTTTCTTATTGACCGAAAATACTTTAAGATTATTACCAAATAAATTGTAATACTCCCTGTTTGAAATTTACACCGATACCAATTTTGCACCTCTACGAAACTTTTGATCGCAATTCCGAGAAACATGGTTACCGAAAACTTGTTTGAAAGTATGGATCGTGTTTAAGATTTTTTTATTACCGGTAGTATTTAAAGATATTTACCAAATGAATCGCAATTCTCTCGGTTTGAGTGAGTTTATGGCCGGCACTCACTTCGCACCTCTCCGATGATTATGATTGCAATTATGTGAAGCTTGGTTACTGGCAACTTGCTTGCGAGGTTGAAACAAGTATTAAAGTTTTATTTCGACCGACTATACTCTAAGATGGATACCATATGAATCGCTATACTTCCAATTTATATTTTTGAATGAAACCAATTTCGTACCGCTTCGATGGTTTAGAATGCAATTCTGAGAAGCTCGGCTACTGGGAACTCGTTTGGGAGGTTGGATAGTGTTTAAGAGTTTCTTTTTTACCGACAATACTATATGATAGTTACAAAATTAATCCCAATACTCCCAGTTTAAGATTTTGATCGGTATAATTTTCGTACCTCTCCGATGGTTTATATTAAAATTCTGGAAACTTTGCTACCGGATGCTCGTTTGGGTGGTTTGATACTGTTTAATAGTTTCTTTTGACCGAAAACTCTTTAAGATAGTTTCCAAATAAATTGAAATACTCCCGGTTTGAATTTTACCCCGGTACCGATTTCGCACCTCAACGAAGCTTTAGATCGCAATTCTGAGAAGCATGTCTACCGACAACTGGTTTGAAAGTAAAGAACGTGTTTAAGATTTTTTTTTTCCGACAGTAATCTAAGAAATTTACCTAATGAATCATAATTTCCCGAATTGACCGACTGCACTTTAAGATTGTCACAATATGAATCGTTATACTCCCGATTTATATTTTAGTATGATACCAATTTTGTACCTCTACGATGGTGAAAATTGCAATTCTGAGAAGCCTGGCTACTGGCAACACGTTTGCAAGGTTTGATCATGTTTAAAAGCTTACTTTATACAGACAGCACTCAAAGATAGTTACCAAATGAATATAAATACTCCCAGTTTGAGTTTTTAACGGTACCATTTTCGCACCACCCCGATTGTTTATATTATAATTCTAAAAACTTGGTACCGGAATAAAGTTTGGGAGGTTTGATCATTTTTAAGTCTTTCTTTTTGTCCGAAAACACTTTTAGATAGTTACCCATTAAATTGGAATACTTCCGGTTAGAATTTTATACCGGTTCCAATTTTGCTCCTTTACGAAGCTCTAGATCACAATTCCGAAAGGCCTGGCTACAAGCAGCTTGTTTGAAATTATGGATCGTGTCTAAGATTTTTTATTTATTGACAGTACTTTAAGATATTTCCGTAATGTATCGCAATACTCACGGTTTGTGTAAATTTTTAACCGTCACCGACTTTGCAACTCTTCGATGGATTTGATTGCAATTAGGAGAAGCCTGGCTACTGGCAACTTGTTTTCGAGGTTGGATCCTGTTTTAGAGTTTCCTTTTGACCGACTGCTCTTTAAGATTGTTATCATATGCATCGCTATACTCCCGATTTTTATTTTTGAACGATACCAATTTTTCTACCTCTCCGATGGTTTAGATTGCAATTCCGAGAAGCTTGGCTATGGGAAACTCGTTTGCGAGGTTTGATTAAATTTAGGTGCTTCCTTTTGACCGAAAGTAATCTAACATAGTTACCAAATAAGCTGGAATACTCATGGCTTGAGTTATTGACCGGTACCAATTTTGTACCTCTCCGATGGTTTATATTACAATTTTAAAACTTTACTACCGGAATCTCATTTTGGACCTATTATCATTTTAAATAGTTTCATTTAAACTGAAAGCACTTTAAGATAGTTAAGAAATAAATTGTAAAACTCCTGGTTTGAATTTTATACCGGTACCGATTTCGCACCTCTACAAAGCATTAAATCGCAATTCCGAGAAGCATGGCTACTGACAACTTGATTTAACGTATGGATTGTGTATAAGATATTTACCTAATGAATCGTAATACTCCCTCTTTGAGTTTGTTTTTTACCGAAACGGACTTCGCACCTCTTCGAAGGTTTTGTTTCCAATTATGAGAAGCTTGGCAACTGGCAACTTGATTTCGAGGTTGGATCGTGTTTAAGAGCTTCCTTTTAACTGACAACACTCAAACATAGCTACCAAATGAATCGCAATACTCTCGGCTTGAGTTTTTGACCGGCACCAATTTCACACCTCTTCGATGGCTTATATTACAATTTTAAAAACTTGGCTTCTTGAATCTCGTTAGGGAGGTTTGATTATTTTTAAGTTTCTTCTTTACCAAAAATAGTTTAAGATAGTCACAACTTAAATTGTAATACTCCCGGTTTGACTTTTACACCGGTACCGATTTCGGACCTTTGCGAAGCTTTAGGTCGCAATTCCGAGAAGTCTGGCAACTGACAACTTGTTTGAAAGTATGGATCGTGTTTATGATTTGTTTGTATAGACAGTACTCTAAGATATTTACATAATGAATTGTAATACTTCAGATTTGAGTGAGGTTTTGACCGGTACTGACTTCCCACATCTCCAATGGTTTAATTTTATAATTATGCGAAGCTTTTCTGCTGGCAACTTGTTTTTGAGGTTGGATCGTGTACAGTTTCATTTGGACCGACTGAACTCAAAGATTGTTACTATATGAATCATTATACTCCCGATATATAATTTTGAGCGATACTTATTTTGTACCACTCCGATGGTTTAGATTACAATTCTGTGAAGCTTTGCTACTGCCATCACGTTTGGGAGGGTGGATCGTGTTAAAGAGCTTCATTTTGACCGAAAACATTGCAAGATAGTTACCAAATGAATCTCTATACTCCCGGTTTGAGTTTTGACCATTACCATTTTTGTACCTTTGCTATGATTTTTATTATAATTTTGAAAACTTGTCGGCCGGAATCTCGTTTCAGCGGTATGATCATTATTAAGAGTTTCTTTTTGACCGAAAGCACTTTAAGATAGTTACCAAATAAATTAAAATACTCCTGGTTTAAATTTTACACCGGTACCGATTTCTCACCTCTACGAAGCTTTAGATCGCAATTTTGAGAAGCATGTCTGCCGACAACTTGTTTGGGAGTATGGATCACTCTTAAGATTTATTTTTTTACAGACAGTACTCTAAAATATTTAGTAAATGAATCACAATTCTCCCGGTTTGAGTAAGTTTATGACCGGAACCAACTTCGTACCTCTTCGATGGTTTTGATTGCACTTTTGAGAAGCTTGGCTACTGGAAACTTGTTCTCAATGTTGGATCGAGTTTTAGAGTTTCCTTTTGACCGACTGCAGTCTAAGATTGTTACCATATGAATCGTTATACTCCCGGTTTATATTTTTGAACGATGCCAATTTTGTACCTCACTGATGGTTTAGATTGCAATTCCAAGAAGCTTGACTACTGGGAACTCATTTGTGAGGTTTGATCATGTTTAGGAGTTTCCTTTTGACCGATAGTACTCTATGATAGTTACCAAATGAATCGCAATATACCCGGTTTGAGTTTTTGACCGGTACCATTTTCGCAACTCTCCGATGGTTTATATTATAATTCTTAAAACTTTGGGGGGTATGATAATTTTTACGAGTTTTTTTTTATCAAAAACACTTTAAGATAGTTACCAAATTACATGTAAGACAACCGGTATGAATTTTACACCGGTACCAATTTTGTACCTCTGCGAAACATTAGATCGCAATTTCGAGAAGCATGGCTACTGACAAAGTTTGGATGGTGTTTAAGATTTTTTTTATTTATCAACAGTACTCTAAGATATTTACCTAATGAATCGTAATACTCTTGGTTTGAGTATGCTTTTGACCGGTACTCACTTCGTACCTCTCTGATAGAATTGATTGCAATTATGAGAAGCCTGGCTTCCGGAAACTGGTTTTCATGGTTGTATCGTGTTTTAGAGTTTCATTTTGACCGACTGCACTCTAAGATTGATACCAAATGAATCGCTATACTCCCGATTTATATTTTTGTGCGATACAAATTTCGTACCTCTCCGATGGTTTTGATTGTAATTCCGTGATGATTGGCTACTAGCAACACGTTTATGAGGTTGGATCGTGTGTTAAGAGTTTCTTTTTGACCGACAATACTCTAATATAGTTACCAAGTGAATCGCATTATTCCTGGTTTGAGTTTTTGACCGGTCCAATTTTTGCACCTCCCCGATGGTTTATATTACAATTCTAAAAAATTTGCCACCGAAATCTCATTTTGGAGGTTTGATCATGTTAGTAGTCTTTTTTGACTGAAAACACTTTAAGATTGTTACTAAATAAATTGAAAGACTCCCAGTTTTAATTTTACACTGGTACCGATTTCACACCTCAACGAAGCTTTAGATCGCAATTCCGAGAAGCATGTCTAGCGACAACTTATTTGAAAGTATAGATCGCGCTTAAGATTTATTTTTTTAACAATAGTACTCCAAGATATTTACCTAATGACTCACAATACTCGCGGTTTGAGTATGTTTTTGACCGGAACTTACTTTGCACCTCTTCGATGGCGTTGATTGCAATTATGAGAAACTTGGCTACTGACAACTTGTTTTCAATGTTGGACCAAGTTTTAGAGTTTCCTTTTGAGTGACGGCATTCTAAGATTGTTTCCATATGAATCGTTATACTCCTGATTTACATTTTTAAACGATTCCAATTTTGTACCTCTCCGATGGCTTAGATTGTGATTCCGAGAAGTTTGGCTACTTGCAACTCGTTTGCAAGGTTTGATCAAGTTTAGGTGTTTCCTTTTTGCCGAAAGTACTCTAAGATAGTTACCAAATAAACCACAATACTCATGGTTTGAGTTATTGACCGGTACAATTTTCTTACCGCTCTGATGGTTTATATTTAAATTTTGAAACTTTGCTACCGGAATCTCATTTTGGTGGTATTATCATTTTAAAGAGTTTTATTTTGACTGAAAGCACTTTAAGATAGTTACGAAATAAATTGTAATACTCCTGGCTTGAATTTTACATCGATATCGATTTCGCACCTCTGCGAAGCATTAGATTGCAATTCAGAGAAGCATGGCTACTTAAATTTTTTTTGAAAGTATTGATCGTGTTTAAGATTTTTTTTTATCTTCAGTACTAAAAGATAATTACCTAATAAATCTCAATACTCCCAGTTTGAATAAGTTTTTGACCGTTACACACTTCGAACCTCTCTGATTGATTTGATTGCAATTATGAGAAGCTTTGATACTGGGAAATAGTTTTCGAGGTTGCATCGTGTTTTAGAGTTTCATTTTGACCGACTGCAATCTAAGAATTATACGATATGAATCGCTATACTCCCAATTTAAAATTTTTAACGAAACCAATTTTGTACCCCTTCAATGGTTTATAATGCAATTCCAAGAAGCTTGGCTACTGGGAATTCGTTTGCGAGGTTGGATCATGTTTAAGACTTTCTTTTTAATCGAAAATACTATTAGATAGTTACCCAATTAATCGCAATACTCCTAGTCTAAAATTTGGATCGGTACCATTTTCGTACCTCTCCGATGGTTTATATTAAAATTCTGGAAACTTTGCTACCGGATGCTAGTTTGGGTGGTTTGATACTGTTTAATAGCTTCTTTTGACCAAAAAAACTTTAAGATAGTTTCCAAATAAATTGAAATACTCCCAGTTTGAAATTTTCACCGGTACCGATTTCACACCTCCACGAAACTTTAGATCGCAATTCCGAGAAGCATGTCTACCGATAACTTGTTTGAATGTAAGGATCGTGTTTATGATTTTGTTTTTACCGACGTTAGTCTAAGATATTTACCTAATGAATCACAATATCCCGGATTGACCGACTGATATCTAAGATTGTTACCATATGAATCACTATATTCCCGATTTAAATTTTTGAACGATACCAATTCCGTACCTCTCCGATGATTTAGACTGTAATTCCGTGAAGCTTGGTTACTGGCTTCTTGTATGCGAGGTTGGATCCTGTTTAAGAATTTCTGGTTGACCAACAACACTCTAAGATAGTTACCAAATGAATCAAAATACTCTTGATTAGATTTTTTGACAGGTACCATTTTTGCATCTCTCCAATGGCTTATATAAAAATTCTGAAAACTTGTCTACCGGAATCACATTTGGGAGTTTGATCTAGTTTTAGTGTTTCCTTTAAACCAAAAAATATATAAAATAGTTACCATATAAATTGTAATACTCCTGGCTTGAATTTTAAACCGGTACCAATTTTGAACCTCTACGAAGCTTCGCAATTCTGAAATGCATGGCAACCGATAACTTGTTTGAAAGTATGAATCGTGTTTAATATTTTTATTTACCGAAAGTACTCTATGACATTTACCTAATGAATCACAATACCCCGGTTTGAGTGTGTTTTTGACCGGTACTAATTTCGCGCCTCTCCGATGGTTTTGATTGCAATTATGAGAAACTTGGCTACTGGCAACTTGTTTTCAAAATTGCATTGTGTTTTAGAGATTCATTTTGACCGAGTGCATTCATAGATTGTTATCATATGAATCGCTAAACTCTCGATTTATATTTTTGGACGATACCAATTTTGTAGCTCTCTGATGGTTTAAATTGCAATTCCGAGAAGCTCTGCTGCTGGTATCTCGTTTGTGAGGTTGGATTGAGTTTAAGAGTATTTTTTTATCTAAATACACTCTAAGATTGTTACCAAAAGAATCGCAATACTCCCGGCTGGGGTTTTTGACCGGTAACATTTTCGCACCACTCTGATGGTTTATATTACAATTCTGAAATCTTGGCTACCGGAATCTCATTTTGGAGGTATGATAATTTTGAAGAGTTTCTTTTTGACCGAAAGAAATTTAAGATAGATACCAAATAAATTGCAATACTCCCGGCTCGAATTTTACACCGATACCGATTTCACACCTCTACGATGCTTTAGATCGCAATTTCCAGAAGCATGGCTACCGAAATTTTTTTTGAAATTATGCATCGTGTTTAAGATTATTTTTTTGGCCGAAAATACTCTATGATATCTACCTAATGAATTGTAATACTCCCGATTTTAGAGTGTTTTTGGCCGGTACCGACTTGGCACCTCTCCGATGGTTTTGATTGCTATTTTTCGAAGCTTTGCTACTGGCAACTTGTTTTTTAAGGTTTACCGTGTTTTTGAGTTTCCTTTAGACTGACTGCACTATATGATTGCTACCATATGAATCGCTAAACGGCGGATTCATATTTTTGAACAATACCAATTTCTTGCCTCTCCGATGGTTTTGATTGGATTTATGAGAAGCTTGGCTACTGGTAACTTGTTTTCGAGGTTGGATCATGATTTAGAGTTTCATTTTGACCGACTGCACTCTATGATTGTTACCATATGAATTGCTATACTCCCAATTTATATTTTTGAACGATACCAATTTTATAACTCTCTGATGGTTTAGATTGCAATTCTGAGAAGCTTGGCTACTGGCAACTTGTTTGTGAGGTCGGACTTAAAGGTATTTACCTAATGAATCACAATTCACCCGGTTTGAGTAAATTTTTGGCCAGTACTGACTTCACACCTCTCCGGTGGTTTTGAGGGAAATTATGTGAAGCTTGATTACTGGCAACTTGTCTTCGTGGTAGGATCGTGTTATAGAGTTTCATTTTGACTGACTGAGCTCAAAGATTGTTACCATATGATTCCTTATTGTCACGCCCCAAAATCCGGTAATCGGTAGCTTGACTAATTACTAGATTCTAAGTAGTGCAGGTCGGGGAATCTAAAGATTCTACCCCACAAATAGCCAAGCAGTAGGCAAATTCTGGCTCGGCTATTCACATATAGCAATAATCATCAGAGTAAAGAAATGAAATAACAACATAGTAGAAGCTAAAAAACATATATACATATCTGACAAAAATATATACAATGTCCCAAATAAGGTACAACAATATACGCTGAGATAACAGCAAAAGTCTAAACTAAAAATGGTCGGCAGTGTCAACTGCTCCAAACACTGTTGAGGCTCTCAGCAACTCAAACTACTCAACCTCTGAAAGGGGGGAAACAATGTGAGAGTGAGCAAAACCACGGCTCACTGAATACCCAACAAGTCTAAATAACATACTAGTAAACAGATACAGATAAAAGGAGTGAAGTGAAACTGATAGAGTAAGTTAACGTAGAATAATCGTAACTAATAGATTCATGATCGAAGTAACTCTGTAGTATGAACAGAAAGGAAATATAAGAGTAACCGGAGTAAGAATAAGGAATATAAGAAAAGGAGGGAATGTGACAATGAGGGAAAGATGCAATGATATACCAATGATGTGATATGTGCTAAGTTCTAAATGCTAAATGAGTTAATGCTAAAAATGTGATGCAATCTTATTATAATGATTAATGGCTGATCAACCGCTAGAATGTTTGACTTAAAGAGATTTGTTAAAGGGATACAATGGGTGTGATTTTTGTCAAGCTCGACCAAGCTAGTGGATACTCACTTGATCAAAGTGTTCCTGGTTTTTCAACCCACGGAGCCAACGTCCGAACTGTATTTCATTCCGAGAAATTTTAATCTTAAGGATAAGCGCTGTACCGGATTATAAATACTTTCTCATACCTTCCCACACTCTTGGATGGGTTAATAAGGTATGATAGTATCCATCATGGACCCACCTACTATTTCAACCCGATGTAGGACTCCTGCGATCCTATCGAAGATCAAGCGATGTAGAGCTTTGTTATGTATCCAATCTCGATAACTTTAGAGGGCTAGCATGATTTGAAAAGATGCAATAGATCCCGAGGATCACTATATAACTGCCGTGAACCCGGCAAACGAACATAGGATAACCACCTACAGAAGAGCGTGGCAACAATCCTAAACAAAATGCCCAATGACTCGGGTGCGCCATCTAAACCGATAAAATAGCAACCTAACCGTCATCACAACTAAACAACCTTAGTCTCTAGAAGACTGAACACAATAACACGAATGCAACTACTAGTAAATATACTAACAACTTCTAGCAAAACCCAAAGCCATTGTAACTAAAGTAACTAAAGAGTTTACAATTATACAAAGAAGTAATATGAAAATAAACCCTAACTAATCACAACAGTTCTATGCACAGAGTACTACTCAAATCAACATTTATTAACTAGTAAAGGAATTTAGAAATGAAGGAAAACTCGCCTGAAGGAAATCCTGAGTCATGCGGAAAACTAACCTGGAAACCCAACTACGATCTGAGGAAATGCAAATGGAAAGCCTGGTAATCTAACACCGACACCAGGAACAACAAACAACAAAAAATTTAAAGAAACAAGAATTAAATCCAAACCCTAGAAATCAAACCCTAAGCAAAATTAAGCGGAATTGACAGAAAGGTATAAGGCAATTACTTACCGAGGATAGGAGAAGAGATCGCGGCAAAGCTAAGGAAGAATCCACGAGCGAAAAGGATGGTTGGATTAGGAGTGAGGAGGAGAGAGGAAAAGGTTAGGGAGGGGAGAGAGTGATGGAGTGAAGAGAGGAGTGAAGAAATGAAGTATATAAACCAAGACGCAGCTGAAATCGCGCATCTGTTCGAACAGGGAAGATCCTGTTCAAACAGGACAAGGCTTGTTCGAACAGAATTTTGCAGGAATGAAAGAAAACTGTCCCTCGATGATCCTGTTCGAGCAGACAAAGTCCTGTTCGAACAGAATTGGTCTGCTCAAAAACTGGTCTTACCAAAAAAGCTAAGGAATTGCTGGGAGACACCAAAGACCACCCCGGGCACCCCTAAACTCCACGGACCACCTCCACCACCACGCAAACACTTCTACGATCCCAACCAAGGTTCCCCAAGGTGAACACACCACCTCTACCTCCCCGTGGCAACCAAAATGCCTAAGCCCCCAAAAATGAATCTTTTACCCGGGCGACCCTGGAAATCCACCGGCCACTCCAACGGTTCACCGGAACCACTCCAAATCACACACATAACACATAAATACCACTACCAAACTTTCTACAGGCTCCTAAGGCTTCAAAACCTGCTCTAACTCCAAAACACCTCCGAACCGCCCAAAACTACTAAAGGAGTCTAATACTAAACCACTGAAAGAAATAAATGGATGCATAAAGGATGAGTAGAATTGATAAAAGAGTAGATGCGGAAAATGAATACGGAACTTAACGTGAAGGAAAGGAATCTAATATGCCAATGAGATTAAGAATAGGATTAAGAGTGAATATTTGGATTAATTAAATACGGGTCATTACAATCTAGCCCCCTAAAAGAAAATTTCATCCTCGAAATTAAACACGTGCCTCAGCCTGAGAATAAATGCGGATAGTGTCTACTCACATCGGACTCCAAATCCCAGGTAGCCTCCTCTGGTCCATGGTGACTCCACTGGACTCTCACAGATGGAATAACCTTGCTACGGAGAACTTTCTCCTCCCGATCCAAAATGCACTCCGGATGTTCAATATTCGAGGAAGATGCTATAAACTCTGCTCAGCTGCGGCGGTAATGCTAACCGGTACGCTAACTCTACAACTCTATCCAGAATCTCAAATGGCCCAATATATCTCGGAGCTAGCTTCTCCTTCTTGTAGAAACGCATCACGTCCATCAGCGGTGAATCCTTCTGCAAAACATGATCTCCGATCTGAAATTCTAACTGTCTCCCGCGGATGTCGGCGTAACTCTTCTGTCATTCTGAGTTGTACGTAGTCGATCTCTGATAATAGTAACTGCCTCTATGGTCTCCCAAACTATGCCTGGCCCCAGTAAACTCCGCTTACCAACCTCTGCCCAACTCAAAGGTGATCTGCATGGTCTGACATATAAAGCCTTGTATGGTGCCATCCCGATGCTCGACTAAAAGCTGTTGTTGTACGCAAACTTCGCCCAAGATAAGTACTCGTCCCAACTGCCCTTAAAGTCCAAAACACATACTCAAAGCATATCCTCAAGGATCTGGTTAACACGCTCTGTCTGACCGTCGGTCTGAGGGTGAAATGCTATACTAAAATCCAGTCTAGTATCCATAGTTCGCTGAAAACTCTACCAAAATTTCCGGTAAACCTGGCGTCTCTATCTGACACTATCGATACTAGAACCCCGTGTAAACGAACTATCTCCCTCACATATATCCTGCTCAACTCATCCACTGTGAACGTCATGCAAGAGAAAATAAAATGCGCTGATTTGGTTAGTCGGTCCACAATTACCCAAATAGAATCATGTAGCTTCTTCGTCCGCGGTAACCCCGATATGAAGTCCATCGTCACATGCTCCTATTTCCACTCCGGAATAGGTAAGGGTTTATGCTGTCCCACCGATTTCTGATGCTCGGCTTTCACCTGTTGGCACGTAAGACATTTGGAAACAAAATTAGCTATCGCACGCTTCATATTGTCCCACCAAAAATGTCTCTTCAGGTTCTGGTACATTTTCGTACTGCATGGATGGATAGTGTATCCCGAACCATGAGCCTCACTCAGAAGCTCACATTTCAGTACCTCAGAATCTGGCATGCATAATCTTCCCCTGTATCTGATGCAGCCATCTGAACTAGCTATCCAATCAGGTCGGGTGTCGTCTGAAGCGCAACACTGTAATCTATCGTCCTACTACTGCACCTCCATAATTCGGGAAATCAAAGAAGGCTGAACTCTCAGATTTGCAATCAGGCCACCCGTTGTCTGTAAACTCATAGTCAACCCGAACTCCGCGATATCACCAAGCATCGTCCACCCGCGAATCATCAGACGTGCAAGTAATCCCCTAGCTAAACGGCTCAAAGCGTTGGCCACCACGTATGATACTGTCAATCTACATCGTAGTCCTACAGAAATTCCATCCACCTACGTTATCTCATGTTCAGCTCTTTCTGCGAGAAAAGATACCGTAAGCTCTTGTGTTCAGAAAAGAGCTCGAACCTCTCCCCGTATAAGTAATGTCTCCAGATCTTCAGTGCATAAACCACTGCTGCCAACTCGAGGTTATGAGTAGGTAATTCCTCTCATGTACCTTAAGTTGTCTCGAAGCGTAAGCCACCACCATGCCCTCCTGCATCAAAATGCAACCAAGCCCAATAAGCGATGCATCACTGTATACTTTATATCTCTGCCCACTGGATGGAACGATCAGAACTGGTGCTATCATCAATCTGCTCTTCAACTCGGTGAAAGCTGAAGTACATCGGTCATCCCAAACGAACTTAATGTCCTTCTTTGTCAAACGAGTCAAAGGAGCTGCAATTCATGAAAACCCCTCGATAAATCTACGATAGTAACCCGCTAAACCCAGAAAACTGTAAATCTCGGTAACACTCGTCGGCTGTGCCCAATCTGCGACTGCTGCAACCTTGGAAGGATCTACTGCAATTCTATACTTAAATACCACGCGTCCTAGGAATTTCACCTCCTGCTGCCAAAACTCATACTTTTCAAACTTAGCAAATAGTGCGTTCTTCCGCAAGGTCTGTAAAGCAATCCTCAAATGTTCCTCGTGCTCTACCTCGGTCTTCGAATAGATCAATATGTCGTCGACGAACGCAATGAAGAACCGGTCAAGAAAAGGGATGAAAACACGGTTCATCAAGTCCATAAAGGCTGCGGGCACGTTCGTCAAACCGAACGGCATTACCCGAAACTCATAGTGTCTGTAACGAGTCCGAAAAGCTATCTTCGACACATCAGCTACCCCGATCCTCAGCTGGTGGTATCCCAATCTAAGATCAATCTTCGAGAAGAACTGTACTCCTCGAAGCTGGTCAAACAAGTCCTCGATCCTCCGCAAAGGATATTTGTTTTTGATAGTGACTTTGTTTAACTCGCGGTAGTGTATACACAAACGCATCGAACCGTCCTTCTTCTTTGTGAACAAAACCGGAGCTCCCCACGGTGAAGTACTTGGTCGAATGAAACCCTGATTCATGTACTCAGAAATCTGATCCTTCTGCTCTTTCAGCTCAGCAGGCGCCATACGGTACAGTGCCTTCGAAATCGGTGCTGTACCCGAGACAAGATCTATGCAAAAGTTCTCGTCGGCGGTAACCCGGGAATCTGCTTGAATACGTCAGAATAATCGCAAACTACCGAAATAGAGCTGACGTCCACGTTAGAGGACTCTAACTCTAAGAAAGCTAGTAAGTCGTCCCCTGTCCATACATGTTTCGAACTAGAGAACACGAAGCACCTCTCGCTGGGAATACGAAAGGAAGCCATCTTCTCGAAGCAATCTAAAGTGACCCGGTGTGTCGACAACCAATCCATGCCTAGGATGATGTCAAACTCATGCATCGGCAAAACTAATAGGTCTGCTGAGAGGATACGACCACAAAGAACTATCGGGCAATCTCTACATATACGTGAGATGGACACCGAAGAATCTAAAGGAGTACCCACGGAAACCTCATCTATCAATAAAGAAGACTCAAAGCTAATAATGTAGATGAATGTAGATGCGATGAATGAATGTGATGCACCAGAATCGAAAACGACATGAGCGGGCGATGAAAAAATATGGATCGTACCTTCCACCTCAGGTTAAGCGGTGCGAGCACCTCGCCTCCCCACTGCGTACATCCAGCTCTTTCCGCGGCCCTGCCCTTGCTGCACTGGATGATGTGGTCTTTGAACACCCTGAGGTCCTAGAACTATCTGTCCGCCCTGAGGACCCTAGAACTGTCGCTGCGGAAACTTCTTAATCTGCTGCGGTCGCGGTTGAAAACCAACTGGACTCTGAAACTGCCTTTGTGGCTGCGGTCCTCTGACTGGTTTAGGACATTGCTGCTTGACGTACCCCGACTTCCCGCAGTTCTAACACTGACGTGAAGCATTCTGTACTCCCTCAAAATATTGTCTGCCCACAACTCTAGCTGGAGTACTCTCAAACCTCGGCCTCTTCAAACCCAAGCTATTGTACTACGTCTGGACTGCCTTGCCCTTATCGGGTCTTTGGTCTTGCCTCTACTGGTCCCTCAAGTCCTTGGACTTGCGATCCTCGGTATCGTTATGCTCCAAAGCCAAAGCTTTTGACAAAACCTCTTTATATGTACTGGCACCGGAAGTAATCAAGAACCTCCTAAAATATGGATGAAGTCCCTTTAGGAAGTTCATCTTCCTCTTCTCCTCGTCATCAACAATGTACGAAATGTAATGAGATAACTCGTTAAATTGCTGATCATACTCAGCAATACTCATATCACCCTGCTCAAGTGCATAGAACTCTGAAATACAAGAGTCTTAGTAGCTCTGAGGGAAGTACTGATCGAAAAAACGTTCCTGGAATGATGGCCAAAGAATAGGAGACTCCAAAACTGTCCTCTTGGCCATATCCCACCAATAATCTACCTCGCCCTTAAGTAGGTAAGCTGCAAGTATCACCCGCTGATCGTCGGGATACTTAATCGGCTCCAAGGTCTTCTCTATAGTCCTGAACCAAGTCTCGGCCTCTGAAGGAATTAACGTGCCAAAAAATGTAGGGAGTCTGTACCTCTAAAGCTGCTATAAGTAACTGTGCTCCTTGTGCACTGGGCACCTAGCCTCCTAAAAGGAAGTTGCAAAACTCTCCATAAACTGTCTCATCTCGGCTGAAACACATAAAGCTGCTGGTACTGGCAAAACTCATAGGTGCCCTGAAAGTACTAGAGTAGGTAGGGTACCCTGCTAAAGCTGAACCCCTTGTGTTACTCCCACGCTAACCCCAGCCTCAGAAACTATCGGCTAAGTTGGCAGGATCGGAACGGACCCCAAACTCTCCTGACTGACAACTGGCTCATCAGCCACTGCGCCACTACGCAAACCCTAACGAACTCTCATCGGATACCCCCATGGGTTCGAGCACGACCTCTGACTCTGTCACCTCTAGCCATCTATAGCGAATAAGGAAATACAACTCAGAACGTATAGGGAAGGATTATAATAGGAAAGGAATTCGATAAATATGAAAATCCGAAAAGAATCGATCCTAACTCCGTCTAAAGAGTAACTCGTCATGTGATCTGCAATAACAGAGATAAGGATTTACCTTACGCTCTGGTACAAAATCTGTCACGCCCTAAAATCTGGTAATCGGTAGCTTGACCAATTACTAGATTCAAAGTAGTGCAGGTCGGGAATCCAAAGATTCTACCCCACAAATAGCCAATTCGTAGACAAATTCTGGCTCGACTATTCACATATAGCAATAATCATCAGTGTAAAGAAATGAAATAACAGCATAGCGGAAGCGAAAAAGATATATACATATATCTAACATAAATATATACAATATCCAAAATAAGGTACAGCAATATATGCTGAGATAACAACAAAAGTCTAAACTAAAGCTGGTCGGCAGCGTCGACTGCTCCAAACAGTGCTGAGGCTCAAACTATACAACCTCTGAAAGGGGGGAAAGAATGCGAGAGTGAGCAAAACCACGGCTCACTGAATACCCAACAAGTCTAAATAACATACTAGTAAACAGATACAGATAAAAGGAGTGAAGTGAAACAGATAGAGTAAGTTAAAGTAGAATAATCGTAACTAATAGGTTCATGATCCAAGTAACTAAGTAGTAAAAACAAAAAGAAAATATAAAAGTAACCAGAGTAAGAATAAGGAATATAAGAAAATGAGGAAATGTGACAATGAGGGAAAGATGCAATGATATGCCAATGATGTGATATGCGTTAAGTTCTAAATGCTAAAAGAGTTAATGATGAAAACATGATGCAATCCTATTATAATGATTAATGGTTGATCAACCGCTAGCATGTTTGACTTAAAGAGATCTGTTAAAGGGATCCAATGGGTACGATTTTTGTCAAGCTCGACCAAGCTAGTGGATACTCACTTGATCCAAGTGTTCCGGGCTTTTCAACCCACGGAGCCAAAGCCCGAACTGTATTTCATTCTGAGAAATTTCAACCTCAAGGATAAACCCTGTACCGGATTGTAAGTACTTTCTCATACCTTCCCACACTCCCGGATGGGTTTATATGGTATGATAGTATCCATCCTGGACCCACCTACTTTTTCAACCCAATGTAGAACTCCTGCGATCCTATTAGAGGTCAACCGATGTAGAGCATTGTGATGTATCCGATCCCGATAAGTTAAAAGAGTTTGTATGATTTGAAATGATGCAACAAATCTCGAGGATCACAATGTAATAGCCGTGAACCCGGCAGACAAACATAGGATAACCACCTACAGAAGAGCGTGGCACCAATCCTAAACAAAATGCTCAATGACTCGGTTGTACCATCTAAACCGATAAAACAACAACCTTACCGTCATCACAACTAAACAACCTTAGTCTCTAGAAGACTGAACCCAATAACAACAATGCAACTACTAGTAACTACCTTAAGAACTTCTAGCAAAACCCAAAACCAATGTAACTATAGTAACTAAAGAGTTAACAATTATACGGAGAAGTAATATGAATATAAACCCTAACGGATCACAACACTTCTATGCTCAGAGTTTACCCAAATCGACATTTATTATCTAGTAGAGGAATTTAGAAATAAAGGAAAAACTCGCCTGAAGGAAATCCCGAGTCCTGCGGAAAACCAACCTGGAAACCCAACTACGATCCGCGGAAAAGCAAACGGAAAGCTTGGTAATCTGACACCAGCACTAGGAATAACAAATAGCCAACAATTTAAGGAATCGAGAATGAAATCCAAACCCTAGAAATAAAACCCTAATCCAAATTAAGCAGAATTGACGGAAAGGAATAAGGGAATTACTTACTGAGGATAGGAGAAGAGATCACGGCGATGCTGCGAAAGAATCCACGAGCGAAGAGGAAGGCTGGATTAGGAGTGAGGAGGAGAGAGAAAAAGGCTAGGGAGGGGAGAGAGTGAAGGAGTGAAGAGAGGAATGAAGAAATGAAGTATATAAATCCAGACGCAGCTGAAATCACGCCTCTGTTCGAACATAAAAGATCCTGTTCGAACAGGACAAGGCTTGTTCTGACAGAATGTTGCAAGGATGAAAGAAAACTGTCCCTGGAAGATCCTGTTCGAATAGACAAAGTCCTGGTTGAACCGAACTGGTCTGTTAAAAAATTGGACTTACCAAAAAAGCTAAGGAATCGACGGGAGACACCACGGACCACCCCGGGCACTCCAGAACTCCACGAACCACCTCCACCACCACACAAACACTTCTTCAAACCCAACCAAGGCTCCCCAAGGTGAATACACCACCTCTACCGCCCCTCGGAATCCAAAACTCCTAAGCCCCCAAAAAGGAATCTTTTCCCCGGGCGACCCCGAAAATCGACCGGCCACTTCAACGATTCGCCGGAACTACCCCAAATAATAAACACAACACATAAATACCACTACAAAACTTTCTACAGACTCCCAAGGCCACAAAACCACCTTTAACTCCAAAACACCTCTGAACCGCCCAAATCTACTAAAGGAATCTAATACTAAACCACCGAAAGGAATAAATGGATGCATAAAGGATGAGTAGAATTGATGAAAGAGTACATGCGGAAAATGAATACGGAACTTAACTTGAAAGAAAGGAATTTAATATGCCAATAAGAATAAGAATATGATCTAGAGTGAATATTAGGAATAATTAAATGCGGATCATTACACTTATACTCCCAATTCATATTTTTGAATGATACCAATTTCGTACTTCACCGATGGTTTAGATTACAATTCCGAGAAGCATGGCAACTGCCAACTCGTTTGTGAGGTTGAATCATGTTTAAGAGTTTCATTTAGACCGAAAATACTCTAAGATAGTTACCCAATGAATCGCAATACTCCCAGTTTGAGTTTTTGATTGGTTCCATTTTCGCACCACTCAGATGGTTTATATTACAATTCTTAAAACTTGTCTACCGGAATCTCGTTTAGGAGGCTATTGCATTTTCATGAGTAACTTTTTGACCATAAATACTTTAAGATAGTTACAAAATAAATTGTAATACTCCCTGTTTAAATTTTAGACCGGTACCGATTTCGCATCTCTACGAAGCTTTATATCGCAATTCAAAGAATCATGGCTACTGACAACTTGTTTGAAGGTATGGATCGGGTTTAATTTTTTTTTTATTACCGATAGTATACTAAGATAGTTACCTAATGTATCGCAATACTCCTAGTTTGAGTGAGTTTTTGACCGGTACCGACTTCGGACCTCTGAAATGGTTTTGATTGCATTTATGAGAAGCTTGGCTACTGGCAACTTGATTTCGAGGTTGGATCATGTTTTAGAGTTTCCTATTGACTAACTGCACTCTAAGATGGTTACTATATGAATGGCTATATTCCCGATTTATATTTTTGAACGATACAAATTTTGTTCCTCTTCAATGGTTTAGATTGCATTTTTGAGAAGCTTGGCTACTGGTAAATCGTTTGCGAGGTTGGATCGTGATAGAAGTTTATTTTTGACCGACAACAATCGAAGATAGTTATCAAATGAACCGCAATACTCCTGGTTTGTGTTTTTGACCAGTACCATTTTCGTACCTCACCGATAATTTATATTACAATTATGAAAACTTGTCTACCAAAATCTCGTTTGGGAGGTTTAATCATCATTAAGAGTTTCGTTTTGACCAAAAAAACTTTAAGATAGTTACCCAATAAATTATAATACTCCCGGTTTGAATTTTACTCCGGTACCGATTTCGTACCTTTATAAAACTTTTGATCGCAATTCTGTTAAGCATGGCTACCGACAACATGTTTGAAAGTATGGATCGTGCTTAATTTTTTTTTTTACCGACAGTACTTTAGGATATTTACCAAATGAATCACAATTCTCCCGGTTTGATTGAATTGTTGACCGTTATTGACTTTGCGCATCTCCAATAGATTAGATTTGTAATTATGTGATGCATGGCTACTGGCAACTTGTTTATGAGGTTTGATCGCTGTTTAGAGTTTCATTTTGAGCAATTGTACTCTAATATTGTTTCCATAAGAATCGCTATACTCCCAATTTATATTTTTTAATCAATACAAATTTCGTGCCTCTCCAATGATTTAGATTGCAATTCCGATAAGCTTGGCTGCTGGCAACTCTAAGATAGTTACCAAATGAATCACAAAACTTTCAGTTTAAGTTTTAGACTGGTACCATTTTCGCATCACTCCAATGGTTTATATTATAATTCTGAATATTTGGCTACCAGAATCTCGTTTGGGAAGTTTAATCATTTTTAAGAGTTTCTTATTGACCAAAAGCACATTATGATAAACACCAAATAAATTACAATACACCCGGTTTTACCGGTACCAATTTTGCACTTAAACAAAGCTTTAGATCAAAATTCCAAGAGGCATGGCTACCAAAAACTTGTTTGAAAGTATGGCTTGTGCTTAAGTTTTTTTTTTACCGATAGTACTTTAAGATATTTACTTAATGAATCACATTTCTCCTGGTTCGAGTAAATTTGTGACTGGTAGTGACTTCGTACCTCTCCAGCGGTTTAGATGGCAATTATGTAGAGCTTGGCGTCTGGCAACTTGTTCTCGAGGTTGGATCATATATTAGAGTTTAATTTTGACTGACTGTACTCTAAGATTGTTACCATATGAATCGTTATACTCCCAATTTATATTTTTGAACGATACCAATTTTGTACCTCTCCGATGGTTTAGATTGCAATTTCGGGAAGCTTGGCAACTGCATACTCATTTGCGAAGTTGGATTATGTTTAAGAGTTTCATTTTGACCGACAACTCTCTAAGATAGTTACCAAATGAATCACAATACTCCCGGTTGGTTTTTTTGATCGATACCATTTTCGCACCTCTCTAATGGTTTATATTACAATTTTTAAATCTTTACGGCCAGAATCTCGTTTGGGAGGTTATTTCATTTTTAAGAGTTTCTTTTTGACCGTAAACACTTTAAGATAGTTACCAAGGAAATTGTAATACTCCTAGTTTAAATTTTACACCGGTACAAATTTTGTACCTCTACGAAGCTTTCTATCGCAATTCCGAGAAGCATGTCTACCGACAAATTGTTTGTAAGTATAGATCGTGCTTAAGATTTTTTTTACTGATAGTACTTTATGATATTTACCTAATGTATCGCAATACTCCCTGTTTGAGTGAGTTTTTTACCTTTACCGACTTCGAATCTCTCCGATAGTTTTGATTGCATTTATGAGAGGCTTGGCTACTGGCAACTTGTTTTTGAGGTTGGATCCTATTTTAGGGTTTCCTTTTGACTGACTGCACTCTAAGATTGTAACCATATGAATTGATATACTCCCAATTTATATTATTGAACGATACAAATTTCGTACATCTCCGATGGTTTAGATTGCAATTACGAGAAGCATTGCTACTGGAAACTTGTTTGCGAGGTTGGATCGTGTTTAAGAGTTTCTTATTGACTGACAATAAGCAAAGCTAGTTACCAAATGAATCGCAATACTCAAAGTTTGAGTTTTTGACCAGTACCATTTTCGCACATCTCCGATGTTTTATATTACAATTCTTAAAGGTTGTCTACCAGAATCACGTTTGGGGGGTTTGATCATCTTTAAGAGTTTCATTTTGATCGAAAATACTTTAAGATAGTTACCAAATAAATTGTAGTGCTCCCGATTTTAATTTTACACCGGTACCGATTTCGCACCTCAACGAAACATTTGATCACAATTCTGAGAAGCATGGCTACCGACAACTTGTTTGAAAGTA
This sequence comes from Kingdonia uniflora, assembly GCA_014058105.1. Lineage (NCBI taxonomy): Eukaryota > Viridiplantae > Streptophyta > Magnoliopsida > Ranunculales > Circaeasteraceae > Kingdonia > Kingdonia uniflora. Next base: position 2,888,426 of record JACGCM010000696.1, read on the forward strand.
TGGATCGTGTTTAAGATTTTTTTTACCGACAGCACATTAAGATATTTACCTAATGAATCGCAATTCTTCCAGTTTGAGTGAATTTTTGACCTGTATTGACTTCGCACATCGTCGATTGTTTAGATTTATAATTATGTGTAGCTTGGCTACTGGCAACTTGTTTTGTGGTTGAATCTTTGTTTAAGGTTTCATTTTGACCGACTTAACTCTAAGATTGTTTCCATATGAATCGTTATACTCCCTATTTATATTTTTTAAACGATACCAATTTCGTACCTCTTTAATGGTTTAGATTATAATTTCAAAAAGCCTGGCAAGTGGCAACTCGTTTGTGAGTTTGGATCATGTTTAAGAAAATCTTTTTGACCAAAAATACTCTAAGATGGCTACCAAATGAATCGCAATACTTCAGGTTTATGCTTTTGACCGATACCATTTTCGTATCTCTCCGAAGGTTTATATTTCAATTCTGAATACTTGGCTACCGGAATCTCGCTTGGGAGGTTTGATCATGTTTAATAGTTTCCTTTGACATAAAGCCCTTTGCCATAGTTACCAAATAAATTAAAATACTCTCGGATTTAACGGAATCGATTTCGCACCACTAGGAAGCTTTAGATCGCAATTCCGAGAAGCATGGCTATCGACAACTTGTTTAAAAGTATGATCGTGTTTAATATTTTTTATTTACCAACAGTACTCTAAGATATTTACCTAATGAATCGTAATACTCCCGGTTTGAGTTAGTTTTTGACAGGAACCGATTTCGCACCTCTTCGATTATTTTGAATGCAATTATGAGAAGCTTGGCTACTGGAAACTTGCTTTCGAGGTTGGATTGTGTTTAAGAGTATCCTTTTGACCCATAAGACTTATAGATAGCAATTGAATGAATGTCAATACTCCCGATTTAAGTTTTTTGACCTGTACCATTTTCGCACCTCTCTGATGGTCTATATTGCAATTCGAAAAACTTTACTACTGGAATCTCATTTGGGAGGTTTGATCATTTTTAAGAAGTTAAATTTGACTGAAAATACTTTAAGATAGTTACCAATTTCATTGTAATACTCCTGGCAATAATTTAATACCGGGACCGATTTCCCACCTTTACGAAGCTTTTGATCGCAATTCCGAGAAGCCTCGCTACCGACAACTTGTTTGAAAGTATGGATCGTGTTTAAGATTTTCTTTTTATCGACAGTACTCAAAGATATTGAAGTCATGAATTATGATACTCCTGATTTTTGTGAGAATTTTATCGGTACCGAGTTCGCACCTCTCTGATGGTTTTGATTGCAATTATGAGAAGTTTGGCTACTGGCAACTTGTTCTCGAGGCTAGATCTTGTTTTCGGCTTACATTTTGACTGACTGCACTCAAAGATTTGTACCATAGGAATCGTTATACTCCAGGTTTATATTTTTGAACGATACCAATTTCGTACATCTTTGATGGTTTAGATTGCAATTCCGAGAAGCTTGACTACTGGCAACTCATTTGCGAGGTTTGATCGTATTTAAGACTTTCTTTTTGATCGACAACACTGTAAGACAGTTACCAAATGAATTACAATACTCCCGGTTTATCTTTTTGACAGGTAGCATTTTCGTACCACTCCTATGGTTTCAAAATTAATGATAATACTCCAATTTTCAATTTCATACCAGTACCGATTTCGCACCTCTACGAAGCTTTAGATCGCAATTCCGAGAGGCATGGCTACCGATAAATTATTTGAAAGTATGGATCGTGTTTGAAATTGCTTTTTACCGCCACTAATTTAAGATATTTACCAAATATATCGCAAATCTCTCAGTTTGAGTAAATATTTAACTGGTACTGACTTCGCACCTCTCTGATGGTTTTGATTACAATTATGAGAAGCTTTTCTACGGGCAACATGTTTTCGAGGTTGGATCTTTTTTTAGAGTTTCATTTGGACCGAATGCACTCTAAGATTGTTACCATATCAATCGTTATTCTCCCGATTTATATTTTTGAACAATACCAATTTCGTACCTCGCCGATGGTTTTGATTGTAATTACGAGAAGCATGGCTAGTGGAAACTCGTTAGCGAGGTTGGATCCTGTTTAAGACTTCCTTTTTAACTGGCAGTACTCTAGGATAGTTACAAAATGAATTGTCATACTCCCGGTATGAATTTTTGACCGGTACCATTTTCGCACCTCTCTGATGGTTAATATTACAATTCTGAAAACATGGCTACCGGATTCTCGTTTGGGTGGTTCGATCATTTTTAGTAGATTTTTTTTTGCCGTAAATGCTTTAAGATAGTTACCAATTTAATTTTAATTCTCTTAGCAAGAATTTCACACCGAGACCGATTTCGCACCTCAACGAAGCTTTGGATCGTAATTCCGAGAAGCATGGCTACTGACAACTTGTTTGAAAGTATGGATCGTGTTCAAGATTTTTTTTTACCGACAGTTCTCTAAGATAATTACCAAATGAATCGCACTACTCCCGATTTGAGTGAGTTTTTGACCTGTACTAACTTTGCACCTCCCCGATGGATTTGATTTTAATTATGAGAACATGGCTACTGTCAACATGTTTTCGAGGTTGGATCGTGTTTTTGAGTTTCATTTTGTCCGACTATACTCTATGATTATTACCATATGAATCGCTATACTCCCGATTTATATTTTTGAATGATACCAATTTTGTACCTCTCCGATGGATTAGATTACAATTCCCAGAGGCTTCGCTGAAGGCAACTCATTTCTAAGGTTGGATCATATTTATGATTTTCTTTTTGACCAACAACACTTTAAGATAGTTACCAAATGAATTGCAATACACCCGGTTTATCTTTTTGACCGGTAGCATTTTCGCACCTCTCCTATGGTTTCAAAATAAATGATAAGTTTCCCATTTTACATATCATACCTGTACCGATTTCGTACCTCTAAGAAGATTTAGATCGCAATTCGGGGAAACATGGCTACCGATAAATTATTTGAATGTATGGATCGTGTTTGAAAAAAAAAATTACCGCCAGTAATTTAAGATATTTGCCTAATGAATCGTAAATCTCTCGATTTGAGTAAATATTTGACCGGTACTGACTTCGCACATCTCCGATTGTTTTGATTGCAATTATGAGAAGCTTTGCTAGTGGCAACATGTTTTCGAGGTTGGATCTTGTTTTAGAGTTTCATTTAGACCGAATGCACTCTAAGATTGTTACCATATGAATCGTTATTCTCCCGATCTATATTTTTGAACGATACCAATTTCGTACCTCGCCGATGATTTTGATTGTAATTTCGAGAAACATGGCTACTGGCAACTCGTTTGCGAGGTTGGATCCTGTTTAAGACTTCCTTTTTAACCAACAATACTCTAAGATAGTTACAAAATGAATCGTCATACTCCCGGTATGAATTTTTGACCGGTACCATTTTCGCACCTCTCCGATGGTTAGTATTACAATTCTGAGGACATGGCTACCAGATTCTCGTTTGGGTGGTTCGATCATTTTTAAGAATTTTTTTTTACTGGAAATACTTTAAGGTAGTTACCATAAAATTGAAATACTCCTGGTTTGAATTTTACACCGGTACCGATTTCGCACCTCAACGTTGCTTTGGATTGTAATTCCGAGAAGCATGGCTACTGGCAACTTGCTTGAATGTATGGATCGTGTTCAAGATTTTTTTTTTACCGACAATACTCTCTGATATTTACCTAATGAATCGCACTACTCCCGATTTGAGTGAGTTTTTGACCAGTACTGACTTTGCACCTCTCTGATGGATTTGATTTTAATTATGGGAGCATAGCTACTGCCAACATATTTTCGAGGATGGATCGTGTTTTAGAGTTTCCTTTTCTCCCATTATACTCTAAGATTATTACCATATGAATCGCTAAACTCCCGATTTATATTTTTGAATGATACCAATTTCGTACCTCTCCGATGGATTAGATTGCAATTCCGAGAAGCTTCGCTGCAGTCAACTCATTTCTGAGGTTGGATCGTGTTTAAATGATTCTTTTTGACCGATAACATTCTTAGATAGTTACCAAAGGAATTTAAATACTTCCGGTTTGAGTTATTGACCGGTGTCATTGTCGTACCTCTCCGATGGTTAATATTACAATTATGAAAACTTGGCTACCGAACCTCATTTAGGAGGTATAATCATTTTTCAGAGTATCTTTTTGAGCGAAAACACCTTAAGATAGTTGCCGAATAAATTAAAATACTTCTGGTTTGAATTTTCCAACAATTCTGGTTTGAATTTTCCAACAATACCTTAGATCGCAATTTCGAGAAGCATGGTTACCGGCAACTTTTTTGAAAGTATGGATCCTGTTTAAAAAATGTTTTTACCGACAGTGCCCTAAGATATTTTCCTAATGAATCGCAATACTGAGTTTTTGACCGGTACTGACCTCTCACCTCTCCGATGGTTTTGATTGAAATTATGAGAAGATTGCCACTGACGATTTGTTTTGGAGGTTGCATCTTGTTTTAAAGTTTTCTTCAGACCGACAGCACACTAAGATTGATATCATATGAATCACTATACTTCCGATTTAAATTTTTGAACGATACAATTTTTGTACCTCTTCGATGGTTTAGATTGCATTTCTGAGAAGCTTGGCAACTGGAAACTCCTTTGCGAGGAAGGATCGAGTTTAAGAGTTTCTCTTTGACCGACAAAGCTCTAAGATAGTTACCAAATGAATCGCAAATCTCTCGGTTTTAGTAAATATTATACCGCCACAAGCAACTTGTTTGTGTGGTTGGATCGTGGTTAACAGTTTTTTTTTTTTACCGAAAATACTCAAATATAGTTACCAAATGAATCACAATACTCCCGACTTTAGTTTTTGACCGGTAGTATTTTCGCGCCTCTTCGACGGCTTATATTGCAATTCTAAAAGCTTGGCTACCAAAATATCGCTTGGGAGGTTTAATCATCTTTAATACTTTCTTTTGACCAAAAACCCTTTAACATAGTTACCGAAAAAATTTAAATACTCCCAGATTTAATTTTACACAGGTATCGATTTTGCACCTCTAGGAAGCTTTAGATCGTAATTTCGAGAAGCATGACTGTCGACAACTTGTTTAAATGTTTGGATCATGTTTAAGATTTATTTTTTTCCGATGGTACTCTAAGATATTTACCTAATGAATCGCAATACTCCCGGTTTGAGTAAGTTTTTGACCGGAACCGACTTCGCACCTCTTCGATGGTTTTGGTTACAATTATGAGAAGCTTGGCTACTGGCAATTTCTTTTCAAGGTTGGATCGTGTTTAGAGTTTCTTTTTGACCAACTGTACTCTAAGATTGTTACCATATGAATCCTTATACTCCCGATTTATATTTTTGAACGATACAAATTTTATACCTCTTTGATGGCTTAGATTGCATTTCTGAGAAGCTTGGCAACTGGCAAATTGTTTGCGAGGCAGGATCACATTTAATAGTATCCTTTTGACCGACAAAACTCAAAGATAGCTTCCAAATGAATCTCAATACTCCCAGTTTATGTATTTGACAGGTACCATTTTCGCACCTCTCAGATGGTTTATATTGCAATTCTGAATACTTGGCTACCGAAATCTCGTTTGGGAGGCTTCACCATTTTCAAGGGGTTCTTTTTGACCGAAAACTCTTTAAGATTGTTACCAATTTAATTGAAATACTCTTGGCTAGAATTTTACACCAGGACCGATTTCGCACCTTTTCGAAGCTTTAGATCGCAATTTCGAGAAGCCTGGCTACTGAAATTTTTTGGAAAGTATGGATCGTGTTTAAGATTTTCTTTTTATCGATAGTACTCTATGATATTTACGTAATGAATCCTAATTCTCCCAGTTTTAGTGAGTTTTTAACCAGAACTGAGTCTGCACGTCTCCGATAGTTTTGATCGCAATTATGAGTAGTTTGGCTACTAGCAGCATGTTTTCGAGGCTAGATAGTGTTATTGGGTTGCATTTTGACCGACTGCACTCAAAGATTTGTACCATAGGAATCACTATACTCCCGATTTATATTTTTGAACGATTCCAATTTCGTACATCTCCGATGGTTTAGATTGCTATTCCGAGAAACTTATCTACTGGCAACACGTTTGCGAGGTTGGACCGTGTTTAAAACTTTCTTTTCGACCAACAACACTTTAAGATTGTTACCAAATGAATTGCAGTACTCACGGTTTATCTTTTAGACTGGTAGCATTTTTGTACCTCTTCTATGGTTTATATAACAATTCAGAAAACTTGGCTACCGAAATATCCTTTGGGTGGTTTGATCATTTTTAAGAGATTCTTTTTGACCGAAAATACTTAAAGATAGTTTCCGAATAAATGATAATACTCCCAGTTTCAATTTTACGCCGGTACCGATTTCGCACCACTATGAAGCTATAGATTGCAATTACGAGAAGCATGGCTACCGAAAAATTGTTTTAAAGTTTGGATCGTGTTTAACATTTTTTTTTACCGACAACACTTTAAGATATTTTCCAAATGAATTGCAAATCTCTCGGTTTGAGTAAATATTTGGCTGGTACTGACTTCATACCTCCCAGATGAATTTGATTGTAATTATGTGAAGCTTTGCTACTGGCAATTTGAATTCTAGGTTAAATCTTGTTTTAAAATTCCATTTGGACCGAATGTACTCTAAGATTGTTACCATATGAATCATTATGCTCACGATTTATAATTTTGAACGATACAAATTTCATACCTCACCGATGGTTTTGATTGGAATTTTGAGAAGCATGGCTACTGGCAACTCGTTTGCGAGGTTGGATCTTGTTTAAGACATCCTTTTTGACAGACAATACTCTAAGATAGTTACCAAATGAATCGCAATATTCCCGGATTCAATTTTTAACCGGTACCGTTTTCGCACCTCTCCGATGGTTAATATTACAATTTTAACCATATTTTTAAAAAGAATTCTTAAAAAATAATTTTGTACCTGTTCGATGGTTTAGATTGCAATTCAAAGAAGCTTTGCAACTGGCTACACTTTTACGAGGTAGGTTCGAGTTTAAGAATTTCTTTTTGATTGAAAAAGCTCTAAGATAGTTACCGAATGAATCGCAAATCTCCCAGTTTGAGTCAATATTTTACCGGTACTGACTTCGCACCTCTCCGATGGTTTTGATTACAGTTATGTGAAGCTTGGCTACTGGCAACTTGTTTACATGGTTTGATCGTACTTAAGATTCTTTTAGACCAAAAATACTCTAAGATAGTTTCCAAATGAATCACAATACTCCCGGCTTGAGTTTTTGACCGTTACCATTTTCGCGCCATTCCGATGGTTAAAATTACAATTTTGAAAACTTGGCTACCGAAATCTCGTTTGGGAGGTTTGATCATCTTTTATAGTTTCATTTGACCAAAAACCCTTTAACATAGTTACAAAAAGAAATTAAATATTCCCGGATTTAATTTTACACCGGTATCGATTTCACACCTCTAGGAAACTTTAGATCGCAATTTCGAGATGCATGGCTACCAGCAACTTGTTTGATAGTACAGATTATATTTAAGATTTTTTTTTGCCGACAGTACTCTAAGATATTTACCTATTGAATCACAATACTACCGGTTTGAGTAAGTTTTTGACCGGTACCGACTTCGCACCTCTTCGATGGTTTTGATTGCAATTATGAGAAACTTGGCCAATGGCAACTTGTTTGAAAGTATGGATCATGTTTAGGATTTTTTTTTACCATGTGTACTCCAAGATATTTACCTAATGAATCGCAATACTCCCGGTTTGAGTATGTTTTTGACCGGAACCGACTTCGCACCTCTTCGATGGTTTTGATTGTAATTATGAGAAGCTTGGCTACTGGCAACTTGTTTTCAAGGTTGGATCACGTTTAGAGTTTCTTTTTAAGTGACTGCACTCTAAGATTGTTACCATATGAATCTCTATACTCGCGATTTATATTCTTAAGTGATACAAATATTGCACCTCTCCAATGGTTTAGATTACAATTCCGAGAAGCTTGGCTACTAGCAACTCATTTGCGAGGTTAGATCGTGCTTAAGAGTATCCTTTGAACCGACAACACTCAAAGATAGATACCAAATGAATATCAATACTCTCAGTTTATGCTTTTGACCGGTACTATTTTCACACCTCTCAGATGGTTTATATTGCAATTCTAAATACTTGGCTACTAGAATCTCGTTTGGTAGGTTTGATAATTTTTAAGAGGTTTTTTTGATCGAAAACACTTTAAGATAGTTGCAAATTTAATTTGAATACTCTTAGCAAGAATTTTACACCGGGACCAATTACGCACCTTTACGAAGCTTTAGATCGCAATTTCGAGGAGCCTGGCTACCGATATCTTTTTGAAAGTATAGATCGTGTTTAAGATTTTATTTTTATCGACAGTACTATGAGATATTTACGTAATGAATCGCAATACTCCCAATTGTAGTGAGTTTTTAACCGGTACCGTGTCTGCACCTCTCTGATGGTTTTTATTGCAACTATGAGATGCTTGGCTACTGGCAACTTGTTTTCGAGGCTAGATAGTACTTTTGGGTTGCATTTTGACTGACAGCTCTCAAAGATTGGCACCATAAGAATCGTTATACACATGATTTATATTTTTGAACGATACCAATTTCATACATCTCCGATGGTTTAGATTGTAATTCTGAGAAGCTTGGCTACTGGCAATTCGTTTGCGAGGTTGGACCGTGTTAAAGACTTTCTTATTGACCGACAACATTTTATGATAGTAACCAAATGAATTGCAATACTCCCAGTTTATCTTTTTCGCCGGTAAGATTTTTGCACATCTCCTATGGTTTATATTACAATTCTGAAAACTTGGCTACCGGAATATCGTTTGGGTGGTTTGATCATTTTTAAGAGACACTTTTTGACCGTAAATATTTAAGGATAGTTTCCAAATAAATGATAATACTCCCAGTTTCAATGACACAACGGTACCGATTTTGCACCTCTACAAAGCAATAGATCGCAATTCCGAGAAGCATGGCTACCGATAAATTGTTTTAAAGTATGGATCGTGTTTAACATTTTTTTTTACCAACAGATCTTTAAGATATTTAGCAAATGAATCGCAAATCTCCCAGTTTGAGTAAATATCTGACCGGTACTGACTTCGCACCTCTCCGATGGTTTTGATTGGAATTATGTGAAGCTTTTCTACTGGTAACTTTTATTCGTGGTTGGATCTTGTTTTAAAATTTCATTAGGACTAAATGCACTCTAAGATTATTACCATATGAATCGTTATACTCTCGATTTATATTTTTGAACGATACCAATTTTGCACCTCACAGATGGGTTTGATTGTTATTCTGAGAAGCATGGCTACTGGCAACTCGATTGTGAGGATGGATCCCGTTTTAGACATCCTTTTTGACCGACAATACTTTTTGATAGTTACCAAATTAATCGCAATATTCCCGGTTTGAGTTTTTGACCGGTACAATTTCCGCACCTCTCTGATGGTTAATATTACAATTCTGAAAACATGGCTACCAGATTCTCGTTTGGGTAGCTCGATCAATTTTAAGAGTTTCTTTTTGATCATAAATACTTTATGATATTCACTAAAGAAATTATAATGGTCCTGGTTTGAATTATTCACCAGTACCAATTTTGCACCTCTACGAAGCTTTAGATCGCAATTCCGAGAAGCATGGCTACTGGCAAGTTGTTTGAATGTATAGATCGCGCTTAAGATATTTTTTTACCGACAATACTCTAAAATATTTACATCATGAATCGCAATACTCCCGATTTGAGTGAGTTTTTAACCGGTACAGACTTTGCACCTCTCCAATGAATTTGATTGTAATTATTAGAACATGGCTACTGTCAACTTATTTTTAAGGTTGGATCGTGATTTAGAGTTTCCTTTTGACTGACTGTACTCTAAGATTGTTACCATATGAATCGCTATACTCACGATTTATATTTTTGAATGATACCAATTTCCTACCCCTCCGATGGATTAGATTACAATTCTCGGAAGCTTGGCTGCAGGCAACTCGTTTTCGAGGTTGGATCATGTTTAAGAGTTTCTTTATGACCGATAACATTATTAGATAGTTACCAGAGGAATCTCAATACTTCCGGTTTGAGTTTTCGACCGGTGCCATTGCCATTGCCGTACCTCTCCGATGGTTAATATTACAATTCTGAAAACTTCGCTACCGAACCACATTTAGAGGTATGATCATTTTTAAGAGTTTAATTTTGACTGAAAACACCTTAAGATTGTTACCAAATAAATTGAAATACTCACGGCTTGAATTTTCCAACTGTACCGATTTTGAACCTCACGAAGCTTTAGATCGCAATTCCGAGATGCATGGCGACCGGCAACTTGTTTAAAAATTTGGATCCTGTTTAAGATTTTTTTTCTGACCGTGCCCTATGATATTTACCTAATGAATCGTAATGCTGAGTTTTTGCCCAGTTCTGACCTCCCACTTCTCTGATGGTTTTGATTAAAATTATGAGAAACTTGGCTACTTTCAACTTATTTTTGTGGTTGCATCGCGTTTTAGAGTTTTCTTTAGACCGACTATACTCTAAGATTGATACCATATGAATCACTATACTCCCGATTTATATTTTTGAACGATACCAATTTCGTACCACTTCGATGGTTTAGATTGCAATTCTGAGAAGCATGGTAACTGGCAACTCGTTTGTGAGGTAGGATCGAGTTTAAGAGTTTCTTTTTGACCGACAAAGCTCTAAGATAGTTACCAATTGAATCACAAATCTACCGGTTTGAGTAATTATTTAACCGGTACTGACTTCGCACCTCTTTGATGGTTTTGATTACAATTATCTGAAGCTTGGCTACTGGCAACTTATTTACAGGGTTGGATCGTGTTTAACAGTTTCTTTTTTGCCGACAATACTCTAAGATAGTTACCAAATGAATCACAATACTTCCGGCTTGAGTTTTTGGCCGGTACCATTTCGCACCTCACCGATGGTTTATATTGCAATTCTGAAAACTTGGCTACCGGAATCTCGTTGGGAGGTTTGGTCATGTTTTATAGTTTCTTTTGACCAAAAACCCCTTAACATAGTTACCAAATAAATTTAAATACACTCGGATTTAATTTTACACTGGTATCGATTTTGCACCTCTTGGAAGCTTTAGATCATAATTCCGTGGTGCATGGCTATCGACAACTTGTCCGAAAGTATAGAACGCGTTTAAGTTCTTTTTTTTACCGACGGTGCTCTAGGATATTTACCTAATGAATTGCAATACTCCCGGTTTGAATAAGTTTTTGACCGGAACCGACTTCGCACTTCTTCGAATGTTTTGATTACAATTATGAGAAGCTTGGCGACTGACAACTTGTTTTCAAGGTTGGATCGTGTTTAGAGTTTCATGTAGACCGACTGTAATCTAAGATTGTTACCATATGAATCGCTATACTCCCGATTTATATCTTTGAACGATACCAATTTCGTACATCTCTGATGGTTTAGATTGCAATTCCAAGAAGCTTGGCTACTGGCAAGTCGTTTGCGAGGTTGGACCGCGTTTAAAACTTTGTTTTTGATCGACAATACTTTAAGATTGTTACAAAATGAATTGCAATACTCCCGGTTTATCCTTTTGACCGGAAACATTTTTGCACCTCTCCTATGGTTTATATTACAATTATGAAAACATGGCTACCGAAATATCGTTTTGGTGGTTGGATCATTTTTAAGAGTTTCTTTTTAACCGTAAATACTTAAAGATAGTTTCCAAATAAATGATAATACACCCGGTTTCAATTTTACACCGGTACCAATTTCGCACATCTACGAAGCTTTAGATCACAATTCCGAGAAACATGGCTACCGACAAATGAATCGCAAATCTCCCGGTTTGAGTAAATATTTGACCGGTACTGACTTCGCACCTCTCCGATTGTTTTGATTGCAATTTAGTGAAGCTTTGCAACTGGCAACTTATTTTTGAGGTTGGATCTTGTTTTAGAGTTTCAGTTCGACCAAATGCATTCTAATATTGTTACCATATGAATCGTTATACTCCTGATTTATATTTCTTAAATGATACCATTTTCGTACCTCTCCGATGGTTTTGATTGTAATTCCAAGAAGCATGGCTACTGGCATCTCATTTGCGTGGTTGGATCCTGCTTAAGACTTCCTTTTTGGCCTACAATACTCTAAGATAATTACCAAATGAATCGCAATAATCCCGGTTTGAATTTTTGACCGGTGCCATTTTTGCACCATTCCGATGGTTAATATTACAATTTAAAAAACATGGCTAGAGGATTCTCGTTTGGGTGGTTTGATCATTTTTAAGAGATTTTTTTTTACCGTAAATACTTTATGATAGTTACTAAAGAAATTGTAATACTCCTGGTTTGAATTATACACCGGTATCGATTTCGCACCTCAACGAAGCTTTGGATCGTAATTCCGTGAAGCATGGCTGCAGACAACTTGTTTGCAAGTATGGATCGTGTTTAAGATTTTTTTTTACCGACAGTACTCGAAGATATTTACCGAATGAATTGCAATACTCCCGGTTTGAATGAGTTTTTGACCGTTACTGACTTTGTACCTCTCCGATGGATTTGATTGCAATTATGAGAACATGGCTACTGTCAACTTGTTTTTGAGGTTGGATCACGATTTAGAGTTTCCTTTTGACCGACTGTACTCTAAGATTGTTACCATATGAATCGCTATACTTCCGATTTATAGTTTTGAATGATACCAATTTCGTACCTCTCTGGTGGATTAGACTGCAATTCCCAGAGGCTTGGCTGCAGGCTACTCATTTGCGAGGTTGGATCGTGTTTAAGAGTTTCTTTTGGACCGACAACATTCTTAGATAGTTACCATAGGAATCTCAATACTTCCGGTTTGAGTTTTCGACTGGTGCCATTTTCATATCTCTCCGATGGTGAATAATACAATCCTAAAAACTTGCCTACCGAACCTCATTTGGGAGGTATGATCATTTTTAAGAGTTTCTTTTTGACAGAAAATACCTTAAGATAGTTACCAAATAAATTGAAATACTCCCGGTTCGAATTTTCCAACTGTACCAATTTCGAACCTCGAAGAAGCTTTAGATCGCAATTTCGAGAAGCATGGCTACCGACAACTTTATTAAAAATATGGATTCTGTTTAAGATTTTTTTTTTACCGACAGTGCCCTAAGATATTTTTCTAATGAATCGCAATACTGTGTTTTTGACCGGTACTGACCTCTCACCTTTCCGATGGTTTTGATTGAATTTATGAGAAGATTGGCTACTGACGACTTGTTTTTGTGGTGGCATCATGTTTCAAAGTTTTCTTCTGACCGACTGCACTCTAAGATTGATACCATATCAATCACTAATCTCCTAATTTATATTCTTGAACAATACCAATTTCGTACCTCTCCGATGGTTTAGATTGCAATTCTGAGAAGCTTGGAAACTGGCAACATGTTTGCGAGGTTGGACCGTGTTTAAATGTTTCTTTTTTACCGAAAAAGCTCTAAGATAGTTACCAAATGAATCGCAATACTCCTAGTTTGAATTTTTGACCGGTACCATTTCCGCACCTCTCCGATGGGTAATATCATAATTAAGTAAACATTGCAACCGGATTCTCGTTTGGATGGTTCGATCATTTTTAAGAGATTCTTTTTGACCATAAATACTTTAATATAGTTACATAAAAAATTGTGATACTCATGGTTTGAATTATATACCGGTACCGATTTTGCGCCTCTATTAAGCTTTAGATCGCAATTTCGAGAAGCACGGCTACCGACAACTTGTTTGCAAGTATGAATCCTGTTTAAGATTTTTTTTTTACAGTACTCTAAGATATTTACCTAATGAATCAAAATACTATAGTTTTAGTGAGATTTTGACCGGTACGGAGTTCGCATCTCTCTGATGGTTTTGATTGCAATTATGAGAAGCTTGGCTACTGGCAACTTGTTTTCAAGGTTGGATCATTTGTTAAAGTTTCCTTTAGATCGACTGCACTCTAAGACTATTACCATATAAATCGCTGTACTCCCAATTTATATTTTTTAATGATACTAATTTATACCTCCCCGATTGTTTAGATTGCAATTCCAAGAAGCTTGGCTACTGGAAACTGATTTCCCAGGTTGGATCGTGTTTAAGAGTATCCTTTTGAATGACAATACTCAAAGTTAGTTACCAAATGAATCGTAGTACTACCAGTTTAAGTTTTTGTCCGGTACCATTTTCGCACCTCTCCGATGGTTTATATTACATTTCTGAATACTTGGCTATCGGAATCTCGTTTAGGTGGTTTGATCATTTTTAAGAGTATCTTTTTGACCAAAAACACTTTTAAGATAGATACAAAATAAATTAGAGTATTCCCGGTTTGAATTTATCAACGGTACCTATTGTGCACCTCTACGAAGCTTTAAATCGCAATTCCGAGAAGCATATCTAACTACAACTATTATGAAAGTATGGATCGTGTATAATTATTTTTTTTACTGACAGTGCTCTCTATTGAATCGCAATACTCTCAGTTTATGTGAATTTTTGACCGGTAAGGATTTCGCACCTCTCCAATGCTTTATATTGCAATTATAAGAAACTTGGCCACTGACAACTTGTTTGAAAGTATGGATCTTGTTTAGGATTTTTTTTTACCGTGTGTACTTTAAGATATTTACCTAATGAATTGTAATACATACGGTTTGAGTAAGTTTTTGACCGGTACTTACTTTGCACCTCTCTGATGGATTTTATTACAATTATGAGAAGTTTTGCTGCTGGCAACTAGTTTTCGAGGTTGTATCGTGTTTTAGAGTTTCATTTTGACCGACTGTACTCAAAGATTGATACCATATAAATCACTATAGTCCCAATTTATATTTTTGAACGATGCCAATGTCGTACCTCTTTGATGGTTTAGATTGCAATTCCGAGAAGCTTAGCAACTGGCAACTCATTTGCGTGGTTTGACCGTGCTTAAGAGTTTCTTTTTGACCGACAAAGTTCTAAGATAGTAACCAAATGAATCGCAATATTCCCATTTTGAATTTTTGACCGGTACCATTTTCGCACCTCTCCGATGGTTAATATTACAACTCTGAAATCATTACAACCGGATTCTCGTTTGGGTGGTTCGATCATTTTTTAGAGATTCTTTTTTACCGTAAATACTTTAGGATAGTTAAAAAAAAATTACGATACTCATGGTTTGATTTATACACCGGTACCGATTTCACACTTCTACTAAGCTTTATATCACAATTCTGAGAAACACGGCTACCGACAACTTGTTTGCATGTATGGATCATGCTTAAGATTTTTTTTTTACCGACAGTACTCTAAGATATTAACCTAATGAATCGCAATACTCTAGTTTTAGTGACTTTTTGACCGGTACCGAGTTTGCACCTCTCCGATGGTTTTGATTGCAATTATGAGAAGCTTGGCTACTGGCAACTTGTTTTGAAGGTTGGATCATTTTTTAATGTTTCCTTTAGATCGACTGCACTCTAAGACTATTACCATATAAATCGTTGTACTTCCAATTTATTTTTCTAATGATACTAATTTTGTATCTCTCCGATGGTTTAGATTTCAATTCCGAGATGCTTGGCTACTAGCAACTTATTTCTGAGGTTGGAACATGTTTAAGAGAATCCTTTTGAGTGACAGTACTCAAAGATAGTTGCCAAATGAATCGCAGTACTCCCGGTTAAAGTATTTGATCGGTACCATTTTCGCACCTCTCCGATGGTTTATATTACAATTCTGAATACATGGCTACCGAAATTTCGTTTAGGTGGTTTGATCATTTTTAAGAGTTTCTTTTTGGCCAAAAATACTTTTAGATAGATACCAAATAAAATATAAGATTCCTGTTTTGAATTTTACACCGGTACCTACTGTGCACCTCTACGAAGCTTTAGATCGTGATACCGAGAATCATAGCTAACTAACACTATTTTAAAAGTATGGATCGCGTATAAATTTTATTTTTTACCGACAGTGCTCTTAGATAATTATTACCTATTGAATCGCAATACTCCCTGTTTGAGTAAGTTTATGACCGGTACCGACATTGCACCTCTCTGATGGTTGTATTACAATTATGAGAAACTTGGCCACTAACAACTTGTTTGAATGTATAGATCTTGTTTAAGACCTTTTTTTTACTGTGTGTACTCTAAGATATTTACCTAATGAATCGCAATACTCACGGTTTGAGTAAGTTTATGACCGGTACTCACTTCGCACCTCTCTGATGGATTTTATTGCAATTATGACAAGCTTGGCTACTGGCAACAGGTTTTCGAGGTTGTATCGTGTTTTAGAGTTTCATTTTGAACGACTGCACTCTAAGATTGATACCATATGTATAACTATAGTCCCGATTTATATTTTTGAACGATACCAATTTCGCACCTCTCTAACTGCTTAGATTGCATTTTCGAGATGCTTGGCAACTGGCAACTCGTTTGCGAGGTTGGACCATGTTTAAAAGTATTTTTTTGACCGACAAAGCTCAATGGTAGTTACCAAATGAATCGCAATACTCCCAGTTTGAATTTTTGACCGGTACCATTTCCACACCTCTCCGATGGTTAATATTACAATTCTGAAAACATTGCAACCAGATTCTCTTTTGGGTGGTTCGATCATTTTTAAGTGATTCTTTTTATCCTAAATACTTTGAGATAGTTACAAAAATAATTGTGATACTCATGGTTTGAATTATACACCGGTACCAATTTTGCGCCTCTACTAAGCTTTAGATCGCAATTCCGAGAAGCACGACTGCCGACAACTTGTTTGCAAGTATGGATCGTGTTTAAGATTTTTTATTTTACCGACACTACTCTAAGATATTTACCAAATGAATCGCAATACTCCAGTTTTAGTGAATTTTTGACCGGTACCGAGTTCGTACCTCTCCGATGGTTTTGATTACAATTATGAAAAGTTTGGCTCCTGGTATATTGTTTTTGAGGTTAGTTCGTGTTTTAGAGTTTCCTTTTACCGACTGTACTCTAAGATTGTTACCATATGAATCGCTATACTTCCGATTTATATTTATGAATGATACCAATTTCGTACCTCTCTAATAGATTAGATTGCAATTTCGGAAAGCTCGGCTGCAGGCAACTCGTTTGCGAGGTTGGATCGCGTTTAAAAGTTTCTTTTTGACCGACAGCATTTTAAGATAGTTACCAAAGGATTCTCAATACTTCCGGTTTGAATTTTTGACCGGTGCCATTTTCGTACATCTTTGTTGGTTAATATTACAATTCTAAAAACTTTGCTGCCGAACCTCATTTGGGAGGTATGATCATTTTTAAGAGTTTCTTTTTGACCAAAAATGCCATAAGATAGTTAGCAAATTAATAGAAATACTCCCGGTTTGAATTTTCCAACTTTACCGATTTTGAACCTCAAAGAACCTTTTGATCACAATTTTGTGAAGCCTGTCTACTGGCAACTTTTTTGAAAGTATGGATCCTGTTTAAGATTTTTTTTTTACCGAAAGTGCCCCAAGATATTTTCCTAATGAATTGCAATACTGAGTTTTTGACCAGTACTGACCTCTTACCTTTCTGATGGTTTTGATTGATATTATGAGATGATTAACTACTGACGACTTGTTTTTGATGTTGCATCATGTTTTAAAGTTTTCTTCTGACCGAATGCACTCTAAGATTGATACCATATGAATCATAATACTCCCAATTTATATTTTCGAACAATACCAATTTCGTACCTCTTCGATGGTTTAGATTGCAATCCCGAGAAGCTTGGCAAATGGCAACTTGTTTGTGAGGATGGATCATGTCTAATAGTCTCTTTTTGGCCAACAAAGCTCTAAGATAGTTACCGAATAAATCGCAATACATCCGGTTTGTGTTTTTGACCGGTACTATTTCCGCACCTTTCCGTTGGTGTATATTACAATTCATAAAACATTGCAACCGGATTCTCGTTTGGGTGGATCGACCATTTTTAATTAATTCTTTTTTACCGTAAATACTTGAAGATAGTTACAAAAAAAATTGTGATACTCATGGATTGAATTAAACACCGGTACTGATTTTGAGCCTCTTCGAAGCTTTAGATCATAATTCCGAGAAACAGGGCTACCGACAACTTGTTTGCAAGTATGGAACATTCTTAAGATTTTTTTTTTACCGACAGTACTCTAAGATATTTACCTAATGAATCGCAATACTCCCGGTTTGAAATTTTGACCGGTACCATTTTCGTAGCTTTCCGATGGTTAATATTACAATTCAATAAACTATGAAACCGGATTCCCGATTGGGTGGTTCGATCATTTTTAAGTGATTCTTTTTTACGGTAAATATTTTAAGAAAGTTGCAAAAAAAATTGTAATACTCATAGTTTAAATTATACACCGGTACCGATTTCGGGCTTCAACAAAGCTTTAGATCGTAATTCCGAGAAGCACGGCTACCGATAACTTGTTTGCAAGTATGGATCGTGTTTAAGATTTCTTTTTTACCAATAGTACTATATGATATTTACTTAATGAATCGCAATACTCCCGGTTTGAGTGAGTTTTTGACCGGTACTGACTTTGTACCGCTCCGATGGAATTGATTGCAAGTATGAAAACATGGCTACTGTCAACTTGTTTTCAAGGTTAGATCGTGTTTTAGAGTTTCCTTTTAACCGACTGCACTCTAAGATTTTTACCATATGAATCACTATACTTCCGACTTATATTTTATAATTATACAAATTTGTTACCTCTCCGATGGTTTAGATTTCAATTCCCGAAAGCTTGGTTGCATGCAACTCGTTTGTAAGGTTAAATCCTATTTAAGAGTTTCTTTTTGGCTGACAACAATCTAAGATAGTTACCAAAGGATTCTCAATACTTCCGGTTTGAGTTTTTGACCGGTGCCATTTTCGTACCTCTCCAATGGTTAATATTGCAATTCTGAAAACTAGGCTACTGAACCTCATTTTGGTGGTATGATCATTTTTAGGAGTTTCTTTTTGACCAAAAACACCTTAAGATAGTTACCAAATAAATAGAAATACTCCCGATTTGAATTTTCCAACTGTACCGATTTTGAACCTCGACGAAGCTTTAGATCGCAATTTTGAGAAGCATGGCTACCGGCAAATTTTTTGAAAGCATGGATCCTGTTTAAGATTTTTTTAAACCGAAAGTGCCCTAAGATAATTTCTTAATAAATCGCAATATTGAGTTTTTGACCGTTGCTGACCTCTCACCTTTCCGATGGTTTTGATTGAAATTATGGGAAGATTGTTTACTGACCACTTGTTTTAGTGGTTGCAACGTGCTTTAAAGTTTTGTTCTGACCAACTGCACTCTAAGATCGATACCATATGAATCATAATACTCCCGATTTATATTTTTGAACGATACCAATTTCGTACGTTTCCGATGGGTTAGATTGCAATTCTGAGAAACTTGGCAACAAGCAACTCGTTTGCGAGGTTGGATCGCGTTTAGGAGTTTCTTTTTGACCGACAAAGCTCTAAGATAGTTACCAAATTAATCACAATACTCCCGGGTTAAGTTTATGACCAGTACCATTTTGGGACCTCTCCGATGGTTTATATTACAATTCTGAAAACTTGGTTACCAGAATCACATTTGGGAGGTTTGATCATGTTCAATAATTTAATAATACCAAACACCCTTTAAGATAGCTACCAAATAAATTAAAATACTCCCGGTTTGAATTTTACACCGGCATCAATTTCGCACAACTAGGAAGCTTTAGATTGCAATTACGAGAAGCATGGCTACCGACAACTTATTTGAAAGTATGTATCGTATTTAAAAATTTTTTTTTATCGATAGTACTAAATCGCAATACTCCCAGTTTTAGTGAGTTTTTGACCGGCTCCGAGTTCGCACCCCCCCAATGGTTATGATTGCAATTATGAGAAGCTTGGCTACTGGCAACTTGCTTTCAAGGTTGGATAATTTTTTAAAGTTTTCCCTAAATCAACAACACTCTAAGACTGTTACCATATAAATCGCTATACTCCCGATTTATATTTTTGAATGATACTAATTTTGTACCTCACCAATGGTTTAGATTGCAATTCCGAGAAGCTTGGCCACTTGCAACTCATTTGGGAGGTTGGATCATGTTTAAGAGTATCCATTTGACTGACAAAACACAAAGATAGTTACCAAATGAATCGCAGTACTCCCGGTTTATGTTTTTGACTAGTACCATTTTCACACCTCTCTGATGGTTTATATTACAATTATGAATACTTGGCAACCAGAATCTCGTTTGGGTGGTTTGATCACTTTTAAGAGTATCTTTTTGACCAAAACCAATTTAGGATAGATACCAAATAAATTATAATATTCCCAGTTTGAATTTTACGCCGGTACAAATTGTGTACCTTTACGAAGCTTTAAATCGCAATTCCGAGAAGCAAAGCTAACTATAACTATTTTGAAAGCATGGATCTTGTTAAAAAAAAAATTTTACCGACAGTGCTCTAAGATAATTATTTATTGAATCGCAATACTCCCGGTTTGAGTGAGTTTTTGAACGGTACCGACTTTGCACATCTACGATGGTTTTGATTGTAATTATGATAAACTTTGCCACTGGCAACTTGTTTGAAACTATGGATCTTGTTTATGATTTTTATTTTACCGTGTGTACTCTAAGATTTTTACCTAATGAATCGCAATACTCCCCGTTTGAGTAAGTTTTTGACTTGTACTTACTTCGCACCTCCCTAATGGATTTGATTGCAATTATGACATGCTTGGCTACTGGCAACTGGTTTTCGAGGTTGTATCGTCTTTTAGAGTTTCATTTTGACCGACTGTACTCTAAGATTGATACCATATGAATTACTATAGTCCCGATTTATATTTTTGAACGATGCCAATTTCGTACATCTCTGATGGTTTAGATTATAATTTCGAGAAGATTGGCAACTAGCAGCTCGTTTGTGAGGTTGGCTCATGTTTAATAGTTTATTTTTGACCAAAAATACTCTAAGATAGTTACCAAATGAATCACAATATTCCACTTTAAGTTTTTGACCGGTACCATTTTTGTACCTCTCCGATGGTTTTTATTACAATTCTAAAAATTTGGCTACCATAATCTCGATTGGGAGGTTTGATCATGTTTAATAGTTTCTTTTGACCGAATGCCCTATAAGATAGTAACCAAATAAATTAAAATACTCTCGGTTTGAATTTTACACCGGTATCAATTTTTTGGCACCTCTAGGAAGCTTTTGATCGTAATTCCGAGAAGCATAGCGACCTACAACTTGTTTGAAAGTATAGATCCTGTTTAAGATTTTTTTTTACCGACATTGCCCTAAGATATTTACCTAATGAATCGCAATACTGAGTTTTTACAGAGTACTGACCTCTCACCTCTCCGATGGTTTTGATTAAAATTATGAGAAGCTTGGCTACTTACAACAAGTTTTTGAGGCTGCATCGTGTTTTAGAGTTTTCTTTAGACCAACTGTACTCTTTGATTGATACCATATGAATCACTATACTCCCGATTTATATTTTTGAGCGATACCATTTTTGAACCTCTTCGATGGTTTAGATTGCATTTCCGAGATGCTTGGCAACTGGCAACTCATTTCCGAGGCCGGATCGTGTTTAAGAGTTTATTTTTAATCGACAAAGCTCTAAAATTGTTGCCAAATGAATCGTAAATCTCCCGGTATGAGTAAATATTTGAATGGAACTGACTTCGTACCACTTCTATGGTTTTTATTTCAATTATATGAAACTTGGCTACTGGCAACTTGTTTTCAAGGTTAGATCTTGTTTTAGAGTTTCATTTGGAACGAATGTACTCTAAGATTGTTACCATATGAATCCTTATACTTCATATTTATATATTCGAGCGATGCCAATTTCGAACCTCTCCGATGGTTTTGATTGCAATTCCGAGAGGCATTGCTACTGGCAACTCATTTGTGAGGCCAGATCCTGTTTATGATGTCTTTTTTGGCAGACAATACTCAAAGATAGTTTCCAAATGAATCGCAATACTCCCGGTTTGAATTTTTGACCGGTACCATTTTCGCACCTCTCCGATGTCTAATATTAGAATTCTGAAAACATTACAACCGGATTCTCGCTTGGGTGGTTTGACCATTTTTAAGAGATTATTTTTTACCGTAAATACTTTAAGATCGTTACCAAAAAAATTGTAATACTCCTGGTTTGAATTATACACTGGTACAAATTTCACGCCATTACGAAGATTTAGATCGCAATTCCGAGAAGCACGGCTACCGGCTACTTATCTACAAGAATGGATCGTGTTTAAGATTTTTTTTTTACCGACAATACTGCAAGATATTTACCTAATGAATTGTAATAATCCATGTTTGCGTGAATTTTTGACCGGTACTGACTTTGTACCTCTCCGATGGACTTGATTGCAATTATGAGAACATGGCTACTGTCAACTTGATTTTGAGGTTGGATCATGCTTTAGAGTTTCCTTTTGACCGACTCTACCATAAGATTGTTACCATACGAATCGCTACACTTCCAATTTATATTTTTTAATGATACCAATTTCGTACCTCTTCGATGGATTAGATTGCAATTCCCAGAAACTTGGCTTCAGGCAACTTGTTTGCGAGGTTGGATCGTATTTAAGTGTTTCTCTTTGACCGACAACATTTTATGATAGTTACCATAGGAATCTCAATACATCCGGTTTAAGCTTTCTACCGGTGCCATTTTCGTACCTCTCCGATGGTTAATATTACAATTCTGCAAACTTGGCATCCGAACCTCATTTGAAAGGTATGATCATTTCTATGTGTTTCTTTTTGACCGAAAACACCATATGATAGTTACCAAATAAATTAAAATACTCCCGGTTTGAATTTTCCAACTGTACCGATTTCGATTATCGACGAAGATTTAGATCGTAATTTTGAGAAGCATGGCTACCGTTAACTTTTTTGAAAGTATGGATCCTGTTTAAGATTTTTTTTTAACCTATTGTACCCTAAGATATTTTCCTAATGAATCGCAATACTGAGTTTCTAGCCGGTACTGACCTCTCACCTTTCTGATGGTATTGATTGAAATTTTGAGATGATTGGCTACTGAGGATGTCTTTTAGAGGTTACATCGTGTTTTAAAGTTTTCTTCTGACCGACTGCACTATAAGATTGATACCATATAAATCACTATACTCCAAATTTATATTTTTGAACGTTACTAATTTCGTACCTCTCCGATGGTTTAGATTACAATTTAGAGAAGCTTGGCAACTGTCAACTCGTTCGTGAGGTTGGATCATGTTTAAGAGTATCTTTTCGACCAGCAAAGCCCTAAGATAGTTACCAAATGAATCGCAATTCTCTCGGTTTATGTTTTTGACCGATACCATTTTCGCACCTCTCCGATGGTTTATATTACAATTCTGAATACTTGGCTACTGGAATCTAGTTTGGGTGGTTTGATCATTTTGAAGAGTATCTTTTTGAACAAAAACACTTTAAGATAGATACAAAATAAATTATAATATTCCCGGCATGAATTTTACACGGGTATCAATTGTGCACCTCTACGAGGCATTAGATCTCAATTCTGAGAAGTATAGCTAACTACAACTTGATTGAAACAATGGATCGTGTTTAAGATTTTTTTTTTACCGACAGCGCTCGAAGATAATTACTAATTGAATAGAAATACTCCTGGATGGAGTGTGTTTTTGATCGGTACCGACTTCGCACCTCTCCGATGGTTTTGGTTGCAATTATGAGAAACTTGGCTATTGGCAACTTGTTTGAAAGTATAGATTTTTTAGGATTTTTATTTTACTGTATGTACTCTAAGATATTTACCTAATGAATCGCAATACTCTCGGTTTGAGTAAGTTTTTGAACGATACTCACTTCCCACCTCTCTGATGGATTTGATTGCAATTATGAGAAGCTTGGCTCCTGGCAACAGGTTTTCGAGGTTGTATCATGTTTTAGAGTTTCATTTTGACCGACTGTACTCTAAGATTGATACCAGAAGAATTACTATAGTCCAGATTTATAGTTTTGAACGATACAAATTTTGTAACTCTCTGATGGTTTTTATTGCATTTCTGAGAAGCTTGGCAGCAGGCCACTCATTTGAGAGGTTGGAACATATTATAGAGTTTATTTTTGACTAAAAATACTCTAAGATAGTTACCAAAAGAATCGCAATATTCCGGTTTAAATTTTTAACCGGTACCATTTTCGTACCTCTCCGATGGTTTATATTACAATTATGAAAACTTGGCTACCAGAATCTTGTTTGGGAGGCTTGATCATGTTTAATAGTTTCTATTGAACGAAAACCCTATACGATAGTAACCAAATAATTTAAAATACTCCAGGTCTGAATTTTACACCAGTATCAATTTTGCATCACTAGGAAGCTTTTCATCACAATTCCGAGAAGCATGGCTACCGAGAGCTTCTTTGAAAGTATAAATTGTCTTTAAAACTTATTTTTTACGGAAAGTACTCTAAGATATTTACGTAATGAATCGCAATACTCCCAGTTTTAGTGAGTTTTTGACCGGTACCTTGTTTGCACCTCTTCGATGGTTTTGATTACAATTATGTGATGCTTGGCTACTGGATACTTATTTTTGAGGTTGGGTCCTGTTTTAAGGTTTCCCTTTGACTGACTGCAATATAGGATTGTTGCCATATGAATCGTCATACTCCAGATTTATATTTTTGAATAATACAAATTTCGTACCACATCGAAGGATTAGATTGCAATTCCGAGAAGCTTGGCTACTGGCAACTTGTTTAAGATGTTGGATCGTGTTTAAAAGTTTCTTTTTCACTGAAAACACTCTAAGATAGTTAACAAATTAATCACAGTACTCCCGGTTTGAGTTTTTGACCGGTACCATTTTTGCACCTCTCCGATGGTTTATATTACAATTTTGAAAACTTGGCTACAGAAATTTCATTTGGGGGGTACGATCATTTCTAAGAGTTTCTTTTAGACCAAAAATACTTAAAGATACTTACCAAATTAATTTTAATACACCCGGTTAAAATTTTACACCGGTACAGATTTTGCACCTCTACGAAGCTTTAGATCACAATTCTGAGACGCTTGGCTACCGACAACTTATTTAAAAGTATGGATCGTGCTTATAATTTGTTTTTTACCGACAGTACTTTAAGATATTTGCCTAATGAATCGCAATCTTCTCTGTTTGAGTAATTTTCTGACCGGTACAGACTTCGTACCTCTCCGATGGTTTTGATAGCAATTATGTGATGTTTGGCTACTGGCAACTTATTTTCGTGGTTAGATCATGTTTTAAAGCTTCATTTAGACCAACTGCACTTTAAGATTGTTGCCATATGAATCATTATACTCCCGATTTGTATTTTTGAACAATACTAATTTCGTACCTCTCTAATGGTTTAGATTGCTATTCCGAGAAGCTTAGCTACTTGCAACTCGTCTGCGAGGTTGGATCATGTTGATGACATTCTTTGACCGACAATACTCTAAGATAATTACCTAATAAATCGCAATACTCCCGGTTTGAGTTTTTTACCGGTAGCATTTTCGCACCGCTCCGATGGTTTTTATTAGAATTCTAAAACTTTGGCTACCGGAATCTCATTTGGGTGGTCTAATTATTTTTAAGTGATACTTTTAGACCGTAAAATCTTTAAGATAGATAACAAATAAATTGTAATGCTTCCGGTTTGAATTATACAACGGTACCGATTTCACACCTCTACAAAGTTTTAGATCCCAATTTCGAGAAGCATGGCAACCGACAACTTGTCTGAAATATAGTTCATGTTTAAGATTTTTGATTTACCGATAGTAGTCTAAGATATATACCTAATGAATTGCAATACTCCCAGTTTAAGTGATTTTTTTGACGGGTACAGACTTTACACCTCTCTGATGGTTTTGATAGCAATTATGAGAAGCATGGCTAGTAGTAACTTGTTTTCGAGGTTGGATCGTGTTTTTGAGTTTATTTTTGACCGAATGCACCCTAAGATTGTTACCATATGAATCGCTATACTCCCGAATAATATTTTTGAATGATACCAATTTCGTACCTCACCGATGGATTAGATTGCAATTCCGGGAAGCTTGGCTGTAGGAAATTCGTTTGTAGGGTTGGATCGTGTTTATGAGTTTCTCTTCGACCGACAACATTCTAAGATAGTTACCAAATAAATCTTAATACTCCCAGTTTGAGCTATCGACCGACACCATTTTCGCAGCTCACCGATGGTTAATATTACAATTTTGAAAACTTGGCTACCGGAACCTTATTTGGGAGGTATAATCATTTTTAAGAGTTTCCTGTTGCCAAAAACATCTTAAGATTGCTACCAAATAAGTTGAAATACTCCCAGTTTGAATCTTCCAACGGTACCGAATTCGAACCTCGTCGAATCTTTAGATCGCAATTCCAAAACGCATGGCTGCCGGCCACTTCTTTAAAATTATAGATCGTCTTTAAAACTTAATTTTTATCGAAAGTACTCTAAGATATTTACGTAATGAATCGCAATACTCCCAGTTTTAGTGTGTTTTTGACAGTACCTTGTTTAACCCTCTTCGATGGTTTTGATTATAATTATGTGATGCTTGGCTACTAGAGACTTATTTTTGAGGATGGATCGTGTTTTTGGGCTTCCTTTTGACCGACTACAATCTAAGATTGTTGCCACATGAATCATTATACTCCTGATTTATATTTTTGAATGATACTAATTTTACACCACATCGATTGATTAGATTGCAATTCCGGGAAGCGTGGCTACCGACAACTTGTTCGTGATGTTAGATCGTGTTTAAGAGTTTCTTTTTCACCAACGATACTCAAAGATAGTTAACAAATGAATCACAATACTCCCGGTTTGAGTTTTTGACCGGTACCATTTTCGCACCTCTCCGATGGTTTATATTTCAATTTTGAAAACTTGGCTACAGAAATCTCATTTGGGAGGTACGATCATTTATAAGAGTTTATTTTAGACAAAAAATATTTAAAGATAGTTACAAAATTAATTGTAATACACAGGTTAAAATTTTACACCGATACAAATTTCATACCTCTACGAAGCTTTAGATCACAATTTCGAGACGCATGGCTACCGACAACTTGTTTGAAAGTATGGATTGTGTTTATAATTTTATTTATAGCGACATTACTTTAAGATATTTACCTAATGAATCGCAATTCTCCTTGTTTGAGTGAATTTTTGACCAGTTTGGCTACTGGAAACTTATTTTTGAGGTTAGATCATATTTTAAAGCTTCATTTGGACCAACTACACTCTAAGGTTGTTACCATATGAATAATTATACTCCTGATTTATATTTTAGAACGATACCAATTTCGTACCACTTCGATGGTTTAGATTGCTATTCCGAGAAGCTTAGCTACTTGCAACTCGTTTGCGAGGTTGGATCATGTTGATGACTTTTTTTTGGACCGACAATACTCTAAGATAATTACCTAATGAACCACAATACTCCCGGTTTGAGTTTTTCACCGGTAGCATTTTTGCACAGCTCTGATGGTTTATATTTCAATTCTGAAAATTTGGCTGCCAAAATCTCATTTGGGTGGTCTGATTATTTTTAAGTGATTCCTTTAGACCGTAAATACTTTGAGATAGATACCAAATAAATATTAATGCTTCCAGTTTGAATTATACACCGGTACCGATTTCGCACCTCTACGAAGCCTTAGATCACAATTTTGAGAAGCATGGCTACCGACAACTTGTTTGAAATATGGATCATGTTTAAGATTTTTGATTTACCGACAGTACTCTAAGA
The DNA here is from genome assembly GCA_014058105.1 of Kingdonia uniflora. Taxonomy (NCBI): domain Eukaryota; kingdom Viridiplantae; phylum Streptophyta; class Magnoliopsida; order Ranunculales; family Circaeasteraceae; genus Kingdonia; species Kingdonia uniflora. The sequence continues at coordinate 2,916,327 of JACGCM010000696.1, forward strand.
TATTTACATAATGAATTGCAATACTCCCAGTTTTTGTGTGTTTTTGACCGGTACCTTGTTTGTACCTTTTCGATGGTTTGGATTACAATTATGTGATGCTTGGCTACTAGAGACTTATTTTTGAGGTTGGATCGTATTTTTGGGCTTCCTTTCGACCGACTGCAATACATGATTGTTGCCATATGAATCGTTATACTCCTGATTTATATTTTTGAATGATGCCAATTTTGTACCCCATCGATGGATTAGATTACAATTCTGAGAAGCGTGGCTACCGGCAACTCGTCTGTGATGTTAGATTGTGTTTTAGAGTTTTTCTTTCACTGACGACACTCTTAGATAGTTAGCAAATGAATCACAGTACCCTCGGTTTGACTTTTTGAACCGGTACCATTTTCGCACCTCTCCGATGGTTTATATTTTAATTTTAAAATCTTGGCTATAGAAATCTCATTTAGGAGGTACGATCATTTCTAGGAGTTTTTTTAGACCAAAAATACATAAAGATAGTTACCAAATTAATTGTAATATACCCGGTTAAAATTTTGCACCGGTACAGGTTTCGCACCTCTACGAAGCTTTAGATCACAATTCCGAGACGCATGGCTACCGACAACTTGTTATAAAGTATTGATCGTGATTATAATTTTTTTTATACCGACAGTACTTTAAGATATTTACCTAATGAATCGCAATTCTCCCTGTTTGAGTAAATTTTTTACCGGTACAGACTTTCCACCTCTCCGATGGTTTTGATTGCAATTATGTAAAGTTTGGCTCTGGCAACTAATTTTCCAGGTTAGATTATATTTTAAAACTTCATTTGGACTACCTGCACTCTAAGATTGTTACCATATGAATCATTATACTCCCGATTTATATTTTAGAACGATACAAATTTTGTACCTCTCTGATGGTTTAGATTGCTATTCCGAGAAGCTAGGATACATGCAAATCGTTTGCGAGGTTTGATCATGTTGATGACTTTCTTTTGGACCGACAATACTCTAAGATAATTACCTAATGAATCGCAATACTCCCGGTTTGAGTTTTTCACCGGTAGCATTTTCGCACCGCCCAGATGGTTTATATTACAATTCTAAAAATTTTACTACCAGAATATCGTTTGTGTGGTCTAATTATTTTTAAGTGATTCTTTTAGACTGTAAAAACTTTGAGATAGATTGCAAATAAATTGTAATGCTTCCGGTTTGAATTATACATCGGTATCGATTTCACACCTCTACGAAGCATTGGATCGTAATTTCGATAATAAGCATGGCTACCGACAGCATTGGATCATGTTTAAGATTTTTGGATTACCGACAGTACTCTAAGATATTTACCTAATGAATCGCAATACTCCTGGCTTGAGTGAGTTTTTGGCGGGTACCGACTTTGCACCTCTCTGATGGTTTTGATTGCAATTATGAGAAGCATGGCTACTGGCAACTTATTTTTGAGGTTGGATCGTGTTTTTGAGTTTCCTTTTGACCGAATGCACTGTAAGATTGTTACCATATGAATCGCTATACTCCCGAATAATATTTTTGAATGATACCAATTTAGTATAGCACCGAAGGATTAGATTACAATTCTGGGAAGCTTGGCAGTAGAAAATTTGTTTGCAGGGTTGGATCTTGTTTAAGAGTTTCTTTTCGATCGACAACATTTTAAGAAAGTTTCCAAATAAATCACAATACATCTGCTTTGAGTTTTTGACCATTACAATTTTCGCACCTCTTCGATGGTTTATATTAAAATTTTGAAAACTTAGCTACCAAAATCTCATTTATGAGGTATGATCATTTCAAAAAGTTTCTTTTAGACCAAAAATACTTTTAGATAGTTACCAAATTAATTGCAATACTCCTGGTTTAAATTTTACACCGGTACCGATTTTGTACCTCTACGAAGCTTTAGATCACAATTCAGAGACGCATGGCTACCGACAACTTGCTGGAATGTATGGACCGTGTCTAAAAATTTATTTATATCAACAGTACTTTATGATATTAACCTAATGATTTGCAATTCTCCTGGTTTGTGTAAATTTGTAACCCGTACTGACTTCGCACCTCTCCGATGGTTTTGATTGCAATTATGTAAAGCTATGCTACTGGCAACTTGTTTTCGTGGATGGATTGTGCTTTAGAGTTTTCATTTGATCGACTGTATTCTTAGATTGTTACCACATGAGTCTCTATACTTCCGATTTATATTATTGAACGATACCAATTTCGTACCTCTTCGATGCTTTAGATTGCAATTCTGAGAAGCTTAGCTACTGGCAACTCGTTTGTGAGGTTGGATCGTGTTTAAGACTTTCTTTTTGACAAAAAACACTCTAAGTTAGTTTCCAAATGAATCGCAATATTCCCAGTTTGATTTTTTGACAGGTACCATTTTGGCACCTACTCGATTGCCTATATTACAATTTCAAAAACTTGGCTACCGGAAACTCGTTTGCGTGGTTTGATCATTTTTAAGAGATTCTTTTAGATCATAAATACTTTAAGGTAGTTACAAATTTCATTGTAATAATCCCAGTTTGAATTTTACACAGGTACCGTATTCGCACCTTTACGAATCTTTAGATCGCAATTTCGTGAAGCATGGCTGCCGACAACTTATTTGGAAGTATGGATCGAGTTAAAGATTTTTTTTTTACCGGCAGTACTCTAAGATATTTACCTAATGAATCGCAATATTCCTGGTTTGAGTGAGTTTTTCACCGGTACCGACTTCGCACCTCTCCGATGGTTTTGATTGCAATTATGAGAAGCTTGGCTACTGGCAATTTGAATTCGAGGTTGGATCAGGTTTTAGAGTTTCAGTTTTACCGACTGCACTCTAAGATTGTTACCATTTGAATCACTGTAGTCCCGATTTATATTTTTGAATGATACCAATATCGTACCACCCCGATGTATTAGATTTCAATTTTGAGAAGCTCCGCTGCAGGCAATTCGTATGCGAGGTTGGATCGTGTTCAAGAGTCTCTTTTGACAGACAAAACACTAAGATTATTACCAAAAGAATATCAATACTCCCGGTTAATGTCTTTTACTGGTACCATTTTCGCACCTCTTCGATGGATAATATTACCATTCAGAAAACTAGGCTACCAGAACGTGATTTGGGAGGTATTATCATTTTTAGTAGTATCTTTTTGACCAAAAACACCTTAAAAAAGTTACCAAATAAATTGTAATACTTGAGGTTTAAATTTTACAACGGTACCGATTTCACAACTTGAAGAAGCTTTAGATCGCAATTCCGAGAATCATGGCTACCGACAACTTGTTTTAAAGTATGGATCACTTTCAAGATTTTTTTACCGATAGTACCCAAAGATATTTACCTATAGAATTGCAATACTACCGGTTTGTGTGAGTTATTGACAGGTACTGACGTCGCACCTCTTTGATGGTTTTAATTCAAATTATGGTAAGCATGGTTATTGGCAACTTGTTTTTGAGGTTGAATCGTTGTTTTTAAGTTTCATTTCGACTGACTGCTCTTTAAAATTGATACTATATGAATCGTTATGTACCCGATTTATATTTTTAAGCGATACCATTTTCGTACCTCTCCGATGTTTTAGATTGTAATTCCGTAAAGCTTTGCTACTAGCAACTTATTTATGAGGTTGAATCGTGTTTAAGAGTTTCTTTTCAACTGACAACACTCTAAGATAGTTACCAACTGAATCACAAAACCTTCGGTTTGAGTTTTTTACCGGTACCATTTTTGTACCTCACCGATGGTTTATATTGCAATTCTGAAAACTTGGCTACCGGAATCTTTATTGGGTCGTATGATTATTTCTAATTGTTTCTTTTAGACAAAAAATACTTTAAGATAATTACCAAATAAATTGCACTACTCCCGGTTTGAATTTTACACCGCTACAGATTTCGCACTTCTACAAACCTTTATTTCACAATTCCGAGATGCATGGCTACCGACAACTTGTTTAACAGTATGGATCGTGTTTAAGATTTATATTTTACCGAGAGTACTCTAAGATATTTACCCAATGAATTGCAATACTCCCGGTTTGAGTGAGTTTTTAACTAGTACCGAATTCGCGCCTCTAATGGTTTTGATTGCAATATTGAGAAGCTCGGCTACCAGAAACTTATTTTCGAGGTAGGATCATGTTTTAGAGTTTCATTTTAACCGACTACACTCTAATATTGTTACCATATGAATCACTATACTCCTAATTTATATTTTTGAACGATACCAATTTTGTACCACTCCGATGGTTAATATTACCATTCTAAAAACTTGGCTACCAGAACCTCATTTAGGAGGTATTATAATTTTTAGGAGTATCTTTTTGACCAAAATCACCTTAAAATAGTTACCGAATAAATTGTAATACTCCCGGATTGAATTTTACAACGGTACAAATTTTGCATCACGAAGAAGCATTAGATCTCAATTCCGAGAAGCATGGCTACCGACAACTTGTTTGAAAATATGAATCGTGTTCAAGATTATTTTTTTTACCGACAGTACCCAAAGATATTTATCAAATTAATTGCAATACTCTCGGTTTGAGTGAGTTATTGACAGGTACTGACCTCGCATATCTCTGATGGATTTGATTGAAATTATGCATAGCTTTGCTACCGGCAACTTGTTTTTGAAGTTGCATCATGTTTTAGACTTTCATTTTGACCGACTGCACTTTAAGATTGATACTATATGAATCGCGATACTCCGGATTTATAATTTTGACCGATGCCATTTTCGTACCTCTCCGATGGTTTATATTGTAATACTGAGAATCTTGGCTACTGTCAACTTGTTTGCGAGGCTGAATCGGATTAAAGAGCTTCTTTTTTACTGACAACACTCTTAGATAGTTGCAAAATTAATCACAATACTCCCGGTTTATGTTTTTTACTGGTACCATTTAAGTACCTCTCCAATGGTTTATATTACAATTCTGAAGACTTTGATACTGAAATCACATTTGTGTGGTATGATCATTTTTAAAAGTTTTTTTTAGGCCGAAAATACTTTAAGATAGTTGACCAATTAATTGTAATACTCCAAGCTTGAATTTAACACCGGTATAGATTTCGCACCTCTACGAAGCTTTAGATCCTAATTCCGTGACACATGGCTACTGACAACTTGTTTGAAAGTATGGATCGTGTTTATGATTTTTTTTATACCGATAGTACTTTAAGATATTTACCTAATGATTCACAATTCTTATTGTTTGTATGAATTTTTGACCCGCACTGACTTCGCGCATCTCCAATGGTTTTGATTGCAATTATGTGAAGCTATGGTACTGGCAACATGTTTTCGAGGTTGCATCGTGTTTTAGAGTTTTCTTTTGACCGACTGCATTCTAAGATTGTTACCACATGAATCGCTATACTCCCGATTTATATTTTTGAATGATACCAATTTGGTACCCCTTCGATGGTTTCGATTGCAATTTCGAGAAGCTTGGCTACTGGCAACTCATTTGCGAGGTTGGATTGTGTTTAAGACTTTCTTTTTGACCGAAAACGCTCTAAGTTAGGTGCCAAATGAATCGAAATATTCCCGGTTTATGTTTTTGATAGGTATCATTTTGGCACCTCTCCGATTGTTTATATTGCAATTCTAAAAACATGGCTACCAGAGTCTAGTTTGGGTGGTTTGATCATTTTTAACAAATTCTTGTTGACCATATATACTTGATGGTTGTTACCAAATAAATTGTTAAACTCCCATTTTTGAATTTTACGCCGGTACCGCTTTTGCACCTCTTTGAATCTTTACATAGCGAATCAGAGAAGCATGGCTACCGACAAATTGTTAGAAAGTTGGATCGTGTTTAAGATTTTTTTTAACCGACAGTACTCTTAGATATTTACCTAATGAATCGCAATATTCCCGGTTTGAGTGAGTTTTTATCAGTACCGACTTAGCACCTCTCCGATGGTATTGATTACAATTATGAGACACATGGCTACTGGCAACATGTTTTCGAGGTTAGATCCTGCTTTCAAGTTTCATTTTGACAGAATACACACTAAGATTGTTACTATATTAATCACTATACTCCCGATTCATATTTTCAAATAATACCAATTTCGATACTCCCCGATGCATTAGATTGCAATTTCGCGAAGCTTGGCCGCAGGCAACTTGTATGCGAGGTTGGATCGTGTTCAAGAGTCTCTTTTTGACCGACAAAATACTAAGATAGTTACGAAAATAATATCAATACTCCCGGTTTATATTTTTGACAGGTACCATTTTTGCACCTCTCCGATGGTTAGTATTACCATTCTGAAAATTTGGCTACCGGAACCTCATTTGGGAGGTATTAACTCTTTTAAGAGTATCTTTTTGACCAAAAACACCTTGAAATAGTTACCAAATAAATTATAATGCTCCAGGTATGAATTTTACAACGGTACAGATTTCGCAACTCGAAGAAGCTTTAAATCGCAATTCCGAGAAGCATGGCTCCGGACAACTTGTTTGAAAGTATGGATTGCGTTCAAGATTTTTTTTTACCGACAGTACCCTAAGATATTTACCTATAGAATTCCAATACTCCCGGTTTGAGTGAGTTATTGACCGGTACTAACCTCGTACCTCTTTGATGGTTTTGGTTGAAATTATGAGAAGCATGGTTACTGGCAACTTGTTTTTGAGGATGCATCGCGTTTTAGAATTTCATTTTGACTGACAGATCTTTAAAATCGATACTATATGAATCGCTATATACCCCATTTATATTTTTGAACGATACTATTTTCGTACCACTTCGATGGTTTAGATTGTAATTCGGTGAAGCATGGCAACTGGAAACTCGTTTGCGAGGTTGAATCGTGTTTAAGAGTTTCTTTTTTGCTGACAACACTCTAAGATAGTTATCAAATGAATCACAAAACTACCGGTTTGAGTTTTTGAACGGTACCATTTTTGCACCTCTCCAATGGTTTATATTACAGTTCTGAAAACATGGCTATCGGAATATCTACTAGGAGGTATGATCATTTCTAAGAGTTTCTTTTAGACAAAAAATACTTTAAGATAGTTACCAAATAAATTAAAATACTCCCGGTTTGAATTTTACACTGGTACAGATTTTGCACCTCTGCGAAACTTTAGATCACAATTCTGAGATGCATGGCTAGTGACTACTTGTTTAAAAGTTTGGATCGTGTTTAAAATTATTTTTTTACCGAGAGTACTCTAAGATATTTAACTAATGAATCGCAATACTCCTGGTTTGAGTGAGTTTTTGACCGGTACCAAATTCGCACCTCTCTAATTGTTTTGGTTGCAATTGAGAGAAACTCGGCTACTGGCAAATTGTATTCAAGGTTGGATCGTGTTTTTGAGATTCATTTTGACCGAATGCACTCTAAGATTGTTCCCATATGAATCACTATACTCTCGATTTATATTTTTGAACGATACCAATTTCATACCTCTCCGATGGTTAATATTACCATTCTGAAAACTTGGCTACCGGAACCTCGTTTGGGAGGTATTATCATTTTTAGGAGTATGTTTTTGACCAAAAACACCTTAAAATAGTTGCCAAATAAATTATAATACTCCCGGTATGAATTTTACAACGGTATAGATTTCGCACCACGAAGAAGCTTTAAATCTTAATTCCGAGAAGCATGGCAACCGATACCTTATTTGAAACTATGAATCGTGTTCAAGATTATTTTTTTTACCGACAGTACCCTAAGATATTTACCTAATGAATTGCAATACTCCCGGTTTGACTGAGTTATTGACAGCTACTGGAAACTTGTTTATGATATTGTATCATGTTTAAGAGTTTTATTTTGACCGACTGCACTTTAGGATTGATAATAAATGAATCGCTATACACCTGATTTAAGTTTTTGACCGGTACCATTTTCGCACCTCTCCGATGGTTTATATTACAATTCTGAAAACTTAGCTACCGAAATCTCATTTGGGAGGTATGATCATTTCGAAGAGTTTTTTTAAGACCGAAATTACTTTAAGATAGATAAAAAATTTATTGTAATTCGCCCAGTTAGAATTTAATACCGGTACAAATATCGCACCTCTACGAAGCTTTAGGTCACAATTTCGTGACGCATGGCTACCGATGACTTATTTGAAAGTATAGATCATGTTTAAGATTTTTTTTATACCTACAGTACTTTGAGATATTTACCTAATGATTCGTAATTCTCCTGGTTTGTTTGTATTTTTGACCCGTACTGACTTCGCACCTCTCCGATGGTTTTGATTGCAATTATGTGAGGCTATGCTACTGGCAGCTTGTTTTCAAGGTTGCGTCGTGTTTTAAAGTTTTCCCAGTTTGAATTTAACTCCCAGTTCGAAATATTCCTGATAGTTGTCAAATGAGTTTTTGATAGGTACCATTTTGGATCCTTTCCGATGGTTTATATTACAATTCTAAAAACATGGCAACCAGAATCTAGTTTGGGTGGTTAGATCATTTTTAACAGATTCTTTTTTACCATAAATACTTGATGGTTGTTACCAAATAAATTGAAATACTCCCAGTTTGAATTTTACACCGATACCATTTTTGCACCCCTTCGAATCTATAGATAGCAATTCAGAGAAGTATGGCTACCGACAACTTGTTTGAAAGTTGGATCGTGTTTAAGATATCTTTTTACCGACAGTACTCTAAGATATTTACCTAATGAATCGCAATATTCCCCGTTTGAGCGAGTTTTGGAACGGTACCTAGTTCGCACCTCTCCAGTGGTTTTGATTGCAATTATGAGAAACTTGGCTACTGGCAACTTGTTTTCGAGGTTGGATTGTATTTTAGAGTTTCATTTTGGCGGACTGTACTCTAAGATTGTTACCATATGAATCACTATAATCCAGATTTATATTTTTGAATAATACCAATTTCATGCCACCACGATGCATTAGATTGAAATTCTGAGACGCTTGGCTGCAGGCAACTCGAATGCAAGGTTTGATCGTGTTTAAGAGTCTCTTATTGACCGAAAAAATGCTAAGATAATTTCCAAAAGAATATCAATACTCCCGGATTAAGTTTTTGACTTGTACCATTTTTGTACCTCACTGATGGTTAATATTACCATTCTAAAAATTTTGCTACCGGAACCTCATTTTGGAGGTATTATCTTTATTAGGAGTATCTTATTGACCATAAACACCTTAAAATAGTTACCAAATAAATTGTAATACTCCAGGTTTGAATTTTTCAACGGTACCGATTTCGCAACTCGAAGAAGCTTTAGATCGCAACTCCGAGAAGCATGGCTACCAACAACTTGTTTGAAAGTATGGATCGCGTTCAAGATTTTTATTACCGAGAGTACCTAAAGATATCTTGCTATAGAATTGCATTACTCCCAGTTTGAGTAAGTTATTGACCGGTACTAACCTCGCACCTCTTTGATGGTTTTAATTCAAATTATGTGAAGCATGGTTACTGGCAACTTGTTTTTGTGGTTTCATCGTGTTTTTGAGTTTTATTTCGACAGACTGCACTCTAAGATTATTACCATATGAATCACTATACTCTCAATTTATATTTTTGAACGATACCAATTTCATACCTCTCTGATGGTTAATATTACAATTCTAAAAACTTGGCTACCGGAACCTCGTTTGGGCGGTATTATTATTTTTAGGAGTATCTTTTTGACCAAAAACACCTTAAAATTGTTACAGAATGAACTATAATACTCCCGGCATGAATTTTACTAGGGTACAGATTTCGCACCTCGAAGAAGCTTTAGATCTCAATTCAGAGAAGCATGGCTACCGACAACTTGTTTTAATGTATGATTCGTGTTCAAGATTTTTGTTTTACCGACAATACCCTAAGATATTTACCTAATGAATTGCAATACTCCTGGTTTGAGTGAGTTATTGACAGGTACTGACGTCGCACCTCTCTGATAGATTTGATTGAAATTATAAGAAGCTTGGCTACTGGCCATTTGTTTTTGAGGTTGCGTCGTGTCTTTTAGTTTCATTTTGACTGACTGCACTTTAAGATTGATACTATATGAATTGTTATACTCCCGATTTATATTTTGAGCGATGCAATTTTTGTACCACTCCGATGGTTTAGATTGAAGTTCTGAGAAGCTTGGCTACTGACAACTCGTTTGCGAGGTTGAATCGTGTTTAAGAGTTTGTTTTTTATAGACAGCATTCTAAGATAGTTGCCAAATGAATCACAATACTCCTGATTTGTGTTTTTGACCGGTACCATTTTTGCACCTCTTCGATTGTTTATATTGCAATTCTGGAAACTTAGCTACAAAAATCTCATTTGGTAGGTATGATCATTTCGAAGTGTTTTTTTTAGACCGAAAATACTTTAAGATAGTTAACAAATTAATTGTAATACTCCCAGTTTGAATTTAACACCGGTACAGATATCGCACCTCTATGAAGCTTTAGATAGCAATTCCGTGACGCATGGCTACCGACAACTTATTCGAAATTATGGATCATGTTTAAGAACTTATTTATACCGACAGTACTTTAAGATATTTACCTAATGATTCGCAATTCTCCGGGTTTGTTTGAATTTTTGACCCATACTGACTCATCACCTCTCCGATGGTTTTGATTGCAATTATGTGAAGCTATGCTACTGGCAACTTGTTTTCGAGGTTGCATCGCATTTTATAGTTTTCTTTTGACCGACTGGATTCAAAGATTGTTACCACATGAATCGCTATACTCCCGATTTATATTTCTGAACGATACCAATTTCGAACCTTTTTATTTTTTGCTAACTAAGAAAGATATATTTTAGAGAACAAAACATACAAAAAACAACAACAACCCTCAAAACAAAGAAAAGCACAACAAAGTCAGCAGAATCTAAAGTATTCTTGCATAGGAACTTCAATTTTCTTGAGGAAATCTGGTCTTCCCATTACGCACATACTCACGCCTTCATGAAGAAGAGCTCCCTTTTTAGAGAGAGCAACAACACTGAAGTTTGCCTCACGCCAGTTTGTAGAAAATTGGATATTCCACATGTTTCTACAAGCATTTTCCCAGGCCGCAACCAATGTCCAAGGAATATTGTTTGTTTTGAAAGCTTCAACAGCCATCGTGGAATACGATTTAATCCAAGCGATAGTCCAACCAAATGTAGCAGCATATTCCACCCCGCACCCCGTGAATGATTGCTTCGCATTCAGCCATGAAATTACCGACCAACCAGAGACCTTTTGCGAGAGTTCCCAACACATTCCCATTACAATCACGATAAATACAACCAATGCCTCCTTTGCCAGGATTCCCCTTAGCAGCCTCATCGGTGTTGATCTTAATCTCTCCAATCCGAGGAAGCTCCCAATAGCAAGATTTTACTAATGGATGCTTACAAGCATGAACATCCACACCAAGGCAGTGGAGGATACCCAATTCTGTCTGCGTGTTGAACATGAGGCTAGTGGATAAAGCAGCGAATTCTTGGATCCGTTTAAGCCATTCCTATTTTACATTAGCCAAAGAGAAGTTCAGATCTTCATATAAGTAGTTGTTGCGAGCTTTCCAGATCAGGGATGAACCACCCCAAACAGCCTCTGTCCAAAGGTCTCTCTGGTAAGGGCTCATCAGGGAACCTGCCCTGAGGAAGGAGTAAAGGTTTCAATCTATCCAGATTCCTGAGTTGGAACATTTCTGCCATCCAATTCCGCAACTTAATACTGATAGAGCAGTTCCAGATCAGATGTTGTATTGTTTCAGAATTGGTTTTACATAAACAGCATCTAGAGGGCAAAGCTACACCTTTGGTTTGGACTTTGTCATCCGTAGGAATTTTTCCGTGGCAAAGTCTCCATCCCCACATAGAAAGTCCAGGATGAATAGCCTTGTTAGAGAGAAAAGAAGACCACCACATCGTCCGACCTTTGTTACGAATAGCCTCGAAGGCTCCTTTGACCGAGAACTTTCCCATAAGGTCAGGTTTCCACACTCTCCTATCGGCGTTATTTTTGTTGATCTTTATAGAGTGTATGTCCACTCCTAATCTTTGAAACAACAACTAAAGATTTCCAGGGATAGCCCATCTGCCCTCAACTATAATGCTACTCAACTTTGCATGCAAGTCGTTCCAAAGAATATGATCATCATTAATCCAATCTTTAAGAGATAGACAAGAGCACCAATTGTCTCGCCATAAGTCGATACTAGCCCCATCCCCAATCACCCATCCAGAGTGAGCATGAACATCTTTTATAGCCCCTCTAGCACCAGCCCAAATCGATGAACCTTTAGTAATCCTGGAGAAGTTTCCCGATTTAGAAATGAATTTTGCTCGTATAAATTCAGACCACCCATCCGTTAGATTCAAGAAGTTCCAAGAGAGCTTCATTATTAGAGATTGGTTGATCGCCTTTAGCCTTCGAAGATTAATACCCCCTTCCTTAAAAGGTTTACACACCTTATCCCAAGCCACAACGCAAGCTTTCCTTGAATCAGGTTCCCCAGACCAAAAGAAATTACGAAGAATACTTTTTCCCACTTTAATCAGAGAAGCAGGCCATTTGTATATACCCATGCTGTATATCGAGATACTACTCATCATAGATTGGACTAGCACAACCCTCCCTTGAAGAGATAATAAGCTACCAGCCCATCCTGTGGCTCTTCGTTTGATCTTTTCAACCAGAGGATGGAGGAGCGTCCGTGTAACTCGCCCTTGAACCAGAGGAATGCCGAGATAAGTTGTCGGTTGACAACCTTCATCAAAGCCCAATATAGTTTTAACTCTTTGTTTTTTGGTATTTGACATAGCTCCCAGGAAAAGTTTACTTTTCTCAGAACTAAAAATTTGCCCAGAAGACTCCGGGTACATCTCGAGCCATTTACTAAGGTGTTTCAAACCCTTAGTATTTCTATTCGCAAAGACAAATATATCATCCACAAATAGGAGGTGTGATGGTGTCATAACCCCTTGGTGACCACCATAGGCAGTACCTTCTTACTACTTCTCAACTCAGAAAGACCTTTACTGAGGACCTCCTCGGCAAGAGCAAAAAGAATTGGCGATAAAGGATCGCTCTGCCGGAGTCCCCTTCCCGTTTGGAAGAAACCGCAAGGACCACCGTTCACGAGTATAGAGACGAATCCACTTCGAAGGAGTAATCGAATCCACTTACAACATTTGTAATGAAAACCCATATTTTCCAGAACTTGAAGTAAGAAATCTCAGCTTAGTGTATCAAAAGCTTGCGCAATGTCGAGCTTAATCCCCACGTTCCCGCCAAATCGCTTTTTGCGAAGCTCGTTGATTATTTCGGAAGCAAGGCCAATATTACTGTGAATGTTCCTCCCTTGAATGAAGCCACATTTCTCATTGGATATAATATTAGGCAGAAGGATTGACATTCTAGAAGCCAAATTTTTGAGATCACTTTAATCAGGAAATTACTCATGCAGATTGGACAAAACTGCCGCAACTTAGATGCATTATTCACTTTATGTGCGAGAATGATGATGTTGGCATTGAACACACGAGGAAGAGTAGTATCAACGTAGAAGGAACGAACCGCTCTTACTATGTCCAACCCCACAATCCCCCAACAAACTTGGAAAAAATGGCCAGAAAATCCGTCAGGACCTGGAGGCTGTCAAGATTCAGAGCGAAAATAGCCCGTTTTATCTCATCACTCTCTGGTAAGTAAATCAAAGTATTGCTGTCCGCTATTGTGATGACCTTTGTAACTTGGTTCAGAACAAAATCAAGCTTGGGATGGGCTTTAAAGGCAAATTTTTCAGAGAAGAAGTTGACTATGAGCGCCTTGATCTCCTCTTGCTTCTCAAGTAATCTGCCATCTTCAGTCTGTATGATTGGATCAAGCTTTCATTCTGTTTAATGCAAGCAAGCGCATGGAAATAAGTTGTGCTTCTATCCCCAGAATGAAGCCATTTCACTCAAGCTTTTTGATTCCATAGTTCTTCATCATAGTTTACAGCCGTAGTCAATAGCTGATTGGTTTGTGTTAGTTCCCACGCAATATTTTCGTTATCTATCTCAGAATCTAGATGATATTGTAAGGCCTCAACTCTAGTAGATAGCACCTGAATATGGTGTTTATTATGTCCAAACACCGATGTATTCCACTCCTTAAGCCTACTATTTAGACGCCGTAGTTTACTATTGATTAGAAAAAGAGGGTCACCTACAATAGGCTGATTCCAGTTCTCAGTCACCACTTGCAAAAAGGAGTCATGCCGAGTCCACATATTGTAAAACTGAAACGGAACATTATAGGCCTTAGGAATACCCACATTACAGCCAAAGAGAGGCGAGTGATCATATTTCACCCTAGCCATCACCTTATATTTCCATCCCGGGAAGAGGTTTGACCAAGCTTGATTACATAGCATTCAATCAAGTTTGTAAAGAATCCTATTATTACGCATTTTCCCGTTACACCAAGTGTACTCCGAGCCGGAAGAGTTTACCTCAAGAAGACAAGAACCATTCACAAAGTCTTGTAACTCCTCAACTGCCCTCCACCTTACACCTCTGCCACCTTTCTTTTCTCCAGCCCTGAGAACAACATTGACATTGCCAACCGCAATCCACGGCAGATTTGAGGCACCAATCACCGCAAGATCTCTCCAAAGCTCCCTTCTTCGGATATAAGAGCAATCAGCATGGATACATAATATCATCATATTTTCAAACAGAACTGTAATGTATTATCTTGAGCAAGCTAGAACAACAGGTTTTGTCAACCCTTTTCGCAAAAGCACCCAAATATTTGGATATCTTAGACCATTATCAAAGAAAATGACCTCTCTTTCCATCGGGAAAAAGTTTTTTCGACGAAGTTTATTCTCTTCTGGCTTCACTTTGGGTTCAACAATACAAAGTAAGTCAGGAAAGCTATTTTTCATCAAATCAATAAGAAGATTAGAGGTATCCAAATTGGCAATTCCTCGAGAATTCCAAAAGAGAATCTTCATCATAACGGTCTCGAGGCTTGCCTCCTTGTCTGCTTCTTAGCAATTGGAAAATTACTAGCTTTAGATTTATTCTTCCAGATATTTCTCCTACTTAAAACATTGTGCCATTCCTCGGCTTCCTGGGTTTAATAAACCACCTCATTCGAGTACCCATTTCCAATGTTATAACTGAATTCTGAGCCGTGACTCTCACTTTCAGAACTTCCCTCACTCTCTCCTTCCTCCTCATGAACTTTGATGGAGCTATCAACTTCTTCAACCATATCAGCCCAGGATTTGTTAACCAGACTTGCTTCTTTGCAAACTTCTTGAGAGTTAAGCGAACCATCCCAATTTCTAATCGTTCTATCCCACATTTCCACAACACCATTAAAAGTCTTGTGAGGCTGATTTGGTTGATTGGTTGATGGAGTTTTTTCAATAATAGGACCCTTTTGTTTATCGATGTTCTTGAGCCCTGCAGCGCCTTCCTCTATTCCCGGTTTATCCTGGTCGGCCTTAGTTGTTTTCTTCCTGTTTCTTCTCTTCTTTTATGGTTCCTTATCCGCCTTATTTTGGACGACTTTTTCTTGCTCGATTTCTTTCACCACATCTCTGCATGCATTCAGACGCAAGATGACCCACAACCTTACAATGAGAGCAAAGCTTAAGTGTATGTCCCAGCTGAACCTCTTGATAGAACTCGAATCCCTCCCGTTCCACCATGATCTTGGTTGTTTTGAGAAATCAACATCCACAAGCACCGATGCATAGAATCCCGTGTTGCGGCATAAAGTGCTGCTATCAACTTGAACCGGATTCCCCACTGTTCTTGCCATAGACATTAGCACATCTTCTTCCTAGTATTCAGTTCCCAATCCAGGAAATTTTACCCAAACCATGGCGTGAGTATTTTTCTGCTTGTTGATGTCAAAATCCGGAGTCCACATTGTGACTCGCAGCAATTTCCCCTCAATGAGCCAAGGACCTCCTCCCCAAATTCAGAGTTTATGAGCCACATTATCAAGAAAGATTGTGAAGTAACCTTTACCTAATGGAATAAATTGACATTTGCCAACAAGCTTCCATTTGATCATTGCTTCTGATCTTGCAACTGCAAACTTCACCTTTATCAAATCAAGTTTGCCAATCAAGCTATATTTGTATCTTTCAATCCCTCTGAGGTACCCCACTTCCAGAATTTGAATAGAGGGAAAGTCACCACTCATGGTTGGATCCGGAAGGAGACTATGACCCATCGGTTTAGGTTGGAGGAGATCAGCAAATGTTGATTTCATAGTTCCTATGTTCAGTGCCTTGACAATAGAGGTCACTTCCATCTCCCATAAATCCATTTGAGTAAACATCAGTCAAACATGGAAGAAATTGGGGAAGAAAGGAGCAGCAGTAAAATCGCCTCAAAAATTGCCTCTTCCCTCTTCAACTCTCTAAACACATCTATTACAAATTTCGAACCACTTCGATGGTTTAGATTGTTATTTCGAGAAGCTGGGCGACTGGAAACTCGTTTGCGTGGTTGGATCGTGTTTAAGACTTTCTTTCTGACCGAAAACACTTTAAGATAGTTACCAAATGAATCGCCATATTCCTGGTTTGAGTTTTTGACTGGTACCATTTTGGGACCTCTCCGATGGTTTGTATTACAATTCTAAAAACATGGCTGCCGGAATCTCGTTTGGGTGGTTTGATAACTTTTTATAGATTCTTTTTGACCATAAATACTTGATGGTTGTTACGAAATAAATTGAAATACTCCCGCCTTGAATTTTACACCGGTAACGTTTTTGCACATTTTCGAATCTTTAGATAGCAATTCTGAGAAGTATGGCTACCGACAACTTATTTGAAAGTTGGATCATGTTTATGATTTTTTTTACTGACAGTTCTCAAAGATATTTACCTAATGAATCACAATATTCCCGGTTTGAGTGTGTTTTTGACCGATACCGAATTCGTACCACTCTAATGGATTTGATTGCAATTGTGAGAAGCTCGGCTACTAGCAATTTGTTTTCGAGGTTGGATCGTGTTTTAGAGTTTCACTTTGACCGACAACACTCTAAGATTGTTACCATATGAATCGCTATAGTCCCGATTTATATTTTTGAACGATACCAATTTCGTAAATCTCTGATGGTTAATATTACCATTTTAAAAACTTGGCTAACAGAACCTCATTCGACAAGTATTATCATTTTTAGGAGTATCTTTTTTACCATAAACACCTTAAATAGTTGTCGAATAAATTGTAATAGTCCTAGTTTGAATTTTACAACAGTATAATTTTTGCACCACGAAGAAGCTTTAGATCTTAATTCCGAGAAACATGGCTACCGACAAATTGTTTGAAAGTATGAATCGTGTTCAAGATTTTTTTTTTTACTGACAGTACCCAATGATATTGACCAAATGAATTATAATACTCCCAGTTTGAGTGAGTTATTGACAGGAACTGACCACGCACCTCTCTGATGGATTTGATTAAAATTATGAAAAGCTTGGCTACTAGCAACTTGATATTGTGGTTGCATCGTGTTTTAGTGTTTCATATTGACCGACTGCACTTTAAGATTGATACTAATGAATCGCTATACTCCCAATTTATATTTTTGAACGATACCATTTTTGTACCTCTACGATGGTTTAGATTGTAATTCTGAGAAGCTTGGCTACTGACAACTCGTTTGCGATGCTGAATCGTGTTTAAGAGTTTCTGTTTTATTGACAATACTCAATGATAGTTGCCAAATGAATCACAATACTCCTGATTTGTGTTTTTGACCGGTACAATTTTCGCGCCTCTCCGATGGTTTATATTGCAATTATGAAAACTTAGCTACCGAAATCTCAATTGAGAGGTATGATCATTTCTAAGAGTTTTTTTTAGACCAAAAATACATTAAGATAGTTAACCAGTTAATTGTAATACTCCCAGTTTGAATTTTACACCGTTACAGATTTTGTACCTCTTCGAAGCTTTTGATCACAATTCTTTGACGCATGGCTACCGACAACATGTTTGAAAGTATAGATCGTGTTTAAGAATTTTTTTATACAAACAGTACTTTAAGTTATTTACCTAATGATTCCCAATTCTCCTGGTTTGTGTGATTTTTTGACTCGTACTGATTACGCACTTCTTCGGTGGTTTTGATTGCAATTATTTGAAGCTATGCTGCTGGGAACTTGTTTTCGAGGTTGCATCGTGTTTTAGAGTTTTCTTTTGACCGACTGCATTCTAAGATTGTTACCACATGAATCGGTATAATCCCGATTTATATTTTTGAAGGATACCAATTTCGTACCTCTTCGATGGTTTAGATTGCAATTCGGAGAAGCTTGGCTACTGGCAATTCGTTTGCGAGTTTGGATCGTGTTAAGACTATCTTTTGACTAAAAATACTATAAGATAGTTATCTAATGAATCGCAATATTCCCGATTTGAGTTTTTGATAGATAACATTTGGCACCTCTCCGATGGTTTATAATAGCATTCTAAAAACATGGCAACCAGAATCAAGTTTGGGTGGTTTAATAATTTTTTACAGATTCATTTTGACCATAAATAATTGATGGTTGTTACCAAATAAATTAAAATACTCCAGGCTAGAATTTTGCAATGGTGCCGTTTTAGCACTTCTTCGAATCTATAGATAGCAATTCCGAGAAGTATGGTTACCGAAAACTTGTTTGAAAGTTGGATCAAGTTTAAGATTTTTTTTACCGATAATACTCTAAGATATTTACCTAAGGAATCGCAATATTAACGGTTTGAGTAAGTTTTTGACCGGTACCGAGTTTGAACCTCTCTGATGGTTTTGATTGCAATTATGAGAAGTTTGGCTACTGGCAACTTGTTTTCAAGGTTGGATCGTGTTTTAGAGTTTCTTTTTGGCCGACTGCACTGTAAGATTGTTACCATATGAATCACTATAATCCCAATTTATATTTTTGAATAATACAAATTTCGTACCTCCCCGATGCATTATATTGTAATTCAGAGAAGCTTAGCTGCAGGCAACTCGTATGGGAGGTTGGATCGTGTTCAAGAGTCTCTTATCGACTGATAAAATACTAAGATAGTTACCAAATGAATATCAATACTCCCGGTTTAAGTTTTTGATTGGTACCATTTTTGCACCTCTACGATGGTTAATGTTACCATTATAAAAATTTGGCTACCGGAACCTCATTTGGGAGGTATTATCTTTTTAACCAAAAACACCTTAAAATAGTTACCAAATAAATGGCAATACTCCAGGTTGGAATTTCACAATGGTACAGATTTCGCAACTCGAAGAAGCTTTCGATCGCAAATCCGAGATGCATTGCTGCCAACAACTTGTTTGAAAGTATGGATCGCGTTCAACATTTGTTTTAACCGACAATACACTAAGATATCTACTAATTGAATTGCATTACTCCTGGTTTGAGTAAGTTATTAATCGGTACTGACCTCGCACCTCTGTGATGGTTTTCATTTAAATTATGTGAAGCATGGTCCCTGGTAACTTGCTTTAAGGTTGCATCGTGTTTTAGAGTTTCATTTCGACTGACTGCACTTTAAAATTGATACTATATGAATCGCTATACACCCGATTTATAGTTTTGAGTGATTCCATTTTGTACCTCTCCGATGGTTAATATTACCATTCTGAAAACTTGGCTGCCGGAACGTCGTTTGGGAGGTATTTTCATTTTTTAGAGTATCTTTTTGAGCAAAAACACCTTAAAATTGTTACTGAATAATTGTAATACTTACGGTTTGAATTTTACAACGGTACAGATTTCGTACCTCGAAGAAGCTTTAGATCTCAATTCCGAGAAGCATGGCTACCGACAACTTTTTTGAAAGTATGAATCGTGTTCAAGATTTTTTTTTTACCGACAGTACCCTAAGATATTTACCTAATTCCAATACTCCCGGTTTGAATGTGTTATGGATAGGTACTGACCTCGCACCTCTCTAATGGATTTGATTGAAATTATGAGAAGCTTGGCTACTTGCAATTTGATTTTGAGGTTGAATCGTGTTTTTGAGTTTCATTTTGACCGACTGCACTTTAAGATTGATACTCTATGAATCATTATACTCCCGATTTATATTTTTGAACGATGCCATTTTCGTGCCTCTCCGATGGTTTAGATTGTAATTCTGAGAAGTTTGGCTACTGACAACTCGTTTACGGGGTTGAATCGTGTTTAAGAGTTTCTTATGTACCGACAACACTCTACCATAGTTTCCAAATGAATCACAGTACTCCCAATTTGTGTTTTTAACCGGTACCATTTTCACACCTCTCCGATGGTTTATAATACAATTCTAAAAACTTCGCTACCGAAATCTCATTTGGGAGGTATGATCATTTTAATACTCCCAGTTTGAATTTAACACCGGTACAAATATCGTACCTCTATGAAGCTTTAGATCACAATTCTGTGACGCGTGGCTACCGACAACTCGTTTGAAAGTATGGATCATGTTTAAGAATTTTTTTATACGGGCAGAACTTTAAGATATTTACCTAATGATTCGCAATTCTCCTGGTTTTTTAAATTTTAGACCCGTACTGACTTGGCACCTCTCCGATGGTTTTGATTGCAATTATGTAAAGCTATGTTACTGGCAACTTGTTTTCGAGGTTGCAACGTGTTTTAGAGTTTTCTTTTGACCGACTGGATTCGAAGATTTTTTCCATATGAATCACAATTCTCCCGATTTATATTTTTGAACGATACTAATTTCGTACCTCTTCGATGGTTTAGATTGCCATTCCAAGAAGCTTTTCTACTGGCAACTCGTTTGTGACGTTGGATCGCGTTTAAGACTTTCTTTTTGACCAAAAACACTCTAAGATAGTTACCAAATGAATTGCCATATTCCCGGCTTGAGTTTTTTACTGGTACCATTTTTGTACCTATCCGATGGTTTATATTACCATTCTAAAAACATGGTTGCCGCAATCTCGTTTAGGTGGTTGAATCATTTTCAAGAGACTCTTTTTGAAAGTAAATACTTTAAGGTTCTTACAAAATAAATTGTAATACTCTCAGTTTGAATTTTACACCGTACCGTTTTTACACCTCTACGAATCTTTAGATTGCAATTCCGGGAAGCATGGCTACCGACAACTTGTTAGAAAATTGGATCGTGTATAAGATTTCTTTTTTATCGATAGTACTCTATGATATTTACCGAATGAATAGCAATATTCCCGGTTTGAGTGAGTTTTTGACCGGTACCGAATTCGTACCTCTCCAATGGTTTTGATTGCAATTGTGAGAAGCTCGGCTACTAGAAACTTGTTTTCGATGCGGGATCGTGTTTAGAGTAACACTTTGACCGCCAACACTCTAAGATTGTTACCATATGAATCACTATACTCCCGATTTATATTTTTGAACGATACCAATTTCGAACCTCTCCGATGGTTAATATTATAATTCTTAAAACTTGGCTACCTGAGCCTCATTTGAGAGGTATTATCATTTTTAGGAGTATCTTTTTACCAAAAACACCTTAAAATAGTTAGCGAATAAATTGTAATACTCCGGGTTTGAATTTTACAGCAGTACAGATTTCGCACAATAAGGAAGCTTTAGATCTTAATTCCGAGAAGCATGGCTACCGACAACTTGTTTGAAAGTATAAATTGTGTTCAAGATTATTATTTTTACCGACAGTACCCTTAGATATTTACCTAACGAATTGTAATACTCCCGGTTTGAGTGAGTTATTGACAGGTACTGGCCTCGGTCCTCTCTGATGAATTTGATTAAAATTATGAAAAGCTTGGCTACTGGCAACTTGTTTTTGAGGTTGCATCATGTTTTAGAGTTTCATTTTGATCGACTGCGCTTTAAGATTGAACCTAAATGAATCGCTATACTCCCAATTTATATTTTTGAACGATGCCACTTTCGTACCTCTCCGATGGTTTAGATTGTAATTCCGAGAAGCTTGGCTACTAACAATTTGTTTGCGAGGTTGAATCGTGTTTAAGTGTTTCTTTTTTACTGACAATACCCTAAGAAAGTTTCCAAATGAATCACAATACTCCCAATTTGAGTTTTTGACCGATACCATTATTGTACCTCTTCGATGGTTTATATTACAATTCGGAAAACTTAGCTACCAAAATCTACTTTGGGTGGTATGATCATTTCAAAGTGTTTTTTTAGACCGAAAATACTTTAAGATTGTTAGCAAATTAATTGTAATACTCCCAGTTTGAATTTTACACCGGTACAGATTTCGCACCTCTACGAAGCTTTAGATCACAATTCCGTGACGCATGGCTACCGACAACTTGTTTGATAGTATGGATCGTGTTTAAGAATTTTTTAATACCGAAAGTAATTCAAGATATTTACCTAATGATTCGCAATTCTCCTGGTATGTGCGATTTTTTTACCCGTACTGACTTCGCCCCTCTCAGATGGTTTTGATTGCAATTATGTCAACCTATGCTGCTGGCAACTTTTTTTCGAGGTTGCATCGTGTTTTAGAGTTTTGTTTTGACCGACTTCATTTTAAGATTGTTACCACATGAATCGCTATACTCCCGATATATATTTTAGAAGGATACCAATTTCGTACCTCTTCGATGGTTTAGATTAAAATTCTGTTAAGCTTGGCTATTGGAAACACGTTTGCGAGGTTTGATCGTGTTAAGACTTTCTTTTTGATCGAAAGCACACTATGATAGTTATCAAATGAATCACAATATTCTTGGTTTGAGTTTTTGATAGGTACCATTTTGGCACCTCTCTGATGGTTTAAATTACAATTCAAAAAACATGGCTACCAAAATCTAGTTTTGGTGGTTTGATCATTTTTAACATATTCTTTTTGACCATAAATACTTGATGGTTGTTACCTAATAAATTGAAATACTCCCGGTTTGAATTTTACACCGGTACCGTTTTTGCACCTCTTCGAACCTTTAGATAGCAATTCTGAGAAGTATGGCTACCGACAACTTGTTTGAAAGTTGGATCGTGTTTAAGTTTTTTTTTACCGACAATACTCTAAGGTATTTGCCTAATAAATCGCAATATATCCCGGTTTGAGTGAGTTTTTGACCGGTACCGACTTCGTATCTCTCCGATGGTTTTGATTGCAATTTTGAAAAGCTTGGCTGCTGGCAATTTGTTTTCGTGGTTGGATCATGTTTTAGAGCTTCATTATGGCCGACTCTACTCTAAGATTGTTAAATATGAATCACTATACTCCCGATTAATATTTTTAAATTATACCAATTTCGTACCTCTCCGATGCATTAGATTGTAATTCTAAGAAGCTTGGTTGCAGGCAACTCCTATGCAAGGTTGGATCGTGTCCTAAAGTTTCTTATTGACCGAAAAAATACTAAGATAGTTACCAAAAGATTTTCAATAATCCCGGTATAAGTTTTTGACTGGTACCATTTTCGCACCTCTCTGATGGTTAATATTACCATTCAAAAAATTTAGCTACCGGAACCTCATTTTGGAGGTATTATGTTTTTCAATAGTATATTTTGGACCAAAAACACCTTAAAATAGTTGCCAAATAAATTGAAATACTCTAGGTTTGAATTTTACGATGGAACTGATTTCGCAACTCGAAGAAGCTTTAGATCGCAATTTCGAGAAGCATGGCTAACGACAACTTGTTTGAAATTATGGATCACGTTCAATATTTTTTTTTACCAACAATACCCTAAGATATCTACCTATAAAATTGCATTACTCCCGGCTTGAGTAAGTTATTTACCGTTACTAACCTCGCACCTCTTTGATGGTTTTGATTGATATTATAAGACGTATGGCTGTGGCAACTTATTTTTGAGGTTGCATCGCGTTTTAGAATTTCATTTGGACTGACTGCACTTTAAAATTGATAATATATGAATCGTTATACACCCGATTTATATTTTTGAACAATACCATTTTGTACCTCTCCGATGGTTTAGATTGTAATTATGTGAAGCATGGATACTGGCAACTCGTTTGCGAGGTTGAATCGTGTTTAAGAGATTCTTTTTTACCGACAATACTCTAAGATAGTTTAGAAATGACTCACAAAGCTCCTAGATTGTGTTTTTGACTGGTACCATTTTCGTACCTCTCCGATGGCTTATATTACAATTCTGAAAACCTGGCTACCGGAATCTCTATTGGGTGGAATGATCATTTCCAAGAGTTTCTTTTATTCCAAAATTTTTTTAAAGATAGTTACCAAATAAATTGTAATACTCCCGGTCTGAATTTTATACCGGTTCAGATTTTGTACCTCTACAAAGCTTTAGATCACAATTTTGAGACGCATGGCTACCGACAACTTGATTGAAAGTATTGATCATGCTTAAATTAATTTTTTTACCTTGAGTACTCCAAGATAATTACCTGATGAATCGCAATACTCCCGATTTGAGAGAATTTTTAACCGGTACCGAATTCGAACCTCACCAATGGTTTTGATTGTAATTTTGAGAAGCTCAGCTAATGGGAACTTATTTTCGAGGATGAATCGTGCTTTAGAGTTTCATTTTGACCGACTGCACTCTAAGATTGTTACCATATGAATTACTATACTCTCGAATTTTATTTTTGAATGATACCAATTTCATACCTCTCCGATGGTTAATATTACCATTCTGAAAAAACTTCGCCACCGGAACCTCATTTGGGAGGTATTATCATTTTTTGGAGTATCTTTTTGACCAAAAACACCTTAAAATAGTTACTGAATAAATTGAAAAACTTACGATTTAAATTTTACAACGGTACAGATTTCGTACCTCAAAGAAGCTTTAGATCTCAATTTCGAGAAGCATGGCTACCGACAACTTGTTTGAACGTATGAATCGTGTTCAATATTTTTTTTTACCGACAGTACCCTAAGATATTAACCTAATGAATTGCAATACTCTCGGTTTGAGTGAGTTATTGACAGGTACTGATGTCGCACCTCTCTGATGGATTTGATTGAAATTATGAGAATCTTGGCTACTGGCAATTTGTTTTTGAGGTTGCATCGTGTTTTTGAGTTTCATTTTTACCGACTGCACTTTAAGATTGATACTATATGGATTGTTATACTTCCAATTTATATTTTGGAACGATGTCATTTTTGTACCTCTCCGATGGTTTAGATTGTAATTCTGTGAAGCTTGGCTATCTGGCAACTCGTTTGCAAGGTTGAATCGTGTTTAAGAGTTTCTTTATTACCGACAGCACTCTAAGATAGGTGCCAAATATATCACAATACTCCCGATTTGTGCTTTTGAATGGCACCATTTTCGCACCTCTCCGATGGTTTATATTACAATTCTGAAAACTTAGCTACCGTAATCTCATTTGGGAGGTATGATCATTTCGAAGCATTTTTTTTAGACCAAAAATGCTTAAAGATAGATAACAAATTAATTGTAATACTCCCAGTTTCAATTCAACATCGGTACAGATATCGCACCCCTACGATGCTTAAATTACAATTTCGTGACGCATACTTACCGACAACTTGTTTGAAAGTATGGATCATGTTAAAGAATTTTTGTATACAGACAGTACTTTAAGATATTTACCTAATGATTTGCAATTCTCCAAGTTTGTGTGAATTTTTGACCCGTACTGACCTCGCACCTCCCCGATGTTTTTGATTGCATTTATGTGAAGCTATGCTACAGGCTACTTGTTTACGAGGTTGCATCGTGCTTTAGAGTTTTCTTTAGAACGACTGGATACTAAGATTGTTACCGCATGAATTACTATATTCCCAATTTATATTTTTGAACGATACCAATTTCATACCTCTTCGATTGTTTAGATTGGAATTCTGAGAACCTTGACTAGCGGAAACTCGTTTGCTAGGTTGGATCATGTTTAAGACTTTCTTTTGGTTTGAAAACACTCAAAGATAGTTACCAAATGAATCGCCATATTCATGGTTTGAGTTTTTGACTGGTACAATTTTGGCACCTCTCCGGTGGTTTATATTATAATTTTAAAAATATGGCTGCCGGAATCTCGTTTGGGTGGTTTGATCATTTTAAAAGAATCTTTTTTACCATAAAGACTTTAATGTTGCTACCAAAGAAATTGTAATACTCCTGGTTTGAATTTTACACCGGTACCGCTTTCGCCCCTCTACGAATCTATAGATTACAATTTCGAGAAACATGGCTATCGACAACTTGTTAGAAAGTAGGATCGCGTTTAAGATTATTTTTACCGACAGTACTCTAGGAAATTTACCTAATGAATCGCAATATTCCCGGTTTGAGTGAGCTTTGACCGGTACGGACTTCGTTCCTCTCCGATGGTTTTGATTGCAATTATGAGAAGCTTAGATACTGGCAACTTGTTTTTGTGTTTGGATAGTGTTTAAGAGCTTAAATTTGACCGACTGTACTCTAAGATTGTTACCATATGAATCACTATACTCCCGATTTATATTTTTGAATGATACCAATTTCGTACCTCCCCGATGCATTAGATTACAATTTTAAGAAGCCTGGCTGCAGGCAACTCGTATGCGAGGTTGGATCATGTTCAAGAGTTTCTTTTTGGCCAACAAAATACTAAGATAGTTACAGAAGAATATTAATACTCCCGGTTTAAGTTTTCTACTGATACCATATTCGCACCTCTCTGATGCTTAATATTACCCTTCTGAAATTTTTTCCACCGGAACCTCATTTGGGAGGTATTATCTTTTTTAAGTGTATCTTTTTGACCACAAACACCTAAATATAGTTTCCAAATAAATAGTAATACTCCAGGTTTGAATTTTACAATGGTACCGATTTCAAAACTCGAAGAAGCTTTAGATCGCAATTTTGAGAAGCATAGCAACCGACAACTTGTTTAAAAGTATGGATCACGTTCATGATTTTTTTATACCGACAGTAACCTAAGATATTGACCAAATGAATTGCAATACTCCCAGTTTGTGTAAGTTATTGACCGGTACTGACCTCGCACCTCTCTGATGGTTTTGATTGAAATTATGAGAAGCATGGCTACTGACAACTTGTTTTTGAGGTTGCATCGTGTTTTAGAGTTTTATTTTGACTGACTGCACTTTAAAATTGATACTATATGAATTGCTATACGGCCGATTTATATTTTTGAATGATACCATTTTCGTAAGTCTACGAAGGTTTAGATTGTAATTCCGTGGAGCTTGGCTACTGGCAACTCGTTTGCGAGGTTGAATCATGTTAAAGAGCTTTTTTTTACCGACAACACTCTAAGATAGTTAACAAATGAATCACAAAACTCCCAGTTTGAGTTTCTGACAGGTACCATTTTTGCACCTCTCCGATGGTTTATATTACCATTCTGAAAACTTTGCTACCGGAATCTCATTTGGGAGGTATGAACATTTCTAAGAGTTTCTTTTTGACCGAAAATACTATAAGATATTTACAAAATAAATTGTAATACTCTCGGTTTTAATTTTACACCGGTACAGATTTCGCACCTCTACGAAGCTTAGATCACAATTACGAGACGCATGACTACCGACAACTTGTTAAAAGTATAGATCGTGTTTAAGATTTTTTTTTACTGAGAGTACTCTAAGATATTCACCAAATGAATCGCAATACTCCCGGATTGAATGAGTTTTTTACCAGTACCGAATTCGTAAATATCCAATGGTTTTGATTGCAGTTATGAGAAGCTCGGCAACTGGCAACTTCTTTTGGAGGTTGGATCGTGTTTTAGAGTTTTATTTTGACCGATTGCACTCTAATATTTTTACCATATGAATCACTATACTCTCGATTTATATTTTAGAATGATACCAATTTCGTACCTCTCCGATGGTTAATATTACCATTCAGAAAACTTGGCTACCGGTACCTCATTTGGGAGGTATTATCATTTTTAGGAGTATCTTTTGGACAAAAAACACCTTAAAATAGTTTTCGAATAAGTTATAATACTCTTGGTTTAAATTTTACAATGGCACAGATTTGGCACCTCAGAGGAGCTTTAGATCCCAATTCAGAGAAGCATGGCTACCGGCAACTTGTTTGAAAGTATGAATTGTGTTCAATATTTTTTTTTACCGACAGTACCCTAATATATTTACCTAATGAGTTGTTGTACTTCCGGTTTGAGTGAGTTATTGACAGGTACCGACTTCGCACCTCTCCGATGGTTTTGATTGCAATTATGAGAAACTTGGCTACTGGCAATGTCTTTTCGAGGTTGGATCATGTTTTAGAGTTTCCTTTTGACAGATTGCACTATAACATTCTTACCATATAAATCGCTGTACTTCTGATTTATATTTTTGAACAATAAAATTTTCGTACCACTCCGATGGTTTAGATTTTAATTCTGAGAAGCTTGGCAACTGACAACTTGTTTGCGAGGTTGAATTGTGTTTAAGATTTTCTTTTATTCCGACAACACTCTAAGTTAGTTTCCAAATGAATCACAATACTCCCGACTAGATTTTTTGACCGGAACCATTTTCGCACCGCTCCGGTGGATTATATTACAATTCTGAAAACTTAGCCACAGAAATAAAATTTGGGAGGTATGATCATTTCGAAGGGTTTCTTTTCGACCAAAAATACTTTAAGATAGATAACAAATTAATTGTAATAAGCCCAGTTTGAATATTACACCAGTACAGATATCGCACCTCTACGAAGCTTTAGATCACAATTCCGTGACGCATGGCTACCGACAACTGGTTTGAAAGTATGGATCATGTTTAAGAATTTTTTTATACCGACAGTACTTTAAGATATTTTTCTAATGATTCGTAATTCTCCCAGTTTGTGTGAATTTTTGACCCGTACTGACTTCGGACCTCTCCGATGGTTTTAAATGGAATTATGTGAAGCTATGCTACTGGCAACGTATTTTCGAGGTTGCATCATGTTTTAGAGTGTTCTTTTGATCGACTGGATAATAAGATTGTTAACACATGAATCGCTATACTCCCGATTTATATTTTTGAACGATACAAATTTCGTACCTCTTCGATGGTTTAGATTGTAATTCTGAGAAGCTTGGCTACTTGCAACTCGTTTGCGAGGTTGGATGGTGTTTAGGACTTTCTTTATGACCAAAAACACTCTAAGATAGTTACCAAATGAATCACCATATTCTGGGTTTGAGTTTTTGACTGGTACCATTTTGGCACCTCTCTGATGGTTTATATTAAAATTCTAAAAACATGGCTGCCAGAATCTCGTTTTGGTGATTTTATCATTTTTGAAGAGTCTTTTTGACCATAAATACTTTAAGGTTGTTACCAAATAAATTGTAATACACCCGGTTTGAATTTTACAGCAGTACCGTTTTCGCACCTCTACGAATCTTTAGATTGCAATTTCGGGAAGCATGGCTACCGGCAACGTGTTAAAAACTTGGATCGTGTTTAAGATTTTTTCTACCGATAGTACTCTAAGATATTTACCTAATGAATCGCAATATTCCCGGTTTGAGAGAGTTTTTGACCGGTACTGACTTCGCACCTCTTCGATGGTTTTGATTGCAATAATGAGAAGCTTGGCTATTGGCAACTTATTTTTGAGGTTGGATCGTGATTTGGAGTTTCATTTTGACCGACAGCACTTTAAAATTATTACTAAATGAATCACAATACTCCCGGTTTAAGTTTTTGACTAGTACCATTTCCGCACCTCTCCGATGGTTAATATTACAATTCTGAAAATGTGGCAACCAGAACCTCATTTGGGAGGTAATATCATTTTTAAGAATATTGTTTTGGCAAAAAATACCTTAAAATAGTTACCAAATAAATTGTAATACTTGAGGTTTTAATTTTTCAACTGTACCGATTTCGCAACTCGAAGGTGCTTTAGATCGCATTTCCGAGAAGCATGGCTACCGACAAATTGTTTTAATGTATGGATCGCGTTCAAGATTTTTTTTTACCGACAGTACCCTAAGATATTTACCTATATAATTGCAATACTCCTGATTTGTATAAGTTATTGACCGGTACCGACCTTGTACCTCCCTGATGGTTTCTATTGAAATTATAAGTAACATGGCTTCTAGCAACTTGTTTTTGAGGTTGCATCGTATTTAAGGGTTTCATTTTGACTGACTACACTTTAAAATTGATACTATATGAATTGTTATACACTCGATTTATATATTTGAACGATACCATTATCGTACCTCTCCGATGGTTTAGATTGCAATTCCGTGAAGCTTGGCTACTGGCAACTCGTTTGCGAGGTTGGATCGTGTTTAAGACTTTCTTTTAGATAGAAAACACTGTAAGATAGTAACAAATGAATCGCCATATTCCCGGTTTGAGTTTTTGACTGGTACCATTTTGGCACCTCTCCGATGGTTTATATTGTAATTCTAAAAACTTGGCTGCCGGAATCTCGTTTTGGTAATTTAATCATTTTTAAAGATTCTTTTTGACCATAAATACTTTAAGGTTGGTAGCAAATAAATTGTAATACTCTCGGTTTGAATTTTACACCGGTACCATTTTTGCACCTCTACGAATCTTTAGATTACAATTTCGAGAAGCATGGCTACAAACAACGTGTTCGAAACTTGGATCGTGTTTAAGATTTTTTCTGCCGACAGTACTCTAAGATATTTACCTAATGAATAGCAATATTCCCGGTTTAAGTAAGTTTTTGACCGGTACCGACTTCGCACCTCTCTGATGGTTTTGATTGCAATTATGAGAAGCTTGGCTACTGGAAACTTGTTTTCGAG
The DNA here is from genome assembly GCA_014058105.1 of Kingdonia uniflora. Lineage (NCBI taxonomy): Eukaryota > Viridiplantae > Streptophyta > Magnoliopsida > Ranunculales > Circaeasteraceae > Kingdonia > Kingdonia uniflora. Next base: position 2,947,035 of record JACGCM010000696.1, read on the forward strand.
GTTGGATCGTGTTTTAGAGTTTCATTTTGACCGACTGCACTCTAAGATTGTTACCATATGAATGACTATGCTCCTGATTTATATTATTGAATGATACCAATTTCGTACCTCCCCGATGCATTAGATTTCAATTCCGAGAAGCTTGGCTGCAGGCAACTCGTATACGTGGTTCGATCGTTTTCAAGAGTCACTTTTTGATCGACGAAAAACTAAGATAGTTACCAAAAGAATATCAATACTCTCGGCTTAAGTTTTTCACTGGTACCATTTTCACACCACTCCGTTGGTTATTATTGTAATTCTGAAAATTTAGCTACCGGAACCTCATTAGGAAGGTAATATCATTTTTAAGAATATTTTTTTGACCAAAAATACCCAAAAATAGTTACAAAATAAATTGTATTACTCGAGGTTTGAATTTTTCAACGGTACCAATTTTGCAACTCGAAGAAGCTTTAGATCGCAATTTCGAGAAGCATGGCTACAGAATTTTTTTTATAATGTATGGGTCGCGTTCAAGATTTTATTTTACCGACAAAACCCTAAGATATTTATCTATAGAATTGCAATACTCCTAGACTGTGTAAGTTATTGACCAGTACCGACCTCGTACCTCTCTGATGGTTTTTATTGAAATTATGAGAAATATTGCTACTGGCAACTTGTTTTTGAGGTTGCATCGTATTTTAGAGTTTCATTTCGACTGACTACACTTTAAAATTTATACTATAGGAATCGCTATACACCCGATTTATATTTTTGAACAATACCATTTTTGTACCTCCCCGATAGTTTAGATTGAAATTCTGTGAAGCTTTGCTACTGGCAACTCGTTTGCGAGGTTGATTCGCGTTTAAGAGTTTCTATTTTACCGACAGCACTCTTCGATAGTTAACAAATGAATCACAAAACTCCCAGTTTGAGTTTTTAACCGGTACCATTTTCGCACCTCTCCGATGGTTTATATTATAATTCTGAAAACTTGGTTACAAGAATCTCTATTTCGAGGTATGATCATTTCTAAGAGTTTCTTTTAGACCAAAAATACTTTTAGATAGTTACCAAATAAATTGTAATACTCCCGATTTAAATTTTACACCGGTACAGATTTCGCACCTCTATGAGGCTTTAGATCACAATTCCGAGACGCATGGATACCGACAACGTGTTTGAAAGTATGTATCGTGTTTAAGATTTTTTTTTACCGAGAGTACTTTAAGATATTTTCCTAATGAATCGCAATACTCCCGGTTTAATATGATTTTGATCGGTACAGACTTCCTACCTCTTCGATTGTTTTGATTGCAATTATGAGAAGCTTGGATACTGGAAACTTTTTATCATGGTTGGATCATGTTTTAGAGTTTTATTTTGACCGACCGCACACTAAGATTGTTACCATATGAATCACTATACTCCCGATTTATATTTTTGAATGATACCAATTTCGTACCACCCCGATGCATTAGATTGCAATTCCGAGAAGCTTGGATGCAGGCAACTCGTATGCGAGGTTGGATCGTGTTCAAGAGTTTCTTTTTGACCGACAAAATGCTAAGAAATTTACCAAAAGAATATCAATACTCCCGGTTTATGTTTTTGACTGATACCATTTTTGCACCTCTCTTATGGTTAATATTACCATTCAGAAAATTTTGCCACTGGAACCTCATTTGTGAGGTATTATCATTTTAAAGAGTATCATTTTGAACAAAAACACCTTCAAATAGTTACCAAATAAATTGTAATACTCCAGGTTTGAATTTTACAACGGTACTGATTTCGCAACTCGAAGATGCTTTATATTTCAATTCAAATGAAGCATGGCTACCGACAACTTGATTAAAAGTATGGATCGCGTTCAAGATTATTTTTTACCGACAGTACCCTAAGATATTTACTTATAGAATTGCAATACTTCAGGTTTGAGTAAGTTTTTGACCGGTACTGACCTCGCACTACTCTAATGGCTTTGATTGAAATTACGGGAAGCATAGCTGCTGGCAACTTGTTTTTGAGGTTGCATTGTGTTTTAGAGTTTCATTTCGGCTGACTGCACTTTATAATTGATAGTATATGAATCGCTATACACCCGATTTATATTTTTGAATGATACCATTTTCGTAACTCTCCGATGGCTTAGATTATAATTCTGTGAAGCTTGGCTACTGGCAATTCTTTTGTTAGGCTGAATCATGTTTAAGAGTTTCTTATATACCGACAGCACTCTAAGATAGTTATCAAATGAATCACAAAACTCCCAGTTCTATTTTTTGACAGGTACCATTTTTGCACATCTCTAATGGTTTATATTACAATTCTGAAAAATTGGCTACCGAAATCTCTATTGGGAGGTTTGATCATTTCTAAGAGTTTCTTTAAGACCGAAAATACATTAAGATATTTACCAACTCCCTGTTTAAATTTTACACCGGTACAGATTTCGCACCTCTACGAAGCTTTGGATCACAATTTCGAGACGCATGGCTACCGACAACTTTTTTGAAAGTATGGATCGTGTTTATGAATTTTTTTTATCGAGAGTACTCTAAGATATTTACCTAATGAATCGCAATACTCCCGGTTTGAGTGATTTTTTTACCGGTACCGAATTCGCACCTCTCAAATGGTTTTGATTTCATGTGTGAGAAGCTCGGCTATTGGCAACTTGTTTTCGAGGTTGGATCGTGTTTTAGAGTTTCATTTTGACCGACTGTACTCTAAGATTGTTACCATATGAATCACTATACTCTCGAATTATATTTTTGAAAGATACCAATTTCGTACCTCTCCGATGGTTAATATTACCATTCTAAAAACTTGGCTACCGGAACCTCATTTGGGAGGTATTATCATTTTTAGGAGTATCTTTATGACCAAAAGCACCTTAAAATAGTTAACAAATAAATTGTAATACTCCCAATTTAAATTTTACAACGGTATAGATTTTGAACCTCATAGAAGCTTTAAATCTCAATTCCGAAAACCATGGCTACTGACAACTTGTTTGAAAGTAAGAATCGTGTACAAGATTTTTTTTTACCGACATTACCCTAAGTTATTTACCTAATGAATTGCAATACTCCCGGTTTGAGTGCGTTATTAACAGGTACTGACCCCGCACCTCTTTGATGGATTTGATTAAAATTATGAATATCTTGGCTACTGGCAACTTGTTTTTGAGGTTGAATCGTGTTTTAGAGTTTCATTTTGATCGACTGCACTTTAAGATTGATTCTATATGAATCGTTATACTCCCAATTTATATTTTTAAACGATGCCATTTTTATATCTCTCCGATGGCTTAGATTGCAATATCGAGAAGCTTGGCTACTGACAACTCGTATGCGTGGTTGAATCGCGTTTAAGAGTATATTTTTTACCGACAACACTCAAAGATAGTTACCAAATGAATCATAATATTCCTGGTTTGAGTTTTTGACAGGAACCATTTTGGCACCTCTCCGATGGTTTAAATTATAATTCTAAAAACATGGGTACCAGAATCTCGTTTTGGTGGTTTATTAATTTTTTAGAGATTCTTTTTGACCATAAATACTTTTATGTTGTTACAAAATAAATTGTTATACTCTCGGTTTGAATTTTACACCGGTACCGTTTTCGCACCTCTACGAATCTTTAGATAGCAATTTCGAGAAGCATTGCTACCTACAACATGTTAGAAAGTTGGATCGTGTATAAGATTTTTTTTTACCGACAGTACTCTAAGATATTTACCTAATGAATCGTAATTCTCCTGGTTTGAGTAAATTTTTGACCCGTACTGACTTCGCACCTCTTCGATGGTTTTGATTGCAATTATGTGAAGCTATGAAACTGGCAACTTGTTTTCGAGGTTGCATCCAATTTTCGAGTTTTCTTTTGACCGACTGCACTAAAAGATTGTTACCACATGATTTGTTATACTCTCGATTTATATTTTTGAACGATACCAATTTCATCACTTTTCGATGGTTTAGATTGCAATTCTGAGAAGCTTGGCTACTGGCAACTCGTTTGCGAGGTTGGATCGCGTTTAGGACTTTCTTTTTGACCAAAAACACTCTAAGATACCAAATGAATCGTAATATTCCCGGTATGAGTTTATGACAGGTACCATTTTGGCACCTCTCTGATGGTTTATATTGCAATTCTAAAAACATGGCTACCGGAATCTCGTTTGGGTGGTTTGATCATTTTTAAGAGATTCTTTTTGACCATAAATACTTTAAGGTTGTTACCAAATGAATTGTAATACTCCCAGTTTGAATTTTACACGGTACCATTTTCGCACCTCTACGATTGTTTAGATAGGAATTCTGTGAAGCATGGTTACCGACAAGTTGTTTGAAAGTTTGATCGTGTTTAAGATTTTTTTTTACCAACAGCACTCTAAGATAATTACCTAATAAATCGCAATATTACCGGGGTGAGTGATTTTTAGACCGGTACCGACTACGCACCTCTCCGATGGTTTTGATTGCAAATATGAGAAGCTTGGCTACTGACAACTTGTTTTCGTGGTTGGATCGTGTTTTAGAGTTTCATTTTGACCGACCGCACTCTAAGATTGTTACCATATGAATCACTATACTCCTGATTTATATTTTTGAATGATACCAATTTCGTACCTCCCCGATGCATTAGAGTGCAATTCTGAGAAACTTAGCTCTAGGAAACTCATATGCGAGGTTGGATCGTGATCAAGAGTCTCTTTTTGACCGTCAAAATACTAAGATAGTTCACAAAAGAATATCAATACTACCGGCTTATGTTTTTGATTGGTACCATTTTCGCACCTCTCCGATGGTTAATATTACCTTTCTGAAAATTTGTCTACCGAAACCTCATTTGGGTGGTAATATTATTTTTAAGAATATCTTTATAACCAAAAACACCTTAGAATAGTTACCAAATAAATTGCAATACTCCAGGCTTGAATTTTACAACGGTACCGATTTCGCAACTAGAAGAAGCTTTAGATCGCAATTCTGAGGAGCATGGCTACCGACAAATTGTTTTAATGAATGGATCGCATTCAAGATTTTTTTTTACCGACAGTACCCAAAGATATTTAAGTATAGAATTACAATACTCCTGGTTTGAGTAAGTTATTGACCGGTACCGACCTCGTACCTCCCTGATGGTTTTGATTGAACTTATGAGAAGCATGGCTAATGGCAACTTGTTTTTGAGGTTGCATCATATTTTAGAGTTTCCTTTCAACTGACTACACTTTAAAATTGATACTGTATGAATCGCTATACACCCGTTTTATATTTTTGAACGATACCATTTTCGTACCTCTCCGATGGTTTAGATTTAATTCTGTGAAGCTTGGCTACTGGCAACTCGTTTGTGTGGTTGAATCGTGTTTAAGAGTTTTTTTTACCGACAACATTCTAAGAAACTTAATAAATGAATCACAAAACTCCCGGTTTGAGTTTTTGACCGTTACAACTTTTGCACCTCGCCGATGGTTTATATTACAATTCTGAAAACTTGGCTATCGGAATCTTTATTGGGAGGTATGATCATTTCTAAGAGTTTCTTTCAGGCCGAAAATACTTTAAGATAGTTACCAAACAAATTGTAATACTCCTGGTTTGAATTTTACACCAGTACAGATTTCGCACCATTACAAAGCTTTAGATCAAAATTCCGAGACGCATGGCTACCGATAACTTGTTTGAAAGTATGGATCGTGTTAAAGATTTTTCTTTTACCGAGAGTACTCTTAGATATTTACCTAATTAATCGCAATACTCCCGGTTTGAGTGAGTTTTTGACCATTTCAAAATTCACACCTCTCCAATGGTTTTGATTGCAATTGTGAGAAGCTCGGCTACTGGCCACTTATTTTCGAGATTTGATCATGTTTTAGAGTTTCATTTTGACCGAATGCACTTTAAGATTTTAACCATATGAATCATTATACTCTCGATTTATATTTTTGAATGATACAAATTTCGTACCTCTCTGATGGTTAATATTACCATTCTAAAAACTTGGCTACCGGAACCTCATTTGGGAAGTATTATCATTTTTAGGAGTATCTTTTCTACCAAAAACACCTTTAAATAATTAACGAATAAATTGTAATACTCCCAGTTTGAATTTTCAACGGTACAGATTTCGCACCTCGAAGAAGCTTTAAATCTTAATTCCGAGAAGCATGGCTACCGACAACTTCTTTGAAAGTATTAATACTGTTCAAGATTTTTTTTTACCGACAGTACCCTAAGATATTTACCTAATGAATTGCAATACTCCCGGTTTGAGTGAGTTATTGACAGGTACGGACCTTGAACATCTCAGATGGATTTTAATGAAATTATGTAAAGCTTTGCTACTGGCAACTTGTTTTTGAGGTTGCATCATGTTTTAGAGTTTTATTTAGGCTGACTGCACTTTAAGATCGATACTATATGAATTGTTATACTCCTAATTTATATTTTTGAACGATGCCACTTTCGTACCTCTCCGATGGTTTAAATTAAAATTCCGGGAAGCTTGGCTACTGACAAGTCGTTTGCGAGGTTGAATCATGTGTAAGATCTTCTTTTTTACCGACAGCACTCTAAGATAGTTGCCAAATGCATCACAATACTCCCAATTTGAGTTTTTGACCAGTACCATTTTCGCACCTCTCCGATGGTTTATATTACATTTTTGAGAACTTAGCTACCGAAATCCCATTTGGGAGCTATGATCATTTCTAAGAGTTTTTTTCAGACCGAAAATTCTTAAAGATAGTTAAGAAATTAATTGTAATAATCCTAGTTTGAATTTTACACCGGTATAGATTTCCCACCTCTAAGAAGCTTTAGATCACAATTCCGCGACGCATGGCTACCGACAACATGTTTGAAAGTATGAATCGTGTTTAAGTATTTTTTTATACCGACAGTACTTTAAGATATTTACCTAATGATTCGTAATTCTTGGGGTTTGTGTGAATTTTTGACCCGTACTTACTTGGCACCTCTCTAATTGTTTTGATTTCAATTATGCGAAGCTATGCTACTGGAAACATGTTTTCGAGGTTGGATCGGGTTTTAGAGTTTCATTTTGACCGACTGCACACTAAGATTATTACGAAATGAATCACTATACTCCCGATTTATATTTTTGAATTATACCAATTTCGCACCTCCCCGATACATTAGATTGCAATTCCGAGAAGCTTGGCTGCAGGCAACTAGTATGCAATGTTGGATCGTGTTCAACAGTATTCTTTTGACCGACAAATTAATAAGATAGTTACCAAAAGAATATCAATAATCCCGGTTTAAGCTTTTGGCAGGTACCATTTTCACACCTCTCCGATGGTTAATATTACCATTCTAAAAATTTGGCTACAGGAACCTCATTTCGTAGGTATTATCATTTTTAAGAGTATCTTTTTGACAAAAAACACCTTAAAATCGTTACCAAATAAATTGTAATACTCCAGGTTTGAATTTTACAACGGTACCGATTTTGCAACTTGAAGAAGCTTCAGATCGCAATTCCGAGAAGCATGGCAACCGACAACTTCTTTAAAAGTATTGATCATATTCAAGATTTTGTTTTACCGACAGTACCCTAAGATATTTACTTATAGAATTGCAATATTCCTGGTTTGAATAAGTTATTGACCGGTACTGACCTCGCACCTCTATGATGGTTTTGATTAAAATTATGAGAAGCATGGCTACTGGCAACTTGTTTTTGAGGTTGCATCATGTTTTAGAGTTTCATTTCGACCGACTGCACTTTAAAATTGATACTATGTGAATCATTATACACCCGATTTATATTTTTGAACGATACCATTTTTGCACCTCTCTGATGGTTTAGATTGTAATTTGGTAAAGCTTGGCTACTGGCGACTCGTTTGCGAGGCTGAATCGTGTTTAAGAATTTCCTTTTTACCGACAACACTCTAAGATAGTTAACAAATGAATCACAAAACTCCCGGTTTAAGTTTTTGAGCAGTACCATTTTCGCACCTCTCCGATTGTTTATATTACAATTCTTAAAATTTGGTTGCCGAAATCTCTATTTGGAGGTATGATCATTTGTAAGGGATTCTTTTAGACCAAAAATACTTTTAGATAGTTACCAAATAAATTATATTACTACCAGTTTGAATTTTAAACCGGTACAGATTTCGTACCTCTACGAAGCTTTAGATCACAATTCCGAGACGCATGGCAACCGACAACTTGTTTGAAAGTAAGGATTGTGTTTATGATTTATTTTTTGCCGAGAGTACTCTAAGATAATTACCTAATGAATTGCAATGCTCCCGATTTGAGGGAGTTTTTGACCGGTACCGAATTCGCACCTCTCCAATGGTTTTGATTGCAATTGTGAGAAGCTCGGCTACTGGCAACTTGTTTTTGTGGTTGGATCGTGTTTAAGAGTTTCATTATGTCCGACTGCACTCTATGATAGTTACCTTATGAATTGCCTCGATTTATATTTTTGAATGATACTAATTTTGTACCTCTCCGATGGATTAGATTGCAATTCCGAGAAGCATCGCTGCAAGAAAATTGTTTTGCGTGGTTGGATCGTGTTTAAGATTTTTTTTTTGACCGATAGCACTCTAAGATAGTTACCAAAAGAATCTCAATACTCCCGGTTGGAGTTTTTGATTGGTATCATTTTGGTACCTCTCTGATGGTTAATATTACCATTCTGAAAACTTGGCTACCGGAACCTCATTTGGGAGGCATTATCATTTTTAAAAGTATCTTTTTGACCAAAAACTCCATAAAATGGTTACCAAATAAAGTGTAATACGCTCGGTAATAATTTTACAACGGTACCGATTTCGCACCTCGAGGATGCTTTAGATCGCAATTCCGAGAAGCATGGCTACCGACAACTTTTATGTAAGTATGGATCGTGTTCATGTTTTTTTTTACATACTCTGAGATATTTACCTAATGAATCTTAATACTCCTGGTTTGACTGAGTTATTGACCGGTACTAACCTCACTCCTCTCCGATGATTTTGATTGAAATTGGGAGAAGCTTGGCTACTGGAAACTTGTTTTTGTGGATGCATCGTGATTTAGAGTTTCATTTTGACCAACTACACTTTAAGATTTATACTATAAGAATCGCTATACTCCCGATTTATATTTTTGAATGATACCATTTTCGTATATCTCCGATAGTTTTTTAACGCCCCAAAATCACTGTTTGGAAAGGTAAGCCAAATATCGTGATTCTGGCATGCCAGTAATCTCTGGAGCGACCAAGCCATAAAGAATATATGCTAGGTCATTCAATAGCAATAATCATCAGAGTAAAAAGAAACAATAAGTGTAAGCAATAGACATATATATACATCTTAAAACTAAAAACCGATATAATGTCCTGATTATTTACAACGACAATGTACAAAGTCAAAAATATCATACCTGAGTACTAAGACTAGGACTGATCTGCAACTGCTTGGCAGGTACTAAGCTCAACTGGAGTCCTCAGGAAACAAGCTAATCAACCTCTGAAATGTTTTCAATAGCGAGAGTGAGCAAAACCAGGGCTCACTGAATCCTAACAAGACTAAACAATCTACTAATAGAGCTACTGCCAAAAAGAGAGAGAGATGAATGATATGAATAATCTAAAGTATAATATAACTATAGAGTAACTATTTCTAATACAGATTCAAAGAACCACACTACTTCCAGCTAACATCATCTAAATACCCAAAGTTGTCAAGAGAAGAAGAAATGCAGAGATAGGGAATAAGAGAAGAAGAATAGAATGAAGGATTTGGAATAGAGTTATGAGGAAGTGAGAATATGCAGAATGTAATGATGAAATGCTATGCAGATATGATAAAGTAGGTTAATCCCATACCAATCCCACCACAAGAATGATTAACGTTAAGAAATATCGGTTGACCGACCGCTAGCGTGATACATTAAGAAAGACATTGCTTAGATATATTTGGTTCGATTTGGTCTGGCTCGACCAGGCCAAGGATATTCTACTTGATCAAAGTGTTATGGGTTTTTCAACCCACGGAGCCAACGTCCGAACTCTATTTGTAATCTAGAGGTGTTTCAACATCCACCGACGAGATGGGTTTCCGGAAAACTATCTCATACCATCCCATAATACTCCATAGGGTGCTCAGGTATGATAGTATCTGTCCCAAACTCGCCCACTCTATTTCAACCCGGTTTGGGAATCCTAATAACCCTCGGGGGTTAGACGATCTGGAGCTACGTATCTAATCTCGTTAAGCAAAGGAGTTATGATAAGATTCACATGATCTACAGATGCAACTGATCTTCAAGATGAACAACCTACAACCGTAAACCCAGCAAGCACACCTAGGATGACCACTGGCCTAAGAGCGGGGTTAACGATCCTAAACAAAATGAACAGTGACTCTGTCGCACATCTATACGTAGAAGAATCCCGACAAACCAGTCACACAAATCCTGATGAACCATGACCAAATCCGTCTCACATCAAACATATAAACCGTTACCAAAACCCGGCCACTAAGCAGAAATATCACTCTCTAATATACTTGACTGAATCAAGACCAACTACCCAAATCAACAAGAATCCAAAAAATATTAGAAGTCTAGGACTGCACCCGTCCAAGCCAAGTTGAACTAATATGATTAACAGATAGATAATCAACTACCCTGAATATCACTAAGGTAATTATAGTTAAAATACATGCACCTCTCTAACCAATTGTTTCTCTAAAATAACATCAAGTGAACTAGTAGAATAATTTAGTAAAGAAGGGAACTCGCCTGATATGGGGTAACAAAGAATCTGGCCACGTAAAGTCAGGGCATCCAAACAACCCACAAGTTCAATGATCAACACCAATCAGGTCCAACAAGCAAGCCAGAACAATCACTACCCTGCATGCGACAATTACGATCAAGAATTTAACAAAACCCCCAAATTCACCAAATCCTAAAATCACCAATAGCAGCCAACGCTGAAATTTAAGCATCTACTAGGGAGAGAATAGAGAGAACTACTCACCGGAAGGAAGAACGGCCAATACTCGGCGAAGAGCAGAGACCAATCACGAACAAAGCCGGAATTCATCCAAATATCAGAACCAGGAGTAACCAGAGTGATAATCCAACCACAAAATACCTGATAGAGCAAGGGAAGGTGATCAATTTGAAGAATATTAGGTTAGGGTTCAGTTGGTGGACGGTCGGGTGGGAAAGAGAGTGAAAATGAAATTATGAGGACGGTTCGGTATATAAAGAAAACTACAGGTCATTCGAACGACTAAAGAACCCGTTCGAACGACTCAGTTGTTAAAGCAAAAAATTCTAGTGGAGTGATCGACTCGCTTGAACGGCAGAGGACATCCAATGAACAAAACGTCCAGAAGACAAGTCTGATTCGTTCGAACGACTAAAGAACTCGTTCGAATGACAGCTGGGAATATCTGACATTAAAGAGGAAAACCAAACACCGGTCTCCTGAAGCTACACACCTCTTCCTCCTCTCATCCCAGAGGGAAAACCACAACCCATAAGCAACCCAGCAATAGGTAAAAGCTACAACTACTGATAACAAGAATTTCAGAGTGCTATAAGAAGCAAATGAGAGATATGAATGCGGATAAGAGATTAAGAATAAAATAATTTTACAGGACCTTACAGGTTTAGATTGTAATTCCGAGAAACTTTGATACGGACAACTCGTTTGTGCGGTTGAATCGTGTTTAAGAGTTTCTTTTTTGCCGACAGCACTCTAAAATAATTACCAAATGAATCACAATACTCCTGGTTTGAGTTTTTGACCGATACCATTTTCGCAACTCTCCGATGGTTTATATTGCAATTCGAAAAACTTTGCTACCGGAGTCTCTATTAGGACGTATGATCATTTCTAAGAGTTTCTTCTAAACCGAAAATACTTTAAGAAATTTACCAAATAAATTGTAATAATCCCGGTGTGAATTTTATACTGGTATAGATTTTGCACCTCAACGAAGGTTTTGATCACAATTCTGAGATGCATGGCTACCGACAACATATTTGAAACTATGGATCATGTTTAAGATTTTATTTTAATTGACAGTAATTTAAGATATTATCCAAATGAATCGCAATTTTCCCCGTTTGAGTAAATTTTTTACCAGAACTGACTTCGAACCTCTCCGATGGTTTTGATTGAAATTATGTGAAGCTTGGCAACTGGAAACTTATTTTCGAGGTTGGATCATGATTTAGAGTTTCAATTTTACCTACTGCACTCTAAGATTTTTACCATATGAATCGTTATACTCCCGATTTATATTTTTGAACGATACAAATTTCGTACCTCTCCGATGGTTTATACTGTAATTCCATGAAACATAGTTACAGGAAACTCGTTTGCGAGTTTGGATCACATTTAAGACTTTCTTTTAGACCAAAAGCACTCTAAGATAGTTACCAAATGAATCGTAATACTACTAGTTTGTGTTTTTGACCGGTACTATTTTCGTACCTCTCCGATGGTTTATATTACAATTCTGAAAGCATTACTACCTGAATCTCGTATGGGTAGTTTGATCATTTTTAATAGATTCTTTATGACCATAAATACTTTAAGATAGTTACCAAATAAATTGTAATACGCCCAGTTTGAATTTTACACCTGTACCGATTTCTTACCTCTACGTAACTTTTGATCGTAATTCAGTGAAGCATGGCTACCAACAACTTGTTTGAAAGTATGGATCTTGCATAAGATTTATTTTTTACCGATAGTACTCTAAGATATTTACCTAATGAATCGCAATACTCCCACTTTGAGTAAGTTTTTAACCGGAACAGACTTCGCACCTTTCCGCTGGTTTTGATAGCAATTATGTGAAGCTTGGCTACTGGCAACTTGTTTTCGTGTTTGGATCGGGTTTAAGAGATTTCTTTAGACCGAATGAACTCTAATATTGTAACCATTTAAATTGTTATACTCCCTATTTATATTTTTAAGCAATACGAATTTTGTACCTTTCCGATGGTGTAGATTGAAATTCAAGGAAGCTTGGTTACTGGCAACTCGTTTGTGAGGTTGGATCATGTTTAAGAGTTTCTTTTTGACCGACAACAATCTAAGATAGTTACCAAATGAACCGTAATACTACCGGTTTGTGTTTTTGACCGGTACCATTATCGTACCTCTCCGATGGTTTATATTACAATTCTGAAAACTTTAAGATAGTTACCAAATAAATTGTAATACTCCCGGTTTGAATCTCGTTTGGGCGGTTTGATCATTTTTAAGTGATTATTTATAATCATAAAAACTTTAAGATAGTTACCAAATAAATTGTAATACTCCCGGTTTGAATTTTCCACCGATACCGATTTCGTACCTCTACCAAATTTTTTATCGCAATTCAGTGAAGCATGGCTACCGACAACTTGTTTGAAAGTATGTATCGTGCTTAAGATTAATTTTTTATCGATAGTACAAAAATATATTTACCTAATGAATCACAACACTCCTGGCTTGAGTGAGTTTTTTAGCGGTACCAACTTCGCACCCCTCTGATAGTTTTGATTGCAATTATGAGAAGCTTGGCTACTAGCAACTTGTTTTCGAGGTTGGATCATGTTTTAGAGTTTCCTTTAGACCAACTACACTCTATGATTATTACCATATGAATCGCTATACTCCCAATTTATATTTTTGAAGGATTCCAATATCGTACCTCCACAATGGATTAGATTTTAATTCTGAGATGCTTGGCTGCAGGCAACTCGTTTACGAGGTTGGATCACGTTTAAAAGTTTATTTTTTACCAATAACACTCCAAGATAGTTACCAAAAGAATCACAATATTTCCGGTTTGATTTTTTGATAGGTACCATTTTTTGTACCTCCCCGATGATTTATATTTCAATTCGAAAAACTTGGCTACCAGAATCTCATTATGGAGGTATGATAATTTCTAAGAGTTACTTTTTGACCGAAAATATTTTAGATAGTTACCCAATAAATTATAATACTCCCAATTTTATTTTTACACCAGTACAGAATTCGTACCTCTACGAAGCTTTATCACAATTCCGAGACGCATGGCTGCCGACAAGTTGTTTGAAAGTATGGATCATATTTTAATTTTTTTTTTACCGGCAGTACTTTAAGATATTTACCTAATGAATTGCAATTCTCCCGATTTGAGTATATTTTTGACGTGTACCGACTTCGCACCTCTCTGAATGTTTTGATTACATTTATGAGAAGCTTGGCTACTGGTAACTTGTTTTCGAGGATGAATCATCTTTTAGAGTATCCTTTGACAGAGTACGCTATAGGATTGTTACTATATGAATTATTATACTCCCGATTTATATTTTAAAACGATCCCAATTTTGTACCTCTCTGATGGTTTAGATTGCAATTTCGGGAAGCTTGGCAAATGGAAACTCGTTTGCAAGGCTAGATGATGTTTAAGACTTTCATTTTGACCAAAAATACTCAAAGATAGTTACCAAATGAATCGCTATACTCCCAATTTAAGTTTTAGACCGGTACCATTTTCGCACCTCTGCGATGGCTTAAATTACAATTTCGAAAGCTTGGCTACTGGAATCTCTATTTGGAGGTATGATCATTTCTAAGAACTTCTTATCGGCAGAAAATACTTTAAGATAGTGACCAAATAAATTATAATACTTCCAGTTTGAATTTTATGCCGGTAATGATTTTGCACCTCCACGAAGCTTTAGATCATAATTCTGAGACGCATGGCTACTGACAACTTGTTTAAAAGTATGGATCGCGTTTAAGATTTTTTTTTTACCGACAATACTTTAAGATATTTACCAAATGAATTGCAATTCTCCCGGTTTGTATAAATTTTTGACCGGTACTGACTTCACACCTCTCCGATGGATTTGATTGCAATTATGTGAAGCTTGGCAATTGGCAACTTATTTTTGAGGTTGGATCATGTTTTAGAGTTTAATTTTTACTGACTGCACTCTAAGAATTTTACCATATGAATCGTTAAACTCCCGATTTATATTTTTGAACAATAACCATTTCGAACTTCACTGATGGTTTAGACTGCAATTCCGAGAAGCTTGGCTACTGGCTACTTATTTACGAGGTTGGATCGTGTTTAAGACTTTATTTTTTGACCAAAAGTACTCTAAGATAGTTACCAAATGAATCGCAATACTACAGGTTTGAGTTTTTGACCGGTACCATTTTCGCACCTCTCCGATGGTTTATATAACAATTCTAAAAACTTTGCTACCGGAATCTCATTTGGGTTTGAACATAAATACTTTAAGATAGTTACCAAATAAATCATAATACTCCCGGTATGAATTTTACACTGGTATCGATTTTGTACCTCTACGTAACTTTTAATCGCAATTCAAAGAAGCATGGCTACCGACAACTTATTTGAAAGTATGGATCGTGATTAAGATTTTTTTTAACTGATAGTACTCTAAGACATTTACCAAATGAATCACATTAGTCCCGGTTTGAGTGAGTTTTTGACCGGTACCAATTTCGCACACCTGCGATAGTTTTGATTGCAATTATGTAAAGCTTAGCTACTGGCAACTTGTTTTCGAGGTTGGATTTTGAGTTTCCTTTAGACCGATTGCACTCTAAGATTGTTACCATATGAATCATTATACTCTGGATTTATATTTTTGAACGATTCCAATATCTTATCTCCCTGTTTGTCTTGAATTCAATTTTGTGAAGCTTGGCTACAGGCAACTCGTTTGTGAGGTTGGATCATATTTAAGAGCTTATTTTATACTGATAATACTCTAAGATAGTTACCAAATGAATCACAATATTCCCGATTTGAGTTTTTTACAGGTCATTTTTTGTACCTCTACGATGGTTTATATTGCAATTTTATATTCTTGGCTACCGGAATCACATTCTGGTGGTAAGATCATTTCAAAGAGTTTCTTTATGACTGAAAATACTTTAAGATAGTTACCAATTAAATTTCAATACTCCCGGTTTTAATTTTACACTGGTACCGATATCACACCTCTAAGATGCTTTAGATCAAAATTCTGGAAATCCTGGCTACCGACAACTTGTTTGAAATTATGGATTGCGCTTAAGATTTTTTATTTTTACCGACAGTACTCTTAGATATTTACCTAATGAATCGCAATACTCCCAGTTTAAGTGAGTTTTTGACCTATATTGACCTAGCACCGCGCCGATGGTTTTGATTATAATTATGAGAAGCTTGGCTACTGGTAACTTGTATTTATGTTTACATCATGCTTTAGAGTTTCATTTTTACCAACTGTTCATTAAGATTGATACTCTATACTCCCGATTTAAATTTTTGAACGATACTTATTTCGTACCTTTCTGATGGTTTAAATTGCAATTCCGAGAAGCTTGGCTACTGGCAAATCATTTGTGTTGTTGGATCGTGTTTAAGAGTTTCTTTTAGACCGACAATACTCTAAGATCCTTGCCAAATGAATCGTAATACTCCCAGTTTTAGTGTTTGACCGACACCAATTTTGTACCTCTCCGATGGTTTATATTACAATTCTGAAGACTTGGCTACCAAAATCTCGTTTGGGATGTTTGATATGGTTTAATAGTTCCTTTTTGACCTAAAATACTTTAAGATAGCTACCAAATAAATTGTAATACTCCCGGTCTAAATTTTACACCGGTACCAATTTCGCACCTCTGAGAAGCTTTAGATCGTAATTACGAGAAGCATGGCCACCAGTAATACTCCCGATTTGAGTTGTTGACCGGTACAATTTTTGTACCTCTCCGATAATTTATAGTACAATTATGAAAACTTGGCTACCGGAACCTCATTTCGGAGGTATGATCATTTTTAAGAGTTTCTTTTTGAGCAAAAGCACCTTAAGATAGTTAACAAATAAATTGTAATACTCCCAATTTAAATTTTGCACCGGTACTGATTTTGCACCTCGACCAGGCTTTTGATCACAATTCTGAGAAGCAAGGCTACTGACAAGTTGTTTGAAATTATAGATCGTGTTTAAGATTTATTTTTTATCGATAGTACCCTAAGATATTTACCTAATGAATCGTAATATTCCTGGCTTGAGTGTATTTTTGACCAGTTTTGACCTCGCACCTATCCGATGGTTTTTATTGCAATTATGCGAAGCTTTGATACTGGAAACTTGTTTTTGAGGTTGCATCGTGTTTTAAAGTTTTAATTTGACCGACTGTACTTTAAGATTGATAATTTATGAATCGCTATTCACCCGATTTATATTTTTGAACGATACCAATTTCGTACCTCTCCGATGGCTTAGATTGCAATTCAGAGAAGTTTAGCTACTGGCAACTCGTTTGCAAGTTTGGAACGTTTTTAGGAGTTTCTTTTTGACCGACAACACTCTAAGATAGTTAACAAATGAATTGTAATACTCTCGTCTTATGTTTTTGAGCGGTACCATTTTCGTACCTCTCAGATAGTTTATATTACAATTCTAAAAACTTGGCTGCCGGAATATCGTTAGGGATGTTTGATAATTTTTTAGAATTTCTTTTGACCGAAAGAACTTTGAAATAGTTACCAAATAAATCGTACTGCTCCCGGTTTGAATTTTACAGCGGTACCAATTTCTTATCTCAGCGAAACTTTAGATCGCAATTCCGAGAAGCATTGCTACCGATAACTTGTATAAAAGTATAGGTCGTGTTTAAGATTTTTTTTTTATGACAGTTATGTAAGATATTTATCTAGTGTATCACAATACTTCCAGTTTGAGTGAGTTTTTGACCGGAACTGACTTCGCGCCTCTTCGATGGTTTTGATAACAATTAAGAAAAACTTGGCTACTGACAACTTGTTTTTGAGGATGGATCATGTTTAAGAGTTTCCTTTTGACCGACTGCACCCTAAGATTGTTACCATATGCATCGCTATGCTCCCAATTTATATTTTTGAACGATACCAATATCATGCCTATCCGATGGCTTTGATTGCACTTCCGAAAAGCTCGGCTACAGGAAACTCATTTACGAGGTTGGATCGTGATAAAGATTTTCTTTTTGACCGGCAACACTCGATGATAGTTACCAAATGAATCACAATACTCACAGTTTGATTTTTCGACCAGTACCATTTTCGTACCGATCCGATGGTTTAAATTTCAATTCTGAAAACTTGTCTACAGGAATCTCTTTTGTGTAGTTTGATCATGTTTTAGAGTTTCTTTATGACCAAAATAACTTTAAGATAGTCACCTTATTTATTGCTATACTCCCAGTTTGAGTTTTGCACCTGTTCCGATTTCGCACCTCTACGAAAGTTTTGAGTGCAATTCCGAGAAGCATGGCTACCGATAAGTTGTTTGAAAGTATGGATCGTGTTTAAGTTTTTTTTTTTACCGATAGTACCCCAAGATATTTACCTAATGAATCGCAATACTCTCGGTTGGAGTGTGTTTTTGACCAGTACTGACCTCGCACCTATCCGATGGTTTTGATTGTAATTATGAGAAGCTTTGATACTGGAAACTTGCTTTTGAGGTTTCATCATGTTTTAGAGTTTCATTTTGACTTACTGCACATTAAGATTGATAATTTATGAATCGCTTTATTCTCGATTTATATTTTTGAACAATACCAATTTCGTACTACTCTGATGGTTTAGATTGTAATACAGAGAAGCTTGGCAACTTACAAATCCTTTGCGAGTTTGGAACGGGTTTCGGAGTTTCTTTTTAACTGACAACACTCGAAGATAGTTACCAAATGAATCGTAATACTCCCGGCTTGTGTTTTTGAGCGGCATAATTTTTGTACCTCTTAGATAGTTTATATTACAATTCTAAAAACTTGGCTGTCAGAATCTCGTTTAGGACGTTTGATAATTTTTAAGAGTTTCTTTTCGACAGAAAGAATTTTAAGATAGTTACCAAATAAATCGTAATACTCCCAGTTTGAATTTTACCGCAGTACCGATTTATTAGCTCTACGAAGCTTTAGATCGTAATTCCGAGAAGCATAGCTACCGACAACTTGTTTAAAAGTATAGATCGTATTTAAGATTTCATTTTTACCGACAGTAATTTAAGATATTTATCTAATGAATCATAATACTCCCAGTTTGAGTGAGTTTTTGTCCAGTACAGACTTCGCGCATCTCCGATGATTTTGATTACAATTATGAGAAACTTGGCTACTGATAACTTGTTTTCGAGGATGGGCCGTGCTTTTGAGTTTCCCTTTGACCGACTGCACTCTAAGATTGTTACCATATGAATCGATATACTCCCGATTTATATTTTTTAGCGATACCAATATCGCAGATCTCCGAAGGTTTAGATTACACTCCCGAGAAGCTTGGTTACAGGAAACTTGTTTACAAGGTTGGATCACATTAAAGATTTTATTTTTGACCAACAGCACTCGATGATAGTCACCAAATGAATCACAATACTCCCAGTTTTAGTTGTCGGCCAGTACCATTTTCGCACCTATCCAATGGATAAAATTTTAATTCTGATAACTTGTCTACCGGAATCTCGTTTGAGCAGTTTGATCATGTTTAAGAGTTTTTTTCTGACCGAAAACACATTAAGATAGTTACCAAATAAATTGTAATATTCCCGGTTTGAATTTTGCACCGGTACCGATTTCGCACATCTACGAAAGTTCAGATCGCAATTTCGAGAAGCATGGCTACCGACAACTTGTTTGAAAGTACGGATTGTGTTTAAGATTTTTTTTTTACCGACAGTACTTTAATATATTTACCTAATGAATTGCAATACTCCCGGCATGAGTGATTTTTTGACCGGCACCGACATCGCACCTCTCCGATGGTTTTGATTGCTATTATGTGAAGCTTGGCTATTGGCAGCTTGTTTTTGAGGTTGAATCATGTTTTAGAGTTTTCTTTTGGCCGACATCACTCTATGATTGTTACCATATGAATTTCAATACTAACGATTTATATTTTTTAATGATACCAATTTTGTGCCTCTACAATGCATTAAATTGTAATTCTGAGAAGCTTCGCTGCTGGAAACTCGTTTGCATGGTTGGACCGTGTTTAAGAGTTTCTTTTAGACCGACAATACTTTAAGATAGTAACCAAGGGAATTGCAATACTCCCGGTATGAGTTGTTTGTCGGTACCATTTTCGCACCTCTTCGATGATTTATAGTACAATTAAAAAAACTTGGCTACCGGAACCTCATTTGGGTGGTATGATATTTTTTATGAGTTTCTTTTATAGCGAAAACACCTTAAGATAGATACCAAATAAATTGCAATACACCCGGTTTGAATTTAACACCGGTACCAATATCGTACCTCGACGAGGCTTAGATCGTAATTTCGAGAATCATGGCTACCGTCAAGTTATTTGAAAGTATGGATCGTGTTTAAGATTTTTTTTTTACCGACAGTACCCTATGATATTTTTCTAATGAATCGTAATACTCCCGGTTTGAGTGCATTTTTGACCAGTACTGACCTCGCACCTATCCGATGGTTTCGATTGTAATTATGAGAAGCTTTGATACTTGAAATTTGTTTTTGAGGTTGCATCGTGTTTTAGAGTTTCAGTTTGACTTACTGCACTTTAAGATTGATAATTTATGAATCGCTATACTCCCGATTTATATTTTTGAACGATACCAATTTCGTACCTCTCCGATGGTTTAGATTGCAATTCCGCGAAGCTTCGGTACTGACGACTCGTTTGTGAGGTTTGATCGTGTTTAAGAGTTTCTTTTTGACCAACAACACTCTAAGATAGTTTCCAAGTGAATCATATTACTCTCGGCTTGTGTTTTAGAGCGGTACCATTTTCGCACCTCTCCGATTGTTTATATTACAATTCTAAAAACTTGGCTGCCGAAATCTCGTTTGGGAGGTTTGATATTTTTTTAGAGTTTCTTTTTGGCCGCAAGAACTTTAAGATTGTTAACAAATAAATCGTAATACTCCCGATTTGAATTTTAGCTCGGTGCCGATTTCTTACCTCAACGAAGCTTTAGATCGCAATTCAGAGAAGCATAGCTACTGACAACTTGTTTAAAAGTATAGATCGCGTTTAAGATTATTATTTTACCGATTGTAATTTAAGATATTTATCTAATGAATCACATTACTCCCAATTTGAGTGAGTTTTTGACCGGTACCGACTTCGCGCCTATCCGATGGTTTTGATCACATTATGATAAACTTTGCTACTGACAACTTGTTTTCGAGGATGGATCGTGTTTTAGGGCTTCCTTTTGACCGACTGTACTCTAAGATTGTTACCATATGTATTGTTATACTCTTGATTTATATTTTTGAATGATATCAATATCGTACCTCTCCGATGGCTTAGATTGCACTTCCGAAAAGCTCGCTGCAGGCAACTCGTTTGTGAGGTTGGATCGTGTTAAAGACTTTCTTTTTGACCGGCAACACACAAAGATAGTTACCAAATGAATCACAATATCTCTGTTTGAGTTTTTGACCAGTACCATTTTCGCACCGATCCGTTGGTTTAAATTTCAATTTTGGAAACATATCTACTGGAATCTCGTTTGGGATTTTTGATCATGTTTAAGAATTTTTTTTGACCAAAATTTTTTTAAGATAGTTAGCAAATAAATTGTAATATTTCCCGTTGGAATTTTGCACCAATACCGATTTTGAACCTCTACGAAACTTTAGATCACAATTCTGAGAAGCATGGCTACCGAAAACTTGTTTGAAAGTATGGATTATGTTTAAGATTTATTTTTTTCGGCAGTTCTTTAAGATATTTACCCAATGAATTGCAATACTTCCGGCTTGAGTGAGTTTTTGACCGGCACCGATTTCGCACCTCTTATGAGAATCTTGGCTCCTGGCAACTTGTTTTTAAGGTTGGATCATGTTTTAGAGTTTTCTTTTGACTGATATCACTCTAAGATTGTTACTTTAGGGAACTAACTCCATTCGGACGGGGAGTCGGCTCTTACAAAGTAAACTCAATCCTCAACCAGTGGGAACAAGCAATTTGTCAATGATAGGATAACACTAAAGGCAAATGCTTGCATAGAGGCCCGAATTTGACTCTCTACTATCTCTAATGAGGATTTTTATGATAGATTATATTACTGAAGAGTAAATTAAAGGGTTCGAGTACAGGTTTTATGGGTGGTCAAAGGTAAAGATGCAAAGACCGGATGAGATCTCTCCAACCCCTGTGTTATTTCCCCTCACCTCTATTTATAGAACCATAGGGAGCAGACTCACTAGGCGTAGGTCCAGTTTTTATCATTATGTTGTCAGAAAATCTCGGCGAGTGACGGACGCTGGACTTTTAGGTACTGTTACTGCTGCATTTATTGGTAATGGCTCTGAACGGCGTGGTGGTTAGGCTTGTCACTGTAGATGCATAGGCCAATCAATGCGTTGTCTTTTCTAATGAGGTAGTTGTCTGTCTTATCTTGCTTCGACAGCGTGATAGTGTGGTTGAAGGATATCTGCTGCTGGGACGCTAATTCATTCTTGATGTTTTGTCCGGTATGCTGGCTGTCTGTCTTATCATACTTCGACCACCTATAGATATGGTTGGAGGATGTCAGCTGTAATGTACTGATCCATTTTCGAAGTTCTGTCTGGTGTCTAAGGTTGGTCTCTGGGGGATCTCTGAGGACCCTTGTTCAGGGGTTGAGAGGGCATCGATATATTTGAGTAGGCTATGAAGTGGGCTTCGAATTTCTGTTCGAAGGCTACGAGTAGGCTACTACATTCACCCCCTCTCAGGGAAGGTCTCGAAGCCAGGTGGAGAGGTGTTTGCTGAGAAAACTGTTCAGTCTCAAAATCTGGGCGGTTTGACTGTCTTGTTTTCCAAGAAATTAGTAAAAAGGGGTTTATAAGGGATACAATTGGTTATAGGGTAATAAATACATTGATGCTTATAAATATGGGCTATTGTGGAGGTACGCTGAATCTTCTTTTATCTGCAATAGTCTTCTGCTCTGTTCCCCATATTCTTAACATTTGGTTGGATACCACGCTGAGCACACATTACCAGAAAAGGATGGGGTTTGCTCAGGACCGTCGAGTGGGGCGAAAAATGGTAGAACTGCACGTGAAGTTTTTTGGCCAACATGACCTGTCCTGGGATATGCCGGACCTTGTGGAAGCAGGGCCTGAGGAGTTCTTCAATGGTGACCCATATTCTTATCTTTGGAAACAGTTGAGGTATCAATTTACGACTGCCGAACGACATTATTTCCTTCTGATGGCGCTGGCTGAAAGTCTCATTTTTGCTAAGGAGATCATCGAGGAGCAAAATGTGGCGAACGGGGCTGGTCCTTCTGATAGTAGGACTTCAAGTTGAGGGGGGAATGTTTCGAGTTTTTGTTTTGCTATGTTTGGAAGGGGTTGTTTTTGCTATTTAGGGTTGATAGTAAAAATGTAGTTTGTCTGTTGAATTTACTATTTGGAATGGGCAGAGAATTTTCTCCGTACTTAGATTGCTATGTCTGATTGATATTGTAGACGAATATAAGCGAATACTCTTATAGGAAAGAGGTACAGTGATGAGCTCGAAGGTAACGATGAACGAGGGTTAGAGTTATCTTGTTATGATGGTCAGAATTAATTATAGTCGATGGTATAATGAGATGCTGCTTTGGAATAATCGATGGTTATGATGGTCGAATGTTCGATGTGGGTGATGTGCTCGAATGGAGGTCCTCGGGAATGTGGTTTGAATGCATGCACCATTGAATTAGTTACGTCTAGGAAGTTGGAGAGGTTACATGTTGACATTTCGAGGTTGGAAATGAAAGGTTGTCATTAATTTGGTTACGGAAGAGGGAAAGTTGTGGTGGGTTTACAAGTATTGAAGGAACTGTTGTAGAGATTACTTCTCACCTTTCTGCATGTTTTTCTTATTGTTCTTCTTTGTTGCTCGTATTGAAATGGCGGCAGATATTCCCGTTCAAGAGGACCCGGCTACTGCGAGAGTTAAGCGCATACGGGAGGCCTTGCTGGAGCTGCGACGACAGTTTGGCCTGGAAGAGGACATTGACGCAGAAATGCCAAATATTTTTGAGGTGGAACCCGGAGCTCCAATTCTTGAGATGCCTTTCGCATACTGGTGGGGGATACTGCAGATAATGGGGCCATTCCCTGGTCATCGTATCTTTCACCTCGAGGGTTTCGTAGAGGATATTGTTGACCAAGAGGATGCAGATGCTGCGGCCGTTGTCGAAGTAGAGGAGCTTGCTAATAACTAGGGTCCTCTGAATTATGATTGAGTTGTTGCTTTCTTTTCTTTTGTTTCTGTTATCTCTTGTTTGTTGTTTTGTAAAAGGGTTGAAATGTTGGCTCCTTTTTGAATGAAAACTGATTTCTATGAATAACTCGTATTTTCAAACTGTGGGTAATAGTAATAAAGTCTGATATGAAATGGATGATACAGTTTGTCAAAATATGTAGTTTGTGTTGCTTAAAGATAAAAATTGTTTTGTCGAAGGGAAAGGTAAACTGTGGCGAAGCTGAAAAATTTATCTGCAGGCCTGAGGTTTTTGACTTGTCGAACTTACGACTGTATTTGGTCGAAGGTTCGAAACTTTTGAGTTGAGGGGCGTGCTGAATGTTGAAGGCCAATATATTAAAATGAATTTTGTTGAGGCTAGATTCTGATGATTGTTTGAGGTGTGAAATGGTCGAGTACCCGAGTGCAGGAATGTGTCGAAGATTAAGTTTGATTTGACTAGTTGCTCTGACTGCCCAGACGGCAGGTCGGTCAGACTGGTAAGAATACCTGGGGCAGTGTGCAAAAGGTAATAATGTTGTTTTTCTCGTATAAAGGTAATGATTGGCTATTTGGAATGGACTGTTTGGTTTCGAGTAAGGGAGAAAAAGGGTTCGAGAACTATGGGTTTTGCGAGCAGATGGTAGTAAGGGTGTTGTGTGCACGTGGGAAGTACGAGGGGTAAAGTGGTCAAATGATATTGGAGCCAAAAATCCTGGGTAGTAGGGTCATGGTAATAATAGTGGTTAGTAAATCGAGGCGGCTTAATTTTTATGAAAGATATGTAAGTGAGAGAAGAGTGATTACTGTGTTATCTTGTGGTGAGAATTAAAAGATAGGGAGAAGAGAACATACGTTATTTAGAACATGGGGGTTGCTGCTTCATTTGCTGGTTTGATCTTGCTCGTTCGAGGAGAGGGCTGCTAACCACTGGTAAGTCACTTGATCTTTATCTTGTTTACTCTGTTTGAGGGGGTGGGTAAGAGATTTAGCATTTGGAGTGAAGAGGTCATTTTCGAAAGTATGGAGGCTTGTTAGAACTGGGTTTCGACCCAGTTAGAAATTTGGTGAGGGTTTTTTTTTGTTTTGGAGGAGTTATTATGTCTGATATTTACGGTAGGAGAAATATCTGGAGGAGAAAGATGGGATAAGGGGGAAAAACACGGGATTGTCAAATTTTCCACCCTAATGGCGTGTCTCTTCTTCTGTAGGCAAAAAATGCATAACCGTCGGGCTTCGAGGCGGGGACTGGTGGATGAAGAGCTTGACGAGGTCAAAGATAGTAAGTCTTGTTGAGACCCAATGGGCGAGGGTAGCGATTTAGAGGTGTTAGATGTGGTGACCAAGGCCCCGTTGTCGATGATTCTATCGGCTGAAGATGATGCGTTCATGAAATGTCGAAGGATGATAGTGACCAAATATAGTAATAAAGAGGAAACAGTATGGGGGAAGGGATGTGGTGCAGAACCTTCGGGTAGAAGGGAGGGGGATAAAGTACAGGGGGGTGATAACGAGGATTTGCCTGAGTCGGATGAGATTGAGGATGCCGTTTCGGGCAAACATAGTGTTAGGTTAGATCGGTTTGCCACAAAATTAGAATTTTTAAAGGTAGGGGTGCAACTGAGTATGGCAGGGGTAGGGTTGACTTTCAAATCACACCCAGGGGAAGGGATTATGGCTTATAGGGGTCAAATTCGATTGGGACTGGAGCTGCCTCTTCGGCGACTGGTGAAAGAAGTGCCGAATTTCTCGGGGGTAGCTCCGGTGGAGATGAACGGTAATTTATATGAGATGATGTGGGTAATAGAGGGGATGAATGTGAAATTGGCTGGTGAGGGTCGAGGTTTAATTAAATAGTTTGACATTATCACCTTTCATTCGAGGAAGGCTAGACAAAACCCGGGGACATATCGCATCCAATGTCACCGAGAGATTCCTTGGTTCTTCGATCTATGCTCAACAGGCTGAGGTTGGAATACAGATTTACTGATAGTAAGTGGTAACTACGAGAATGTAGATAGCGATGACCCGTACAAATTACATCATAGGGTATTTAAGGGAAGTAAGTTTACTGTGGAGGGTTTGTTGTTGATATATTTCTGAAATAACTGATAACTGTGTTTTTTTTTTATTTCTGCAGGTCCGGGAAGTTTATCTTGGGATAATCCGGTAAATTACATTGATAATCTGCTCTAGGCTAGCGAAGACTGGGTAAATTCGGTATTTGATAGTCTGAAGATCAAGAGGCAAGGGAGAAAAAAGGTGGATTCCCAGCTTCGAGACTTACCCGCTACGTCGAAGTGATCAAAGAGAAAAGGAGGGGTAGGTGTTTTGAAAGAGAAAAAAGAAATGGGAGGGGAAGAGTTGCCGAGGAATTACTAGTTTGTGCCGAGGTCAAGGAAGAATGCGAAGCAAGCGGCGCCAATGTCCGAAGGTGGCGGAGAGGCTTCAATGATGAAAGCAAAATAGGTTTCTTATCAAGCCGAGAAAGGGAAGGGTCGAGTAGTGCCCGAATCCCCTAAGGTGCTGCAATCGAAGGTTATTCAACGTATAAGATGTAAGGTACTTGAGAAGGATGATACAATGGAGGAAGATGAAGAAATAACGGAAGTTGAGCGACAGGAGCGGGCTGTGGCGAAGCAGGCGTCGATGGTCGAGCTCT
Source organism: Kingdonia uniflora (assembly GCA_014058105.1). Classification (NCBI taxonomy): domain Eukaryota; kingdom Viridiplantae; phylum Streptophyta; class Magnoliopsida; order Ranunculales; family Circaeasteraceae; genus Kingdonia; species Kingdonia uniflora. Next base: position 2,973,950 of record JACGCM010000696.1, read on the forward strand.
GGGAGGATGACCTTGATGAGACTTCTAAAGAGATAAAGAAACACATGTCTCAGGTAACTATATATTGCTTTGTGTATTGATATTTCGATGTTACTTGCAAATTGTTTGAGTTTCGAGGTTCACTGATATCTTGAGTATTTCTAGCAAACGGAAGTCTGGGTAGAGATTTGAAATAAGGTAATGATGTCGGTGAAGGCGAAGCTGTGACAATCAAAGGAAAATCTAGATCTGTCTCATGGGAAGGAGGCATCATGGGTATCTCAAGTCAGGAAGCTAATGCAAGATATAGATTTTCTTACTGACTCTTATGATTAGAGGCTCCAGCAACAGTGGTCAAGGTTGGAGCGAGAGTGGTCGGGCAAGCTGAAGGCGTGTGAGAAGGCAAAAGCAGAACAAAAGGTAGGTTTCCAGGGGCAGTATGATAAGGAATGGATAGAAAATATGAGGTCGAAAAAGTTTATCGATGGTATGGGGTATGATGTCTATACGTTGCAGCCTTATCCTGTTTCTCCGGGACATCTGGAGGGGGATGAATTACAGATGAAGGGAGGGGAGGTGAACGCTGTGGAGGAGGCACTTGGGGGTATTGGGGGTGATGTTAAGAGTGTTCTTCGTGTAGCGCCCATTGGTAGAATTGCTGATTGTCTTATCGAAGGGTTGCTTGAGGCTGCTGAGGATGGTGGTGCTGGGGCGACTGTGGAGCTAAAGGGTGCAACCGCACCCACGTGAGGTATTTTAAGGTAGGATTCGCATGTCTTTTTCTGCTGGTGGTGATGTTAAGTTGTAATATTGTGAACGATGTTTATGGTTATCTGTTGCTATAGGAACTCAGTTGCGGGGGTTTATTTTTTTCTTTCGTTATCTGTTAAACTTCTGCGGTTGATGCTGAACATATTGATGCTTGTTTCCTGAACATACTTATTATGAGCTTCTGACTTAGAATCTGATTTGTTGATGAATTATGTTATTGTAGTCTGACCTTGAATTGCTGTAATTTGAATGCACATGCTGTAGATTTTCCTTATTTCTAGACTCCTGCTTATTGATTTTTGAATTATACTGCAACTGTTTCTTCTGACGAGTAATATGCTGGGTGTTCTCTGCATTTGATGGCATTAGTGAGTTTTTGAATTTTTGAAGTAGACATTTGATTTGTTCGAAATAGGAAGTTGATTTGTTTGATTGACTGTAGTGTGATCAAAGTATGAAGAGTATCAGAGATATATAGATCGAATTCTGAATGATTTGCTAGACATCGATGGCCAAAGCCACAACAATGCTGATATTTTGAACAACTTCCAGGTCGCTTCTAAGTATCAGTCGGGCCAAGGGGACCTGATACCTAGAGGAAACCCAAAAATTAAATGATCGCCTCCAACGCATTCCTGAAGGTCCGGTCGTTCGACCATTCTTGCCCCTCGTGTTTGCTCGAATGTTAGAAACTTGAGCAATTCAAGATTGCCCTCATGTATCAGTCGGGGTGAGGGTGGATGTGATACCCAGGGTAAACTGAGAAAAGGGCTGGACTTCAACAATTTCAGAGCCTGGACAAAGTATATCTGATTGCCCCCAATGCATCACTGAGGGTCCAGTCTTTTGATCTTCCTTGCCCCTCGAGTTTGCTCAAAATTGGAGACTAGAGCAATTCAAGGTCACCCACAAGTATCAGTCGGGGTGAGGGTGGACATGATACCTACCTAGGTTCTGCCAGGAAGAGGACTAGACTTCAAAGGGTTAAGCCACAGCGAAGCAATATCTGATCCCCCCTAATGCATCCCTGAGGGTCCGGTCTTTGACCTTCCTTTCCCCTCGAGTTTGCACGATATTGGAGAGTTGAGCAATTCAAGGTCGCCCCCAAAGTATCAGTTGGGGCGAGGGTGGACATGATACCTAGGTTCAACCAAGAATTAAAAAATGAAATAGTAGACGAAGTCGGAATGGAGCAACTTGTTTATTGAATATTCAGGGTTTCATCAGATGTACATGGTTTTTGATATGGCCTGTTGTAAGAGGCCAATTGCATTGTATTCCTGGGGTATGGTAGGGGATCTTCGTCTTCCATCATTAGGTAATAGGAACCCTTGTCTGTTTTATTGCTGACGATGTAGGGTCATTTTTATGATTCGGCTAGCTTGCCAACATTCCGAGGTTTCGAAGATTGATTGACATGTCGAAGCACTAGATCTCCTATGTTCAAACTCTTTGGTCGAACACTTTCGTTATTGGATTTTTGAAGTGAAATGTAGTAGCCATTTGGGGATACGCATCGAAAGAGAATGCCATTTGCGGATTTGCGATGAAATTGGTTTTTGTGGATGATATATCTGCGGCAATTTTCTAGGATAAAGAGTTTGGCTTTGGGATCATCTGGGAGAGTAGCATTGTTGAAATAGTGAAGGAGCGGTTTCCGCTAATCATCGGGATCGTGACTCTCGCCCCCAACATTGATGGTGTTGATTTCCATCTGATCGATACTTGGGCGTTCGAGTACTTCAATATGGAGTGTCCGCGACTCTGATTGGCCGAGCATAGCTGTTATGTAGGCGAGGGCATCTACATGTCGATTTTCACCCCGAGGGTAATGTGTGATTATGGATTTTTTGAGGAACCGGCCCATTCGTTATCGCACAAAGAGGGCGTAATCGGCCATGCAACCATTAGCTTGGTTTTCTCCTGTGTAGTATCTCTGAATAAGTTGGGAATCTGTGAAAACTGCGAGTTTGGGGATACAGAGGTCGTGGCCATGGATCACGGATTCATACTCTGCTTCATTATTAGAGCATTCGAAGGCAAGTTTGACGGCTTTCTCTATGCTATCATTAGTGGGTGTTACTAGAACAATACTTATTCCGGAGCCATTAGGTTTAGCTGATCCGTCCATCAGTAAATGCTAGCCTGTGAGATGGTCCCACGGATCTACTTCTTCACGTTGATAGTCAGCGAGATCATCTTCCTGCTCTTCCCAATCTACATCTTCGACCGGGAAGTCGGCTAGAAAATCTGCTACTACTTGGCCTTTCTGGGATATTTGTATCTCGAAGGTAATGTTGTGTTCGCCAAGGTATACAGACCACTATTGCACTCGTATGGATCTTTCTTTTTTGTTGAGTACTTCTCGAAGGGGGTAACTTGTAATTACACTAATGGGATGAGCCTGAAAATATGGTTTGAGTTTACAGGCTGATTAGACAAGTGTGAAGAGTAAAAGTTTGAGTTTTGAATATCAAGTCTCTGTAAGAGTGAGTGTTTTGCTGATGAAATATAGTAGTTTTTCGATATGGGAATCAAGTCGAATGAGCACTGAACTGATTGAAGTTTCTGTCACAGCGTGGTATAAAGAGAGTTTCTCGCCTTTGATAGGGGTACTAATAATAGGTGGGCAGCCAAGTTAAGGTTTAAGTCAAAGGAAGGCTTGTTCGCACTCAAGGGGTCAATTGATCTCAGGGTTGTTTTCTTCTTTTTTGTGGGCACCCTAATCACGTAAGAGGGAAAAAAGCCAAGCACAGCGGTCATATGATTTTAAAATGAAAGGGTTAAGGGCTGCTATCCTGCCAGCTACGTTTTGGACATCTTTCTATGTTCGGGGGGATAAAATGTCTATGAGGCTCGAATGTGGGTGAGATTGATCTCTATCCCGCGTTTACTGATACGGTGACCCAAAAATTTTCTGGATGACACGCCAAATTGGCACTTTTCTGGGTTGAGTTTCATATTCAACGTACGAAGTATTGAGAAGATTTTTGTAAGTCTTGAATATGAGCATTCTTATGAAGGCTTTTGCATAACATGTAATCAATATAGGCTTCCACTGACTTGCCAAGCAGGGGTTTGAACATAGTTGTGACGAGGCGTTGGTAGGTGGCACCGGCATTTTTAAGGCCGAATGGCACAACATTGAAACAGTAAAGGCCTTATTCGATTATAAATGCAATTTTAAGTTAATCTTCAGGGTGGAGGGGAACTTGATTGTAACCCAAAGCTGCGTCCATCATAGATAGGCATTCGTGTCCAGCGGTGGCGTCGAGGAGTACTGAGATTGCTGGGAGGGGGAAACTGTCCTTCGGTGTATGCTTGTTGAAGTCAGTGAAGTCGACGCAGATTTTGATTTTCCATTCTTCTTTGGTACTACCACGATGTTCGATATCCAATCTCCCATCTATGATCTGCAACTGTAATGGCCGTATCAGTCTGCCCATCACTACAGGTCCCATTACCCATCTCTTGATCTTCTACCAAACATACAAGTAGAACCCATTTGGCGCGTTCCTTTCCCCATCAAAGTTCAACCAGGTGAATCTTTCAGCGCCAACCAGAAATGCAATTGTTTGGAGAAATGCATTCTGATTTTGCCATTCTTCTTTGGTACTACCACGATGTTCGATATCCAGTCTGCGTACTTCACTTCTTCGATAAACCCAGCGGCTATGAGTTTATCAACTTCAAGGTTCGCAGCTTCTCGAAGTCGTGGTACCAATGCACGTTTCTTTTGCTTTACTATTGAGGAATAGGGAATGAGATCAAGGCAATGGCATGCCAGATTGGGGTTGACGCCGGGCATCTCCTTAAATGTCCAAGCGGAGATATCTTTGTTTGCTCGAAGGAATGAAAAGTTCAAGGTGTTCTGTCTCGTTAAGGAGGGTTCCAATAAATGTACCCCGACCAGGACCATAGAGTTCGATATAAACGGTGGGTTCAATGGGTTGTGTGGTATCTGTCGAAGTTGAAAGAATAGGAAAATGCTGTGATTGCTATGGGCGGTTGACAAGTTTTTGTGTTTGGTCGATCTTTGGGTGCTCGCATGAGCGAGCAAGGCGTTGAGAACCTTTCAAATTCCAAGTGCCCTCATGATTGCTAAATCGAAGGGCTTGATTATAGGTTGATGGTATAGCTCGCATGGCCTGAAGCCAATCTCGTCCGAGTTTACCAAGGTATTCGTACTTCTAGTCATTGACTATGAAGTTGGATTGAAGGGTAATGGGACCTGTAGTGACGGGCAGACTGATGCGGCAACAACGACTTATGCTGATCTATTGAAACCTTTTAGCTCGACGTTAGTTGCGGTTATAAGGTCTGTTTTATTCATGTTTTGGACTGTTTGGAAAAATAAGACGTCAGCTGCGCTCCCAGTATCTATGAGCAATGTATGGAGAACGAGGTTCTCAATCTTAATCATGATGACTAATGGATTGGAATGGGGAAAAAGGAAGTATGAAGTATCGCATTTAATGAAAGAGATGCCTTCGAGTCGAGGGTGACAGCTGGTTTCTTGCAAGAGGGTGGGGAATTTCACCAGATAGGTGAGCTTGTAACATTCTTCTACGCGCTTTCGTTTGATCTTGGAAAGTCGACTGTCTATATTATTGACTTCGATGAACTTGACTCTGCTAATGTGTACCTCGGCTGGGTTAATAGTTGGGGTGGATAGGGATTTGAGGTAGGACCCATCAAGGTAGCTTTGTAGGTCGGCAATATATTGGTGCAAACGTCCTACTCTGAAAATAAATTTGAGAGAGCGCTGAAGGGCGAAGCATTTATTGGTATGATGATAATTGCATTTGTGGTTGGCACAGAAAGACTCGCCTGATTGAACTTCGATGGGGAAAGGAACGCGCCAAATGTGGTCTGCCTATATGGTGCGGCAGAAGGGTACTGAGGGGAGCAGTGAGTGTAGGTAAAATAGGCTTTAGTCGCTTCTTGCGCGCTTTGGGGCTATTTTCAATCATGAGGCATTTGCGGCTCTCAATCTCTTGTGGGACAGGGCGATCAGGGGTGTGGGGGCAGAGTGGGTATGTTGCCGCGGTTTATTGAAAGTTGTTATTTACAGACGCTGGCACTGTTTGCGGGACTCTTGATGGCGCTGGAGGCAGATAGAGCCATTGACTTTCGAGATCATTTCTTTGAGTATTTTGGGTTTGTGGAGAACGAGATGTTCTTTTACTCGGCTGTGATCGGGCAGAGCATTCGAGTTGGCCAAAATAGCATTCGAGAAGTCGAGGTTTTAAATTTTATGAGATTTGTCGAGGAATCTTTGGGTGAAGGCTTCGAGGGTCTCATTGCCAGACATTCTGAAGTTGAAAAGAGCGCCAACTCTAACCTCCCTGTCTTTGCTAAAGGCGAGCTGGGCGATGAAAAGTTGGAAAAGTTGCTCAATGTTACGAATCACGCCATTTGGGAGGTTGTGGTACCATCGAAGGGGGTTATCGGTAAGGCTTATTGGAAAAAAGTTAAATAAAAGATAGTCAGCCATGGAGTAGAGGCTCAGGGCATTTTGAAATTCGGGGATGCGGGATTTAGGTTCTGTATTACGATATTTGCTGAGATTGGGAGCGCGAGGGTTAGAGAGTATTTCGATGGCCAAAAGTTTAGGGAAAATTAGGTTATTGATGCGGCTACAGGAGTCTATAGCTAGACTTACGCTAACACCGATGACTGATTATATCTTGCTGTCAAATTTCTATTGTGTTACGTATGGAGGATAAGGGGGAGATTGGTGGAGTTGAAGGTTGTGAGGTCGAGTATGTGGTATAAAGTTAACACTGTGTTCCACGAGCCGTTCTTGAGCTGGATGGCGTGTAGGTTGTCTGGAGGAGCGAAGGGTTGAGTCGGGAGAGTCTTCGGTGGGATGAATCCTGAGGTGGATAGGGCAGGTTGGGGGAATAGTATGGGGAATACCTTCGGCCCTTATGTTCGTCGGGGGTAACTCGAGGTTTGGAGGAGGGCCAAGGCGGGTACGGTTAGAAATGCGCAATGGGTCGGGTGCCTGGGATGGATGAGCAGGCTCCAAGGGATGTAATCTTTGTACCTCTTGGACGATGTTATACAGCTCATCGATTGCTCTGTTTTGTCCATTTTCATCATCCAAACGGCAATTCCGCTCTATTTCCAATGCCAAACGATGGCTTTCACATTCCTGATTTACTTGGTTCTGGTGGCGCTCCTCTGCCTGAACGACTTGTTAAGATAGTAATGCTATTTGAGCAGCAACTCCGTCGATGAAATTTCCAGCCTAGGTGGAATTGGAATGGTGTGTGGGTGCCATTGGAGATGATCTGCTGTTGTGGAAAACAAGCGGAAGGAAACAAGGGAAGGAGAGTGGTAGGGTGGGAAGCACAGACGGTGCCAATTGTAGTGAACTAACTCCGTTCGGACGGGGAGTCGGTTCTTATAAAGTAAACTCAATCCTCAATCAAAGGGAACAAGAAATTGGCCAATGATAGGATAAAACTAAAGACAAATGATTGCGTAGAGGCCCAAATGTGACTCTCTACGACCTCTGATGAGGATTTCTTAGATAGATTATATTACTGAAGAGTAAATTAGAAGGCTCAAGTACAGGTTTTATGGGTCATCGAAGGAAAAGATGTAAAGGCCGGAGGAGATCACTTGGACCCCTGTCTGGTTTTCTCTCTCCTCTATTTATAGAAGCATAGGAAGGTGAGTCACCAGGCGTGGGTCCAGTTTATATGATTATTTTGTCAGAAAATCTTGGCGAGTGACAGACGCCGGTCTTGTCGATACTGTTACTGCTGGATTTATTGGTGATGGCTCTGAACGGCACGGTGGATGGACTTATCACTGTAGATGCACAGGCCAATCAATTCGTTGTCCTATCTGATGAGGTAGTTGTTTATCTTATCTTGCTTCGACCGCGTCATAGTGAGGTCGAAGGATATCTGCTGCAGGGACGTTAATTCATTCTCAAAGTTTAATCCGGTGAGCTGGTTGTCTGTCTTATCATTGTTCGACCGCCTGCAGATATGGTCGGAGGTTTTTTACTGCAATGTACTGATCCGTTCTTGAAGTTCTGTCTGGTGTCCAAGGCTCATCTCTGGGGGAGCCCTGAGGAGATCTATTTTGGGGTTGAGAGGGCTTCGAATATTCGAGTATGCTATGAAGTGGGCATCGGCTGTCTGTTCGAAGGCTACGAGTATGATAGTACAGTTACCATATGAATTACTATACTCACGATTTATATTTTTTAATGATACCAATTTTGTACATCTCCAATGGATGAAATTACAATTTCGAGAAGCATCGCTGCAGGCAACTCGTTTGTAAGGTTGGACAGTGTTTCAGAGTTTCTTTTTCACCGTCAACACACTAAGATAGTTACCAAAGGAATCGCAATACTCCTGGCTTGAGTTGTTGACCGGTACCATTTTTGCACCTCTCCTATGGTTTATATTTAAATACTAAAAACTGGGCTACCGGAACCTCATTTGGGAGGCAGGATCATTTTTTAGAGTTTCTTTTAGAACAAAAACACCTAAGATAGTTACCAAATAAATTGTAATAATCCTGGATTGAATTTAACAACGGTACCGATTTCACTCTCGACGAGGCTTTAGATCGCAATTCCGAGAAGCATGGCTACCGAAATGTTGTTTGCAAGCATGGATCATGTTTAAGATTTTTGTTTTACCGGCTGTACCCTAAGATATTTACCTAATGAATCGCAATATTCCCAGTTTGAGTGAGTTTTTGACCTGAACTGACCACACACCTATCCGATGGTTTTGATTGTAATTATGAGAAGCTTGGATACTGGAAACTTGTTTTTGAGGTTGAATCATGTTTTGGAGTTTCATTTTGACCGACTGCACTTTAAGATTGCTAATTTATGAATCGCTAAACTCCTGACTTATATTTTTGAATGATACCAATTTCGTACCTCTCCGATGGATTAAATTGCAATTCCGAAAAGCTTGGCTACTGGCAACTCGTTTGCGAGGTTGGAACGTGTTTTGGAGTATCTTTTTGACTGACAACACTCTAAGATAGTTACCAAATGAATTGTAATACTCCCGGCTTGTCTTTTTGGACAGTACAATTTTTGCACCTCCCTAATATTTTGTATTACAATTCAGAAAACTTCGCTGCCGGAATCTTAATTGGGAGGTTTGATAATTTTTAAGAGTTTCTTTTGGACTGAAAGAACTGTAAGATAGTTACCAAATAAATCGTAATACTCTAGGTTTGAATTTTACAGCGGTACCGATTTCGTACCCCTACGAAACTTTAGATCGCAATTCCATGAAGCATAACTACCGACAACATGTTTAAAAGTATATATCGTGTTTATGATTTTTTTTTTACCGACAGTAATTTAAGATATTTATCTAATGAATCACAATTCTCCCAGTTCGAGTGAGTTTTTGACCGGTACCGAATGAATTGCATTTTCAATTATGAGAAACTTGGCAACTAACAATTTGCTTTCAAAGATGGATCACGTTTTCGAGTTCCCTTTGGACCGAGTACACTCAAAGTTTGTTACCATATGAATCGCTATAATCCCGATTTATTATTTTGAACGATACCAATATCGTACCTCTCCGATGGTTTAGATTGCACTTCCGAGAAGCTTGGCTACAGGCAACTCGTTTGAGAGGTTTGATCGCGTTAATGAGTTTCTTTTTGACCGATAACACTCGAAACTAGTTACCAAATAAATCACAATACTCTCAGTTTGAGATTTCGACCAGTACCATTTTCGCACCGATCCGATGGCTTAAATTATAATTCTGAAAAATTGTCTACCGCAATCACGTTTGAGAGGTTTGATCATGTTCAAGAGTTTCTTTTTGACCAAAAGAACTTTAAGATAGTTTCCAAATAAATTGAAATACTCCCGTTTGAATTTTGCACCGATACCGATTTCGCACCAATACGAAACTTTAGATCGCAATTCCGAGAAGTATGGCTACCGAATACATGTTTGAAAGTATGGATAGTGTTTAAGATTTTAATTTTACCGACAGTACTTTACGATATTTATCTAATGAATCGTAATTCTCCCGATTTGAGTAAATTTTTTACTGGTACTGGCTTCGCTCCTCTCCGATGGTTTTGATTGCAATTATGCGAAGCTTGGCTACTGGCAACATGTTTTCGAGGTTGGAAAGTCTTAAAGAGTTTCATTTTGACTAACTTCACTCTAAGATTGTTACCATATGAATCGCTATACTCCCGATTTATATTTTTGAACGATACCAATTTCGAACCTCTCGGATTGTTTTGATTGCCTTTCTTAGAAGCTTGGATACAGGCAACTCGTTTGTGAGTTTGGATCGTGTTTAAGAGCTTCGTTTTTACCGACAATACTCCAAGATAGTAACCACCTGAATCGTAATACTCTCAGTTTGAGGTTTTGACCGGTACCATTTTCGTACCTCTCCGATGGTTTATATTACAATTTTACAAACTTGGCTATAGGATACTCATTTGGGAGTTTTGATCATGTTTAAGAGTTTATTTTTGACCGAAAACACTTTCAGATTGCTACCAAATAAATTGTAATATTCCCAGCTTGAATTTTTTGCCGATACCGATTTTGTACCTAAACAAAGCTTTAGATCACAATTCCGAGAAGCTTGGCTACCGAAGACTTGTTTCAAAGTATGGATCGTGTTTAAGATATTTTTTTACCGATAGTACTCTAAGATATTTACCTAATGAATCGTAATACTCCCGGTTTTTGTAAGTTTATGACCGGCACCGACTTCGCACTTCTCCGATGATTTTGATTACAATTATGTGAAGCTTGGCTATGGGTTACTTGTTTTCAAGCTTTGATCATGTTTAGGAGTTTCTTTTAGACCGACTACACTCTTGGATTCTTTCCAAATGAATCACTATACTCCCGATTTATATTTTTAAACGATACCAATGTCGACCCTCTCGGATGGTTTATATTGCAATTCTGAGAAGCTTGGCAACTGGCAACTCGTTTGTGAGGTTGGATCATTTTTAAAAGATTCTTTTTGACCAAAAATACTCTAAGATTGTTACCAAATGAATCGAAATACTCTCGGATTGAGTTTTTGACTAGCAACATTTTCTAACCTCTTCGATTGTTATTATTGCAATTCTGAAAACTTGGCTACCGAAATCACTTTTGGGAGGTTCAATCATGTTTAAGAGCTTCTTTTTAACCGAAAGAACTTTAAGATAGTTACCAAATAAATTGTAAAACTGTAGGTTTTAATTTTGCAACTGTACCGATTTTGTACATCTAGAAAGCTTTAGATCACAATTCCGAGAGGCGTGGCTACCGACAACTTGTTTAAATATTTGGAACATGTTTATGATTTTTATTTACCTATAGTACTCTAAGATATTTACCTAATGAATTGCAATGCACCCGGTTTGGGTGGGCCTTTTACCGGTACTGACTTCGCACCTCTCCGATGGTTTAAATTACAATTTTGAGTGGCTGCAGGAAACTCGTTTACGTTCCTGAATCATGTTAAAGAGTTTCTTTTTTACCGTTAACACTCTAAGATAGTTACTTAATGAACCGCAATACTCCCGGATAGATTTTTTGACCGGTACCATTTTCGCACCTCTCCGATGGTTTATATTTAAATTCTGCTAACTTTGCAACCGGAATCTCATTTGGGAGGTTTGGTCATGTCTAAGAGTTTCTTTTGGACAGAAAACATATTCAGATTATTTCCAAATAAATTGTAATACTCCTAGTTTGAATTTTTCGCCGGTACCGATTTCGTACCTAGGCGAAGCTTTTGACCGCAATTCCGTGAAGCATGGCTACCGAAAACTTGTTTAAAATATGTATCGTGCTTAATATTTTGTTTTTACCGACCATAATTTAAGATATTTAACTAATGAATCACAATACTCCCAGTTTGAGTGAGTTTTAGACCGGTACCGACTTCGCGCCTCTCCGATGGTTTTGATTTCAATTATGAGAAACATGCCTACTGACAACTTGTTTTCATGGATGAATCGTGTTTTATAGTTTCCTTTTGACCAACTGCACTATAGGGTTGTAACCATATGAATCGCTATACTCCTGATTTATATTTTTGAACGATACCAATATCGTACCTCTCCGATGGTTAGATTGCATATCCGAAAACCTTGGCTTCGTGCAACTCGATTACGTGGTTGGATCTTGTTAAAGAGTTTCTTTTTGACCGACAACGCTCGAACATAGTTACCAAATGAATCACAATACTCTCGGTTTGAGTTTTCGACCCGCACCATTTTCGTACCGATCCGATGGTTTAAATTACAATTCTGAAAACTTGTCTACCAGAATCTCATTTGGGAGGTTTGATCATGGTTAAGAGTTTCTTTTTGACAAAAACATTTTAAAATAGTTACCAAATAAATGGTAGTAGTTCCGGTCAGAATTTTACAGCGGTACCGATTTTGTACCACTACAAAACTTTAGATCAGAATTCCATGAAGCATGGCTACCGATAACTTATTTTAAAGTATGGATCGTGTTTAAGAGTTTGCTCTTTGCCAACAGTACTTTAAGATATTTATCTGATGAATCACAATTCTCCCAGTTTGAGTGAATTTTTGACCAGTACTGACATCTCACCACTCTGATCGTTTTGATTGCAATAATCTGAAGCTTGGCTACAGGCAACTTGTTTTCGAGGTTGGATCATCATTTAGAGTTTCATTTTGATTGAATGACCTCTAAGATTGATACCATATGTATCGCTATTCTCCTGATTTATAATTTTGCACGATACCAATTTCGTACCTCTTCGATGGTTTAGATTGTACTTCCGTGAAGCCTGGCTACAGGCAACTCGTTTGCAAGGTTTGATCGCGTTAATAAGTTTCTTTTAGACCGATAACACTTGAAGCTAGTTACAAAATGAATCATAATACTTTCAGTTTGAATTTTTGACCAGTACCATTTTCACACCGATCCGATGGTTTAAATTACAATTCTGAAAACTTGTCTACCGCAATCTCGTTTGAGAGGTTTGATCATGTTCAAGAGTTTCCTTTTGACCGAGAAGACTTTAAGATAGTTACCAAATAAATTGAAATACTCCCGGCTTGAATTTTGCTTAAGTACCGATTTCGAACCTCTACGAAACTTTATATCGCATTTCGGGGAAGCATGGCTTCCGACAACTAGTTTGAAATTATGGATCGTGTTTATGATTTAATTTTTACCGACAGTACTTTACGATATTTATCTAATGAATCGTAATTCTCCCGGTTTGAGTAAATTTTTGACTGGTACTGACTTCGCTCCTCTCCGATGGTTTTGATTGCAATTATGCAAAGCTTGGTTGCTGGCAACATGTTTTCGAGGTTAAAGCGTCTTAAAGAGTTTCATTTCGACTAACTGCACTCTAAGATTGTTAGCATATAAATCGCTATACTCCCAATTTAAATTTTTGAACGATACAAATTTTGTACCTCCCGGATAGCTTTGATTGCATTTATTAGAAGCTTGGATGCAGGCAACTAGTTTGCTAGGTTAGATCATATTTAAGAGTTTCGTTTTTAACCACAACACTCAAAGATAGTAACCACATGAATCACAATACTCTCAGTTTGAGGTTTTGACCAGTACCATTTTCTCACCTCTCCGATGGTTTATATTACAATTCTACAAACTTGGGTATAGGAATCTTAATTGGGAAGTTTGATCATGTTTAAGAGTTTATTTTTGACCGAAAACACTTTCAGATTGCTACAAAATAAATCGTAATACACCCAGCTTAAATTTTTCACCGGTACTGATTTTGCACCTAAACGAAGCCATAAATCGCAATTCCGAGAAGCTTTGCTACCGACAACTTATTTAAAAGTATGGATCGTGTTTAAGATTTTTTTTTTACCGATATTACTCTAAGATATTTACCTAGTGAATCGCAATACTCCAAGTTTTAGTAAGTTTATGACATATACCGACTTCGTACTTCTCCGATGATTTTGATTGCAATTATGTGAAGCTTGGCTACTGGTAACTTGTTTTCAAGCTTGGATCATGTTTAGGAGTTTCCTATTTACCAACTACACTCTAAGATTGTTTCCAAATGAATTGCTATACTCCCGATTTATATTTTTGAACAATACCAATTTCGACCCTCTCAGATGCTTAAGATTGCAATTCCGAGAAGCTTGGCTACTGGCAACTCTATTGCGCGGTTGGATCGCGTTTAAAAGTTTCTTTTTGACCAAAAACACTCTAAGATAGTTACCAAATGAATCGCAATACTCCCAGATTGAGTTTTTGACTAATATCATTTTCGCACTTCTTCGATGGATAATATTACAATTTTGGAAACTTGGCTACCGGAATCACTTTTGGGAGGTTTAATCATTATTAACAGTTTCTTTTTGACCAAAAGCATTTTAAGAGAGTTACTATATAAATTGTAAATACTCCAGGTTTTAATTATAAAACTATACTAATTTCGTACCTCTACGATGCATTAGATCGCAATTTTGAGATGCTTGGCTACCGACAACTTGTTTAAAAGTTTGGATCATATTTATTATTTTTATTTACCTATAGTACTCTAAGATATTTACCTAATGAATCCCAATACACCCGGTTTGGGCGATCTTTTTACCGGTACCGACTTCGCATCCCTCCGATGGTTTAGATTGCAATTCCAAGTGGCTTGGCTGCAGGCAACTCGTTTACGAGCTTGCATCATGTTAAAGATTTTCTTTCTTACCGACAACATTCTAAGATAGTTACTTAATGAACCGCAATACTTCCGGTATGATTTTTTGACATGTACAATTTTCGCACCTCTCCGATGGTTTATATTTCAATTCTGCCAACTTGGCAACCGGAATCTCATTTGGGAGATTTGGTCATGTTTAAGAGTTTCTTTTTGACAGAAAACACATTCAGATTGTTACCAAATTAATTGTAATACTCCCAGCTTGAATTTTTCGCCGGTACAGATTTTTCACCTAAACGAGGCTTTTGACCGCAATTCCGCGAAGCATGGCCACCGACAACTTGTTTAAAATATATATTGCGTTTAATATTTTGTTTTTACCTAGCGTAATTTATGATATTTATCTAATGAATCGCAATACTCCCAGTTTGAGCGAGTTTTAGACTGGTACCGACTTCGCGCCTCCCCGATGGTTTTGATTTCAATTATGAGAAACTTGCCTACTGACAACTTGTTTTCAAGGATAGATCGTGTTTTAGAGTTTCCTTTTGACCGACTGCACTCTTAGATTGTAACCATATGAATCGCTATACTCCCGATTTATTTTTTTGAACGATACCAATATCGTACCTCTCCGATGGTTTAGATTGCACATCCGAGAACCTTGGCTATAGGCAACTCGATTAGGAGGTTGGATCCTGTTAAAGAGCTTCTTTTTCACCGACATCGCTCGAACATAGTCTCCAAATGAATCACAATACTCTCGGTTTAAGTTTTCGACCAGCACCATTTTCGTACCTTTCCGATGGTTAAAATTACAATTCTAAAGACTTGTCTGCCAGAATCTTGTTTGGGAGGTTTAATCATGTTTAAGAGTTTCTTTTAGACCAAAAACATTTTAAAATAGTTACCAAATAAATTGTAATAGTCCCGGTTTTAATTTTACAACGGTACCGATTTTGTACCACTACGAAACTTTAGATCGGAATTCTGATAAGCATGGCTACCGATAACTTATTTTAAAGTATTGATCGTGCTTAAGAATTTTTTTTTTTTGCCAACAGTACTTTAAGATATTTATCTGATGAATCGCAATTCTCCCAGTTTGAGTGAATTTTTGACCGGTACTGACTTCTCACCACTCCGATCGATTTGATTGCAATTATGTGAGGCTTGGCTACTAACAACTTATTTTCGTGGTTGGATCGTCATTTAGAGTTTCATTTTGATTGACGGAACTCTGAGATTGATACCATATGAATCGCTATTCTCCTGATTTATACTTTTGCACGATACTAATTTCGTACCTCTCCGATGGCTTAGATTGCACATCAGAGAATCTTGGCTGCAGGCAACTCGTTTGCAAGGTTTGATCACGTTAATGAGTTTCTTTTAGACCATTAACACTCAATGCTAGTTAGCAAATGAATCACAAAACTCTCAGTTTAAATTTTTGACCAGTACCATTTTTGCACCGATCTGATAGTTTAAATTACAATTATGAAAACTTGTCAACCGCAATCTCGTTAAAAAGGCTTTATCATGTTCAAGAGTTTCTTTTTGACCGAAAAGACTTTAAGATAGTTACCAAATAAATTGAAATACTCCCGGATTGAATTTTGCACCGGTTCCGATTTCTCACCTCTGCGAAACTTTAGATCGCAATTTCGAGAAGCATGGCTTCCGACAGCTTGTTTGAAAGTATTGATCGTGTTTAATATTTTATTTTTACCGACAGTACTTTACGATATTTATCTAATGAATCGTAATTCTCCCGATTTTAGTAATTTCATGACCGGTACCGACTTCTCACCACTCTGATTGTTTTGATTGCAATTATGTAAAGCATGGCTACAAGCAACTTGTTTTCAAGGTTAGATTCTCATTTAGAGCTTCATTTTAATTAACTGCACTCTAAGATTGATGCCATATGAATCACTATTCTCCTGATTTATAATTTTGCACGATACCAATTTCGTACATCTCCGATAGTTTAGATTGCAATTTCTAAAAGCTTGGATACAGGCATCTCGTTTGCGAGGTAGGATCGTATTAAAGAGTTTCTTTTTACCAACAACAGTCTAAGATAGTAACCACATGAATCTCAATTCTCCCAGTTTGTGGTTTTGACCGGTACCATTTTTGCACCTCTCCGATGGTTTTTATTACAATTCTACAAACTTGGCTATTAAAAATTCATTTGGGAGGATTGACCATGTTTAAGAGTTTCTTTTAGAACAAAAACACTTCAAGATTGTTACCAAATAAATTTTATTACTCCTAGTTTGAATTTTTTACCGGTACCAATTTTGTACCTAAACGAAGCTTTTGATCGCAATTCCGTAAATCATGGCTACCGACAACTTGTTTAAAAGTATGGATCGTGTTTAAGAGTTTTTTATTACCGATAGTACTCTAAGATATTAACCTAATGAATCGTAATACTCCCGGTTTTAGTATGTTTTTGACCGTTACCGACTTAGCACCTCACCGATAATTTAGATTGCAATTATGTGAAGCTCGGCTACTGGAAAATTGTTTTCAAGGTTGGATCATGTTTAAAAGGTTCCATTTGATCGACTGTACTCTATGATTGTTACCTAATGAATTGCTATACTCTCGATTTATATTTTTGAACGATACCAATTTCAAACCTCTGGGATGGTTTAGATTGCAATTCGGAGAAGCTTGGCTACTAGAAACTCGTTTTCGAGGTTGGATCGTGTTTAAGAGTTTCTTTTTAACCGAAATAACTCTAAGATAGTTTCTAAATGAATCGCAATACTTCCGGATTGAATTTTTGACCGGTACCATTTTTGCAACTCTCCGATGGTTTATATTGTAATTCTGAAAACTTGGCAGCCGGAATCACATTTGGAAGGTTTGATCATGTTTAAGAGTTTATTTTAGACCAAAAAAATTTTAGAAAGTTTTCAAATAAATTGTAATACTCCAGGTTTGAATTTTAAACTGGTACCGATTTTGCACCTCTACGAAACTTTAGATCGTAATTCCAAGAAGAATGACAACCGACAACTTGTTTGAAAAAATGGATCGCGTTTAAGATTTTATTTCACCAACAATATTTTAAGATATTTATCTAATGAATTGCAATTCTCCCAGTCTGAGTGAATTTTTGACTCGTACTGACTTCACACCTCCCCGATGGTTTTGATTGCAATTAAGTGAAGCTCAGCTACTGGACACTTGTTTTCGAGGTTCGATCATATTTTTGAGTTTCATTGTGACCGACTGTACTCTAACATATTTACCATATGAATCGCTATACTTGTTATTTATATTATTGAATAATACAAATTTCGCACCTCTCTGATGGTTAAGATTGCAATTTCTTGAAACTTGGCTATAGGCTACTCGTTTGCGAGGTTAGATCTTGTTTAAGAGTTTCTTTTATACCGATTGTACTTTATGATATTTACCTAATGAATCGCAATAATCCCGGTTTTAGTAAGCTTTTGACCGGTATTGACTTCGCACATCTGCGATGGTTTTGATTGCAATTATGAGAAGCTTGGCTACTGGCAACTTGTTTTCAAGGTTGGATCGTGTTTTAGAGTTTCTCTTTGACATACAGCTCTCTAAGATTTTTACTATATGAATTGCTATACTCCTGATTTATATTTTTGATCGATACAAATTTCTTACCTCTTGAATAGTTTAGATTGCATTTCTGAGAAGCTTGGCTATTGGGAACTCGTTTGTGTGGTTGGATCCTATTTAAGTATTTCTTTTAGACTGACAGCACTCTAAGATAGTTACCAAATAAATCGCAATACTCCCGGTTTGTGTTTTTGACCGGTACCATATTCGCACCACTCTGGTGGTTTATATTGCAATTCAAAAAACATGGCCGCCGAAATCACATTTCTAGAGTTGATCATGTTTTATAGTTTCTTTTTGACTGAAAACACTTTTAGATAATTGCCAAATAAAATATAATACTCCAGGTTTAAATTTTACACCTGTACCGATTTCGTAGGTCTATAAAGCATGGCTTCCGGCAACTTGTTTGAAGGTATGGATCATGTTTAAGATTTTTATTTACCAATTTTACGCTAAGATATTTACCTAATGAATCGCATTACACCCGGTTTTAGTGAGCTTTTTAGCGGTAACGACTTCCCACCTCTCTCATGGTTTTGATTGTAATTATGAGAAACTTGGCAACTGGTAACTTGTTTTTGAGGTTGGATCGTGTTTTAGACTATTCTTTTCAATGACTGCACTCTAAGATTGTTACCATATGAATCGCTATACTGCCGATTTATATTTTTGAAAGAAGCGAATTTTGTACCTCTCTGATGGTTTAGATTGCGATTCTGAGAAGCTTGGTTACAGGCAACTCGTTTGCGATGTTGGATCGTGTTAAAGAGTTTCTTTTTTACCGAAAACACTATAATATTGTTTCCAAATGAACCGCAATACTCTCGGTATGAGTTTTTGACCGATACAATTTTCGGACCTCTCCGATGGTTTATATTAAAATTTTGCCAACTTGACTATCGGAATCTCATTTGGGAGGTATGGTCATGTTTAAGATTTTCTTTTTGACCGTAAATACTTTACGGTAGTTACCAGGTTTTAATTTTTAAACGGTACCAATTTTGCATCTATACAAAGCTTTAGATCGCAATTCCTAGAAGCATGGCAACCGATAACTTGTTTGAAAATATGGATCGTGCTTAAGATTTTTTTTTTACAGACAATATTTTAAGATATTGATCAAATGAATCGCAATTCTCCCGGTTTGCATGAATTTTTGACCGGTATTGACTCACACCTCTCCGATGGTTTTAATTGCAATTATGTAAAACTTGGGTACTGGCAGCTTGTTTTCGAGGTTGGATCGTGTTTAAGAGTTTTATTTTGACCTAATACACTCTTGTATTTTGACCATATGAATCGGTATACGCAGAATTTATATTTTTAAATGATACCAGTTTCGTACCTCACCGATGGTTTAGATTACAATTCTTTAAAGATTGGCTATATAAGCTACTCGTTTGCGAGGTTGGATCAAGTTTAAGAGTTTCTTTTTCGCAGATAGTTCATTAAGATATTTACCTAATGAATAGAAATACTCCCGCTTTTAGTAAGTTCTTGACCGGTATCGACTTCACACCCTTGTGATGGTTTTGATTACAATTATGAGAAGCTTGGCTACTGGCAACTTGTTTTTGTGGTTGGATCATGTTTTAGAGTATCCTATTGACTGACTGCACTATAGGATTGTTACCATATGAATTGCTATAATCCCAATTTCTATTTTTGAACGATACCAATTTAATACCTCTCGGATGGTTTAGATTGCAATTCCGAGAAGCTTGGCTACTTGCAACTGGTTTGCTAGGTTGGATCCTGTATAATAGTTTCTTTTTGACTGACAACACTCATAGATAGCTACCAAATGAATCGCAATACTCCCAAATTGAGTTTTTGGCCGGTACCATTTTCGCACCTCTCCGATGGTTTATATTGCAATTTTGAAAACTTGGCTACCGGATTCCCATTTGGAAGGTTTGATCATGTTTATGAGTATTTTTTTGACCAAAAACACTTTTAGATTGTTACAAAATAAATTATAATACTCCGGGTTAAATTTTATTCCAGTATCGATTTTGTACCTCTACGAAGCTTTAGATAACAATTCTGAGATGCATGGCTACCGACAACTTGTTTTAAAGTATGGATCATGTTTAAGATTTTTATTTACCGACAGAACTCTATGATATTTACCTAATGAATTGCAATACACCCCATTTGAGGGAGTTTATGACCGGCACCGACTTTGCACCTCTTCAACGGTTTTGATTGCATTTATGAGAAGCTTGGCTACTGGTAACTTGTTATCGAGGTTGGATCAGGTTTTAGAGTATCCTTTTGACCGACTACACTCTATGATTTTTACCATATGATTCCCTATACCCCCGATTTATATTTTTGAACGATATTAATTTTGTTCGTTACCGATGGTTTAGATTGTAATTTCGAGAAACTTGGCTATTGGCAACTCATTTGCGAGGTTGGATCGTGTTTAAGACTTTCTTTTTGACCGAAAACACTAAAAGATCGATACCAAATGAATCTCAATACTCCCGGTTTGAGTTTTAGACCAGTACCATTTTCTTACCACTCCAATGGTTTATATTACAATTCTGAAAACCTGGCTACCGGAATTTCGTTTGGGTGGTTTGATAATTTTTAAGATATTCTATTTGACTGTAAATACATTCTAATAGTTACAAAATAAACTGGAATACTCCCGGCTTGAGTTTTACATCGCAATTCGGAGAAGCAAGGTTACTGGTAACTTGCTTAAAAGTATGGATCGCTTTTAAGATTTTTTTTACCGACAGTACTCTTAGATAATTACCTTATTAATTGCAATACTCCCGGTTTGAGTGAGTTTTTGACCGGTACCGACTTCGCACCTCTACGATAGTTTTAATTGCAATTAAGAGATGCTTGGCTGCTGACAACTTATTTTCGAGATTGGATTGCGTTTTAGAGTTCCCTTTTGTTCGACTGCACTCTAAAACAGTTACCTTATAAATCGCTATACGTCCGATTAATATTTTTGAACGATAGCAATTTTGCTCCTCTCTGATAGTTTAGATTGCAATTCCGAGAAGTTTGGCAACTGGAAAATTATTTGCGGGGATGGATCATGCTTAATAGTTTTATTTTGACCGACAACACTCAAAGATAGTTACAATATGAATCTCAATACTCCCAGCTTGAATTTTTGACCGATACAATTTTCCTACCTCTCCGACTATCTATATTACAATTCAGCAACCTTGGCTACCGAAATCTCATTTGGGAGGTTTGGTCATGTTTTAGAGTATATTTTTAACCGAAAATACTTTAAGATAGCTACCAAATAAATTGTAATACTCCCGGTTTGAATTTTACACCGGTACCGATTTCACACCTCTACGAAGCTTTAAATCGCAATACCGAGAAGCATGGCTATCGACAACTTGTTTAAAAGTATGTATCTTGTTTAATATTTTATTTTTTACCGAAAATACTCTTAAATATTAGCCAAATAAATTCTAATACTCCCGGTTTAAGTGAGTTTTTGACCGGTACCGACTTCGCACCACTACGATGGTTATGATTATAATTTTGGGAAGTTTGGCGAGTAGCAACATATTTTCGCGGTTGGATTGTGTTTTAGAGCTACATTTTGATCGACTACACTCAAAGATTGTTACCATGTGAATCGCTATAATACCAATTTTTAGCTTTGAACGATACCAATTTCTTATCTCCCCGATGATTTAGAATGCTATTCTAAAAAGCATGGCTACCGGCAAGTCATTTGCGAGGTAGGATCATGCTTAAGAATTTCTTTTTGACCGACAACACTCAAAGATAGTTACCAAATGAATTGCAATACTCCCGGATTGAGTTTTTGGTCGGTACCATTTTCGTACCCCTACGATGGATTATATTGCAATTTTGAAAACTTGGATACCAGAATCAAATTTGGGAGGTTTGATCATGTCTAAGAGATTTATTTTGACCGAAAACATTTTAAGAAGGTTACCAAATAAATTGTAATACTCCCGGTTTAAATTTTACACCAGTACCGATTTCACACCTTTACGAAGCTTTATATTACAATTCTGAAAAACATGGCTATTAACAACTTCTTTGAAATTTTGGATCTTGTTTAATATTTTTTTTTACCGACAATACTCTAAGATATTTACCTAACGAATAGCAATACTCCCGGTTTGATTAAGTTTTTGACTGGTACCGACTTCGCACCACTCAGATGGTTTAGATTACAATTATGTGAAGCTTGGCTGCAGGCAATTTTTTTTCTATATTTTAGATATTCCTTTTGACCGAAAGCACTCTAAGATTGTTACCATATAAATCGCTCTACTCATGATTTATATTTTTGAAAGATAACAATTTCTCACCTCTCCGATAGTTTAAATTGCAATTCCAAGAAGCATGGTTACTGGAAACCCGTTTGCGAGGCTGGATCATTTTTAAGAGTTTTTTTTTTACCGAAAACACTCTTATATCCAAATGAATCACAATACTCACGGTTTGAGTAAGTTTTTTACCGGTACTGACTTTACACCTTAACGATGGTTTTGATTGCAATTATGTGAAGCTTGGCTACTTGCAACTTGTTTTCGAGTTTGGATCGAGCTTTAGAGTTTCATTTTTGACCTACTATACTCTAAAATTGATACCATATGAATCGCTATACTCTTGATTTATATTTTTTAACGATGCCAATTTTGTACCTCTCGGTCGGTTTAGATTGCAATTTCGAGAAGCTCGGCTACTGGCAACACATTTGCGAGGTTAAATCGTGTTTGCGAGATTCCTTTTGACCGACAACACTCTAAGATAATTTCCAACTGAATCGCAATACTTCCGGTTTGATTTTTTGACCGGTACAATTTTTGTATCTCTCTAATTGTTTATATTTCAATTCTAAAAACTTGGCTACCGGAATCTCATTTGGGGGGTTTGATCATGTTTAAGAGATTCTTGTTTATTGAAAAAACTATAAGATAGTTATGACCTAAATTTTAATACTCCACATTTGAATTTTACATCGGTACCGATTTTGCACCTCTTCGAAGCTTTAGATCACAATTTTGAGAAGCATGGCAACCAAAAACTTGTTTGAAAGTATGGATCGTGTTTAAGATTTCTTTTTTACTGATAGTATTCTATGATATTTACCTAATGAATCGCAATACTCCCAGTTTGAGTAAGATTTTGACCGGTACCAACTTCGCAACTCTTCGATGGTTTAGATTGATATTATGAGAAGCTTGGCTTCAGGCAACCTATTTTCGATATTGGAACTTGTTTAGAGTTTCATTTTGACCTACTACACTTTAAGATTGTTACCATATAAATCGCTATACTCCCAATTTATATTTTTGAACAATACCAATTTTGTACCTCTCCGATGGTTAAAATTCCAATTCCTAGGAGCCTGGCAATAGGCAACTCGTTTGTGAGATAAGATCATGTTTAAGAGTTTCATTTTTACCGATAGTACTCTAAGATATTTTCCTAATTAATCACAATACTCCCGGTTTTAGTATGTTTTAGACCGGTATTGACTACGCACCATTCTGATAGTTTTGATTGCAATTATGTGAAGCTTGGCTACTGGCAACTTGTTTTCAAAGTTGGATCGAGATTAAGAGTTTCCTTTTGACTGACTGCACTATAAGATTATTACCATATGAATCGCTATACTCCCAATTTATATTATTAAACGATACCAATTTCGTACCTCTCAGATGGTTTAGATTGTATTTCTGAGGAGCTTGGCTACTGGCTACTCGTTTACGAGATTGGATCCTGTTTAAGAGTTTCTTTTTTGCTAACAACACTCTAAGATAGTTAAGAAATGAATCGCAATACACCCAATTTGTGTTTTTGACCGGTACAATTTTTGCACCTCTCTGATGGTTTATATTACAATTCTGAAATATTGGCTACCAGAATCACATTTTTGAGGATTGAACATGTTTAAGAGTTTCTGTTTGACTGAAAGTACTTTTAGATAGTTACCAAGTAAATTGCAATACTCCCGGTTTGAATTTTTCACTAGTACCGATTTCGTACCTCTACGACGTTTTAGATCGCAATTCTGAGAAGTATGGCTACCGACAACTTGTTTGAAACTATGGATCGTGCTTAAGATTTTTATTTATCAATAGTA
This sequence comes from Kingdonia uniflora, assembly GCA_014058105.1. Classification (NCBI taxonomy): domain Eukaryota; kingdom Viridiplantae; phylum Streptophyta; class Magnoliopsida; order Ranunculales; family Circaeasteraceae; genus Kingdonia; species Kingdonia uniflora. Next base: position 2,998,109 of record JACGCM010000696.1, read on the forward strand.
CATTAAGATATTTCCCTATTGGATCGCAATACAATCGATTTGAGTGAGTTTTTGACCGACACCGACTTCGCACCTCTGCGATGGTTTTCATTGCATTTATGAGAAGTGTGGATACTGGTAATTTGTTTTCGAGGTTGGATCATGTTTTAGAGTATCCTTTTGACCAACTGCACTCTAAGATTGTTACCATAAGAATTGTTATACTCCTGATTTAAATTTTAGAGCGATATTAATTTTGTTCCTCTGCGATGGTTTAGATTGCAATTTCGAGAAGCTTGGCTAATGGCAACTCATTTGAGAGGTTGGATTGTGTTTGAGAATTTATTTTTGACCGGCAACGCACAAAGATTGATACCAAATAAATCGCAATACTGCCGGTACCATTTTTGTACCTTTCCGATGGTTTAAATTACAATTCTGAAAACTTGGCGACCGGAATCTCATTTGGGCGGTTTGATCATTTTTAAGATATTATTTTTAATCGTAATTACTTTAAGATAGTTACCAAATAAATTTTAATACTCCCGGTTTAAATTTTACACCAGTACCAATTTGGAACCTCTACGATGCTTTAGATCGCAATTCCGAGAAGCATGGCTTCTGACAACTTGTTTAAAAGTATGGATCGTGTTTATGATTTATTTTTTACCGACAATTGTCTAAGATATTTGCCTAATGAATTCTGATACTCCCAGTTTAAGTGAATTTTTGACCGGTACTGACTTCGCACCTCTCCGATGTTTTTGATTGTAATTATGTGAAACTTGGCTGCAGGCAACTTTTTTTCGAGGTTAGATCATGTTTTAAAGTTTTCTTTTGACCGACTGCCCTTTGGGATTGATACCATATGAATCGCAATATTCTTGATTTATATTTTTGAACGATACCAATATTGTTCATCTCCGATGGTTTAGATTGTAATTCCGAGAACCCTTGCTACTGGCAACTCATTTGCGAGGTTGGATCGTGTTTAATGGTTTTATTTTGTCCGACTGCACTCAAAGACAGTTGCCATATGAATCGAAATATTCCCGGTTTGATTTGTTGAACGGGACCATTTTCGTACCTCTCTGATGGTTTATATTTCAATTCTGAAACCTTGGCTACTGGAATCTCATTTCGGAGCTTTGGTCGTGTTTAAGAGTTTCTTTTTGACCGAAAACACTTTAAGAATGTTACCAAATAAATTGTAATACTCCCGGTTTGAATTTTACACCGGTACCGATTTCGCACCTCTACGAAGCTTTAGATCGCAATTCTGAGAAGCATGGCTACCGACAACTTGTTTAAATGTATGTATCGTGTTTAAGATCTTTTTTATACCGAAAGTACTCTAAAATATTAGCCTAATAAATTGTAATACTCCCGGTTTGTGTGAATTTTTGACCGGTACCGACTTCGTACCACTACGATGGTTATGATTGTAATTTTGAGAAGCTTGTTGAGTGGCAACATGTTTTCATGGTTTGATCGTGTTTTAGAGGTTCATTTTGACCGACTACACTCGAAGATTGTTACCATATGAATCGCTATACACCCGAATTATCTTATTGAATGATACTAATTTCGTATCTCTCCAATGGTTTATAATGCAATTCAGAAAAGCATGACTACAAGCAAGTCGTTTGCGATGTTGTTTAAGAGTTTCTTTTTGACCGAAAAAACTTTAAGATTTTTACCAAATGAATCGCAATACTCCCTGATTGAGTTTTTGACTGGTACCATTTTCGCACCTCTCTGATAGTTTAGAATGCAATTTTGGAAACTTGGCTACCAGAATCACATTTGGGAGGTTTAATAATGTTTGAAAGTTTTATTTTCACCAAAAGCACTTTAAGATAGTTACCAAATAACAATTAATACTCTTGTTTTATATTTTACACCGGTACCGATTTTGTACCATTAGGAAGCTTTAGATTGCAATTCCGAAAAGCACGGCTGCCGACGACCTGTTTGAAAGCGCGGCTACCGACAGTAATTCAAAATATTTACCTAACGAATAGCAATTCTCCCGGTTTGAGTGAGTTTTTGACCGGTACCGACTTCGCACCTCTCCGATGGTTTAGATTGCAATACTGAGAAGCATGGCTAATGGAAACTTGTTTTCAATGTCTTAGAGTTTCCTTTTGACCGAATGCACTCCAAGATTGTTTCCATATGAATCTCTATACTCTTGATTTTTATTTTTGAACGATAAAAATTTTGTACCACTCCAAAAGATTTAATTGCAATTCCATGAAGCATGGCTACTGGTAACTCGTTTGAGAGGATGAATCGAGTTTACATGATTTTTTTAGACCGACAGTACTCTAAGATCGTTTCCAACTGAATTACAATACTCTCGGTTTAAGTTTTTGACCGGTACCATTTTTGTACCTCTCTAATGGCTTATATTTCAATTTTAAAAACTTGGCTGCTGGCAACATGTTTTCGAGGATGGATCGTGCTTTAGAGTTTCATTTTTCACCGACCGCACTCTAAAATAGATACCATATAAATCACTATACTCCCGATTTATATTTTTTCACGATATAAATTTTGTACCTCTCCATAGTTTGGATTATAATTCTGAGACGCTTGGCTACTGGCAACTCGTTTGTGTGGTTGGATCGTGTTTACGAGTTTCTTTTTAACCGGCAACACTCTAAGTTAGTTTTCAGCAGAATTTCAATACTCCCGGTTTGAGTTTTTGACCGGTACCATTTTTGTACCTCACTAATGGTTAATATTTTAATTCTGAAAACTTGGCTACCGGAATCTCATTTGGGGGTTTTGATCATGTTTAAGAGATTCTTGTTGATTGAAAATACTATAAGACTGTTATGAACTAAATTGTAATAGTTCCGTTTTAAATTTTATACCGGTACAATTTTCGCACCTCTTCGAAGGTTTAGATTGCAATTCTGAGAAGCATGGCTACCAACGACTTGTTTGAAAGTTTGGACCATGTTTAATATTATTTTTCTACCAACAGTACACTAAGATATTTACCGAATGAATCGCAATACTCCTAGCTTGAGTGATTTATTGACCAGTACCGATATCGTACCTCTACGATGGTTTTGATTTCAATTATGAGAAGCATGGCTTCAGGCAACTTGTTTTCGAGATTGGATCGAGCTTTTGAGTTTCCCTTTGACCGACTGCACTTTAAGATTATTGCCGTATGAATCGCTATACTCCCGATTTATATTTTTGATCGATACTAATTTTGTACCTATTCGATGGTTTAAATTGTAATTAAGAGAAGCTTGGCTTCAGGCTACTCGTATTCGAGGGTGGATCGTGTTTTAGAGTTTCTTTTTGATTGACAACACTTTTGACCGGTAACATTTTCGCACCTCTTCGATGGTTAATATTGAAATTCTGAAATCTCGGCTATCGGAATCGCATTTGGGAGGTTTTATCATTTTTAAGAGTTTCTTTATGACCGAAAACACTTTTAGATTGTAACCAAATAAATTGTAATACTCCAAGTTTTATTTTTATACCTGTACTGATTTTGTACCTCTACGAAGCTTTAGATCGCAATTCCGAGAAGCATGGCTACCAACAATTTGTTTGAAAGTTTGGATCATGTTTATAAATTTTATTTGCCGATAGAACAGTGAGATATTTACCTAATGAATCAGAATACACCTGGTTTGGTTGAGTTTTTTACCAGTATAGACTTTGTACCTCTCCGATGGTTTAGATTGCAGGCTTGGCTGCAGGCAACACGTTTGCATGCTTGGATCATGTTAAAGAGTTTCTTTTTTACCGACAACACTCTAAGATAGTTACCTAATGAACCACAATACTCCCTATATGATTTTTTGACCGGTACCATTTTCGTACCACTCCAATGGTTTAAATTACAATTCTGCCAACTTGGCTACCAGAATCTCATTTGGGAGGTTTGGTCATGTTTAAGGGTTTCTTTTTGAAAGAAAACACTTTCAGATTGTTACCAAATAAATTGCAATACTCCCAGTTTGAATTTTTTGACAGTACCGATTTCACACCTAGAGGAGACTTTTGACCGCAATTCCGCGAAGCATGGCTACCGACAACTTGTTTAAAATTATGGATCGTGCTTAATATTTTCTTTTTAGCGACCGTAATTTAAGATATTTATATAATGAATCACAATACACCCATTTTGAGTGAGTTTTTGACCGGTACCGACTTCGCGCGACTCCGATGGTTTTAATTTCAATTATGAGAAACTTGCCTACTGTCAAATTGTTTTCAAGGATGCATCATGTTTTAGAGTTTCCTTTTGACTGACTACACTCTGAGATTGTAACCATATTAATCACTATACTCCCAATTTATATTTTTGAACGATACCAATATCCAACCTCTCCGATAGTTTAGATTGCACATCCGAGAAACTTGGTTATAGCAAACTCATTAACGAGGTTGGATCCTGCTAAAAAGTATTTTTTTGACCAATAACACTCGAACATAGTTACCAAATGAATCACAATACTCTCGGTTTGAGTTTTCGACCAGTACAATTTTTTTACCAATCCGATGGTTTAAATTACAATTCTGAAAACTTGTCTATAAGAATCTCGTTTGGGAGGCTTGATCATGTTTAAGAGTTTCTTTTTGAACAAAAACAATTTAAGATAGTTACCAAATAAATTGTAATACTCCCGATTTGAATTTATCAGCGGTACCGATTTCGTACCTCAACAAAACTTTAGATTGGAATTCCGGAAGTATGGCTACCGATAACTTGTTTTAAAGTATGAATCGTGTTTAAGATTTTGTTTTTACCGACAGTACTTTAAGATATTTTTCTGATGAATCGCAATTCTCCCGGTTTGAGTGAATTTTTGACCGGTACTGACTTCGCACCACTTCTATCGTTATTATTGCAATTATGTGAAACTTGGCTACTGGGAACTTGTTTTTCGTGGTTGGGTCCTCATTTAGAGTTTCATTTTGACTGACTGCACTCTAAGATTGCTACCATATGAATCGCTATACTCATGATTTATAATTTTGCACGATACCAATTTTGTACCTCTCCGGTAATTTTGATTGCAATTCCTAATCGCTTGGATATAGGAAACTCGTTTGGTGGTAGGATCGTGTTTTAGAGTTTCTTTTTACCGATAATAGTCAAAGATAGTAACCACATGAATCGCAATTCTCCCAGTTTGAGGCTTTGACCGGTATAATTTTCGCACCTCTCCGTTGGCTTATATTTCAATTCTACAAGCTTGGCTATCGAAAATTCATTTGGGAGGATTGATCATGTTTAAGAGTTTCATTTTAACCAAAAACATTTTAGGATTGTTGCCAAATAAATTGTGATACTCCCAGTTTTGAATTTTTCACCGTTACCAATTTTGCACCTAAACGAAGATTTAGATCGCAATTCCGTGATGCATGGCAACCGACAACTTGTTAAAAAGTATTGATCGTGTTTAAGATTTTTTTATTACCGATAGTACTCTAAGATATTAGCCTAAATAATCGCAATACTCCCAGTTTTAGTAAGTTTTTGACCGGTACCAACTTCACGCCTCTACGATGATTTTGATAGCAATTATGTGAAGCTTGGCTACTGGCAGCTTGATTTTGAGGTTGGATCATGTTTAAGAGTTTCCTTTTGACCGACTGCACTCTAAGATTGTTACCAAATAATTCTCTATACTCCCAATTTATATTTTTGAACGATACCAATTTCAAACCTCTAGGATGGTTTAGATTGTAATTTGGAGAAGCTTGGCTACTTGCAACTCGTTTGCGAGGTTGGATCGTGTTTAAGAGTTTCTTTTTGACCAAAAACACTATAAGATAGTTACAAAATAAATCGCAGTACTTCCGGATTAAATTTTTGATAGGTACCATTTTTGAAACTCTACGATGGTTTATATTACAATTAAGAAAACTTGGCAACAGGAATATCATTTGGGTAGATTGATCATGTTTAAGATTTTATTTTTTACCGAATATACTTTTATATAGTTACCAAATAAATTGTAATACTCCAGGTTTAAATTTTAAACAGGTGCCGATTTCGCACCTCTATGAAGCTTTAGATCGCAATTCTGAGAAGCATGGCTATTGACAACTTGTTTGAAAGTATGGATCGTGTTTAAGATTTTATTTTACCAACAATACTTTAAGATATTTATCAAATGAATCACTATTCTCCCGGTTTGAGTAATTTTTAGACTCATACTGACTTCATACCTCTCTGATGGTTTTGATTGCAATTAAGTGAAGCTTGGCTACTGGATACTTGTTTTTGAGGTTGGATCGTGCTTTAGAGTTTCATTGTGACTGACTGAAATTAAACATATTTACCATATGAATCACTATACTCATAATTTATATTATTGAATGATACAAATTTCGTACCTCCTATGGTTATGATTGCAATTTCATGAAGCTTGGCTATAGGCTACTCGTTTGCAAAGTTGGATCTTGTTTAAGAGTTTCTTTTTAACCAAAATTACTTTAAGATATTTACCTAATGAATCACAATAATCCCGGTTTTGACTTCGCACCTCTGCGATGATTTTGATTGTAATTATGAGAAGTTTGGCTACTGGCATCTTGATTTCGAGGTTGGATCGTGTTTTAGAGTTTCTATTTGACTGACTGCACTATAAGATTGTTACTGTATGAATCGCTATACTCCCGATTTATATTTTTGAACGATACCATACTCTTACCTCTCGAATGGTTTAAATTGCAATTCCGGGAAGCTTGGCTATTGGAACTCGTTTGCGAGATTGGATCCTGTTTAAGTATTTGTTTTTGACTGACAATAGTCTAAGATAGTTACCAAATGAATTGCAATACTCCCGTTTTGTGTTTTTGACCGGTACCATATTCGCACCTCTCCGATGGTTTATATTGCAATTCAGAAAACATAGCTGCCGGAATCACATTAGGGAGATTTGATCATGTTTAAGAGTTTCTTTTTGACTGAAAACACTTTTTGATAATTTCCAAATTAAATATAATACTTCAGGTTAAAATTTTACACCTGTACCGATATCGTACCTCTACAAAGCATGGCTACCGACAACTTGTTTATAAGTATGGATCATGTTTAAGATTTTCATTTACCGATGTTACTCTAAGATATTTATCTAATGAATCGTAATACATCCAGTTTCAATGAATTTTTTAGTGGTACCAACTTCGCACCTTTCTGATGGTTTTGATTGCAATTATGAGAAGCATGCCTACTAGTAACTTGTTTACGAGGTTGGATCGTGTTATAAAGTATTCTTTTGACCGACTGCACTCTAAGATTGTTACCATATGAATCGCTATACTCTCGATTTATATTTTTGAACGATACCAATTTCGTACCTTTACGATGGTTTAGATTGCAATTCCGAGAAGTTTGGTTAGAGACAACTCATTTGCGATGTTGGATCGGGTTAAAGAGTTTTTTTTTCCCGAAAATACTCTAAGTTAGTTACCAAATGAACCGTAATACTCTCGGTATGAGTTTTTGACCTGTACCATTTTCGTACCTCTCCGATGTTTTATATTACAATTTTGCTAACTTGGCTACCGGAATCTCATTTTGGAGGTTTGGTCATGTTTAAGAGTTTCATTTTGACCGAAAACACTTTAAGATAGTTACCAAATAAATTATAATACTCCCGGTTTTAATTTTAAACCAGTACCGATTTCGCATCTCTACAAAGATTAGATCTCTATTCCAGGATGTATTGCTACCGACAACACTTTTGAAAGTATGAATCGTGCTTAAGATTTTTTTTTTACCGACAATACATTGAGCTATATATCTAATGAATCAAAATTCTCCCGTTTTGCGTAAATTTTTGACCGGTACTGTCTTCACACCTCTCCGATTGCTTTTATTGCAATTATGTAAAGCTTGGCTACTGACAACCTGTTTTCGAGGTCGGATCGTGTTTAAGAGTTTCATTTTGACTGAATACACTCTAATATTGTGACCATATGAATCTCTATACTCACAATTTATATTTTTATACGATACGAATTTCGTACCTCTCCGATGGTTTAGATTGCAATTCACTGAAGTTTGGCTATAGGCTACTCGTTTGCGAGGTTGGATCGGGTTTAGGACTTTCTTTTTAACTGATAGTACTTTGAGATATTTACCTAATGAATCGCAATACTCCCGGTTTTAGTAAGTTCTTGACCGGTATCGACTTTCCACCTCCGGGATGGTTTTGATTGCAATTATGTGAAGCTTGGCTACTGGCAACTTATTTTCGAGGTTGGATCGTGTTTTAGAGTTTCCGATTGATTGACTGCACTCTAAGATTTTTACCATATGAATCGCTATACTCCAAATTTATATTTTTGAACTATGCAAATTTCGTACCACTCAGATGGTTTATATTGCAATTCCGAGAAGCTTGGCTACTGGCAACTTGTTTATGAGGTTGGATCTTGCATAAGAGTTTCTTTTTGACTGACAACACTCATAGGTAGTTTCCAAATGAATCGCAATACTCCCGGTTTATGTTTTTGACCGGTACAATTTTCACACCTCTCTAATTGTTTATATTGTAATTTTGAAAATTGGCTGCCGGATTCACATTTGGAAGGTTTGATCATGTTTAAGAGTTTCATTTTGACCGAAAACATTTTTAGATAGTTACCAAATAAATTGTAATACTCCAGGATTAAATTTTACACCAGTACCAATTTCGTACCTCTACGAAGCGTTAGATCGCAATTCCGAGAAACCTGACTACCGACAACTTCTTTGAAAGTATGATTCATGTTTAATATTTTTATTTACTGATAGAACTATTGGATATTTACCTAATGAATCGCAATACACCCGATTTATTTGAGCTTATGACCGGTACCGACTTCGCACCTCTCCTACAGTTTTGATTGCATTTATGTGAAGCTTGGCCACTGGTAACTTGTTTTTGAAGTTGGATCGTGTTTAAGACTTTATTTTAGACCAACAAAACTCTGTGATTTTTTCCAAATAAATTGCAATACTCCCGGTTTGAGTTTTAGACCTTTACCATTTTCGCAAGCTTGTTTTCGATGGCTTATATTACTATTCTAAAAACTTGGCTACTTGAATCTCGTTTGGGTGGTTTGCTCATTTTTATGATATTCCATTCGACAGTAAATACATTAAGATAGTTACCATATAAACTACAATACTCCCGGCTTATGCTTTAGATCGCAATTCCGAGAAGCACGTTTACCGGCAACTTGTTTAAAATTATGGATCGCGTTTAAGACTTTTTTTTTAACGACAGTACTCTTAGATATTTACCTTATGAATTGCAATATCCCCGCTTTGAGCGAGTTTTTGACCGGTACCGACTTCGTACCTCTCCGATGGTTTTAATTGCAATTATGAGATGCTTGGCTACTGTCAACTTTTTTTGGAGGTTGGATCGCCTTTTGGAGTTCCCTATTGTCTGAATGCACTCTAAGACAGTTATCATATGAATTGCTATACGCCCGATTTATATTTTTGAACGATACCAATTTTGTTCTACTCCGATGGTTTAGATTGTAATTCCGGGAAGCTTAGAAACTGGAAATATTTTTTGTGGGGCTGGATCACGTGTAATAGTTTTATTTTAACCGACAACAGTCAAAGATAGTTACCATATGAATCTCAATACTCCCGGGTTGAATTATTGACCGTTACAATTTGTACCTCCCCAATTGTCTATATTGCAATTCCTGAACCTTGGCTACCGGAATCTCATTTGGGAGATTTGGTCATGTTTAAGAGTTTATTTTTCACGGAAAACACTTTATGATAGTTACCAAATAAACTGCAATACTCCCGGTTTGAATTTTACACCGGTACCGATTTCGCACCTCTGCGAAGCTTTAGATCGCAATACCGAGAAGCATGGCTACCGACAACTTGCTTAAAAGTATGAATCGTGTTTAATATTTTATTTTTTACCGATAATACTCTAAAATATTAGCCTAATAAATTCCAATACTCCCTGTTTTAGTGAGTTTTTGACCGGTATCGACTTCGGACCACTCCGATGGTTATGATTGTAATTTTCAGAAGCTTAGCGACTGGCAACATGTTTTCGTGGTTAGATTGTGTTTTAAAGTTTCATTTTTCTCGACTACACTCGAAGATTGTTACCATGTGAAACCTATACTACCGATTTATATTTATGAACGATAACAATTTAGTATCTCTCTGATGGTTTAGAATGCAATTCCAAAAAGCATGGCTACTGGCAAGTCGTTTGCGAGGTAGGATCATACTTAAGAATTTCTTTTTGACCGACAACACTCTAAGATGGTTACCAAATGAATCGCAATACTCCCAGAATGAGTTTTTGGTCGGTACCATTTTTGCACCTCTCCGATGGTTTATATTGCAATTCTGAAAACTTGGCTACCAGAATCAAATTTGGGTGGTTTAATCATGTTTAAGAGATTTATTTTTACCGAAAACATTTTAAGATAAATTGTAATACTCCCGGTTTTAATTTTATACCGATACCGATTTTGCACCTTTATGAAGCTTTATATTGAAATTCTGAAAAGCATGGCTATTGACAACTTTTTTGAATGTATGGATCATGTTTAATATTTTTTTATTACCGACAATACTCTAAGATATTTACCTAAGGAATAGCAATACTCCCGGTTTGAGTGAGTTTTTGACCGGTACCGACTTCGTACCACTCCGATGTTTTGGATTGCAATTATGTGAAGCTTGGCTACTGGCAATTTGTTTTCTATGTTTTAGTGTTTCCTTTTGACCGACTACACTCTAAGATTGTTACCATATGAATCGTTCTACTCATGATTTATATTTTCGAGAGATAACAATTTTTCACCTCTGCGATAGTTTAAATATCAATTACAAGAAGTATGGTTACTAGCAACTTGCTTGCAAGGCTGCATCGCGTTTATGAGTTTCTTTTTGACCAAAAACACTCTTAGATAGTATCCAAATGAATTGTAATACTCACGGTTTGAGTGAGTTTTTTACCAGTACTAACTTCGCACCTTTTCGATGGTTTTGATTGTAATTATGTGAAGCTTAGCTACTTGCAACTTGTTTTCAAGTTTGGATCGAGGTTTAGAGTTTTATTTTTGACCGACTACACTCTAAAATAGATACCATATGAATCGCTATACTCCCGATTTATATTTTTTTGCGATACCAATTTTGTGCCTCTCTGTTGGTTTAGATTACAATTCCAAAAAGCTTGGCTACTGGCAACACATTTACGAGGTTAGATCGTGTTTACGTGATTCTTTTTGACCGAAAACACTCTAAGTCAGTTTCCAACTGAATCGCAATACTCCTGGTTTGAGTTTTTGACCGATACCATTTTCGCACCTCTCTAATGGTTAATATTTTAATTCTGAAAGTTTGGCTTCCGAAATCTCATATGGGGGATTTGATCATGTTTAAGAGTTTCTTTTTGATTGAAAGCACTATAAGAAAGTTATGAACTAAATTGTAATACTGTCGTTTTAAATTTTACACAGGTACCATTTTTGCACCTCTCTAATGGTTCATATTTAAATTCTGAAAACTTTACTGTTGGCAACTTTTTTTCGAGGTTGGATCGTGCTTTAAAGTTTCATTTTTGACCGACCGCACTATAAAATTGATAACATATGAATTGCTATACTACTGATTTATATTTTTTCAGGATACAAATTTCGTACCTCTCCGCTGGTTTGGATTACAATTCCGTGATGCTTGGCTACTAGCAACTCGTTTGTGCGGTTGGATCGTGTTTACTAGTTTCTTTCTTACCGACAACACTCTAAGTTAGTTTCCGACTGAATCGCAATACTCCCTATTTGAGTTTTTGGCCGGTACCATTTTCGTACCTCTCTAATGGTTAATATTTTAATTCTTAAATCTTGGCTACCGGAATCTCATTTGGGGGGTTTGATCATGTTTAAGAGTTTCCTGTTGATTCAAAACACTATAAGAAAATTATGAACTAAATAATAATACTCCTATTTTAAATCTTATACCGGTACCATTTTCGCACATCTTCGAAGCTTTAGATCGCAATTCTGAGAAGCATGGCTACCAACGACTTGTTTGAAAGTTTTGATCGTGTTTAAGATTTTTTTTTACCGACAGTACTCTAAGATATTTACCTAATGAATCGTAATACTTCCAGTTTGAGTGATTTATTGACCAGTACCGACATCGCACCTCTCCGATGGCTTTGATTATAATTATGATAAGCATGGCTCCAGGCATCTTGATTTCGAGATTGGATTGATTTTCTCAGTTTCCTTTTGACCAAATGCACTCTAAGATTGTTACTATATGAATCGCTACACTCCCTATTTATATTTTTGATCAATACCAATTTTGTACTTCCCCGATGGTTTAAATTGCAATTCAGTGAAACTTGGCTGCAGGGAACTCGATTGCAAGGTTGGATCGTGTTTAAGAGTTTCTTTTTGACCGACAACACTCTAAGATTGTTACAACAAGAATCTCAATACTCCCGGATTAACTTTTTGACCGGTAACATTTTCGCACCTCTTCGCTGGTTAATATTGTAATTCTAAAAGCTTGGCTACCGGAATCACAATTGGGAGATTTAATCATTTTTAAGAGTTCTTTAAGACCGAAAATACTTTTAGATAGTTAACAAATAAATTGTAATACTCCAAGTTTTAATTTTACACCTGTACCGATTTCATACCCCTACGAAGCTTTAGATCGCAATTCTGAGAAGCATGGCAACCGGCAACTTGTTTGAATGTTTGGATCATGTTTATGATTTTTATTTATTTATAGTACTCTAAGATATTTACCTAATGAATCGCAATATACCCGGTTTGTGTGAGCATTTTACCAGAACCGACTTCGCACCTCTATGATGGTTTAGATTGCAATTCTGAGAGGCATGGCTGGAGGCCACTCATTTACGAGCTTGGATCATGTTAAAGAGTTTATTTTTTATAAATAACACTCTAAGATAGTTACCTAATGAACCGCAATACTCCCGGTATGATTTTTTGACCGGTACCATTTTCGCACCTCTCCGATGGTTTATATTGCAATTCTGCCAATTGGCTTCCGGAATCTCATTTGGGAGGTTTGGTCATGTTTAAGAGTTTCTCTTTAACAGAAAGCACTTTCCGATTGTTACCAAATAAATTGTAATACACCCAGTTTGAATTTTTCTCCAGTACCGATTTCACACCTAAAGAAGAGTTTTGACCGCAATTCCCCGAAGCATGGCTACCGACAACTTGCTTAAAAGTATGGATCGCGTTTAATATTTTGTTTTTGCCGACCGTAATTTAAGCTATTTATCTAATGAATCACAATACTCCTTGTTTGAGTGAGTTTTTGACTAGTAACGACTTCGCGCCTCTCCGATGGTTTTGAATTCAATTATGAGAAAATTGCCTACTGTCAACTTGTTTTCGAGAATGGATCACATTTTAGAGTTTCCTTTTGACCGACTGCACTCTAAGATTGTAACCATATGAGTCCCTATACTCCCGATTTATATTTTTGAACGATACCAATATCGTACCTCTCCGATGGTTTAGATTGCACATCCATGAAGTTTGGCTACAACAAACTCGTTTACGAGGCTGGATCTTGCTAAAAAGATTTTTCTTAACCGGGAACACTCAAACATAGTTAACAAATGAATCACAATACTCTCAGTTTGTGTTTTCGACCAGTACCATTTTCACACGAATCCGATGGTTAAAGTTACAATTCTGAAAACTTGTCTGCCAGAATCTCATTTGGGGGGCTTGATTATGTTTAAGAGTTTCTTTTGAGCCACAAATATTTTAAGATAGTTACCAAATTTATTATAATATACCCGGTTTGAATTTCACAGCGGTACCGATTTCGTACCGCTAGAAAACTTTAGATTTCTATTCCGAGAAGCATGGCTACCGTTAATTTATTTTAAAGTATGGATCGTGTTTAAGATTTTGTTTTTACCGACAGTACTTTATGATATTTATCTGATGAATCGTAATTCTCCCGGTTTGAGTGAATTTTTGACCGATACTGACTTCGCACCACTCCGATCGCTTTCATTTCAATTATGTGAAGCTTGGCTACTGACAGCTTGTTTTCGTGGTTGGATCCTCATTTAGAGTTTCATTTTGACTGACTGCACTCTAAGATTGCTACCATATGAATCTTTTTACTCCTGATTTATAATTTTGCTCGATACCAATTTCGTACCTCTCCGATTGTTTAGATTGCAATTCCTAAAAGCTTGGATACTGGAAACTCATTTGCGTGGTAGGATCGTGTTTAAGAGTTTCTTTTTACCGACAACAGTCTAAGATAATAACCACATGAATCGCAATTCTCCCTGTTTGAAGTTTTGACCAGTACCATTTTCGTACCTCTTCGGTGGTTTATATTACAATTCTGCAAACTTGGCTATCGGAAATTAATTTGGGAGGATTGATCATGTTTAAGAGTTTCTTTTAGACCAAAAACACTTCAAGATTATTACAAAAATAAATTGTAATACTCCTAGATTGAAGTTTTCACCGGTACCAATTTTGCACCTAAACGAAGCTTTATATCTAAATTACGTGATGCATGCCTACTGAGAACTTGCTTAAAAATATGGATCGTGTTTAAGATTTTTTTTATTATCGACAGTACTCTAAGATATTAACCTAATGAATCGTAATACTCCCAGTTTTAGTAAGTTTTTGACCGGTACCAACTTTACACATCTCCGATGATTTTGATTCCAATTATGTGAAGCTTGGCTACTGACAACTTTTTTTCGAGGTTGGATCATGTTTAAGAGTTTCCATTTGATCGACTGCACTCTAAGATTGTTACCAATTGAATTGTTATACTCCCGATTTATATTTTTGAACGATACCAATTTCAAACCTCTGGGATGGTTTAGAATGTCATTCGGTGATGCTTGGCTACTGGCAACTCGTTTGCGATGTTGGATCATGTTTAAGAGTTTCCTTTTGACCGAAAACACTCTAAGATAGTTACCAAATGAATCGTAATACTTCCAGATTCGGTTTTCTACCGGTACCATTTTTCCAACTCTACGATGGTTTATATTGCAATTCTGAAAACTTGGCTATAGGAATCACATTTGGGAGGTTTGATCATGTTTAAGAGTTCATTTTTGACCCAAAACACTTTTTGATAGTTACCAAATAACTTGTAATACTCCAGGTTTTAATTTTAAGCCGATACCGATTACGCACCTCTACGAAGCATTAGATTGTAATTTCGAGAAGCATGGCTATCGACAACTTGTTTGAAAGTATGGATCGCGTTTAAGATTATATTTTACCAACAATACTTTAAGATATTTATCTAATGAATCGCAATTCTCCTGGTTTGAGTGAATTTTTTACTCGTACTAACTTCACACCTCTCCGATGGTTTTGATTGTAATTAAGTGAAGCTTGGCTACTGGACACTTGTTTTCGAGGTTGGATCATTAGAGTTTCATTGTGACCGACTACACTCTAATATATTTACCATATGAATCGCTATACTCACAATTTATATTATTGAATGATACCAATTTCGTACCTCGCCGATGGTTAAGATTACATTTTTTTGAAGCTTGGCTATAGGCTACTCGTTTGCGAGGTTTGATCTTGTTTAAGTGTTTCTTTTTTACCGATAGTACTTTAAGATATTTACCTAATGAATTGCAATAATCCCGGCTTTAGTAAGTTTTTGACCGGTATTAACTTCGCACCTCTGCGATGGTTTTGATTGCAATTATGAGAAGCTTGGCTATAGGCAACATGTTTTCGAGGTAGGATCGTGTTTTAGAGTTTCATTTTGAATGACTGCACTCTAAGATTGTTACCATATGAATCGTTATACTCCCGATTTACATTTTTGAACGATGCCAATTTCTTACCTCTCGAATGGTTTAGATCGCAATTCTGAGAAGTTTGGCTATTGGGAACTCATTTGCAAGGTTGGATCTTGTTTAACTATTTCTTTTAGACTGACAACACTCTAAGATAGTTACCAATTGTATCACAATAATCCCGGCTTGTGTTTTCGACCGGTACCATATTCTCACCTCTCCGATGGTTTATATTGTAATTCAAAAAACATGGCTGTCGGAATCACATTTTGGAGATTTGATCATGTTTAAGAGTTTCTTTTTTACTGAAAACACTTTTAGATAATATCCAAATAAAATATAATACTCCAAGCTAAAATTTTTTACCTGTACCGATTTCTTACCTCTACAAAGCATGGCTACCGACAACTTGTTTGAAAGTATGGATCATGTTTAAGATTTTTATTTACCAATTTTACTCTAAGATATTTACTTAATGAATGGCAATACACCCGATTTCAGAGAGTTTTTTTGCAGTACCGACTTCGCACCACTCTGATGGTTTTGAATGCAATTATGAGAAGCTTGGCTACTGGTAACTTGTTTTCGAGGTTGGATCATGTTTTAGAGTATTCTTTTGACTGACTGCACTCTAAGATTGTTACCATATGAATCGCTATAATCCTGATTTATACTTTTGAACGATACCTATTTCTTACCTCTACGATGGTTTAGATTGCAATTCCGAGAAACTTGGCTACAGGCAACTCATTTGCGATGTTGGATCGTGTTAAAGAGTTTCTTTTTTTACCGAAAACACTCTAAGATAATTACCAAATGAACCGCAATACTCTCGGTATGAGTTTTCTACCTGTACCATTTTCGCACCTCTCCGATGGTTTATATTATAATTTTATTAAATTGGCTGCCGGATTCTCATTTGGGAGGCTTGGTCATGTTTAAGAGTTTCTTTTTGACCCAAAACACTTTTCGATTGTTACAAAATAAATTGCAAAAGTCCCGATTTAAATTTAACACCGGTACCGATTTTGCGCCACTTCGAAGCATTAGATCGTAATTCCGAGAAGCATGGCTACCGACAACTTGTTCTCAAGTATGAATCGCGGTTAAGATTTTTTTTTACCTACAATACCCTTTGATATTTGCCTAATGAATTGCAATACTCCCAGTTTGAATGAGTTTTTGATCAGTTCCACCTTCGCAGCTCTCAGATGGCTTTTATCGCAATTATGTGAAGCTTGGCTACTGGCAACATGTTTCGAGGTCAAATCGTGTTTGAGAGACTCCTTTTAACTGACTGCACTCTAGGATTGTTACCATATGAATCGCTATAGTCCAGATTTATATTTTTCAATGATACTAATTTCGTACCTCTCCAATGGCTTAGATTGCCATTTCGAGAAGCTTGGCTATTGGCAATTCGTTTGCGAGGTTGGATCATGTTTAAGAGTATCTTTTTGAAAGACAATACTAAAAGATAGTTACCAAATGAATCGCAATACTCCCGGTTTGAATTGTTGATCGATACCATTTTCGTACCTCTCTTATTATTTATATTACAATTCTGCAAACTTGGCTACCGGAATCTCATTTCTGTGGCTTGATAATGCTTAAGAGTTCATTTTTTAACCAAAACACTTTATGATATCTACAAAATCAATTGTAATAGTCCCGGTTTAAATTTTTCACCAGTACCGATTTCGCACCACTTCAAAAAATTAGATCGCAATTCTAAGAAGCATGGTTACCGACAACTTGTTCGAAAGTATGGATCGTAGTTAAGTTTTTTTTTTACCGACAGTACTCTTTGACTTTTTCCTAATGAATTGCAATACTCCCAATTTGAATGTGCTTTTGATCGGTACCAACTTTGCAGCTCTCCGATGGTTTTTAATTGATTTATGAGAAGCTTGGCTACTGGCAACTTGTTTTTGAGGTTGGGTCGTGTTTAAGATTCTCCTTTCTACCAACTTCAGTGTAAGATTATTACCATATGAATCGTTATACTCCTGATTTATATTTTTGAACGATACCAATTTCGTACCACTCCGATGGTTTAAATTACAATTTCGAGAAGCTTGGCTAAAGGCAACTCGTTTGGAAGGTATGATCATATGTAAGAGTTTCTTTTTGACATACAACACTCTAAGATAGTAACCAAATGAATCGTAATGCTCCCGGTATTATTTTTAGAGTAGTACCATTTTCCCACATCTCTAATGGTTTATATTATAATTCTAAAAACTTGGCTACCGTAATCTCGTTTGGATGGTTTGATCATGTTTAAGAGTTTCATTTTGACTGAAAAAACATTAAGATAGTTACAAAATAAATTTTAAAACAACCAGTTTGAATTTTACACCGGTACCGATTTCATACCTCACCGAAGTTTAAGATCATAATTCCGAGAGGCGTGGCTACCGACAACTTGTTTTAAAGTATGGATCGCGTTTAGGATTTTTTTATACCATCAGTACTCTTAGATATTTACCTAATGAATCACAATACTCCCAGTTTGAGTATGTTTTTGACCGGTACTGACTTCGCACCTCTCTGATGGTTTTGATTGCAATTATGAGAAGCTTGGCTACTAGCAACTTGTTTTCGTGGATGGATCGTGATTTAAACTTTCCATTTCACCGACAGCACTTAGAGATTGTTACCATATGAATTGTTATACTCCCGATTTATATTTGAGAATGATACAAATTTCGTATCGCTCCGATGGTTTATATTGCAATTCTGTGAAGTTTGGCAACAAGCAACTCATTTGCGAGGTTGGATCATGTTTAAGAGTTTCTTTATGACCCACAACTCTCTAAGATAGTCACAAAATAAATCATAATGCACCCAACATAAGTTTTTGACGGGTACCATTTTTGTACCTCTTTGATGGTTTATATTACATTTTCTGAAAACTTGGCTTCCGTTATATCGTTTGGGTGGTTTGATCGTGTTTAATAGTTTCTTTCAGACCGAAAACACTTTAAGATGGTTACCAATTAAATTGTAATACTCCCGGCCTTAAATTTACACCAGTACCGATTTTGCACCTCTACGAAGCTTTAGGGTGCAAGTCAGAGATGCTTAGCAACTAACAACACGTTTTCGAGTTTGGATCGCTCTTAAGAGTTTCTTTTTGATCGATAACACTCTAAGATAGTTACCAAATGAATTGTAATACTCCCAGTTTGAGTGAGTTTCTCACCGGTACTAACTTCGCACCTCTCCGATGGTTTTGTTTGCAATAATATGAAGTTTGGCTACTGGCAACATGTTTTCGTGGTTGGATCATGTTTTATAGTTTCATTTCGACCGACTAAAATCTAAGATTGTTACCTTATGAATCGCTATACTCCAGATTTATATTTTTGAACAGTACCAATTTCATACTTCACCGATGGTTTAGATTGCAATTCCTAGATGCTTGGCAACCGGCAACTCGTTTACGAGATTGGATCGTGTTTAAGAGTTTCTTTTTTACTGACAACACTCTAAGATTATTACCTAATGAAGCTTTATACTCCCAGTTTAATTTTTTGACGGGTACAATATTCGCACCTCTCCGATGGTTTATATTACCATTCAAAAAACATGGCAACCGGAATCTGATTTGGTTGATTTGATCATGTTTAAGAGTTTTTTTCGACCGAAAACACTTTAAGATAGTTACCAAATAAATTGTAATATTCTCGGCATTAATTTCACTTTGGTACCGATTTCACACCTCTACGAAGCTTTAGATTACAATTCTGAGAAGCCTGGCTACTAGCAACTCACTTGCGAGTTTGAATCTTGTTTAAGAGCCTCTTTTTGACCAACAACACTCTAAGATAGTTACCAAATGAATCGCAATACTCCCGATTTGAGTGTGTTTTTCACCAAAATCGACTTCGTAGCTTTCCGATGGTTTTGGTTGCAATTATGAAAAGTTTGGCTACTGGTAACTTGTTATCGGGGTTGGATCGTGTTTTAGTGTTACATTTTGACTGATTACACTCTAAGATTGTTACCATATGAATTATTATACTACCGATTTATAATTTTGAACGAAAGCAATTTCGTACCTCTCTGATGGTCTAGATTTCAATTTTGAAAAGCTTGGCTACTGGCAACTCATTTGCGAGGTTGGATCGTGCTTAAGAGTTTTTTTTTTACAGACAATAGTCTAAGATAGTTTCCAAATGAATCGCAATATTTCCGGTTAGTGTTTTTGACCGGTACCATTTTCGCACTGGCAACTTATTTGGGAGGATTAATCATGTTTTCGAGTTTCTTTTTAACCGAAAACACTCTAAGATAGTTCTAAATTGAATCGCAATACTCCCGGATTGAGTTTTTGACCGGCACCACTTCCGCACATCTCCAATGGTTTATATTACAAATCTGAAAACTTGGCAACCAGAATCTTATTTGGGGGGTTTGATCGTGTTTAAGAGTTTCATCAAGACTGAAAGCACTTTAAGATAGTTACAAACAAAATTGTAATAATCCCAGTTTGAATTAAACACCGGTGCCGATATCGCACCTCTATGATGCTTTAGATCACAATTCCGGGAAGCATGGCCACCGACAACTTGTTTGAAATTATGGATCCTGTTTATGATTTCTTTTTTACCTACAGTACTCCAAGATATTTATCTAATGAATCACAGTACTCTCGGTTTGAGTGAGTTTTTGACCTATACTGACATCGTACCTTTCCAATGGTTTTGGTAGCAATTATGAGAAGCTTGGCTACTAGCAACTTGTTTTTGATGTTGGTTCGCTATACTCCTGATTTATATTTCTGAACGATACCAATTTCGTATCTCTCCGATGGTTTAGATTATAATTGTATAACTCCCAGTTTAAATTATATACTGGTACCAATTTCCTACCTCATCGAACCTTTAGATCGCAATTCCGAGAAGCATGGCTACCGACAACATGTTTGAAAGTATAGATCATATTTAGGATTTTTTTTTACCATCTGCACTCTTAGATATTTACCTAATGAATCGCAATACTCCCTGTTTGGGTAAGATTTTAACCGGTACCAACTTGGCACCTCTCCGATGGTTTTGATTGCAATTATGAGAAGCTTGGCTTCTGGAAACTTGTTTTCGAGGTTGGATCATGTTTTTGCTCTTCCTTTTGACCGACTGCGCTCTATGATTGTTACCATATGAATCGCTATACATTCGATTTATATTTTTGAACGATACCAATTTTGTACTTCTCCGATTGTTTAGATTGCAATTCTTAGAAGCATAGCAACTGAGAACTCATTTGCGAGGTTCAATCGTGTTTAAGTCTATCTTATTAACCGAAAAATCTCTATGAAGTTACCAAATGTCATAATACATCCGTTTTGAGCTTTTGACCAGAACCATTTTCGTACCTCTCCGATGGTTTATATTACAATTCTGAAAACTGGGCTACCGGAATCTCGTTTGGGTGGCTTGATCATGCTTAAGAGTTTCTTTATGGCCAAAAATACTTTAAGATAGTTAGCAAATAAATTGTAATACTCTCGGCTTTAATTTTAGACCCGTACCGATTTCCCACTTCATTGAAGGTTTAGATTGCAATTTTAAGAAGCTAGGCTAGTAGCATCTCATTTACGAGGTTGGATCGTGTTTAAGAGTTCCTTTTTTAATGAAAACACTCTATGATAGTTGCCAAATGAATCGCAATAATCCCAGTTTGAGTGTATTTTTTACCGGTACTTATATCGCACCTCTCCGATGGTTTTGTTAGCAATTATGTGATGCTTGCTACTAGTAAATAGTTTTCGTGGTTGGATCGTGTTTTAGAGTTTTATTTTGATCGACTGCACTCTACGGTTGTTACCATATAAATAGCTATACTCCTGATTTATATTTTTGAACGATACCAATTTCGTACCTTTCTGATGGTTTAGATTTTAATTCTGAGAAGCTTGGGTACAGGCAACTCAATAACGAGGCTGGATCGTGTATAAGAATTTCTTTTTGGTAGACAGCACTCTAAGATAGGTGCAAAATGAATCGCAATACTCCCATTTTGAGTTTTAGACCGGTACCATTTTCGCACCTCTCCGATGGCTTATATTACAATTCAACAAACTTGGCTACCAGAATCTCAATTGGGAGGTTTGATCATGTTTAGGAGTTTCTTTTGACCGAAAACCCTTTAAAATAGTTACCAAATAAATTGTAATACTACCGGCTTGAATTTTACAACGTTACCGATTTTGCACCACTACAAAGCTTTAGATCGCAATTTCGAGAAGCATGGCTACCGACAACTTCTTCGAAACTATGGATCGTGATTAAGTCTTTATTTTTTACTGATAGTACTTAAAGATATTTACCTAATGAAATGCAATACTCCCAGTTTGAGTGATTTTTTGAATGGTACCATTTTCGCACCTCTCCGACAGTTTTTATTGCATTTCTAAAAACTTGGCTGCCGAAATCTCATATGGGAGGTCTGATCATGTTTAAGTGTTTATTTATGACTAAAAATACTTCAAGATTGTTACAAAATATATTGTAATACTCCCAGTTTGAATTTTACACCGGTACCAATTTCGCACCTCTACGAAGCTTTATATTGCAATTCAGAGAAGCTCAGCTACTAGCAACTCATTTGCGAGGTAGGATCGGGTTTAAGAGTTCTTTTTGACCGACAATACTCTAAGATAGTTACCAAATGAATTACAATACTCCTTGTTTGAGTTTTTGGAGGGTACCATTTTCGCACCTCTCCGATGGTTTATATTACAATTCTAAAACACATGGCTACCGGAATATCGTTTGGGTGGTTTGATCATGTTTAGGAGTTTATTTTTGACCAAAACAACTTTAAGATGGTTACCAATTAAATTCTAAGACTCCCGGCTTTAATTTTACTCCGGTACTGATTTCGCTCCTCTACGAAGCTTTATATTGCAATTCCGTTAAGCTTGGCTACTGACAACTCATTTGAGAGATAGGATCGTATTAAAGAGTTTCTTTATGACCGACAATACTCTATGATAGCTACCAAATGAGTCGCAATACTCCCGGTTTGAGTTTTTGACCGGTACTATTTTTACACCTCCACGATGGATTATATTATAATTCAAAAAACATGGCTACAAAAATTACATTTGGGAGGTTTGATCATGTTTAAGAGCTCTTTTTGACTGAAAATACTTTAAGATAGTTTCAAAATAAATTGTAACATTCCCGGCTTGAGCTTTACACCAGTACCGATTTCACACCTCTAAGAAGCTTTAGATTATAATTTCTAGAAGCTTGGTTACTAGCCACTCATTTACGAGATTGGATCATGTTTAAGAGTTTCTAATTGACTGACAACAATCTATGATAGTTACCAAAAGAATTGCAATACTTCCAGTTTTAGTGAGTTTTGCACCGGTACTGACTTCACACCTTTCTGATGGTTTTGTTTACAATTATCTGAAGCTTGGCCATTGCCAACATATTTTTGAGGTTAGATCATGTTTAAGAGTTTCAGTTTGACTGACTGAACTCTAAGATTATTACCATATGAATCGCTATACTCTCGATTTTTATTTTTCAACGATACAAATTTTGTACCTCACCGATGGTATAAATTGCAATTCCGAGAAACTTGGCTACTGGCAATTCGTTTGTGAGGTTGGATTGCGTTTAATAGTTTCAAAATTAATCGCAATACTCCTAGTTTGAGTTTCTGACCGGTACCAGTTTTGCTATATCCAATGGTTTATTTTACAATTCTGAAAACTAGGCTACCAGAATCTCATTTGGGGGGTTTGATCATGATCAAGAGTTTCATTTTGACCGAAAGAATAGATCATGTTTAGGATTTGTTTTCAAGCCACAATACTCAAAGATATTTACCTAATGAGTGGTAATACTCCCGGTTTGAGTGACTTTTTGACCGGTATCGACTTTACACCTTTTTGATGGTTTTGATTGCAATTATGAGAAGCTTGCTATGGGAAACATGTTTTTGAGGATAGATCGTATTTTAGACTTTCCTTTTTATTGACAACACTCTAAGATTGTTACCATAAGAATCGCTATACTCCCGATTTATATTTTTGAACGATACCTATTTCGTATCACTCCGATGGTTTAGATTGCAATTCAGAGATGTTTGGTAACTGGAAACTCATTTCTTTTTGACGTACTGTACTCAAAGATTGTAACCAAATGAATCTTAATACTCCCGTTTTGAGTTTTCGACCGGTACCATTTTCGCACCTCTCTGATGGTTTATATTATAATTCCGCAAATTTGGCTACCAGAATCAAATTAGGATGGTTTGATCATGTTTAAGAGTTTCTTTTTTACCGAAAACACTTTAAGATAGTTACCAAATAAATTGTAATACTCCCGGTTTGTATTTTACAATAATACCGATTTCGCACCACTACGATGCTTTAGATCGCAATTCCGAGAAGAATGGCAACCAACAACTTTTTTGAAAGTATGGATCATGTTTAAGATTTTATTTTTTACCGACAGTACTCTAAGATATTTACCTAATGAAATGCAATACTTCCAGTATGAATGAGTTTAAGACCGGTACCGACTTCGCAGCTTTGCGATGGTTTTGATTGCGATTATGAGAACCTTGGCTACTGGATACTTATTTTCAAGGTTGGATCGTATTTTAGAGTTCCCTTTTGACCGACTGAACTCTAAGATTGCTACCATATGAATCGCTATACTCAAGATTTATATTTTTGAGCAACACCAATTTTGTACCGCTACGATTGTTTTTATTGTAATTCTGAGAAGTTTTGCTACTGGCAACTCGTAAGCGTGGTTGGATCCTGTTTAAGAGTTTCTTTTTTACCGACAGTACTCTAAGATAGTTACCAAATGAATCGTTATACTCCCAGTTTGATTTTTGAACGGTACCATTTTCGCACCTCTCCAACCGTTGATATTGCAAATCTGAAAACTTTGCTACCGGAATCTCATTTAGGAAGTTTAAATCATGTTTATGTGTTTCGTTTTGACCAAAAATGCTATTTGATTTTTACCAAATTTAATGTAATACTCCTAATTTGAATTTTACACCAGTACCGATTTCGCACAACTATGAAACTTTATTTTATAATTCCGAGAAGCTTGGCTACTGACTACACATTTGCGAGGTAGGATCATGTTAAAGAGTTTCTTTTTGACGGAAAGAACTCTAAGATTGTTACCAAATGAATCACAACACTCCCGGATTGAGTTTTTGATTGATACCTTTCTCGCACCTCCCCGATGGTTTATATTGCGATTTTGAAAACTTAGCTACCGGAATCTCATTTGTGAGGTTTGATCATATTTAAGAGAATCTTTTTGACCGAAAACACTTTAAAATTGTTACAAAATAAATGGCAATACTTCCGGTTTGAATTTTACACCGGTACCGATTTCACACCTCGACGAAGCTTTTGATCGCAATTCCGATAAGCATGGATCGTGTTTAGGAAAAATTTGTTACCCACAGTACTCTAAGATATTTTCCTAATGAATCGCAATACTCTCAGTTTGAGTTTTTTTTTGCCTGGTACTGACATTGCACCTCTCCGATGGTTTTGATTGCAATTATGAGAAGCTTGGCTACTGGAAACATGATTTCGAGGATGGATCGTGTTTTAGACTTTCTTTTTGACCGATAGTACTCTAAGATTGTTACCAGATGAATCGTTATACTCCAGATTAATATTTTTGAACGATACCTATTTCGTATTTCTACGTTGGTTTAGATTGCAATTCTGAGAAGTTTGGCAACTGGCAAATCGTTTGCGATGCTGGATCGTGTTTAAGACTTTCTTTTGGACCGACAACACTCTAAGTTAGTCACCAAATAAATCACAATAATCCTAATTTGAGTTTTTAACGGGTACCATTTTTGTACCTCCACAATGGTTTATATTACAATTCTGAAAACATTGCTTCCGGAATCTTGTTTGTGTGGTTTGATCATGTTTAAGAGTTTCTTTTTGACCGAAAACACTTTAAGATAGTTACCAAATAAATTGTAATACTCCCGACTTTAATTTTACACCGGTATCGATTTTGCACCTCTGTGATGTATTAGATTGCAATTCTGAGAAGCTTGGTTACTTGCAACACGTTTACGAGATTGGATCGTGTTTATGAGATTCTTATTGACCGACAACACTTTAAGATAGTAACCAAATGAATCGCAATACTCCCGGTTTTAGTGAGTTTGTCACTGGTACTGATTTTACACCTCCCCGATGGTTTTGTTTGCAATTATGCGAAGCTTGGCTACTGACAACTTGCTTTCAAGGTTAGATCGAGCTTTAGAATTTCATTTTTACCGACTGCACTCTAAGATTGGTACCATATAAATTTCTATATCCCGATTTATATTTTTGAACGTTACCAATTTCGTACCTCTCCGATGGTTTAGATTGTTATTCGGAGAAGCTTGGCTACTGGCAACTCATTTGCGAGGTTGGAGCATTTTTACGAGTTTTTCTTTGACCGAAAGAACTCTAAGATAGTTTCTAAATGAATCGCAATACTCCCGGTTTGAGTTTTTGACCGGTACCATTTTCGCCATCTACGATGGTTTATCTTACAATTCTGAAAACTTGGCTACTAGAATCTCATTTGAGGAGTTTGATCATGATTAAGAGTTTCATTTAGACCGAAAACACTTTAATATAGTTACCAACTAAATTGTAATACTTCTGGTTTGAATTATACACTATTGCTGATATCGCACCTCTACGATGCTTTATATCACAATTTCGGGAAGCATGGCTACCGACAACTTGTTTAAAATTATGGATCGTGTTTAAGATTTTTTTTTTATCGACAGTACTCAAATATATTTACCAAATGAAACGCAATACTCTCGGTTTGAGTGAGTTTTTGACCTGCACCGACTTCGCACCTCTCCGATGGTTTTTGTTGCAATTATGAGAAGCTTGGCTAGTTCCAACTTGTTTTCGAGGTTGGATCGTGTTTTAGAGTTTTACCGACAGCACTTTGGGATTGTTTCCATATGAATCGCTATACTCCTAATTTATATTTCGGAACGATACCAATTTTGTACCTCTCCAATGGTTTAGATTGCAATTATGAGAAGCATGGCTTTAGGCAACTCGTTTGCGAGGTTGGATCATGTTTAAGAGTTTCTTTTTAGCGTACAGCACTTAAAGATAGTAACCAAATGAATCTCAATACTCCCAATTTAAGTTTATGACCGGTACCATTTCCGCACCTCTGCGATTGTTTATATTACAATTCTGTAAACTTGGCTACCAGAATCACATTTCAATTGTTTGATCATGTTTAAAAGTATCTTTTTGACCGAAAACACTTTAAGATAGTTACCAAATAAATTGTAATATTCTCTGTTTAAATTTTATACCGGTACCGATTTCGCACCACTACGAAGCTTAAGATCGCAATTTCGAGAAATATGACTACCGACAACTTGCTCGAAAGTATGGATCGTGTTTATGATTTATTTTTTAACTACAGTAGTCCAAGATATTTACCTAATGAATTCCATTACTCCCAGTTTGAACGAGTTTTTGATCGGTACCGACTTCGCAGCTCTCCGATGGTTTTTATTACAATTATGAGAAGCTTGGCTACAGGCAATTTGTTTTCAAGGTAGGATCATGTTTTTGAGTCTCCTTTTGACCGACTGCACTTTAAGATTGTTACCATATGAATTGCTATAAGCTCGATTTATATTTTTCAACGATACCAATTTCTTACCTCTCCGATAGTAGATTGTAATTCCGAGAAGCTTGGCTACTGGAAAATCGTTTGCGAGGTTGGAACGTATTTAAGAGTACCTTTTTGACCGATAACACTCTAGGATACTTACCAGCTGAATCGCAATACTCCCGGTTTGAGTTTTCAACCGATACCTTTTTCGCACCTCTCCGGTGGATTATATTACAATTTTGAAAACTTGGCTATCGAAATCTCATTTGTGTGGTTTGATAATGTTTATGAGTTTTTTTTTTACCAAAAATACTTTAAAATAGTTTCCAAATAAATTGCAATAATACCGGCTTGAATTTTATATCGGTACTGATTTCGCACCCCTATGAAGCTTTAGATCGCAATACTCCCGGTTTGAATGAATTTTTGATCGGTACCGACTCCGCAGCTCCCCGATTAATTTTTTTGCAATTATGAGAAGCTTTACTACTGGCAACATGCTTTCGAAGTTGGATCGTATTTTAGAGTCACCTTTTGACAAACTGCACTCTTAGATTGTTACCATATGAATCGGTATACTACATATTTATATTTATGAACGATACAAATTTTGTACCTCTCTGATGGTTTAGATTGCAATTTCGAGAATCTTGGCTGCAGGCAACTCGTTTCCGAGGTTGGATCATGTTTATGAGTTTCTTTTTGATGTACAATACTCTAAGATAGTAACCAAATGAATCGTAATACTCCCATTTTGATATTTTTACCGGTACCATTTTTGTACCGCTCCGATGGTTTCTATTTCAATTCGGCAAATTTGGCTGCCGGAATCATATTTGGATGGTTTGATCATGTTTAAGAGTTTCTTTATGTCACAAAGCACTTTAGGAAAGTTACCAAATAAATTGAAATAGTCCCGGTGCAAATTTTGCAACTGTACCGATTTCGCACTACAACGAAGCTTTAAATCGCAATTCCGAGAAGCATGGCAAACAACAACTTGTTCGAAAGTATGGATCATGTTTAAGATTTTATTTTTATCGAGATTACTCTTTGATATTTACCTAATGAATTTCAATTCTCCCAGTTTGAATGAGATTTTGATCGGTACAGACTTCGCAACTCTCTGATGGTTTTTAATGCAATTATGGGAAGCTTGGCTACTGGCAACTTGTTTTCGAGGTTCGATCATGTTTTAGAGTCTCCTTTTGACCAACTACACTTTTAGATTAATACCATATGAATCGCTATACTCCCAACTTATATTCTTGAGCAATACCAATTTCATACCTCTCCGATGGTTTTAATTGCAATTCTGAGAAGCTTGGCTACTAGCAATTCGCTTGCGAGGCTGAATCGTGTTTAAGAGATAATTTTTGACCGACAACACACTAAGATTGTTACGAAATGAATCGAAATAATCCCGGTTTGAGTCTTTGAGCGATACCTTTATCGTACCTCTCCTATAATTTATATTACAATTTTGAAAACTTGGCTAACTAAATCGCATTTGTGATGTATGATCATGTTTAAGAGAATTTTTTTGGCCGAAAACACTTTAAAATAGTTACAAAATAAATTATAATATCCCGGTTTTAAATTTACACCGGTACTAATTTTTTACCTCTACGAAGTTTTAGATCGCAATTCCAATAAGCATAGCTACCGGCAACTTTTTGAA
This sequence comes from Kingdonia uniflora, assembly GCA_014058105.1. Lineage (NCBI taxonomy): Eukaryota > Viridiplantae > Streptophyta > Magnoliopsida > Ranunculales > Circaeasteraceae > Kingdonia > Kingdonia uniflora. Next base: position 3,027,286 of record JACGCM010000696.1, read on the forward strand.
TGTATAGATCGTGTTTAGGATTTTTTTAAGCCACAGTACTCAAAGATATTTACCTAATGAATGGTAATACACCCGGTTTGAGTGAGTTTTTGACCGGTACCGACTTCACATCTTTTAGATGGTTTTGGTTACAATTATGAGAAGCTTGGCTTCGGGCAATATGTTTTCGAGGATGGATCGCGTTTTAGACTTTCCTTTTTATTGACAGCACTCTAAGATTGCTACCATAAGAATCGTTATACTCCCAATTTATATTTTTGATCGATACCAATTTCGTATCTCTCCGATAGTTTAGATTGCAATTAAGATAAGTTTGGCAACTAGAACCCCGTTTGCGAGGTTGGATCGTGTTTAAGAGTTTCTTTTAGATTGACAATACTCCGAGATAGTCACCAAATGAATCACAATATTCCCAGTTTGGGTTTTTGACGGGTAAAATTTTTCCACCTTTCTAATTGTTAATATTATAATTTTAAAATCTTGGCTACCGGAATCTCGTTCGGGTGGTTTGATCAAGTTTAAGAATTTCTTTTATGCCGAAAACACCTTAAGATAGTTACCAAATAAATTTTAATACTCCCGGCTTTAATTTTATACCAGTACTGATTTCGCACCTGTACGAAGCTTTAGATTGCAATTCTGAGAAGACTGGCTACTAGTAACTCGCTTGCGAGTTTAAATAGTGCTTTAGAGTTTCTTTTAGACCGACAACACTCTAAAATAGTTACCAAATGAATCTCAATACTCCCGGTTTGAGTGAGTTTTTCACCGGTACATACTACGAACCTTTCCGATGGTTTTGTTTGCAATTATGTGAAGCTTGTGCACTGACAACTTGCTTTTGAAGTTGGATCGTGTTTTAGAGTTTCATTTTCGACGACTGCACTCTAAGATTGTTACCATATGAATCGTTATACTCCCGATTTATATTCTTGAACTACGCCAATTTCGTACATCTCCAATGTTTATGATTTCAATTCCGAGAAGCTTGGCAACTTGTAAATCATTTGCGGGGTTGGATTGTGTTTGAGATTCTATTATTGATCGAGAATACTCCAAGATTTTTACCAAATGAATCGCAATACTTTCGGCTTGACTCTTTTACCGGTATCATTTTCGCACCTCCCCGATGGTTTATTTTTCCATTCTAAAAACTTGGCTACCGAAATTGCATTTTGGTGGTTTGATCATGTTTAAGAGTTCATTTTGACATAAAATACTTCATGTTAGTTATAAAATAAATTGTAATACACCCAGCGTGAATTTTATACCGGTATCGAATTCGCACCACTATGACGCTTTAGATTGTAATTCCGAGAAGCATGACTACTAGATACTTGTTTGCAAGATTGGTCATGTTTAAGTGTTTCGTATTGACCGAAAACACTCTAAGATAGTTTCCAAATTAATCTCAATACTCCCGGTTTGAGTAAGTTTTTCACCGCTACTGACTTCGCACCTCTCCGATGGTTTTGTTTGCAATTATGTGAAGCTTGGCTACTGGTAACTTGTTTTCAAGGTTAGATCTGGTTTTAGAGTTTAATTATGACCAACTGCACTCTAAGATTATTGCCATATGAATCGCTATACTTTCGATTTATATTTTTGAACGATACTAATTTCGTACCTCTCTGATGGTTTAGATTACAATTCCAAGAAGCTTTGCTACTAGAAACTAATTTGCAAAGTTCGATCGTGTTTACGAGTTTCTTTTTAGACTGAAAACACTTTAAGATAGTTACCAACTAAATTGAAATAATCCTGGTTTGAATTATGCACCGTTGCCGATGTCGCACATCTACGATGCTTTAGATCGCAATTCCAGGAAGCATGGCTACCGTCAACTTGCTTGAAATTATGGAACGTGTTTATGATTTATTTTTTTACCGAAAGTACTCCAAGATATTTACCTAATGAATCGCAATACTCCCAGTTTGAGTGAGTTTTTGACCGGTACCGACTTCGCACCTTTCCGATGGCTTTGGTTGTAATTATGAGAAACTTTGCTACAGGAAACTTGTTTTCGAGGTTGGAACGTGCTTTAGAGTTTCCTTTTGACCAAATCCACTCTAATATTGTTACCATATGAATCGCTATACTTCTGATTAATATTTTTGAATGACTCCAATTTCGTACCTCTCCGATGGTGTAGAATGAAATTTTGAGAAGCTTGGCTGCAGGAAACTCGTTTGCGAGGTTGGATCATGTCTAGGAGTTTCTTTTTTATATAGAATACTCTAAGATAGTAACAAAATGAATCGCAATACTCCCGGTTTAATTTTTTGACCGGTACCATTTTCGCATATCTTCTATGGTTTATATTATAATTCTAAAAACTTGGCAACCGTAATCTCGTTTGGGAGGTTTGATCATGTTTAAGAGTTTCATTTTGACCAAAAAAACTTTATGATACTTACCAAGTAAATTGTAAAACTCCCAGTTTGAATTTTACACTAGTACCGAATTTGTACCTCACCGAAGCTTTAGATCGCAATTCCGAGAAGCATGGTTACCGACAGCTTATTTGAAAGTATGGATCGCGTTTAGGATATTTTTTTACCATCAGTACTCTTTGATATTTACCTAATGAATCATAATTCTCCCGGTTTGAGTAATTTTTTGACCGGTGCCAACTTCGTACCTCTCCGTTGGTTTTGATTGCAATTATGAGAAGCTTGGCTACTGGCAACTTGTTTTCGTAGTTGGATCGTTTTTTTGAGTTTCCTTTTGACCGACTATGCTCTATGATTGATACCATATGAATCGCTATACTTCTTATTTATATTTGAGAACGATACCAATTTCGTACTTCTCCGATGGTTTATATTACAATTCATAGAATCATGGCATCTAGCAACTCGTTTGCGATGTTGTATCATGTTCAAGAGTATCTTATTTACCGACAAATCTCTAGGATAGTTTCCAAATGAATCGTAATACTCCCATTTTGAGTTTTTCACCGATACCATTTTGGCACCTCTTCGATAGTTTATATTACAATTCAGAAAACTTGGCTACCGGAATCTCATTTGGGTAGCTTGATCGTGTTTAAGAGTTTATTTTTGGCCAAAAACACTTTAAGATAGTTAGCAAATTAATTGTAATACTCCCGACTTTAAATTTAGACCGGTACCGATTTCCTACCTCGACAAAGGTTTAGATTGCAATTCTGTGAAGCTAGGCTACTAGAAACTCGTTTGCGAGGTTGGATCATCTTTAAGAGTTTGTTTTTGATCTAAAACCCTTTAAGATAGTTAACAAATAAGTAGTAATACTCCCAGCTTTTATTTTTCTCCGGTACCGATTTCGCACCTCTACGAAGCTTTATATTGCAATTCCGAGAAGCTTGGCTACTAGCAATTCATTTGCGTGGCAGGATCGTGTTTAAGAGTATCTTTTTGACCGATAATACTCTAAGATAGTTACCAAATGAATTGCAATACTCCCGGTTTGAGTTTTTGACCGGTACCATTTTCGCACCTCCCCGATGGCTTATATTACAATTCAAAAAACTTTGCTACCGAAATCACATTTGGGAGGTCTGATAATGTTTAAGAGTTTCTTTTGACCAAAAATTCTTTATGATAGTTTCCAAATAAATTGTTCTACTCCCGGCTTGAATTTTACACCGGTACCAATTTTACACCTCAACGAAGCTTTAAATTGCAATTCCGAGAAGCTTGGTCACTAGCAACTCGTTTGCGAGATTGGATCGTGTTAAAGAGTTTCTTATTGACCGTCAATAATCTAAGATATTTACCAAATGAATCGCAATACTCCCGGTTTTAGAGAGTTTTGCACCGGTACTAACTTCCCACCTTTTCAATGGTTTTGTTAGCAATTCTGTGAAGCTTGGCTACTAGCAACTTATTTTTAAGGTTAGATCGTGTGTTACAGTTTCATTTTCACCGAATGGACTCTAAGATTGTTGCCATATGAATTGCTATAGTCCTGATATATAGTTTTGAACGATACCAATTTCGTAACTCTTTGATGGTTTAGATTACAATTTCGGGAAGCTTGGCTACTGGCAGCTCATTTGCGAGGTTGGATCATTTTTATGAGATTTTTATTTATAGAAAACACTCTAAGATAGTTTCCAAATGAATCGCAAAACTCCCATTTTGAGTTTCTGACCGCTACCATTTTTGCTATCTCCAATGGTTTATATTACAATTCTTAAAACTTTGCTACTAGAATCTCATTTGGGGGGTTTGATCATGATTAGGAGTTTTATTTTGGCCGAAAACTTTTTAATATATTTACCAACTAAATTGTAATACTCCCGGTTTGAATTATACACCGGTGTCGATATCGCAGCTCTACGAAGCTTTAGATCGCAAATCCGAGAAGCATGGGTACCGACAACTTCTTCGAAAGTATGGATCGTGTTGAAGATTTTATTTTTTACGGATAGTACTCTAAGATATTTTCTTATGGCTTTGCAATTCTCCTAGTTTGAGTGAGTTCTTGACCGGTACCGAGTTCGCAGCTCTCCGATGGTTTTGATTACAATTATGAGAACCTTGGCTACTGACAACTTATTTTCAAGGTTGGATTGTATCTTAGAGACTCCTTTTGATCGACTGAACTCTAAGATTGTTACCATATGAATCATTATACTCCCGATTTATATTTTTGGGCGACACCAATTTTGTACCTCTTCAATTGTTTAGATTGCAATTCCGAGAAGCTTGGTTATATGCAACTCGTTTGTGAGGATGGATCGTGTTTATAAATTTCCTTTTGACTGATTGAATACTAAGATTGTTACCATATGAATCGTTATACTCCGGATTTATATATTTGAGCGACACCAATTGTGGAACTCTACGATTGTTTTGATTGCAATTCCGAGAAGCTTGGCTACTGGCAACTCGTTTGCGTGGTTGGATCATGTTTTAGAGTTTTATTTTGACTGACGATACTCTTAGATAGCTACCAATTGAATCGTAATACTCCCGGTTTGATTTTTCGAACGGTACCATTTTTGCACCTCTTCAACAGTTTTTATTACAATTATGAAAACTTGGCTACCGGAATCGCATATTGGAGATTTGATCAAGTTTAAGTGCTCATTTTTGACCAAAAACTCTTAAAGATTGTTACCAAATATATTGCAATACTCCCAGTTTGAATTTTATACTGGTACCAATTTCGCACCGCTACGAAGTTTTATATTGCAATTCCGTGAAGCTTGGCTACTGACAACTCATTTGCGAGGTAGGATCGCATTAAAGAGTTTCTTTATGACCGACAATACTCTAAGATAGTTACCAAATGAATCGCAATACTCCGGGTTTGAGTTTTTGAAGGGTACCATATTCGCACCTCTCCGATGGTTTATATTACAATTCTAAAACGCATGGCTACCATAATCTCGTTTGAGTTGTTTGATAATGTTTAAGAGTTTCTTTTTGACCGAAAACTCTTTAAGATAGTTAACAAATAAATAGTAATAATCCGGGCATTAATTTTACTCCGCTACCGATTTTGCACTTCTACGAAGCTTTATATTGCAATTCCGAGAAGTTTGGCTACTGGCAACTTATTTGAGTGGTAGAATCGTATTTAAGAGTATTTTTTTGACCGACAATACTCTATGATAGTTACCAAATGAATCGTAATACTTCCGGTTTGAGTTTTTGATCGGTACAATTTTCGCACCTCCCCGATGGCTTATATTACAATTCCAAAAACTTGGCTACCGAAATCAAATTTGGGATGTTTGAACATGTTTAAAGGTTCTTTTTGACCGAAAATACTTTATGATAGTTTCAAAATGAATTGTAATACTCCCGTCTTGAATTTTACACCGGTACCGATTCCGCACCTCTTGAAGCTTTAGATTGCAATTCCGAGAAGCTTGGTTACTAGCAACTCGTTTGCTAGATTAGATCGTGCTTAAGAGTTTCTTATTGACCGTCAACAATCTAAGATATTTACCAAATGAATCGCATTACTCTCGATTTTAGTGAGTTTTGTACTGGTACTGACATCGTACCACTTCGATGGTTTTGTTTGCAATTATGTGAAGCTTGGCTACTGGCAACTTATTTTCGAGGTTAGATCATGTGTTACAGCTTCATTTTGACCGAATGCACTCTAATATTATTACCATAAGAATCGTTATACTCCAGAAATATATTTTTGAACGATACCAATTTCGTAACTCTCCGATGGTTTAGATTGCAATTCCGAGAAGCTTGGCTACTGGTAACTCATTTGCGAGGTTTGATCATTTTTATGAGCTTTGTATTTTCCAAAAATACTCTAAGATAGTTTCCAAATGAATCGCAATACTCCCGTTTTGTGTTTTTGACAGATACCATTTTTGCTATCTCAAATGGTTTATATTACATTTGTGAAAACTTTACTACCAGAATCACATTTGGGGGGTTTGATCTTGATTAAGAGTTTTATTTTGACCAAAAACACATTAATATAGTTACCAACTAAATTGTAATACTCCCATTTTGAATTATACACCGGTGTTGATATCGCACCTCTACGAAGCTTTAGAACACAATTTCAGGAAGCATGGCTACCGACAACTTGTTTGATATTATGGATTGTGTTTAAGATTTTTCTTTTTTACCGACAGTACTCTAAGATATTTACCTAATGAATCGCAATACTCCCGGTTTGGGTGAGTTTTTGACCGGTACCGACTTCGCACCTCTCCGATCGTTTTGGCGGCAATTATGAGAAGTTTGACTAGTGGCAAATTGTTTTGGAGGTTGGAACATGTTTTATAGTTTTCTTTTGACCGACTACACTCTAAGATTATTTCCATATGAACCGCTATACTTATGATTTATATTATTTAACGATACCAATTTCGTAGCTCTCCGATGGTTTAAATTGCAATTCTGAGAAGCTTGGGTATAAGCAACCCGTTTGCGAGGTTGGATCATGTTTAAGTGTTTATTTTTAACGTATAGCACTATAAGATAGTAACCAAATGAATCTAAGTACTCTCGTTTTAAGTTTTTGACCGGTACCATTTTCGTACCTCTCTGATGGTTTATATTACCTCTCTGAGGTTGGATCATGTTTAAGAGTTTCTTTTTGACTGAAAACACTTTAAGATAGTTTCCAAATAAATTGTAATATTCCCAGCTTGAATTTTACAACAATACCGATTTCACACCACTAAGAAGCTTTAGATCGCAATACTGAGAAGCATGGCTACTAACAACTTGTTTGAAAGTATGGATCGTGGTTAATATTTTACTTTTTACTGACAGTAATCTATGATATTTATCTAATGAAATGCAATACTTCTAGTTTGATTGAGCTTTTGACTGGTACCGACTTCGCAGCTCTCCGACGGTTTTGATTGCAATTATGAGAACCTTGGCTACTGGCTACTTGTTTTCGTGGTTGTATCCACTTTTAGAGTTTCATTTTGACCGAGTGCACTTTAAGATTAATACCAAATGAATCGTTATAATCCCGATTTATATTTATGAGCGATACAAATTTCGTACCTCTAGGATGGTTTTAATTGTAATTCCGAGAAGCTTGGCTACTGGCAACTCCTTTATGAGGTTGGATCGTGTTTTAGAGTTTCATTTTGACCGACAACACTCTAAGATAGTTACCAAATGAATCATAATACTCCCGGTTTGATTTTTTGAACGGTACCATTTTCACACCTCTTCGATGGTTTATATTGCAATTCAGAAAACTTTGTTGCCGTAATCTCATTTGGCATTTTTGATCATGTTTAAGTGTTTCATTTTGACCAAAACACTTTAATATTTTTACCAAATATATTGTAATACTCCTAGTTTGAATTTTACATCAGTACCAATTTCGCACCTCTACGAAGCTTTATAATGGAATTTTGAAAAGCTTGGCTGCTAACAACTCATTTGCAAGGTAGGATTGTGTTAAAAAGTTTCATTTAGACCGACAACACTCTAATATAGGTACAAAATGAATTGCAATACTCCCAGTTTGTGTGAGTTTTTCACCGGTACTGACTTTGCTCCTCTCTGATGGTATAGTTTACAATTATGAAAAGCTTGGCTAGTGGCAGCTTATTTTTGAGGTTGGATCATGTTTTAGAGTTTTCTTTTGGCCGACTGCAATCTAAGATTGTTTCTATATGTATCGCAATAATCCTAATTTATATTCCTGAACGATACCAATTTCGTATCTCTCCGATGGTTTAGATTACAATTCCAAGAAGCTTGGCTATAGGCAACTCGTTTGCAAGGTTGGATCATGCTTAAGAGTTTCTTTTTGACGTACAACACTCTAAGATAGTAACCAAATGAATCTCAATAATCCGGTATTGAGTTTACGACCAGTACTATTTTCGTACCTCTCCGATGGTTTATATTACAATTCTGGAAACTTGGTTACAAAAATCACATTTGGATGGATTGATCATGTTTAAGAGTTTCTTTGGGACCGCAAACACCTTAAGATAGTTACGAAATAAATTGTAATACTTCTGGCTCTAATTTTACCCCGGTACCGAATTCTCACTCTCACCTCTACGAAACTTTATATTGTAATTCCAAGAAGCTTTGCTACTAGCAACTCATTTGGGAGATTGGATTGCGTTTAAGAGTTTCTTATTGACTGACAATACTCTAAGATAGTTACCAAATGAATCGCAATGCTCCCGGTTTGGGTGAATTTTTCACCGATACTTACTTTGCACCTCTCCGATTGTTTTGTTTGCAATTATGTGAAGCTTTGCTCCTAGCATCTTGTTTTCAAGGTTAGATCGTGTTTTAGAGTTTCATTTTGCCTGACTGCACTCTAAGATTATTACCATATGAATCGCTATACTCCATATTTATATTTTTGAACGATACTCATTTCGTACCTCTTCTATGATTTAGATTGTAATTCCGAGATGTTTGGCTACTAGCAACTCATTTGTAAGGTATGATCATGTTTAAGAGTTTCTATTTGACCGGCAGCACTCTAAGATAGTTACCAAATGAATCGCAATACTGCCAGTTTGTGTTTTTGAGCGATACCATTATCGCACCTCTCCGATGGTTTATATTACAATTTTAAAAGTTTCGCTACCGGAATCTCATTTATGAGGTTTGATCATGTTTAGGTGTATCTTCTTAACTGAAAACACTTTAAAATAGTTACCAAATAAATTGTAATACTCTCGGTTTGAATTTAACACCGGTACCAATTTCGCACCACAATAATGCTTTAGATCGCAATTCTGATAAGCATGGCTGCCGACAACGTTTTGAAAGAATGGATCATGTTTAGGAATTTTTTTTTATCCACAGTACGTTAAGATATTTACCTAATGAATTGCAATACTCCCGGTTTGACTAAGTTTTCGACCGGTGCCGACTTCACACCTCTCCGGTAGTTTTGATTGTAATTATGTGAAGCTTGGCTTCGAGCAACATGTTTTCAAGGATGGATCGTGCTTATGATTTTCCCTTTGACTGACAACACTCTAAGATTTTTAACATATGAATCGTTATACTCCCGATTTATATTTTTGAATGAAACAAATTTTGAACCTCTCCGATGGTTTAGATTGTAGTTCCGAGTAGCTCAGCTACTAGCAACTCATTTACGAGGTTGGATCGTGTTTACGAGTTTTTTTTTCCTAAGAATACTCTAAGATAGTCAACAAAGAATCACAATATTCTGAGTTTGAGTTTTTGACAGGTACTATTTTCCCACCTCTCCGATGGTTTATATTAGTATTCTGCAAACTTGGCTACCAAAATCTCGTTTGAGTGGTTTGATCATGTTTAAAAGTTTCATTTAGATCAAAAAAACTTTATGATAGTTTCCCACAAAAATATAATACTCCCGGTATGAATTATACACCGGTACCGATATCGCACCTCTACGAAGCTTCAGATCACAATTCAGTGAAGCATGACAACCGATAATTTGTATGAAATTATGGATCGTGTTTAATATTTTTTATTTACTAACTGCATTCTAAGATATTTTCCAAATGAATTGCAATACTCCCGGTTTGATTTTGCGAACGGTACCATTTTTGCACCTCTCTGATGGCTTATGATAAAATTCTGAAATCTTGGCTACCGGAATCACATTTGTGAGGTCTGATCATGTTTAAGGGATTCTTTTTTACCAAAAAAATTTAAGATAGTTACCAAATAAATTGTAATACTCATGGTTTAAATTTTTTACCGATACCAATTTCTCACCTCTAGGAAGATTTAGATCGTAATTCCGATAAGCGTGGCTACCGACAACATGTTTGAAAGTATGTATGGAGTTTAAGAATTTTTTTTACCCACAGTACTCAAAGATATTTACCTAATGAATCGCAATACTCCCAGTTTGAGTGAGTTTTTTGACCGTTACCGACATCTTGTTTGAAAGTATGGATCGTGTTTAAGATCTTTTTTTACCGGCAGTACTTTAAGATATTTACCTAATAAATCGCTATACTCCCAGTTTGTATGAGTTTTTGACCGGTACCGAGTTCGTGGTACTAGGATGATTTTTATTACAATTATGAGAAGCTTGGTTACTGACAACTTATTTTCAAGGTAGGATCGTGTTTTAGAGTCTCCTTTTGACCAACTGCACTCTAAGATTATTAGCATATGAATCGCTATACTCCCAATTTATATTTTTGAATGATACAAATTTTGTACCTCTCCGATGGTTTAGATTGTAATTACGAGAATTTTAGCTACTGGCAACTCATTTGCGTGGTTGGATCGTGTTTACGAGTTTTTTCTTTACCGACAATACTCTAAGATAGTCAACAAATGAATCACAATATTCCTAGTTTGAGTTTTTTACAGGTACTATTTTCGCATCTCTCCGATGGCTTATATTAGTATTCTGCAAACTTGGCTACCGGAATCTCCTTTGGGTGGTTTGATCATGTTTAAAAGTTTCATTTAGACCGAAATCACTTTATGATAGTCACCCACTAAAATATAATACTCCCAGTATAAATTATACACCTGTACCGATATCGCACGTCTACGAAGCTTCAGATCGCAATTCAGAGAAGCATGGCAACCGACAAATTGTATGAAATTATGGATCGTGTTTAATATTTATTTTTTACCAACAGTATTCTAAGATATTTACCAAATGAATCGCAATACTCCCGGTTTGAGTTTGCGAACGGTACCATTTTTGCATCTCCCTGATGGTTAAGGTTAAAATTTTGAAATCTTGGCTACCGTAATCTCATTTGTGAGGTATGATCATGTTTAAGAGAATATTTTTGACCAAAATCACTTTAAGATAGTTACCAAATAAATTGCAATACTCATGGTTTAAATTTTTCACGGGTACCGATTTCTCACCTCTACGAAGATTTAGATTGTAATTCTGATAAGCATGGCTACCGATAACATGTTTGAAAGTATGTATCGTGTGTAAGATTTTATTTTTACCTACAGTACTCAAAGATATTTACCTAATGAATCGCTATACTCCCAGTTTGAGTGAGTTTTTGGACCGTTACCGACAACTTGTTTGAAAGCATGGATCGTGTTTAAGATTTTTTTTTACCGGCAGTACTTTACGATATTTACCTAATAAATTGTAATACTCCCAGTTTGTGTGAGTTTTTGACCGGTACCGACTTCGCGGCACTCCGATGGTTTTTATTACAATTATGAGAAGCTTGGAAACTTGTTTTCAAGGTTGGAACGAGTTTTAAAGTCTCCTTTTGACCAAATGTACTCTAATATTCTTACCAAATGAATCGTTATACTCCTTATTTATATTTTTGAACGATACCAATTGTGTACCTCTCCGGTGTTTTAGATTGCAATTCTGAGAAGTTTTGCTGTTGGCAACTCGTTTAAGAGGTTGGATCGTGTTTAAGAGTTTCATTTTGACTGACAACACTCTAAGATAGTTACCAAATTAATCGCAATAATCCCGGTTTGAGTTTGCTACCAGAAAATTTTTAGCACCTCTCCGATGTTTTATATTTCAATTCTAAAATCTTGGCTACCAGAATCTCATTAGTGAGGTTTGATCATGTTTAAGAGATACTTTTTTACCGAAAGCACTTTAAGATAATTTGCAAATAAATTGAAATACTCCCAGATTAAATTTTGAACCAGTACCAATTTCAAACCTCTGCAAAGCTATAGATCGCAATTCCGAGAAGAATGGGTACCGATAACTGGTTTGAAATTATGGATCGTGTTTAAGATTTTTTTTTTACCGATAGTACTCTAAGATATTTACCTAAAGAATCGCAATACTCCCGGTTTAAGTGAGTTTTTGAACGGTACCGACTTCGCACATCTCCGATGGTTTAAATTACAATTATGAGAAGCTTGGCTACTGGATACATGTTTTCGTGGTTGGATCGTGTTTTAGAGTCTCCTTTTGATTGAATAAGCTCTAAGATTGTTACCGTATGAATCGCTATACTCCCGATTTATATTTTTTAGCAACACCAATTTCGCACCTCTACGATGGTTTAGATTGAAATTCTGGGAACCTTGGCTACTGGAAACTCGTTTGCGTGCTTGGATCGTGTTTTAGAGTTTCTTTTTGACCGACAACACTCTAAGATAGTTACCAAATGAATCACAATACTCTCGGTTTGATTTTTTGAACGGTACCATTTTCGCACCTCTTCGACGGTTTATATTGCAATTCAGAAAACTTTACTGCCGTAATCTCATTTGGTATTTTTGATCATGTTTAAGTGTTTCATTTTGACCAAAACACTTTAATATTTTTACCAAATATATTGTAATACTCCCTGTTTGAATTTTGCACCAGTCCCGATTTCGCACCTCTACGAAGCTTTATAATGGAATTCTGAGAAGCTTGGCTACAGAAAACTCATTTGCGAGGTAGGATCGTGTTAAGAAGTTTCATTTTGACCGACAACACTCTAAGATAGTTAGCAATTAAATCACAATACTCCCGGTTTGATTTTTCGATCGATACCATTCTCGCACCACTCCGATGGTTTATATTATAATTTCAAAAACTTGGCTACCGGAATTTCATTTGTGAGGTTTGATCATGTTAAGACTTTCTTTTATACTGAAAATACTTTAAAATAGTAACCAAATAAATTGTAATACTACCGGTTTGACTTTTACGCCGGTGCCAATTTCACACCTCGACGAAGCTTTAGATCGCAATTCTAATAAGCATGGCTACCGACAACCTTTTGAAAGTATGGATCATGTTTAGGATTTTTTTTACCCACAGTACGCGAAGATATTTGCCTTATGAATCGCAATACTCCCGGTTTGAGTGAGTTTTTGATCGGTACCGACTTCGCACCTCATCGATGGTTTTGATTGCAATTATGAGAAGCTTGGCTATACTGACAACTTGATTTTGAGGATGGATCATGTTTTAGACTTTCCTTTTGACCGACAGCACTCTAAGATTGTTACCATATGAATGGTTATATTCAAGATTTATATTTTTGAACGATAACAAATTTGTATCTTATCGTTGGTTTAGATTGCAATTTCAAGAAGTTTTGCAACAGGCAAATCGTATGCGAGGTTGAATCGCATCTAAGAGTTTCTTTTTGACCGACAACACTCTAAGTTATTCACCAAATAAATCACAATACTCCCAATTTAAGTTTTTGACGGGTACCATTTTTGTACCACTCCGATGGTTTATATTACAATTCTAAAAACAAGGCCACCGGAATCTCGTTTTGGTGGTTTGATCATGTTTATGAGTTTCATTTGGACCAAAAACATTTTAAGATAGTTACAAAATAAATAGTAATACTCCCGGCTTTAATTTTACATTGGTACCGATTTTGTACCTCTACGATGCTTTAGATTGCAATTCTAAGAAGCTTGGTTAATAATAACTCGTTTACGAGTTTGGATCGTGCTTATGAGTTTCTTATTCACCGACAACACTTTAAGATAGTATCCAAATGAATTGAAATTCACCCGGTTTTAGTGAGTATTTCACCGGTAGTGACTTCGCACCTCTCCGATGGTTTTCTTTTCAATTATGCGAAGCTTGGCTAATGGCAACTTGTTTAAGATGTTTCATCGTGTTTTAGAGTTTCATTTTGGCCGACTGCAGTCTAAGATAGTTACCATATTAATCGCTATACTCTAGATTTATATTTTTGAACGATGCCAATTTTGTACCTCTTCGATGGTTTGGATTGTAATTTTGAGAAGCTTGGCAACTGGCAACTCATTTGCGAGGTTGGATCATTTTTTCAAGTTTTTTTTTTACCAAAAGCACTCTAAGATAGTTCCCAAATGAATCGCAATACACCTGGTTTAAGATTTTGACCCGTAGCATTTTTGCCATCTCCAATGGATTATATTACAATAATGAAAACTTTGCTACCAGAATCTCATTTGGGGGGCTTGATCATGTTTAAGAGTTTCATTTTGACGGAAAGCACTTTAATATAGTTACCAACTAAATTGAAATACTCTCGGTTTGAATTATACGTCGGTGCCGATATCGCACCTCTACGAAGCTTTAGATCGCAATTTCGGGATGCATGTCTAGCGACAAATTTTTGAAATTATGGATCGTGTTTAAGATTTTATTTTTACCGACAGTACTAAAAGATATTTACCTAATGAGACGCAATACTCCCGGTTTGAGTGAGTTTTTTTCCGGCACTGACTTCGCACCTCTCCGATTGTTTTTGTTGCAATTATGAGAAGCTTGGCCAGTGGCAACTTATTTTCAAGGTTGGATCATGTTTTAGAGTTTTCTTTTGACCAACTGCACTCAAGATTGTTTCCATATCTATCGCTATAATCCAAATTTATATTTCTGAACGATACAAATTTCGCACCTCTTCGATGGTTTATATTATAATTCCGAGAAGCTTGGCTATAGGCAACTCGTTTGCAAGGTTGGATCATGTTTAAAAGTTTCTTTTTGACGTAAAACACTCTAAGATAGTAACCAAATGAATCTCAATACTCCCGCATTGAGTTTATGACCGGTACTATTTCCGCACCTTTCCGATGGTTTATATTGCAATTCTGAAAACTTTGTTACAAAAATCACATTTGGATGGTTTGATCATGTTTAAGAGTTTCTTCTTGACCGAAAATACTTTAAGATAGTTATCAAATAAATTCTAATAGTCCCGGTTTAAATTTTACACCAGTACCGATTTCACACCACTACGAAGCTTTAGATCGTAATTCCGAGAAGCATGGTTATAGACAACTTGTTTGAAAGTATGAATCCTATTAAAGATTTAGTTTTTACCGGCAGTACTCTTAGATATTTGCCTAATGAATTGCAATACGCGCAGTTTGAATGAGTTTTTGATCGGTACCGACTTCGCAGCTCTCTGCTGGTTTTTATTACAATTATGAGAAGCTTGGCTACTGGCAACTTGTTTTCACGGTTGGATCGCATTTTAGAGTATCCTTTTGGCAGATTGTACTCTAAGATTGTTACCATATGATTTGCTATGCTCCCGATTTATATGTTTTAACGATGCCAATTTTGTACCTCTTCGATAGTATAGATTGCAAATCCGAGAAGCTGGGCTACTGACAATTCGTTTGCGAGGTTGGATCATCTTTAAAAGTTTATTTTTGACTGACAACACCCTTAGATAGTTACCAACTAAATCGCAATACTCCCGGTTTGAATTTTCTACCAATACCTTTTTCACACCTCTCCGATGGATTATATTACAATTTTGGAAACTTGGCGACTTGAATCTCATTTGTAAGGTTTGATTATGCTTAAGAGTTTCTTTTTGACCGAAAAAACTTTAAAATAGTTCCCAAATAAATTGTAATACTACCAGTTTGAATTTACACCAGTACCAATTTGACACTTCGACGAAGCTTTAGATCGTTATTTCGATATACATGGCTACCGATCACTTTTTGATAGTATGGATCGTGTTTATGATTTATTTTTACCCACAGTCCTCTAAGATATTTACCTAATGAATCGCAATACTCCCAGTTGGAGTGAGTTTTGGACCGGTACCGACTTCGCACCTTCTCGATGGTTTTGATTGCAATTATGAGAAGCTTAGCTGCTAGTAACATGATTTTGAGGATGGATCGTGTTTTAGACTTTCCTTTTAACCGACAGCACTCTAAGATTGTTACCATAAGAACTGTTATATTCCAGATTTATATTTTTGAACGATACCAATTTCATATCTCACCGTTGGTTTAGATTGCCATTCCGAGAAGTTTGGCAATAGGAAAATCGCATGCGAGGCCGAATCGTGTTTAGCAGTTTCTTTTTGACCGAAAACACTATAAGTTATTCACCAAATAAATCCCAATACTCCTAATTTGAGGTTTTGACGGGTACCATTTTTGTACCACCCCGATGGTTTATATTACAATTTTGAACCGGAATCTCGTTTTGTGGTTTGATCATGTTTAAGAGTTTCTTTTGGACCGAACACATTTTAAGATAGTTACCAAATAAATTGTAATACTCCCGGCTTTAATTTTACATCGGTACCGATTTTGCACCTCTACGATGCTTTAGATTGCAATTCTGAGAAGCTTGGTTACTAATAAATCATTTACAAGATTTGATCGTGCTTATGTGTTTCTTATTGACCGATAACACTTTGAGAAAGTAACCAAATGAATCGTAATTCTCCCGGTTTTAGTGAGTTTTTCATCGGTACTGACTACGCACCTCTCCGATGGTTTTCTTTGCAATTATGCGAAGCTTGCCTACTGGCAACTTGATTTTGAGGTTAGATCGTGTTTTAGAGTTTCATTTTGGCCGATTGCACTCTATGATAGTTACCATATGAATCGCTATACTCCAGATTTATATGTTTGAACGATACCAATTTCGCACCTCTCTGATTGTTTAGATTGCAATTTTGAGAAGCTTGGCTACTGGGAACTCATTCGAGAGGTTGGATCGTTTTTAGGAGTTTTTCTTTGACCAAAAGCACTCTAAGATAGTTCCCAAATGAATCGCAATACTCCCGGCTTGAGATTTTGAACGGTACCATTTCGCCATCTCCAATGGATTATCCTGGAATTATGAAAACTTGGCTACCAGAATCTCATTTGAGGGGTTTGATCATGTTTAAGAGTTTTATTTAGACCGAAAGCACTTTAATATAGTTACCAACTAAATTTTAATACTCCCGGTTTGAATTATACACCAGTGCCGATATCGCACCTCTACAAAGGTTTTGATCGCAATTTCGGGAAGCATGGCTACCGACAACTTTTTGAAATTATGGATCGTGTTCAAGATTTTTTTTTTACTGACAATACTTAAAGATATTTGCCTAATGAGACGCAATACTCCCGGCTTGAGTGAGTTTTTGGCCGGTACCGACTTCGCACCTCTCCGATTGTTTTTGCTGCAATTATGAGAAGCTTGGCTAGTGGCAACTTGTTCCCATGGTTGGATCATGTTTTAGAGCTTTCTTTTGACCGACTGCACTCTATGATTTCTTCCATATCTATCGCTATACTCTTAATTTATATTTCTGAACGATACCCTTTTTGTACCTCTCCGATGGTTTAGATTACAATTTTGAGAAGCTTGGCTATAGGCAACTCGTTTGCAAGGTTGGATCATGTTTAAGAGTTTTTTTTTATGTACAACACTCTAAGATTGTAACCAAATGAATCTCAATACTCCCGTATTGAGTTTATGACCGGTACCATTTCTGTACCTCTCCGATGGTTTATATTACAATTCTGAAAACTTGGTTGCAAAAATCACATTTGGATAGATTGATCATGTTTAAGAGTTTCTTTTTGACCGAAAATACTTTAAGATAGTTACAAAATAAATTCTAATTGTCCCGGTTTAAATTTTACACCGGTAGCGATTTCACACCACTACGAAGCTTTAGATCGCAATTCTGGGAAGCATGGCTACTTGAAACTTGTTTAAAAGTATGAATCCTGTTTAAGATTTAGTTTTTACCGGTAGTACTCTTAGATATTTCCCTAATGAATTGTAATACTCCCAGTTTGAATGACTTTTTAATCGGTATCGACTTCGCAGCTCTTCGATGGTTTTTATTATAATTATGAGAAGCTTGGCTACTCACAACTGTTTTCATGGCTAGATCGTGTTTTAGAGTCTCCTTTTGGCAGATTGTACTCTAAGATTGTTACCATATGATTCGCTATACTCCCAATTTATATGTTTTAACGATGCCAATTTCGTACCTCTTCGATGGTATAGATTGCATATCCGAGAAGATGGGCTACTAGCAATTCATTTGCGAGGTTCTATCGTGTTTAAAAGTTTCTTTTTGACCAAATATATTGTAATACTCCTAGTTTGAATTTTACATCAATACCAATTTTGCACCTCTACGAAGCTTTATAATGGAATTCTAAAAAGCTTGGCTGCTAACAACTCATTTGCAAGGTAGGATCGTGTTAAAAAGTTTCATTTAGACCGACAACACTCTAATATAGGTACAAAATGAATTGCAATACTCCCAGTTTGAGTGAGTTTTTCACCGGTACTGACTTTGCTCCTCTCCGATGGTATAGTTTACAATTATGAGAAGCTTGGCTAGTGGTAACTTATTTTTGTGGCTAAATCATGTTTTAGAGTTTTCTTTTGACCGACTGCAATCTAAGATTGTTTCCATATGTATCGCTATAATCCTAATTTATATTTCTGAACGATACCAATTTCGTACCTCTCTGATGATTTAGATTGCAATTCCGAGAAGCTTGGCTATAGGCAACCCGTTTGCAAGGTTGGATCATGTTTAAAAGCTTCTTTTTGACGTACAACACTCTAAGATAGTAACTAAATGAATCTCAATACTCCTGTATTGGGTTTATGACCGGTACTATTTTCGTACCTCTCCGATGGTTTATATTACAATTCTGGAAACTTTGTTACAAAAATTACATTTGGATGGTCTGATCATGTTTAAGAGTTTCTTTGGGACTGAAAACACTTTAAGATAGTTATGAAATAAATTATAATACTTCTGGCTCTAATTTTACCCCGGTACCGAATTCTCACCTCTACGAAACTTTATATTGCAATTCCGAGAAGATTTGCTACTAGCAACTCATTTGCGAGATTGGATCGCATTTAAGAGTTTCTTATTGGCCGAAAACACCCACAATACTCAAAGATATTTACCTAATGAATCGCTATACTCCCAGTTTGAGTGAGTTTTTTGACCGTTACAGACAACTTGATTGAAAGCATGGATCGTGTTTAAGATTTTTTTTTACCGGCAGTACTTTAAGATATTTACCTAATAAATTACAATACTCCCGGTTTGTGTGAGTTTTTGACCGGTACCGACTTCGCGGAACTCCGATGGTTTTTATTATAATTATGAGAAGCTTGGCAACTTATTTTCAAGGTTGGATCGAGTTTAAGAGATACTCTTTTACCAAAAGCACTTTAAGATAGTTACCAAATAAATTGTAATACCCCCAGTTGGAATTTTGCACCAGTACCGATTTCGAGCATCTATAAAGCTTTAGATCGCAATTCCGAGAAGCATGGCTACCGATTACTGGTTTGAATTTATGGATCGTGTTTAAGATTTTTTTTTTACCGATAGTACTCTAAGATATTTACCTAAAGAATCGCAATACTCCCGGATTGAGTGAGTTTTTGAACGGTACCGACTTTGCACATCTCTGATGGTTTAAATTGCAATTATGAGAAGCTTGGCTACTGGAAACTTGTTTTCTATGTTTTAAAGTTTCCTATTGATTGATTGCACTCTAAGATTGTTA
Organism: Kingdonia uniflora; assembly: GCA_014058105.1. Taxonomy (NCBI): domain Eukaryota; kingdom Viridiplantae; phylum Streptophyta; class Magnoliopsida; order Ranunculales; family Circaeasteraceae; genus Kingdonia; species Kingdonia uniflora. Next base: position 3,046,980 of record JACGCM010000696.1, read on the forward strand.
CCATATCAATCGCTATACTCTCAATTAATATTTTTTAACGATAACAATTTTGCACCTCTCCGATAGTTTAGATTGCAATTTAGAGAATCTTTGCTACAGGGAACTCATTTGCACGGTTGGATCATGTTTATCTGTATCTTTTTGACCAGAAACACTCTAAGATTGTAACCAAATGAATCGCAATGCTCCCGGTTTGAGTGAGTTTTTGACCGGTATTCACTTTGAACCTCTACGATGGTTTTGATTGCAATTATGTGAAGCTTGGCTATTGGCAACTTGTTTTCAAGGTTGGATCGTGTTTTAGAGTTTCCTTTTACCCGCTGCACTCTTATATTGTTACCATCTGAATCGCTAAACTCCCGATTTACATTTTTGAACGATTCCTATTTCGTGCCTCTCCGGTGGTTTTGATTACATTTCCGTGAAGCTTGGCGGCAGGTAACTCGTTTGTGAGGTTGGATCATGCTTATGAGTTTCTTTTTGATGTACAACACTCTAAGATAGTAACCAAATGAATCGCAATACTCTCGTTTTGAGTTTTTGACCAGTACTATTTTTCGCACCTCTCCGATGGTTTATATTACAATTCTGCAAACTTTGCCACCGGAATCACATTTGGATGGTTTGGTCATGTTTTAGAGTTTCTTTTTGACCGAAAGCACTTTATGATAATTTCGAAGTAAATTGTAATAGTTTCGGTTTAACTTTAACAACGCTACCAATTTTGCACAACTGCGAAGCATTAGATCGCAATTTTGAGAAGCATTGCTACTACCAACATGTTGGAAAGTATGGACCGTGTTTAATATTTTTTTTGCACCGATAGTACTCTATGATATTTAACTAATGAATTGCAATACTCCCAGTTTGAAGGAGTTTTTTATCGGTACCGACTACACAGCTATCCGATGGCTTTTGCCGCAATTATGTGGAGCTTGGATACTGGCGACATGTTTACGAGGTGGGATCGAGTTTAAGAGTCTCCTTTTGACCGGCTGCACCCAAAGATTGTTAAAATATGAATCGCAATACTCCCGATTTATATTTTTGAACGATACCAATTTCGTAACTCTCCGATGGTTTAGATTGCAATTTTGAGAAGCTTGGTTACAGGCAACTCGTTTCCGAAATTGGTGTGTTTTAGAGTTTCTTATTGACCGCCAACACTCTACGATAGTTACCAAACTAATCGTAATATTCCCAGCTTGTGTTTTCGACCGATACCTTTATCGCACTTCTCCGATGGTTTATATTACAATTCTGAAAACTTTGCAATCAGAATCATAGTTACGAGGATCGATCATGTATAAGACTTTCTTTTTGACTGAAAAATCTTTCAGATAGTTACCAAATAAATTTTAATACTCCCAGTTTGAATTTTACCCCTGTTCCAATTTCTCACATCTACGAAGCTTTAGATCGCAATTCCGATAAGCCTGGATACCGACAACTTGTTCGAAAGTATGGATCGTGTTTAGGATTACCTTTTTTACCCACAGTACTATAAGATATTTACCTAATGAATCGCAATACTCCCAGATGGAGTGATCTTTTGACCGGTACCGACTTAACACCTCTCCGATCGTTTTGATTACAATTATGAGAAGCTTGGCTACTGGCAACTTGTTTTTGAGGTTGGATCGTGTTTTAGACTTTACATTTGACCGACTGTACTCGGAGATTGTTACCTTATGAATCGTTATACTCCCGATTAATATTTTTTAGCGATTCCAATTTTGTATCTCTCCGATGGTTTTGATTGCAATTCTGAGAAGCTTGGAAGCTGGCAATTTGTTTGTGGGGCTTGAATGTGTTTAAAAGTTTGTTTTTTACCGACAATAGTCTAAGATAGTTACAAAATGAATTGCAATACTCTCTATTTGAGTTTTTGACGGGTACCATTTTCGTAACTCTCCGATGGTTTATATTACAATTCTTAAAATATGGCTACCGGAATCTCGTTTGGGTGGTTTTATCAGGTTTATGAGTTTTTTTTTGACCGAAAACACTTTAAGTTAGTTACCAAATAAATTGAAATATTCCCGGCTTTAATTTTTCTACGCTACCGATTTCGCACCTCTGAGAAGCTTTATATTGCAATTCCGAGAAACTTGGCTACTGGCAACTCATTTGGGAGGTTGGATCGTGTTTAAGAGTTTCTTTTTGACCAAAAATTCTCTAAGATAATTTCTAAATGAATCGCAATAATCCCGGCTTGGGTTTTTTCCCGTTACCATTTTCGTACCTCCCCGATGGTTTATATTACAACTCCAAAAACTTGGCTACCGAAATCACATTTGGGAGGCTTGATCATGCTTAAGAGTTCCGTTTGACTGAAAATACTTTATGATAGTTACCAAATAAATTGTAATAATCCCGGCATAAATTTTACACCGGTACCGATTTCGTACCTCTACGAAGCTTTAGATTATAATTCTGAGTAGCTTGGCTATTGGTAACTCGTTTGCGAGTTTGGATCGTGTTTAAGAGTTTCTTTTTAACCATTAACACTCTAAGATAGTTACCAAATGAATCGCAATACACCCAGTTTTAGTGAGTTTTTCACCGGTACTGACTTCGCACCTCGCCGAAGGTTTTGTTTTCAATTATGTGAAGCTTGGCTACTGCCAACTTTTTTTCGAGGTTGGATCATGTTTTAGAGTTTAATTTTGACCGACAACACTCTATGATTGTTTCCATATGAATCTCTATGATCTTGATTTATATTTTTGAAAGATACCAATTTCGTACCTGTCTGATTGTTTTGATTGCAATTCCGAGAAGCTAGGAAACTGGCAACTCGGTTGCGAGGTTAGATTGTGTTTAAGATTTTTTTTTGGAATGACAATACTCTAAGATATTTACCAAATAAAGCGTAATACTCCCGGTTAGAGTTTTTAATGGGTATCATTTTCGTACCACTCTGATGGATTATATTTCAATTCTAAAAACAAGGCTACCGGAATCACATTTTGGTGGTTTGATCATGTTTAAGAGTGCCTTTTTGACCGAAAAATCTTTAAGATAGTTATAAAATAAATTGTAATACTTCCAGCTTTAATATTACTCCGGCAAAAAATTCCGAACTCTACGAAGCTTTATATTGCAATTCCATGATGCTTGGCTACTGGCAACCCATTTGCAAGGTTGGATCATGTTTAAGAGTTTCTTTTTGACCGACAATGCTCTAATATAATTACCAAATGAATCGCAATAATCCCAGTTTTTTTTTGAACGAAAATATTTTAAGATAGTTACCAAATAAATTGTAATACTGCCGGCTTGAATTTTAAACCGGTACCGATTCCGCACTTCTACGAAGCTTTAGATTAAAATTCTGATAAGCTTGGCAACTTGCAACTCGTTTGCGTAATTGGATCGCATTTAAGAGCTTCTTATTGACCGACAACACTCTATGATAGTTACCAAATGATTCGCAATACTCCCGGTTTGAATGAGTTTTTCACCGGTACTGACTTCGCACCTCTCCGATGGATTTGTTTGCAATTATGAAAAGCTTGGCTACTGGCAACTTATTGTCGAGGTTATATCATGATTTATTATTTCATTTTGACCGACTGCATTTGAAGATTGTTACCATATGAATTGCCATACTCCCAATTTATATTTTTGAACGATTTCAATTTCGTAAATCTTCGATGGATTAGATTGCAATTCCGTGAAGTTTGGCTACTGGGAACTCATTTGCGAGGTTGGATCGTATTTACGAGTATCCTTATAACCAAAAATCCTTCTATGATAGTTTCTAAGTGAATCGCAATACTCCCGGTTTGTGTTTATGACAGGCTCTATTTTTGCACCTTTCGGATGGTTTAAATTACAATTCTGCAAACTTTGCTACCAGAATCATATTTGGATTGTTTGATCATGTTTATGAGTTTCATTTTGTCCGAAAGTACTTTAAGATAGTTACCAAATAAATTGTAATAGTCCAAGTTTAAATTTTACACCGGTAACGATTTTTCACCACTACGAAGCTTTAGATCGCAATTCCGTGAAGCATGGCAACCGACAACTTGTTCTAAAGTATGAATCGTGTTTAAGATCTCTTATTACTGACAGTACACTAAGATATTTACCTAATGAATTGTAATACTCCCCAGTTTTAATGAGTTTTAGATCGATTCTGACTTTGCAGCTCTCCGATTGTTTCTATTGAAGTTACGAGAAGCATGGCTACTGGCAACTTGTTTTCAAGGTTGGATCATGTTTTGCAGTCACCATCTGACCGACAGCACTCTAAGATTGTTACTATATAAATTTCTATACTTCCGATTTATATTTTTAAACGATACTAATTTTGTACCTCTCCAGTGGTTTGGATTACAATTTCGAGAAACTTGGCAACTTGCAACTCGTATGAAAGGTTGGATGCCTTTTAAGAGTTTCTTTTTGACCGACAATACTCTAAGATAGTCACCATCTGACCAACTGCACTCTAAGATTATTACCATATGAATTGTTATACTCCCGATTTAAATTCTTTAACGATACCAATTTCGTACCTCTCCGGTGGTTTTGATTACATTTCCGAGAAGCTTGGCAACTTGCAACTTGTTTGCGATTTTGCCTATGAGTTTCTTTTTGACTAACAACACTCTATGATATTTACTAAATTGAGCGTAACACTCTATGAGTTTGAGTATTTGACGGGTACCATTTTCGTACCTCTCCGATTGTTTATATTCTAATTCTAAAAAGATGGCTACCAGAATCTCGTTTGGGTGGTTTGATCATGTTTAAGAGTTTCTTTTTGACCGAGAACACTTTAAGATTGTTATCAAATAAATTGTAATACTTCTGGCATTAATTTTACCACGATACCGATTTCACACCTCTACGAAGCTTTATATTGCAATTCTGAGAAGCATGGCTACTGGTAACTAATTTGCGAGGTTGCATCATGTTTAAGAGTTTATTTTTGACCAACAATACTCTTAGATAGTTACCAAATGAATCGCAATACTCCCGGTCAGAGTTTTTGACCGGTACCATTTTTACACTTCCTCGATGGTTTATATTACAATTCTAAAAATTTACTACCGAAATCACATTTGGGAGTTTGATTATGTTTAAGAGTTCTTTTTGACCAAAAATTCTTTAAGATAGTTACCAAATAAATTGTAATACTTTCGGCATGAATTTTACACCGGTACCGATTTCACCCCTCTACGAAGCTATAGATTACAATTTTGGGAAGCTTTGCTGCTATCAACTCATTTGCGAGATTGGATCGCTCTTAAGAGTTTCTTATGGATCGGCAACACTCTAAGATTGTAACCAATTAAATCGCAATACTCCCGGTTTGAGTGAGTTTTTCACCATTACTGACTTTGTACCTCCCCGATGGTTTTATTTACAATTATGCGATGCTTGGCTTTTAGCAACTTGTGTTTGTGGTTGGATCGTGTTTTTGAGTTTCATTTTGACCGACTGCACTCTAAGATTGTTACCATATGAATCGCTATAATCTCGATTTATATTTTTGAACGATGTCAATTTCGTACCTCTCCGATGGTTTAAATTGCAATTCCGAGAAGCTTGGCAATTGGAAACTTGTTTGGGAGGTTGGATCATGTTTAAGAGTTCTTATTGATTGAGAATACTCTAAGATAGTTACAAAATAAAGCGCAATATTCCTAGTTTGAGTTTTTGACGGGTACCATTTTTACACCTCCCCTCTGATTTATATTACAATTCTAAAGACATGGCAACCAAAATATCGTTTGGGTAGTTTGATCATGTTTAAGAGTTTGTTTTTGACCAAAAACTCTTTAAGATCTTTACCAAATAAATTGTAATACTCTCGGCTTTAATTTTACTCCGGTACCAATTTCGCGCCTCAACGAAGCTTTATATTGCAATTCCGAGAAGCTTGGAAACTGGCAACTCATTTGCGTGATTGGATCATGTTTAAGAATTTCTTTTTGACCGACAATACTGTATGCTAGTTACCAAATAAATCGCAATAATCCCGGTTTGAGTTTTTGACCGGTACCATCTTCTCACCTCCCCGATGGTTTTTATTACAATTCTAAAAACTTGTCTACCAAAATCACATTTGGGAGGTTTGATCATGTTTAAGAGTTATTTTTGACCAAAAATACTTTAAGATGGTTACTAAATAAATTGTACTACTCCTGGCTTGAATTTTACTCCGGTACAGATTTAGTACCTCTACGAAGCTTTAGATTGCAATTTCGAGAAGCTTGGCTACTGACAACTCGTTTACGATATTGGATCGCATTTAAGAGTTTCCTATTGACCGACAAAATTCTATAATAGTTACCAAATGAATGGCAATTCTCTCGGTTTGAGTGAGTTTTTCTCTGCTACGGACTTCGTACCTCTCCCATGGTTTTGTTTGTAATTATGTGAAGCTTGGCTACTGGCAACTTGTTTTTGAGGTTAGATCTTGTTTTATTGTTTCATTTTGACCTACTGCACTCTGAGATTATTACCATATGAATAGTTATACTGCCGATATATATTTTTGAACGATACCAATTATGTACCTCTCCGATGGTTAAGATTGCAATTCTGAGAAGCTTGTCTACTGGAAACTCATTTGGAGGATGGGTCGTGTTTAGGAGTTTCTTTTTGATTGAAAACACTCTAAATTAGTTTCCAAATGAATCGTAATACTCTCGGTTGTAGTTTTTGACAAGTACCATATTCGCACCTCTCCGATTGTTTATATTACAAATTTTTTTGTAAACTTTGCTTCCGGAATCACATTTGGATTGTTTGATCATGTTTAAGAATTTCTTTTTGACCAAAAACACTTTAAGATAGTTACCAAATAAATTGCAGTAGTCCCGGTTTAAATTTTACACCGGTACCGATTTTGCACCACTACGAAGCTTTAGATCGCAATTCCGATAAGCATGGCTACCGTCAACTTGTACAAAAGTATGGATCGTGTTTAAGATTTTTTTTTACTGATAGTACTCTTAGATATTTGCCTAATAAATTTTAATACTCCCAGTTTGAATAAGTTTTTGATTGGTGCTGACTTTGTAGCTCTCTGATAGTAATTATTGCAATTATGAGAAGCTCTGCTAATGTCAAGTTGTTAACGAGGTTGGATCGTGTTCCAGAGTCTCCTTTTCACCGACTGTACTCTAAGATTGTTACCATATGAATCGCTATAATTCCGATTTATATTTTTGAACGATACCAATTTTGTACCACCCCGATGGTTTAGATTGTAATTCTGAGAAGCTTTGCTTTTGGCAATTCGTTTACGATCTTGGATCGCGTTTCAGAGTTTCTTATTGATCGACAACACTCTAAGATAGTTACCAAATAAATCGCAATACTCCCGGTTTGAGTTTTTGAACGATACCATTATCGCACATCTCCGATGGTTTATATTACAATTCAAAAAAATTTGCAACCGAAATCCCATTTGGAGATTTGACCATGTTTAAGAGGTCTTTATGACCGAAAATCTTTTAAGATAGTTACCAAATAAATTTTAAAACTCACGGCATGAATTTTACACCAGTACCGATTTCGCACCACTGCGAAGCTTTAGATTGCAATTCCGAGAAGCTTGGCAACTTGCAACTTGTATGAGAGATTGGATCATGTTTAAGAGCTTCTTATTGTCCAATAACACTCTAAGATAGTTACCAAATGAATCGCAATACTCCTAGTTTGTGTTTTTGAAGGGTACCATTTTCGCACCTCTCCGATGGTTTATACAACAATTATAAAAACTTAGCTACCGAAATCTCATTTAAGTGGTTTGATCATGTTTAAGAGTTTCTTTATGACCAAAAACACTTTATGATTGTTACAAAATAAATTGTAATACTCCCTGCTTAAATTTTACGCCGGTACCGATTTTGCACCTCTACGAACCTTTAGTTTACAATTCTGACAAGTTTGGCTACTAGCAACTCGTTTGCGAGTGTGGATCATGTATAAGAGTTTCTTTTTTACCGAATTCACTTTAAGAAAGTTACCAAATAAATTTTAATACTCCCGGCTTGAATTTTACAACGGTACCGATTTCGCACCACTACGAAGCTTTATATTGCAATTTCATGAAGCTTGGCAACTTGTAACTTGTATGCGAGATTGGATCGCGTTTAAGAGTTTCTTATTGACAAAAAATACTCTAATATAGTTACCAAATGAATCGCAATACTCCCGGTTTGACTGAGTTTTTCACCGGTAATGATTTCGCACCTCTCCAATGGTTTTATTTGCAATTTTGTGAAGCTTGGCTATTGGCAATTTATTTTCGAGATTGAATCATGTTTTAGAGTTTCATTTTGACCAACTGCACTCTTAAATTGTTACCATATGAATCGCTATACTCCCGATTTATATTTTAGAACGATGCCGATTTCGTACCTCTCCGATGGTTTAGATTGTAATTCTGGGAATCTTGGCTACTGGCAACTCATTTCCGTGATAGGATCCGTTCTATGAGTTTCCTAATGACCAAAACCACTCTATGATAGTTTCCAAATGAATCGCAATACTCCCGGTTTTTGTTTATAACTGGTACCATTTTTGAACCTCTCTAATTGTTTATATTATAATTCTGAAAACTTGGTTACCAGAATCTCATTTGGAGGGTTTGATCATGTTTAAGAGTATCATTTAGACTGAAAATACTTTTAGATAATTACCAACTAAATTATAATACTCCCAGTTTGAATTATAAACCGGTACCGATATCGGACCTCTACGAAGCTTTAGTTCGCAATTCTGAGAAGCATGGCTACCAACAGCTTATATGAAATTATGGATCGTGTTTATGATTTTTTTTTTACCAACAGAACATTAAGATATTTACCAAATGAATTTCAATACTTCCGGTTTAAGTAAGTTTTTGACCGGTACCGACTTCGCACCTCTCCGATGGTTTTGGCTGCAATTACGAGAAGCTTTGCTAGTGGCAACTTATTCTCGAGGTTGGATCATGTTTTTGAGTTTCCTTTCTACCGACTGTACTCTAAGATTGTTACCATATGAATCGTTATACTCCCGATTTATATTTTTGAACGATACCAATTTCGTAACTCTCCGATTGTTTAGATTGCAATTCTGAGAAGCTTGGCTACAGGCAAATCGGTTGAGAGGATAGATCATGTTTAATAGCTTCCTTTGACGTACAACATTTTATGATGGCAACCAAATGAATCGCAATAATCCCATTTCGATTTTATGACCGACACCATTTTAGCACCTCTCCGAAGGTTTATATTGCAATTCTACAAAACTTGGCTACCGGAATCACATTTGGATGGTTTGATCATGGTTAAGAGTTTCTTTTTGACCGAAAACACTTTAAGATAGTTACCAAATAAATTGTAATTTTCCCAGTTCGAATTTTTCATCGGTACCGATTTGTAACCTCTACGAAGCTTTAGAGCGCAAATTCGATAAGCATTACTACCTACAACATGTTTAAAAGTATTGATTGTGTTTAAGATTTTAGTTTTACTGGCAGTACTCTTAGATATTTACCTAATGAATTGCAATTCTCCTAGTTTGAATGAGTTTTTGACCTGTACCAACTTCGCTGCTCTCCAATGGGTTTTATTGCAATTATGAGTAGCTTGACTGCTGGCAACTTGTTTTCGTAGATGGATCGTGTTTTAAACTTTCCTTTTGACCGACAACACTCTAAGATTATTACCATATGAATCGTTAGTCTCCCGATTTATATTTTTGAACGATACCATTTTCGTATCTTTCCGATGGTTTAGACTACAATTCCGAGAACATTGGCAACTGGCAACACTCTAAGATTGTCAACACTCCGAGGTTGGATCACTTTTATGTGTTTCTCTTTTATCGACAACACTTTAAGATTATCACGAAATAAATCACAATAATCCCAGTTTGAGTTTTTGACGGGTACCATTTTCCCACCTCACCGATGGTTTATATTACAATTCAAAAAACATGGCTACCGGAATCTCGTTTGGGTGGTTTGATCATGTTTAAGAGTTTTTTTTTGACCGAAAACACTTTAAGATAGTTACCAAATAAATTTTATTACACCCGGCTTTAATTTTTCGCCGGTCCCGATTTTGCTCCTCTACGAAGCTTTAGATTGTAATTCTTAGAAGCTTGGTTACTAGCAGCACGTTTGCGAGTTTGGTTCGTATTTTAGAGTTTCTTTTTGACCGAGAGCTCTCTAAGATTGTTATCATATGAATCGCAATAATCCTGGATTGAGTGAGTTTTTCACCGGTACTGACTATGTACCTCTACGATGGTTTTATTTGCAATTATGTAAAGCTTGGCTACTGGCAACTTGTTTTTGAGGTTAGATCATGTTTAATTGTTTCATTGTGACCGTCTATACTATAAGATTGTTACCAAATGAATCGATATACTCCCGATTTATAATTTTGAACGATACCAATTTCGTACCTCTCCGATAGTTTAGATTGTATTTTTGAGATGCTTGGCTACTGGAAACTCATTTGCGAGGTTGGATCGCGTTTACGAGTTTCTTTTTGACTAAAATCACTCCAAGATAGTTTCCAAATGAATCGCAATGTTCCCGGTTTGAGTTATTGACCGGTACCATTTTCGCACCTCTCCAATTGTTTATATTACAATTCTTAGAATTTGGCTACAAGAATCTCAATTGGGGGTTTTGATCATGTTTAAGTCTTTCATTTAGACGAAAAACTCTTTAAGATAGTTACCAAATAAATTATAATACTACCAGTTTGATTTATACACCTGCAACGATATCGTACCTCTACGAAGCTTTAGATCGCAATATCCAGAAACATGCCTACCGACAACTTGTATGAAATTATGGATCGTGTTTAAGAATTTCTTTCTTTACCGATAGTACTCTATGATATTTACCTAATGAATTGAAATACTCCTGGTTTGAGTACATTTTTGACCGAAACATACTTCGCACCACTCCGATGGTTTTGGTTATAATTATGAGATGCCTTGGTACTGGCGACTTATTTTCTAGGTTGGATCATGTTCGAGAGTTTCCTTTTGACCGACTATACTCTAAGATTGCAACCATATGAATCGTTATGCTCCCGATTTAGATTTTAGAATGATACCAATTTTGTATCTCTCCGATTGTTTAGAATGCAATTCTGAGAACTTTGACAACTGGCAACATGTTTGCGTGGCTGAATCGCGTTTAAGAGTTTCTTTTAGACCGACAGCACTTTAAGATAGTTACCAAATAAATTGTAATATTACCGGCTTTAATATTATATTTTTACCGATTTGGCACATCTACGAAGCTTTAGATTGCAATTCCGACTAGCTTGGCTACTAATAACTAGTTTGCAAGTTTGGATCTTGTTTAAGAGTTTATTTTGAACGAAAACCCTTTAAGATAGTTACCAAATAAATTGTAATACTCCCGACTTTAATTTTACACAGGTACCGATTTCGCGCCTCTGCGAAGCTTTAGATTACAATTCCGAGAAACTTGGATACTAGTAACTCATTTGGAAGTTTGGATCGTATTTAAGAGTTTCTTTTTATCCGACAACACTCTAAGATAGTTACCAAATGAATCGCAATAATCCTGGTTTGTGTGAGTTTTTCACCAGTACTGACTTCGTACCTACACGCTGGTTTTGTTTGCCATTATGTGAAGCTTGGCTACTGGTAATTTGTTTTCGAGGTTGAATCTTTTTTTAGATTTTCATTTTGGCCGAATGTCCTCAAATATTATTATCATATGAATCGCTATACTCCCGATTTATATTTTTGAACGATGCCAATTTCATACCTCTCTGATGGTTTAGATTGCAATTTTGAGAAGCTTGGCTACTAGCAACTCATTTGCGAGGTTGTATCGTGTTTTCGAGTTTCTTTTTGACCGAAAATACTCTAAAATTGTTTCCAAATAAGTTGCAATAATCCCGGATTGTGTTTTTGACCGGTACAATTTTAGAAACTCTTCAATAGTTTATATTACAATTCAGTAAACTTGGCTACCAGAATCACATTTGGGGGGTTTGATCATGTTTAATAATTTCATTTTTACCAAAAATAATTTAAGATAGTTATCAACTAAATTATAATTCTCCCGGTTTGAATTATTCACCGGTACCGATATCGTACCTCTACGAAGCTTTAGATCGCAATTTCGAGAAACATGGCTACCGACAACTTGTATTAAATTTAGGATGGTGTTTAAGATTTTTATTTTAACGAAAGTACTCTAAGATATTTACCTAATGAATTGCAATACATTCGGTTTGAGTGAGTTTATAACCGGTACCGATTTTGCACCTCTCCGATGGTTTTGGTTGCAATTAATAAAAGCTTTGCTACTGGCAATTCGTTTGCGAGGTTGGATCATGTTTAAGAGTTTATTTTTGACCGACTGCACTCTATGGCTGTTAACATATGAATCGCTATACTCCCGGTTTGACTGAGTTTCTCACCGGTACTGACATCGCACTTATCCGATGGTTTTGTATGCAATTATGTGAAGCTTGGCTATTGGCAACTTGTTTTTAAGGTTGGATCGTGTTTTAGATTTTTATTTTGACCGACTGCACTGTAAGATTGTTCCTATATGAATTGCTATAATCCCAATTTATAGTTTCGTACGATGCACAATTCGTACCACTTCGATGGTTTAGATTACAATTTTGAGAAGCTTGGCTACCGGCAACTCATTTTCGTGGTTGGATCGTGTTTACGAGTTTCTTTTTGACCAAAAGCACTTTAAGATAGTTACCAAGTAAATTATAATACTCCCGGCTAATGTTTTTAGACCGGTATCGATTTCGCACCTCTAAAAGCTTTAGATTGCAATTATGGGAAGCTTGGCTACTAGCAACCCGTTTGTGAGATCGGATCGTGTTTAAGAACTTCTTTTTGACCGAAAGAACTCTAAGATTGTTTCCAAATAAATTGCAATACTCCCAGTTTGAGGTTTAGACCGGTACCATTTTCGTACCCTACCAATAGTTTATATTGCAATTTTGTAAACTTTGAGACCAGAATCTCATTTGGGGTATTTGAACATGTTTAAGAGTATCATTTAGACCAAAAAGACTTTAAGATTGTTACCAACTAAATTATAATACTCCCGGTTTGAATTGTACACCTGTACGGATATCGCATCTCTACGAAGCTTTAGATTGCAATTCTGAGAAGCATGGCTACTAGCAACACGCTTGCGAGGTTGGATCGTGCTTAAGAGTTTCTTTTTGACCAAAAACACTCTAAGATAGTTTCCAAATGAATCACAATAATCCCGGTTTGAGTTTATGATCGGTACCATTTTCGCACCCCACCAATGGTTTATATTACAACTCTGAAATCTTTGCTACCAGAATCTCATTTGTGGGGTTTGATCATGATTAAGAGTTTCATTTAGTCTGAAAACACTTTAAGATCGCTACCAACTAAATTATAATAATCCCGGTTTGAATTATACACCTGTACTGATATCGTACATCTACGAAGCATTAGATCACAATTCTGGGAAGCATGGCTACCGACAACTTGAATGAAATTATGGATCGCGTTTAAGATTTTTTTTTTACCGATAGTACTCTAAGATATTTACCTAAAGAATCGCAATACTCCCGGTTTAAGTGAGTTTTTGAACGGCACCGACTTCGCACATCTCCGATGGTTTATATTGCAATTGTGAGAAGCTTGGCTACTGGATACTTGTTTTCGTGGTTGGATCGTGTTTTAGAGTCTCCTTTTGACTGAATAAACACTAAGATTGTTACTGTATGAATCGCTATACTCCCAATTTATATTTTTGAGCAACACCAATTTCGCACTTCTACGATGGTTTAGATTGAAATTCTGGGAACCTTGGCTACAGGCAACTCGTTTGGGTGCTTGGATCGTGTTTTAGAGTTTCTTTTTGACGTACATCATTTTAAAATAGTAACAAAATGAATCGCAATACTCCCGCTTTGATTTTATGTCCGGTATCATTTTCGCACCTCTCTGATGGCTTATATTGTAATTCTGCAAAACTTGGCTACCAGAATCATATTTGGATGGTTTGACCATGTTTAAGTCTTCTTTTTGACCGAAAATACTTTAAGATAGTTACCAAATAAATTGTAATACTCCCAGCTGTAAATTTATACCGGCCCCGATTATGCTCTTCTACGAACCATTAGATTGCAATTCCGAGAAGCTTGGTTACTAGTAACTCGTTTGCGAGTTTGGATCAAGAGTTTTTTAATGACCGAAGGCACTTCAACATAGTTACTTAATAAATTGTAATACTCCCAGATTTAATTTTACACCGGTACCGGTTTCTCTCCTCTACAAAGCTTTAGATTGCAATTCCGAGAAGCTTGGCTACTAACAACTCATTTGCTAGTTTGATCGCATTTAAGAGTTTTTTTTTACCGACAACTCTCTAAGATTGTTATCATATGAATCGCAATACTCCTGGTTTGAGTGAGTTTTTCACCGGTACTGACATCGCACCTCTACGATGGTTTTGTTGCAATTATGTGAAACCTGGCTAATGGCAACTTGTTTTCTAGTTTAGATCATGTTTCATTGTTTGATTTGGACCGACTGGCCTATATGATTGTTACCATATAAATCGCTCTACTCTCGATTTATATTTTTGAACGATACCAATTTCGTACCTCTCCGATGGTTTAGATTGTATTTCCGAGAAGCTTGGCTACAGGCAACTCATTTGCGCGGCTGTAACGTGTTTACGTGCTTCTTTTAGACCAAAAACACTCTAAGATAGTTTCAAAATGAATCGCAATACTTCCGATTTGAATTTTTGACCGGTACGATTTTCGCACCTCTCCATTGGTTTATATTACAATTCTAAAAACTTGGTTGCCAGAATCTCATTTGGGGAGTTTGATCATGTTTAAGAGTTTCATTTAGACCGAAAGCACTTTAAGATAGTTTGCAAATAAATTGAAATAATCTCGGCTTTAATATTGCAACGGTACCAATTTTGCACCTCTGCGAAGCTTTAGATTGCATTTTCGTCAAACTTGGCTACTAGCAACACGTTTGCGTGTTTGGATCATGTTTAAGAGTTTCTTTTAGACCGAAAATGCTTTAAGATAGTAACCAAATAAATGGTAATACTCCTGACTTTAATTTTACACCAGTACCGATTCGCACATCTACGAAGCTTTAGATTGCAATTCTGAGAAGCTTTGCTAGTGGGAACTAATTTGCGTGATTGGATCGTGTTTATGAGTTTCATTTTGACCAAAAACACTTTAAGATAGTTTCCAAATGAATAACAATACTCCCGATTTGAGCTTTAGACCGGGAACATTTTCGCACCACTCCAATGGTTTATATTTCAATGCTGGAAACTTGGCTGCCATAATCTCATTTGGGGTGTTTGATCAAGTTTAAGTGTTTCATTTAGACGATAACCACTTTAAGATAGTTACCAACTAAATTATAATACTTTCGGCTTGAATTATAAACCTGTACCGATATCGCACCTCTACAAAGCTTTAGATCGCAATTCCGAGAAGAGTGGCTACCAACAACTTGTATGAAATTATGGATCGTGCGTAAGATTTTTTTTTTACCGACTGTACTCCAAGATATTTTTCTAATGAATCACAATACTCCTGGCTTGAGTGAGTTTTTGACAGGTACCGACTTCGCACCACTCCGATGGTTTTGGCCACAATTTTGAGAAGCTTTGCTACAAGCAACTTATTCTCGAGGTTGGATCATGTTTAAGAGTTTCTTTTTGACCGAAAACACTTTAAGATAGTTACCAAATAAATTGCAATTGTCCCGATTTAAATTTTTCACCGGTACCGGTTTCTCACCTCTGCGAAGCTTTAGAGCGCAATTCTGTTAAGCATGGCTCCTTACAACATGTTTAAAATTATTAATTGTGTTTAAGATTTAATTTTTACTGATAGTACACTTTTATATTTTCCTAATGAATTTCAATTCTTCTAGTTTGAATGAGTTTTTGACCGGTACCGACTTCGTTGCTCTCCTATGGATTTAATTGTAATTATGAGAAGCTTGGCTACTGTCAACTAATTTTCGTAGATGGATCGTGCTTGAGACTTTCCTCCTGATCGATAGCACTCAAAGATTGTACCATATGAATCGTTATTCTCCCAATTTATATTTTTTAACGATACCAATTTTGTATCTCTCCGATGGTTTAGATTGCTATTGCGAGAACTTTGGCAACTGGCAACTCGTTTGTGAGGTTGGATCGTGTTTATGAGTTTTTTTTTTACCGAAAACACTCTAAGATAGTCACCAAATGAATCATAATAATCCCAGTTTGAGTTTTTAACGGGAACCATTATCGCACCTCACCGATGGTTTATATTACAATTCTGAAAACTTTACTACCAGAATCTTGTTTGGGTGGTTTTATCATGTTTAAGAGTTTCTTTTTGACAGAAAACACTTTAAGATAGTTACCAAATAAATTCTAATACTCCTGGCTTTAATTTTACACCGGTCCCTATTTTGCTCCTCTATGAAGCTTTAGATTTCCATTCCGAGAAGATTAGTTCCTAACAAGTCGTTTAAAATTTTGATTGTGTTTAAGAGTTTCTTTATGACCAAAAACACTTTAAGATAGTTACCAAATAATTTGTAATATCCCAGCATTACTTTAACACCGGTGCCAATTTCACACCTCTACGTAGCTTTAGATTGCAATTCTGTGAAACTTGGCTACTAGCAACTCGTTTACGAGTTTGGATTATATTTAACAGTTTCTTTTTGACCGACAACACTCTAAGATAGTTACAAAATGAATTGCAATACTCCTGGGGGTTTTGATCATGTTTAAGAGTTTAATTTAAACAAAAAACAATTTAAGATAGTTACCAACTAAATTAAAATACTCCCGGCTTGAATTATACACCTGTACCGATATCGTACCTCTATGAAGCTTTAGATCACAATTTCGAGAAGTATGGTTATCGATAACTTGTATGAAATTATGGATGGTGTTTAAGATATTTGGCTAATGAATCGCAATACATTCAGTTTGAGTGAGTTTCTAACTGGTACCGACTTCGCAGCTCTCAGATGGTTTTGGTTGCAATTATGAGAGGCTTTGCAGCTGGAAATTCATTTGTGAGGTTGGATCATGTTTAAGAGCTTCTTTTCGACCAACTGCACTCTGAGGTTGTTACAATATGAATTGCAATACTCCCGGTTTGGCTGAGATCTTCACCGGTACTGACATCGCACCTATCCGATAGTTTTGTTTGCAATTATATGAAGCTTAACTATTGGCAACTTGATTTCGTGGTTGGATCATGTTTTAGAGTTTCATTTTGACCGACAGCACTGTAAGATTGTTACCATATGAATCGCTATACTCCCAATTTATAGTTTTGAATGATACACAATTCGTACCTCTTTGATGGTTTAGATTGCATTTCCGAGGTTGGATCGTGTTTACGAGTTTTTTTTTACCGAAATAACTCTAAAATTGTTACCAAATAAATGGTAATACTTCCGGCTTTATTTTTCCACCGGTACAAATTTTGTAGCTTGGCACCTCTTTGAAGCTTTAGATTATAATTTCGAGAAGCTTGGCAACTAGCAACTCGTTTACGAGGCTGAATCGTGTTTAAGAGTTTCCTTTTCGCCGACAACACTCTATGAAAGTTACCAAATGAATCATAATACTCCCGGTTAGAGTAAGTTTTTCAACGGTAGTGACTTCGTACCTCTCCGATTGTTTTATTTGCAATTATGTGATGCATGGCTACTGACAACTTTTTTTTAGGGTTGGATCATGTTTTAGAGTTTCATTTTGACCTACTGTACTCTAAGATTGTTACCATTTGAATCGCTATACTCCAGATTTTTATTTTTGAACGATAACAATTTTGTACCTCTCCGATGGTTTAGATTGCAATTCCGAGAATCTTTGCTACTGCCAACATGTTTGCGAGGTTCGATCAATCTTGAGAGTTTTGTTTTGGCCGATAACATTTTAAGATAGTTACCAAATGAATTGCAATATTCTCGGTTTCAGTTTTTGACCGGTACCATTTTTGCATTTGGGGGGCTTGATCATTTATAAAAGTTTTTCTTAGACCAAAAGCAATTTAAGATACTTACCAACTAAATTGTAATACTCCCGGCTTGAATTATACACCGGTACCGATATCGCACCTCTACGAAGCTTTAGATCACAATTCCGAGAAGCATGGCTACCGGTAACTTGTATAAATTATGGATCGTGTTTAAGATTTTTTTTTTATCGACAGTACTCTTAGATATTAACCTAAAAAGTCGTAATACTCCCGGTTTGAGTGAATTTTTAACCGGTACTAATTTTGCACCTCTCCGACGGTTTAGATTGGAATTATGAGAAGCTTGGCTACTGGAAACTTATTTTTAATGATTGAGAGTTTCCTTTTGACCGACTGCACTCTAAGATATTTAACATATGGATCGCTATATTCCCGATTTATATTTTTGAATGATAACAATTTTGCACCAATCCGATAGTTTAGATTGCAATTACAAAAAGCTTGGCTCCTGACATCTTATTTGCGTGGTTGGATCGTGTTTATGAGTTTATTTTTGACTAAAAGCACTCGAAGATTGTAACCAAATGAATCATAATTCTCCTGGCTTGAGTGAGTTTTTGACCGGTATTGACTTTGCACCTTTGCGATGGTTTTCATTGCATTTCTATGAAGCTTGGCTACTGGCAACTTGTTTTCGAGATTTGATTGTGCTTTAGAGCTTCCTTTTGCAGACTGCACTCTAAGATTATTTCCATATGAATCGCTATACTGCCAATTTATATTTTTGAACGATTCTAATTTTGTACATTTTTTATGGTTTAGATTGCAATTCTGCGAAGTATGGCTACAGATAACTCGTTTACGAGGTTGGATCGTAATAAAGAGTTTCTTTTTGAGGTACAAAACTCTTAGATAGTAACCAAATATATTGCAATACTCCCGTTTTGAGTTTTTTACCTGTAACATTTTTTGCACCTCTCCGATGGTTTATATTACAATTCAGCAAACTTGGCTACCTGAATCACATTTGGATGATTTGATCATGTTTAAGAGTTTCTTTTTGACCGAAAATACTTTATGATAGTTACGAAATAAATTGTAATAGTCCCGGTTTAAATTTTACACCGGTACCAATTTCGCTCTGCTATAAATCTTTAGATCGCAATTCGAGAACCATAGCTACTGACAACTTGTTCGAAAGAATGGATCGTTTTAAAAAAAATAAGATTACCAATAGTACATTAAGATATTTACTTAATGAATTGCGATACTCTCTGTTTGAATGAGTTTCTGACCGCTACCGACTTCGCAGCTCTCCGGTGGTTTTTAATGTAATTATAAGGAGCATGGCTACTGGCAGCTTGTTTTCGAAGTGGGATCGTGTTTAAGAGTCTACTTTCGACCAACTGCTCACTAAGATTGATACCATATGAATCGCTATACTCCCGATTTATATATTTGAACAATACCAATTTCGTACCTCTTCGATGGTTTAGATTGCACTTCCTTGATGTTTGGCTACTTGCAACTCATTTAAGAGGTTTGATCACGTTTAAGAGTTTATTTTTAACTGACAACACTCTAAGATAGTTACCAAATGAATATCAATACACACGGTTTGTGTTTATGACTGGTACCATTTTTGCACCTCTTCTATGGTTTATATTACAATTCTGAAATCTAGGCTACCGGAATCTCATTTGTGAGGTTTGGTCATGTTCAAAAGTTTCCTTTTGACCGAAATAACTTTAAGATAGTTTCCAAATAAATTGTAATACTTCCGATATGAATTTTACACCGGTACCAATTTTTCACCTCCACGAAGATTTAAATCGCAATTCCGATAAGCATGGCATCCGACAACAACTTTGAAAGTATGGATCGTGTTTAGGTTTTTTGTTACCTGCAGTACTCAAAAATATTGACCTAATAAATCGCAATTCTCCAAGTTTGAGTGAGTTTTTTGACTGGTACTGACATCTTATTATAAAGTATGGATCGTGTTTATAATTTTTTTTTTACCGACAGTACTCAAAGATATTTACCTAATGAATTCCAATAATACCAGTTTGTGAGAGTTTTTTACCAGTACCGACTTCGCAGCACTCCGATGGCTTTTATTGCAATTTTGAAAAGTTTGGCCACTGGCAACTCGTTCAAGAGGTTAAATCTTGTTTAAGAGTTTATTTTTGACTAACAACACTCTAAGATAGTTACCAAATGAATTGGAATACACCCGATTTGAGTTTGCGACCGGTACCTTTTTCGCACCTTTCCGGTGGTTTATATTATAATTCTGAAATCTAGGCTTTAGGATTCACATTTGTGTGGTTTTATCATGTTTAAGATTTTCTTTTAGACCGAAAACACTTTATGATAGTTAACAAAGAAATTGTAATACTCCAAGTTTAAATTTTACACAGATTCGAATTTTGCACCTCTACGACGCTTTCGATCGCAATTTCGAGAAGCATGGCTACCTACAATTGATTTGAAAGTATAGATCGTGTTTAAGATTTCTATTAAACCGACAGTACTCTAAGATATTTACCTAATTAATTGTAATACTTCTAGTTTGTGTGAGTTATTGACAGGTACCAACTTCGCTGCTATCCGATGGTTTTTATTGCAATTATGAGAAGCTGGGCTACTGGCAACTTATTTTCGAGGTTGGTATGTGTGTTTAGTGTCTCCATTAGGCCGACTGCACTCTAAGATTGTTACCATATGAATCGCTATACTCCCAATTTTTATTATTGAACAATACCAATTTTGTACCTTTCCAGTTATTTAGATTGCAATTCCGAGAAGCTTGGCTACTGGCAACTCGTTTGCAAGGCTGGATCATGTTTAAGGGTGTCTTTTAGAGCAACAAAACTCTATGCTAGTTACCATATGAATCACAATAATTTCGTTTTGTGTTTTCGACCGATTCCTTAATCGCACCTCTCCGATGGTTTATATTACAATTATGAAAACTTGGCTACAAGAATCTCATTTGTGAGGCTTGATCATGCTTAAGAGTTTCTTTTTGGCCAAAAAGTCTTTAAGAGATTTACCAAATAAATTATAATACTCCTGGTTTGAATTTTTCACCGGTATCAATTTTTTACCTCTACGAAGCTTTAAATCACAATTACGATAAGCATGGCTACCGACAACATGTTTAAAAGTATAGATCATGTTTAGGAAATTTTTTTACCTATAGTACTCTAAGATATTTACCTAATGAATCGCAATACTCCAAGTTTGAGTAAGTTTTTGACCGGTACCAACTTCGTACCTCTCCGATGGTTTTTATTGCAATTATGGGAAGTTTGGCAACTGGCAACTTGTTTTCAAGATTGGATCATGTTTTAGACTTTCCTTTTGACCGACTGCACTTAAAGATTATTACCATATGAATCATTATACTCCTGATTTATATTTTTGAATGAGATCAATTTCATATCTCTCCGATGGTTTAGATTGCAATTCTGAGATTCTTGGCACCATGCAACTCGCTTGCGAGGTTGCATCATGTTTAAAATTTTCTTTTTTTTAATAACCTCTCTAAGATAGTTACCAAATGAATCGTATTACTTCCAGTTTGAGTTTTTGATGGGTACCATTTTTACACCTCTCCGATGGTTTATATTACAATTCAAAAAACTTGACTGCTGGAATCTCATTTGGGTTGTTTGATTTTGCTTAAGAGTTTCTTTTAGACCAAAATCACTTTCAGATAGTTACCAAATAAATTGTAATATTTTTGGCTTTAATTTTACACCAGTAACGATTTTTTACCTCTGCGAAGCTTTAGACTGGAATTCTGAGAAGCTTGGCTACTAGCAGCTGGTTTGCCAGGTTGGATCATGTTAAAGAGTTTCTATTTGACCAACAATACTCAAAGATCGTTACTAAATCAATCGTAATAGTTCCAGATTGAGTAAGTTCTTCACCCGTACTTACTTCGTACCTCTCCGATAGTTTTGTTTGCAATTATGTGAAGCTTGGATACTGGCAACTTGTTTTCGAGGCTGAATCATGTTCTAGAGTTTCATTTTGACTAACTGCACACTAAGATTGTTAAAATAGTAATCGGCATACTCCCGATGGATATTTTTAAAAGATACCAAATTCGTACATCTCCGATTGTTTAGATTGCAATTTTGAGAAGCTTGGCTGCTGGCAAATCATTTGCGAGGTTGAACCGTGTTTATAAGTTTCTTTTTGACCGAAAAATATCAATGATAGTTTCAAAATTAATTGTAATACTCTCATCTTGAATTTTACACCTGTACCAATTTTGCACATCTTCGAAGCTTTAGATTGCATTTCCAAGAAGCTTGTCTACAAGTAGCCCGTTTACGAGGTTGGATCGTGTTCAAGAGTTTCTTTTTGACTGACAACACTCTAAGATTGTTACCAAATGAATTGTAATACTCCTAGTTTGAGTGAGTTTTTGGCAGGTACTGACTTCGCACCTCTTCGATGATTTAGATTGCAATTATGTGAAGCTTGGCTATGGGCAACTTATTTTACAAGTTTTAGAGTTTCTTTTCGACCGACTGCACTTTAAATTGTTACCAAATGAATCGCTATACTCCCAATTTATATTTTTGAATGATAACAATTTCATACCTCTCCGATAGTTTAGATTGCAATTACAAGAAGTTTGTCTACTAGCAACTCATTTACAAGCTTCGATCGTGTTTATGTGTACCTTTTTGACCAAAAATACTTTAAGATAGTAACCAAATGAATCGCAATACTCCTGGTTTGAGAGAGTTTTTTACCGGTACTGACTTCGCACCTCTACGATGTTTTTGATTGCAATTATGTGAAGCTTGGTTACTCGTAACTTGTTTTCGTGGTTGGATCATATTTTACAGTTTCCTTCTGCCGACTGCACTCTAAGACTGTTACCGTATGAATCGCTATACTCCTGATTTATATTTTAAAGCGGTTACAATTTCATACCTCTCCGATGGTTTTGATTGCAATTCTGTGAACCTTAGCAGCAGGCAACTCGCTTCCGAAATTGGATCGTGCTTAAGAGTTTCTTTTTAACATACAACACTTTACGATAGTAACAAAATGAATCGCGATACACTCGTTTTAAATTTTTTAGCGGTACCATTTTTCGCACCTCTCTGATGGTTTATATTGCAATTCTGCAAACTTGGCTGCCATAATCACATTTGGATGTTTTGATCATCTTAAAGAGTTTCTTTTTGACCGAAAACACATTATCATAGTTATGAAATTAATTGTAATAGTCTCGGTTTAAATTTTACACCGGTACCAATTTACCACCACTACGAAGCTTGAGATCCCAATTCTGAGAAGCATTACTGCAGACAACTTGTCCTAAAGTATAGATCATGTTTAAGATTTTGTTTTTACCGAAAGTACTCTAAGATATTTACCTAATGAATTGCAATAATTCCAGTTTGAATGAGTTTTTGACCTGTACCGACTTCGCAGCTCTCCGATGGTTTTTATTGCAATTAAGAGGAGTTTGGCTACTGGCAACTTGTTTTCTAGGTGGGATCATGTTTTACAGTCTCTTTTTGACCGACTATACTCCTAATTTATATTTTTGAACGATACCAATTTTGTACCTCTTCGATGGTTTAGATTGTAATTCCGAGAAGCTTGGCTACTGGGAAATCCTTTAACAGGTAGGATCGTGTCTAAGAGTTTCTTTTTGACTGACAATACTCTAAGATAGTTATAGAATGAATCGTAATGCTCCCAGTTTGTGTTTTCGACCGATACCATTATCGTACCTCCCTGATGGCTTATATTACAATTATTTAAACTTGGCAACCTGAATCTCATTTGTGTGGTTTGACCATGTTTAAGAGTTTATATTTGACCGAAAACACTTTATGATAGTTACCAACTAAATGGTAATACTCCCAGGTTGAATTTTACAACGGTAACGATTTTGCACCTCTACAATGCTTTAGATCGCAATTCCGGGAAGCATGGCTACCTGCAACTTAATTGAATTTATGGATCGTGTTTAAGATTTTTTTTTACCAACATTACTCTAAGATATTTACCTAATAAATTGAAATACTCGCGGTTTGTGTAAGTTTTTGTACGGTACCGACATCACTGCTCTCGGATGGTATTTATTGCAATTTTGGGAAGCAAGGCTACTGCCAACATGTTTTCGAGGTTGAATCGTGCTTTAGAGTCTACTTTTGATAGACTATACTCTAAGATTGTTACCATATGAATCGCTATACTCCCGATGATTTAAATTGCAATTCCGAGAAGCTTGGCTCCAGGCAACTCGTTTGCGAGATTGGAATGTTAAAGAGTTTTTTTTAGGCTGACAACACTCTTAGATAGTTACCAAATGAATTGTAATATTCCCGATTTGTGTTTTTGACCGATACCTTTATCACACATTTCCAATGGTTAATATTACAATTCTGAGAGCATGGTTGCCGGAATCTCATTTGTGTGGTTTGATCATGTTTAAGAGTTTCTTCCAGACCGAAAACACTTTAAGATAGTTAACAAAGAAATTGTAATACTCCCGGTTTTAATTTTACATCGGTAGCGATTTCTTACCTCTAGGAAGATTTAGATCGCAATTCCGATAAGCATGGCTACCGATAACATGTTTGAAAGTATGGATCTTGTTTATCATTTTTTTTATACCCACACTACACTAAGATATTTATCTAATTAATCGCAATACTCCTAGTTTGAGTAAGTTTTTGACCGGTACCGACTTCGCATCTCCCTGATTGTTTTGATTGCAATTATGTGAAGCTTGGCTACTGGCAACTTGTTTTAGAGGTTGGATCGTGCTTTAGACTTTCCTTTTGACCGACTGCACTCTAGGATTGCTACCATATGAATCGCTATACTCCCGATTAATATTTTTTAACCATACCAATTACGAATCTCTTTGATGCTTTAGATTACAATTACGTGAAGATTGAGAACTGGCAACTCATTTGCGAGGCTGGATCGTGTTTAAGAGTATCCTTTGGACCGATATCACTCTAAGATAGTTACAAAATGAATTGCAATAGTCCAAGTTTGAGTTTTTGAAAGGTACCATTTTCGCACATCTCTGGTGGTTTATATTACAATTCTGAATACTTGGCCGCCGGAATCTCGTTTGGGTAGTTTGATCATGCTGAAGAGTTTCATTTTGACCGAAAACACTTTTAGATAGTTACCAAATAAACTGTAATACTTCCGGTTTAAATTTTACACCGGTAGCGATATCAAACCTCTACGAAGCTTTAGATCGCAATTCCGTGAAGCATGGCTACCGACAACTTGATTGATGTTATGGACCGTGTTTATGATTTTCTTTTTAACCGACATTACTCTAAGATATTTGCCTAATGAATTGCAATAATCCCAGTTTGAGTGAGCTTTTGGCTGGTACCGACTTTGCACCTCTCTGATGGTTTTGGTTACAATTACGAGAAGCATGGCTACTGGAAACTTCTTTTCGAGGTTGGATCGTGTTTTAGAGTTTCATTTTGATTGACTGCACTCTATGATTGTTAAAATATGAATCGGTATACTCCCGATGGATCTTTTTAAACGATACCAAATTCGTACATCTCCGATGGTTTAGTTGCTATTTTTAGAAGCTTGGCTGCTGGCAACTCATTTGCGAGGTTGGATCTTATTTATAAGTTTCTTTTTGACCAATAAATATCAATGATTGTTACAAAATAAATGGTAATACTCTCAGCTTGAATTTTACACCAGTACAAATTTCGCACATCTACGAAGCTTAGGATTGCATTTCCGAGAAGCTTGGCTACTAGCAGCCTGTTTGAGAGGTTGGATCGTGTTCAAGAGTTTCTTTTTGACTGACACCACTCTAAGATTGCTACCAAATGAATCGCAATACTCTTAGTTTAAGTAAGATTTTGGCCGGTACTGAATTCGTACCTCTCCGATGGTTTAGATTGCAATTATGAGAAGCTTGGCTACGGGCAACTTGTTTTCCAAGTTTTAGAGTTTCCTTTCGACCGACTGCACTCTAAATTGTTTCCAAAGGAATCGCTATACTCCCGATTTATATTTTTGAATGATAGCAATTTTGTACCTCCCCGATAGTTTAGATTGTAATTCCAAGAAGTTTCTCTACTAGCAACTCATTTGCGAGTTTGGATCATGTATATGTGTACCTTTTTGACCAAAAATATTCAAAGATAGTATCCAAATGAATTGCAATACTCCCGGTTTGAGAGAGTTTTTGACCGGTACTGACTTCGCACCTCTGCGATGGTTTTGATTGTAATTATGTGAAGCTTGGCTACTCGCAACTTGTTTTTGAGGTCGGATCGTATTTTACAGTTTCCTTTTGCTGACTGTACAATAAGATTGTTACCGTTTGAATCGCAATACTCCCGATTTATATTTTAAAACGGTTACAATTTCGTACCTCTCCGATGGTTTCGATTGCAATTCCGTGAACCTTTGCGCCAGGCAACTCGTTTCTGAGATTGGATCGTGTTTAAGAGTTTCTTTTTAGTGTACAACACTCTAAGATAGTAACCAAATGAGTCACAATACACCCGTTTTAAATTTTTTAACGGTACCATTTTTCCCACCTCGCCGATGGTTTATATTACAATTCTTCAAACTTGGCTACCGGAATCATATTTGGATGGTTTGATCATGTTAAAGAGTTTCTTTTTGACCGAAAACACATTATGATAGTTACGAAATAAATTGCAATAGTCCGAGTTTAAATTTTACAACGGTACCAATTTCCCACCATTACGAAGTATGGCATCCCAATTCTAAGAAGCGTGATTGCCGACAACTTGATCAAAAGTATGGGTGATCATGTTTAAGATTTTGTTTTTACCGAAAGTACTCTAAGATATTTACCTAATGAATTGCAATAATTCTAGTTTGAATGAGTTTTTGACCTATAGCGACTTCGCAGATCTCCGATGGTTTTTATTGCAATTTAGAGGAGCTTGGCTACTGGAAACTTTTTTTCGAGGTAGGATCGTGTTTTACTGTCTCCTTTTGACCGACTATACTCCCAATTTATATTTTTGAGCGATACCAATTTCATATCTCCCCTATGGTTTAGATTGTATTTCCGAGAAGCTTGGCTACTGTAAAATCCTTTAATAGGATGGATTGTGCCTAAGAGTTGCTTTTTGACTGACAACACTCTAAGATAGTTATAGAATGAATCACAATGCTCCCGGTTTGTGTTTTCAACCGATACCTTTATCGTACCTCTCCGATGGTTTATATTATAATTATGAAAAATTGGCAACTTGAATCTTATTTGTGAGGTTTGACCATGTTTAAGAGTTTCTTTTTGACCGAAAACACTTTATGATAGTTACCAAATAAATGGCAATACTCCTAGTTTGAATTTTACAATGGTAAAGATTTCGCACCTCTACAATGCCTTAGATCGCAATTCGGAGAAGCATGGCTAACGGCGACTTAATTGAATTTATGGATCGTGTTTATGATTTTTTTTACCAACAGTACTCTAAGATATTTACCTAATGAATTGCAATACTCCCGGTTTGTGTGAGTTTTTGTACGGAACCGAGATCGCTGCTCTCTGATGGTTTTTATTAAAATTTTGAGAAGCAAGGCTACAGCCAACTTGTTTTCGAGGCTGAATCGTGCTTTAGAGTCTACTTTTGACAGACTATACTCTTAGATTGTTACCATATGAATCGCTATACTCCCGATGGTTTAGAATGCAATTCCGAGAATCTTTGCTACAGGCAACTCGTTACGAGATTGGAATGTTTAAGTGTTTTTTTTAGACTGACAACACACTTAGATAGTCACCAAATGAATCGTAATACTCCCGATTTATGTTTTCGACCGATACCTTTATCACACCTCTTCGATGGTTTATATTATAATTATGAAAACTTGGCAACCTGAATCTCATTTCTGAGGTTTGACCATGTTTAAGAGATTCTTTTTGACCGAAAACACTTTAAGATAGTTACCAAAGAAATTGTAATACTCCCAGTTTTAATTTTACGTCGGTACCGATTTCTTACTTCTATGATGCTTTAGATCACAATTCCGATTAGCATGGCTACCAATAACTTGCTTGAAAGTATGGACCGTGTTTAACATTTTTTTTATACCCACACTACTCTAAGATATTTATCTAATGAATAGCAATACTCCCAGTTTGAGTAAGTTTTTGACCGGTACCGACTTCGCACCTCTCCGGTGGTTTTGATTGCAATTATGTGAAGCTTGGCTACTAGAAACTTGTTTTAGAGGCTGGATCGTGTTTTAGACTTTCCTTTTGACCGACTGCACTCTAAGATTGCTACCATATGAATCGTTATACTCCCATTTTATATTTTTGAACCATACCAATTAGGTATCTCTTCGATGCTTTAGATTACAATTACGAGAAGCTTGAGAACTAACAACTCATTTACGAGGCTAGATCGTGTTTAAGAGTATCTTTTTGACCGATAACACTCTAAGATAGTTACCTAATGAATTGCAATAGTCCTAGTTTGAGTTTTTGACAGGTACCATTTTCGCACATCTCCAGTGGTTTATATTACAATTCTGAATGCTTGGCCACCAGAATCTCGTTTGGGTAGTTTGATCATGCTGAAGAGTTTCATTTTGACCGAAAACACTTTAAGATAGTTACCAAATAAATTGTAATACTTCCGGTTTTAATTTTACACCGGTACCGATATCTAACCTCTACGAAGCTTTAGATCGCAATTCCGAGAAGCATGGCTACCAACAACTTGATAGAAATTATGGACCGTGTTTATGATTTTCTTTTTAACCGATATTACTCTATGATATTTACCTAATGAATTGCAATAATCCCAATTTGAGTGAGTTTTTGACTGGTACTGACTTTGTACCTCTTAGATGGTTTTGGTTACAATTACGAGAAGTTTGGCTACTGGAAACTTGTTTTTGAGGTTAGATCATGTTTTAGAGTATCTATTTCCCGACTGCACTCTAAAAAAGTAACCAAATGAATCGCAATACTAACGATTTAAGTTTTTGACCGGTACCATTTTTCGTACCTCTCTGATGGCTTATATTGCAATTCTGTAAACTTGGCAACCGGAATCTCATTTCGGTGGTTTGATCATGCTTAAGAGTTTTTTTTGTGCAGAAAACCATTTATGATAGTTACCAAATAAATTATAATACTCCCGACAAGAATTCTACACCGGTACCAATTTCACACCTCTAGGAAGCTTTAGATTGTATTTCCAAGAAGCTTGGCTACTAGCAACTCGTTTGCGAGGTTTGATCGCATTTATGAGTTTCTTTTTGACCAACAACGGAAGATAGTTACCAAATGAATCGCAATACTCCCAGTTTGACTGAGTTTTTCACCGGTACTAACTTCGCACCTCTCTGATGGTTTTGTTTACAATTATGATAAGCTTAGCAGCTGGCAACTTGTTTCCAAGGTTGGATCGTGTTTTAGAGTTTCCTTTTGACCGACTATACTCAAAGATTGTTGCCATATGAAGCGCTATACTCCCAATTTATCTTTTTGAACGATACACGATTCGAACCTCTTCGATGGCTTAGATTGCAATTCTGAGAAGCTTGGCTACTACCAACCCATTTGCGATGTTGGAATGCGTTTACAAATTTCTTATTGACTGAAAATAGTCTAAGATAGTTGCCAAATAAATTGCAATACTCCCGGTGTTAATTTTATACCGGTACCGATTTCGCACCTCTACGAAGCTTTATATTGCAATTCTGAGTAGCTTGGCTACTAGCAACTCATTTGCGAGGCTGGATCGCGTTTAAAAGTTTCTTTTTGACCGAAAAAACTCTAAGATAGTTACCAAATGAACCTCAATACTCCAGGATTGAGTGAGTTTTTCACCGGTACTGACTTTGCACCTCTGCGTTGGTTTTGTTTGCAATTATGTGAAGCTTTGCTACTGGCAATTTTTTTTCGGGGGTTGAATCGAGTTTTAGAGTTCATTTTGACCGACTGCACTCTAAGATTGTTACCAAATGAATCGCTATACTCCCAATTTATAGTTTAGAACGATACACAATTCGTTCCTCTCTGATGGTTTAGAATGCCATTCCGATAAGCTTGGCTACTAGCAATTCATTTTTGAGGTTGGATCATGTTTATGAGTTTCATTTTGGCTGAAAATGCTCTTTGATAGTTACCAAATAAATTGAAATACTCCCGGCTTTATTTTTACACCGGTACCGATTTCACACCTCTTCGAAGCTTTAGATTACAATTCTGAGAAGCTTGGAAACTAGCAACTCGTTTACGAGGCTGGATCTTGTTTAAGAGTTTCTTTTTCAACGATGACACTCTAAGACAGTTACCAAATGAATCCTAATACTCACGGTCTGTGTGAGTTTTACACCGGTATTGACTTCGTACCTTTCCGTTGGTTTTGTTTCTAATTATGTGAAGCATGGCTACTATCAACTTGTTTTCGAGATTGGATCGTGTTTTAGAGTTTCATTTAGACCTACTGCATTCTAAGATTGTTACCATATGAATATCTATACTCTCGATTTATATTTTTGAACAATACCAATTTTGTACCTCTCTGATGGTTTAGATGGCAATTCGTTTGCGATGTTCGATCGTGTTTGAGAGTTTTGTTTTGTCCGACAACACTCTAAGATAGTTACCAAATGAATCGCAATACTCTCAGTTTTATTTTTTGATCGGTACCATTATCGCACTTCCCCAATGGTTTATATTACAATTCCATAAACTTGGCTCTCAGAATCACATTTGGGTGGTATGATCATGTTTAAGAGTTCTTTTAGACCGAAAAAGATTTATGATAGTTACCAACTAAATTGTAATACTCCCAGTTTAAATTATACACCGGTATCGATATCGATATCGCACCTCTACGAAGCTTTAAATCGCAATTCCGTGATGCATGGCTACCGGCAACTTGTTTGAAATTATGGAACGTGTTTAAATTTATTTTTTTTACCGACAGTACTCTAAAATATTAACTTAATAAATAGCAATACTCTCGGATTGAGTAAATTTTTAACCGGTAATGATTTCTCACCTCCCAGATGGTTTAGATTTAAATTATGAGAAGCTTGGCTACTAGAAACTTGATTTCAATGTTTGAGAATTTCCTTTTGACCGACAACACTCTAAGATTTTTTCAATATGAATCGCTATACTCCGGATTTATATTTTTGAACGATAACGATTTCGCACCTATCCGATTGTTTAGATTACAATTCCAAGAAGCTTGGCTCCTGGAAACTCCATTGCGTGATTAGATCGTGTTTATGAGTTTTTTTAATACCAAAAATACTCTAATATAGTAACCAAATGAATCGCAAAACTCCTAGTTTGAGTGAGTTTTTGACCGGTACTGACTTCGTACCTTTACGATGGTTTTCATTGCATTTCTGTGAAGCTTGGCTATTGGCTACTTGTTTTCGTGGTTTGATCGTGTTTTAGAGTTTCCTTTTACCGACTGCACTCTAAGATTGTTTCCATAAGAATCGTTATACTATTAATTTATATTTTTTTGCGATTCCAATTTTGTACCTTTCTGATGGTTTAGATTGCAATTTTGTGAAGTATGGCTACAGATAACTCGTTTGTGAGGTTGGACCGTGTTAAAGAGTTTCTTTTTGACATACAAAACTCTAAGATAGTAACCAAATAAATCGCAATACTCCCGTTTTGAGTTTTTGACCTGTACCAATTTTCCTACCTTTTAGATGGTTTATATTACAATTCTTCAAACTTGGCTACAAGAATCAGATTTGGATTGTTTGATCATGTTTAAGAGTTTTCTTTTTTCCGAAAATACTTTAAGATAGTAACGAAATTAATTGAATTTGTCTCGGATTAACATTTACACCGGTACCGATTTTGCACCCCTACGAAGCTTTAGATTGCAATTTCGAGAAGTATGGCTCCCAGCAACTTGTTCGAAAGTATGGATCGTGTTTAAGATTTTTTTTTTACCAATAGTACTCTTAGATATTGACCTACTGAATTGCGATTGTTTAGATTGTAATTATTAGAAGCTTGGCTAGTGGCAACATGTTTTCCATATTTAAGAGTTTCCTTTCGACCGACTGCACTCTAAGATTGTCTCCATATGAATTTTTATACTCCTGATTTATATTTATGAACGATAACAATTTCGCACCTCTCCGATAGTTTTGATTGCAATTCCAAGAAACTTGGCTACTGGCAACTCGTTCGCGTGATTGGATCGTGTTTATGAGTTTTATTTTGACTGAAAGCACTCAAAGATAGTAACCAAATAAATTGCAATACTCTCGGTTTGACTTTTTGAACGGTACCATTGTCGCAACTCTCCAATGGTTTATATTACAATTCTAAAAACTTGGCTACCGAAATCTTATTTGGGGGGTTTGATCATGTTCAAGAGTTTCAATTAGACACAAAATACTTTAAAATAGTTACCACCTAAATTGTAATACTCCTGGTTTGAATTATACACCGGTGCCGATATCGCACCTCTACGAAGCTTTAGATCGCAATTCCGAGAAACATGGCTACCGACAACTTGTTTGAAATTATGGATCGTGTTTAAGATTATTTTTTTTACCGACAGTACTCAAAGATATTTACCTAACGAATCGCAATACTCCTAGTTTGAGTGAGTTTTTGATTAGTACATACTTCGCACCTCTCCAGTGCTTTAGATTGCAATTATGAGAAGGTTGGCTACTGGCAACTTGTTTTCCATAATTTAAAGTTTCCTTTTGACCGACAGCACTCATTAATTATTACCATATGAATCGCTATAATCCCGATTTATATTTTAGAATGATAACAATTTCACACCTCTCTGATAGTTTAGATTGCAATTCCAAGAAGCTTGGCTACTGGAAACTAGCTTACGAGATTGGAGCGCGTTTTTGAGTTTCCTTTTGACTGAAAAAACTCTAAGATAGTAACCAAATGAATAGCAATATTCCCGGTTTGAGTGAGTTTTTGACCGGTACTGACTTCGCACCTCGACGATGGTTTTGATTGCAGTTATGTGAAGCTTGGCTACTGGAAACTTGTTTTCGAGGTTGGATCGTGTTTTAGACTTTCCATTTGACTGACTAAACTCTAGGATTGCTACCATATGAATCGTTATACTCCTGATTTATATTTTTTAACCATACCAATTACGAATCGCTCCGATGCTTTAGATTATAATTACGTGAAGCTTGAGAACTGGCAACTCATTTGCGAGGTTAGACCATGTTTACGAGTTTCTTTTTGACCGTTAAAATCAAAGATAGTTACAAAATAAATTCTAAAACTATCGGCTTTAATTTTACACTGGTACGAATTTTGCACATCTACGAAGCTTTAGATTTCAATTCGGAGAAGCTTGGCTACAAGCAACTTGTTTGCAAGGTTGGATAATGTTAAAGAGTTTCGTTTCGACCAACAACACTTTAAGATTGTTGCAAAATGAATCGTAAAACTCTGGGTTTGAGTGAGTTTTTCACCGGTACTGACTTCTTACCTCTCCGATTATTTTGTTTGCAATTATGTGAAGCTTGGCTACTGGCAACTTATTTTTGAGATTCGATCGCATTTTAGAGTTTCATTATGACCGAATGTACTCTAAAATGGTTACCATATGAATTGTTACACTCCCGATTTATAATTTTGAACGATACAAATTTCGTACCACTCCGATGCTTTAGATTGCAATTCTGTGAAGCTTGGCTGCTGGCAACTCGCTTGCGAGGTTGGATCATGTTTAAGTATTTTTTTATAACGATAGCACTCTAAGATAGTTTCCAAATGAGTTACAATACTCCCGATTTGAGTTTTTGACCGGTACCATTATCGCACCTCTCCAATGGTTTTTTTTACAATTCTAAAAACTTTGCTACCAGAATCTCATTTGGGGGGTTTGATCATGTTTAAAAGATTCATTGTGGCCGAAAACACTTTAAAATAGTTACCAACTAAATTGCAATACTTCTGGCTTGAATTATAGACCGGTACCGATATCGCACCTTTACGAAGCTTTAGATCTCAATTCCGCGAGGCATGGCAGTCGACAACTGGTTTGAAATTATGGATCGTATTTAAGTTTTTTTTTTACCAACAGTACTCAAAGATATTTACCTAGCGAATCGCAATACTCCCAGTTTGAGTGAGCTTTTGACAGGTATATACTTCACACCTCACCGATAGCTTAGAATGCAATTATGAAAAGCTTTACTAGTGGCAACTTTTTTTCCGTATTTTAGAGTTTCCTTTTGACCGACTGCACTCTCAGATTGTTACCACATGAATAGCTATACTCCTGATTTATATTTTTGAACGATAACAATTTTGTACCTCTCCGATAGTTTTGATTGCAATTCCAAGAAGCTAGGCTACTGGCAACTTGTTTGCGCGATTGGTTCATGTTTATGAGTTTTTTTTTGAATAAAAGCACTCTAAGATAGTATCCAAATAAATTACAATACTCCCGGTTTGAGTTTTTGTGCGGTACCATTGTCGCACCTCTCCAATGGTTTATATTATAATTCTAAAAACTTGGCTACTAGAATCTCATTTGAGGGGTTTGATCATGTTTAAGAGTTTCATATAGGCACAAAATACTTTAAAATAGTTACCAACTAAATTGTAATACTCCCAGTTTGAATTATAGACCGGTGTCGATATCGCACCTCTACGATGCTTTAGATCGCAATTCCAAAAAGCATGGCTACCGACAACTTGTTTGAAATTATGGATCGTGTCTAAGATTATTTGTTTTTACCGACAGAACTCTATGATACTTACCTAAAGAATTGCAATACTTCCAGTTTGAGTGTGTTTTTGATCGGTACATACTTCGCACCTCTTTGATGACTTAGATTGCAATTATGAGAAGCTTGGCTACTGGCAACTTGTTTTCCATATTTTAAAGTTTCTTTTTAACTGACAGTACTATTTGATTGTCACCATATGAATCGTTATATTCCCGATTTATATTTTAGAATGATAACAATTTGGCACCTCTCCGATAGTTTAGATTGTAATTCCAAGAAGCTTGGCTACTGGCAACTAGTTTGCGTGATTGGATCATGTTTTTGAGTTTCTTTATGACTAAAAATACTCTTAAATAGTAACAAAATGAATCGCAGTACTCCTGGTTTGAGTTTTTGACCGGTACCATTATTGCACATCTCCAATGGTTTCTTTTACAATTCCAAAAACCATGCTACCAGAATCTCATTTGAGGGGTTTGATCATGTTTAAAAGATTCATTGTGACGAAAACCACTTTAAAATTGTTACCAACTAATTTGTAATACTCCCGGTTTGAATTTTACACCGGTACCGATATCTTACCTCTACGAAGCTTTAAATCGCAATTCCGCGAAGAATGGCAACCAGCAACATGTTTGAAATTATGGATCATATTTAAGATTTTTTTTTTTTACCGACAGTACTCTAAGAAATTTACCTAACGAATCGCAATACTCCTAGTTTGACTGAGTTTTTGACAGGTACATACTTCGTACCTCCCCGATGGTTTAGATTGTAATTATGAAATGCTTGGCTAGTGGCAATTAGTTTTCCATATTTTAGAGTTTCCTTTTGACCAACTGCACTCTAATATTGTTACCACATGAATCGCTATACCCCCGATTTATATTTTTGAACGATAACAATTTTACATCTCCCCGATAGTTTTAATTGCAATACCAAGAAGCTTGGCTACTGGAAACTCGTTTGTGAGATTGGATCTTGTTTATGAGTATCTTTTTGACTCAAAGTACTCTAAGATAGTAACCATATGAATTGCAATACTCCCGGTTTGAGTTTTTGAACGGTACCATTGTCGCACCTCTCCAATGGTTTATATTACAATTCTAAAATCTTGGCTACCAGAATCTCATTTGGGGGGTTTGAAATGATTAAGATTTTCATTTATATTAAAATACATTAAAATAGTTACCAACTAAATTGTAATACTTCCGGTTTGAATTATACGCCGGTGCCGAAATTGCACCTCTCCGATGCTTTTGAACGCAATTCTAAGAAACATGGCTACCGACAACTTGTTTAAAATTATGGATCGTGTTTAAGATTTTTTTTTGGCCGACAGTACTCAAAGATATTTACCAAACCAATCGCAATACTCCTAGTTTGAATGAGTTTTTGATCGGTACATACTTCGCACCTCTCCGATGATTTAGATTGCAATTATGAGATGCTTGGCTACTGGCAACTTGTTTTCCATATTTCAAAGTTTCCTTTTGACCGACAACACTCTTTGATTGTTACCATATGAATTCTTATACACCTGATTTTTATTTTAGGATGATAATAATTTCTCACCTCTCCGATAGTTTAGATTGCAATTCCAAGAAGCTTGGCTACTGACAACTAGTTTGCATGATTGGATCATGTTTTTGAGTTTCATTTTGACTAAAAATACTCTAAGATAGTAACCAAATGAATCGCAATACTCCCGGTTTGATCGAGTTATTAACCGGTACTGACTTCGCACCTCGACGATGGTTTTGATTGCAATTATGTGATATTTGGCTACAGGCAACTTGTTTTCAAGGATGGATCGTGGTTTAGAGTTTCCTTTCGCTGACTCCCCCCTCAGATTGTTACCATATGAATCGCTATACTCCCGAATTATATTTTTGAACGATACCAATTTTATACCTCTCTATTGGTTTAGATTGCAATTCTGAGAAGCTTGGATACTGGCAACTCGCTTGCGAGGTTCGACCATGTTTAAGAGTTTCTTTTTTACCGATAGCACCTAAATATAGTTACCAAATGAATCGCAATACTCTTGGTTTGAGTTTTTGACCGGTACATTTTTGCAGCTCTCTAATGGTTTATATTTCAATTCTAAAAACATGGCTACCAAGACCTCATTTGGGTGGTTTGATTATGTTTAAGAGTTTAATTTAGACCCAAAATACTTTAAACTAGTTACCAACTATATTGTAATACACCCGGTTTGAATTTTACACCGGTAACGATATCGCATAACTATGAAGTTTTAGATCGTAATTCCGAGAAGCATGACTACCGAGAACTTGTTTGAAATTATGGATCGTGTTTATGATTTTCTTTTTATCGTCAGTACTCAAATATAATTACCTAACGAATCGCAATACTCCCGGTTTGAGTGAGTTTTTGACCGGTACATATTTCGCACCTCTCCGATGGTTTAGATTGCAATTATGAGAAGCTTGGCTACTGGCAACTTGTTTTCCATGTTTTAGAGTTTCCTTTTGACCGAATACACTCCAAGATTGTTTCCATATGAATCGCTATACTCCCGATTAATATTTTTGCACGATATTAATTTCACACCCCTTCGATAGTTTAGAATGCAATTCCATGAAGCTTGGCTACTGGCAACTCATTTGCGAGGATGGATCGTGTGTATGAGTTTTATTTTGACTGAAAATAGTCTAAAATAGTAATCAAATAAATCGTAATACTCCCAGTTTTAGTGAGTTTTTGACCGTTACTGACTTCGCACCTCGACGATGGTTTTGATTGCAATTCCGAGAAGCTTGGTTTCTAGCAACACGTTTGTGAGGTTGGATCATGTTTATGATTTTTTATTTGACCAACAATACTCTAAGATTGTAACCTAATGAATCGCAATACTCCCGATTTGAGTGAGTTTTTCACCAGTGCTGTCTTCGCACCACTCTGATGGTTTTGTTTGCAATTTTGTGAAGCTTGGCTACTGGCAACTTGTTTTTGATGTTGGATCGTGTTTTAAAGTTTCATTTTGACCAACTACACTCGATGATTTAACATATGAATCGCTATAATCCTGATTTATATTTATGAACGATACCAATTTCGTACCTCTCTGATGGTTTAGATTCTATTTTCGAGAAGTTTGGCTACTGGCAACTCATTTGCGCGGCTGAATCGTGTTTACAAGTTTATTTTTGACCGAAAACACTCTAAGATAGATTCCAAATGAATATCAATACTCTGGCTTTAGTTTTTGACCGGTACAAATTTTACACCTCTCTTATGGTTTATATTTAAATTCAGAAAACTTGGATACTAGAATCTCATTTGAGGAGTTTGTTCATGTTTAAGAGTTTCATTTAGACCGAAAACACTTTAAGATAGTTACCAACTAAATTACAATATTCCAAGTTTTAATTATACACTGGTACCGATATTGCACCTCTATGAAGCATTAGATCGCAATTCTGAGAAGCATGACTACCTATAGCTTGTTTGCAATTAAGGATCGTGTTTAAGATATTTTTTTTACCGACAGTACTCAATGATATTTACCTAATGAGCTGTAATAATCCCAGTTTGAGTAAGTTTATGACTGGCACCGACTTCGCACCTCTCTGATGGCTTCGGTCGCAATTATTAGAAGTTCCGCTACTGGCAACTTGTTTTCGAGGTGGGATCACGTTTTATAGTTTCCTTTTGCCGACAGCACTCTAAGACTGTTACCATATGAATCGCTATAGTCCTAATTTTCATGTTTAAACGATACCAATTTCGTACCTCTCCGATGATTTAGATTGCAATTCCACGAATCTGTGCTACATGCAACTCTTTTGCGAGGTTGGATCGTGTTTAAAAGTTTATTTTTGACGTACAGCACTCAAAGATAGTAACCAAATGAATCGCAATACTCCAAATTTGAGTTTGCGATCGGTACCATCTTCGCACCTCTCCAATGATTTAAATTATAATTTTGAAATCTTGGCTACTGGATTCTTATTTATAAGGTTTGATCATGCTTAAGAGTTTCTTTTTGATCTAAAACACTTTATGACAGTTACCAAATAAATTGAAATACTCCCAGTGTGAATTTTACACCGGTTCCAATTTCGCACCTCTACGAAGCTTTAGACTACAATTTCGAGAAGCATGGCTACCGACAACTTGTTTGAAAGTATGAATCGCGTTTAGGATTTTTTTTTACCTACTGTACTCTAAGATATTTACCTAATGCATTGCAATACTCCTGGTTTGTGTGAGCTTTTGATCGGTATAGACTTCCCAGCTCACCGATGGTTTTTATTGCAATTATGAGAAGCTTGGCTACTGGGAACTTTTTTTTGTGGTTGGATCGCATTTTCGAGTTTCCTTTCGACCGACTGCACCCTAAAATTTTTTCCATATGAATCGATATACTCCCGATTTATATTTTTGAAGAATACAAATTTTGTACCTCTCCGATAGCTTAGATTGCAATTCCGAGATGCTTGGCTACTGACAATTCGTTTGCGTTGTTGGATCATGTTCATGTGTTTTTTTTTACCAATAACACTCTAAGATATTTACCAAAGGAATCACAATACTCTCAGTTTATGTTTTCGACCGATGCCTTTATCTCACCTCTCTGATTGTTTTTATTATAATTTTGAAAACTTGGCTACCAGATCACATTTGTGATGTTTGATCATGTTTAAGAGTTTCTTTTTCACCAAAATCACATTTAGGTAGTTACCAAATAAATTAAAATACTACCGGTTTGAATTTTACACCGGCACCAATTTTACACCTATACGAAGCTTTAGATCGCAATTCCGATAAGCATTGGTGCTGTCAACTTGTTTGAAAGTATGGATCGTGTTTAGGATAATTTTTTTACCCATAGTACTCAAAGATATTTACCTAATGAATCGCAATACTCCCTATTTAAGTGATTTTTTGACCGGTGCCGACTTCACACCTCTCCGATGGTTTTGATTGTAATTATGAAAAGCTTGGCTACTGGCAACTTGTTTTCGTGGTAGGATCGCGTTTTAAACTTTCTTTTTGACCGACTGCACTCTAAGATTGTTAAGATATGAATCGTCAAACTCCCGATTTATTATTTTGAACGATACCAATTTCGAATCTCTCCGATGGTTTAGATTGCAATTTCGAGGAGTTTAGCAGCTAGCCACTCATTTGTGAGGTTGGATCGTGCTTAGGAGTTTGTTTTTGACCGGCAACATTCTAAGATAGATACCAAATGAATTG
Organism: Kingdonia uniflora; assembly: GCA_014058105.1. Lineage (NCBI taxonomy): Eukaryota > Viridiplantae > Streptophyta > Magnoliopsida > Ranunculales > Circaeasteraceae > Kingdonia > Kingdonia uniflora. The sequence continues at coordinate 3,086,975 of JACGCM010000696.1, forward strand.
CAATACTCCCAGTTTGAGTTTTTGATGGGTACCAATTTTATATCTCTCCGATGGTTTAGATTGCAATTCCGAGAAGTTTGGCAACTGACAACTTATTTGAGAGGTTGGATCATGTTTAAGTGTTTCTTTTTGCCCAAAAACACTTTTAGGTAGTTACAAAATAAATTTTAATACTCCCGGATTTAATTTTATACTTGTACCGATCTCGCACCTCTGCGAAGCCTTAGATTGTAATTCTGAGAAGCTTGGCTACTAGCAACTCGTTTGGGAGGTTGGATCAATTTTAAGAGTTTCTCTATATCCGACAATACTCTATGATAGTTACCAAATGAATCGCAATACTCCCAGTTTGAGTGAGTTTTTCACCGGTACTTACTTTGCACCTCTCTGATGGTTTTATTTATAATTATGTGAAACTTGGCTACTGGCAACTTGTTTTCGAGGTTGGACCGTGTCTTTGAGTTTCATTTTGACTGACTGCACTCAAATATTGTTACCATAGGAATCGTTATACTCCCGATTTATATTTTTGACCGATATCAATTTCGTATCTCCCTATGGTTTAGATTGTAATTCCCAGAAGCTTGGCTACTGGCAACTCATTTGCGAGGATGGATCATGTTTACGAGTTTCTTTTATACCAAAAATCCTCTAAGATAGTTACCAAGTAAATTGTAATTCTCCTGGCATTAATTTTACACCAATACCAATATCGTACATCTCCGATGGTTTAGATTACAATTCTAAAAAGCTTAGCTACTAGCAACTCATTTACGAGGTTGGATCATGTTTAAGAGTTTTTTTTTTACTAACAACTCTCAAAGATACATACCAAATGAATTACAATAATCGTGGTTTGAGTTTGTGACCAGTGCCTTTTTCGTACCTCTCCGATGGTTTATATTACAATTCCGAAATCTTTGCAACGGGATTCACATTTGTGAGGTTTGATCATGTTTACGTGTTTCTTTTTTACAGAAAACACTTTATGATAGCTACCAAATAAATTGCAATACTCCCAGTTTGAATTTTTTACAGGTACCAATTTCGCACCTCTACGATGCTTTAGATTAAAATTCCGAGAAGCATGGCTACTGGTAACTTCTTTCAAAATATGAATCTTTTTTAAGATTATTTTTTTACTGACAGTACTCTAAGATATTTGCCTCATTAATTGCAATACTCCCGGCATGTGTGATTTTTTGACCGGTACCGACTTCGCAGCTCTCCGATGGTTCTTATTGCAATTATGAAAAGCTTGGCTTCTGGCAACTTGTTTTTGTGGTTGGATCGTCTTTTCAAGTCTTCTTTTGACCGACTGCAATCAAAGATTGTTACCATATGAATCGCTATACTCCCGATTTATGTTTTTGAGCGATACCAATTTCGTACCTCTCCGATGGTTACATTGCAATTCAGGGAAGCTTGTCTACTGGAAACTCGTTTGTGAGGTTGGATCCTATTTAGGAGTTTCCTTTCGATCGACAAAACTCTAATATAGTTACCAAATGAATCGCAAGACTCCCTATTTGGGTTTTCGAACGATACCTTTATCACACCTCTCCGATAGTTAATATTACATTTCTGAAAACATGGCTACCGGAATCTCATTTGTGAGGCTTGATCATGTTTGGGTGTTTCTTTTTAACTGAATTTTTTTTTGGGATTGTTACCAAATAATTTTTAATACTACCGCTTTGAATTTTAAACCGGTACAGATTTCTCACCACTTCGAAACATTATATCACAATTCCGATAAGAATGGCTCCCGACAACTTGATTGAAAGTATGGATCGCGTTTAGGATATTATTTTACACACAGTACTCTAAGATATTTGCCTAATAAATTGCAATAACCCCAGTTTGAGTGAGTTTTTGGCCGGTAACAACTTTGCACCTCTCCGATGGTTTTGATTGCAATTATGCGAAGCTTGGATGCTGGCAACATGTTTTCGAGGCTCGATCGAGTTTTAGACTTTCCTTTTGTCCGACTACACCCTAAGATTGTTACCATATGAATCGTTATACTCCTGATTTCTATTTTTGAACGATACCAATTTCGTATCACTTCGATGGTTTAAATTGCAATTTCGAGAAGCTTGCCAACTGGCAACTCATTTACGAGATTGGATTGCGTTTATGAGTTTCTTTGGGACCGACAATACTCGAAGATAGTTACCAAATGAATAAAAATACTCCTACTTTGATTTTTTGAAGGGTACCATTTTTGCACCTCTCCGATGGTTTATATCACAATTCTAAAAAATTGGTTGCCGGAATCTTGTTTGGGTGGTTTGATCATGTTTATGAGTTTCTTTTTGACTGAAAGCACTTTGAGATAGATACCAAACAAATTGTATACTCCCGGCTTTAATTTTGCACCGGTACCGATTTCGCACCTCTACGAAGCTTTAGATTGCTATTCCGTGAAACATGGAAACTTGCAACTCGTTCGAGAGGTTGGGTCATGTTTAAGTGCTTCTATTTGATCAGCAACATTTTAAGATAGTTACCAAATGAATCGCAATACTCCCGGATTGAGTGAATTTTTCACCGGTACTAACTTCGCACGTCTCCGATGGTTTTGCTTCTAATTATGTGAAGCTTGGCTACTGGATGCAAATTTGCAAGGCTGGATCGTGCTTTAGAGTTTCATTTTGACCGAATGCACTCTAAGATTGTTACCATATGAATCGTTATACTCCCGATTTATATTTTTGAACGATAATAATTTCCCACCTCGCTGATGGCAAAGATTGCAATTCCGAGAAGCTTTGCTAGTGGCAACTAATTTGAGTGGTTGGATCGTGTTTATGAGTTTCTTTTTGACCAAAAACACTTTAAGATAGTTTCCAAATGAATAACAATAATCCCGATTTGATTTTTAGACCGGTACCAATTTCGCACCACTCCAATGGTTTATATTTCAATTCTGGAAACTTGGCTGCCATAATCTCATTTGGGGTGTTTAATCATGTTTAAGAGATTCATTTAGACCCAAAATTCTTTAAGATAGTTGCCAACTAAATTGTAATACTCCTGGTTTGAATTATACACCGGTACCGATATCCCACCGCTACCGAAAACTTGTTTGAAATTATGGATTGCGTTTAAGATTTTTTTTTACCAACAGTACACTAAGATATTTACCTAATGAATCTCAATAATCACGGTTCGAGTGATTTTTTGGCCGGTACCGACTTCGCACCTCCCCATTGGTTTTGGTTGCAATTAAGAGAAGCTTTTCTATAGGCAACTTGTTTTCGAGGTTAGATCGTATTTTAGAGTTTCCTTTTTTCGACTGCACTCTAAGAACGTTATAGATTATGCATCTCTACAATGGTCATTTTTGAGTGGTACAGATTTTGCACCTTTCCATTGCTTTGGATCTCAATTGTATGGAACTTGGCAACAGGCAACTCGTTTGAGAGGTTGAATAATTTTTAAGTGCTTCTTTTCGACCCACATCAGTTTAAGAAATTGACCAATTGAATTGCAATATCCCTATTCAAATTTTTTAACCAGTACCGATTTTGCGTCTAGTTAGCAAAAGAATTGCAATACTCCCAGTTTCAAATTTGGAACGGTATCTATCTTGAACCTCTTTGACGGTTCAAAACATACATATTTGAAGCTTAGCTGCCGACAAATCGTTTGAGAAGTTGGATCATATTTAATAGTTTCTTTTTTACCGAGAATATGCTAGAATAATTACCAAAGGCATTGCAATACTCCCGGTTTGAATTATTGAGTGGTACGGATTTTGTACCTTTCCGTTGCTTTAGATCTTAATTATGTTAAACTTGGCAGCCGGAAACTCGTTTGAGAGGTTTGATCATTTTTAAGAGTTTATTTCTGATTGAAAACACTTTATGATAGTTACCAATTGAATCGCAATACTCTCAGCTTGAGATTTTGAACGTAGAGGAATGCACACTTCTCCGTTTTTTTAGTTCATGATTTAGAGAAGGTTAACTACGTTCAACTCATTTCAAAGGTTGGATTGTTTTTAAGAGATTCTTTTCAATAGATTATACTTTTTGATAGTTACCCAAATAAATCAAAAAACTCCCGATTTATATTTTTGAACGATAACAATTTTGCACCTCTCCGATAGTTTAGATTGCAATTCCATGATGCTTGGCTATTGGAAACTCGTTTGGGTGCTTAGATCGTGTTTATGAGTTTTACTTTGACAGAAAACACTCTATGATAGTGACCAAATGAATCGGATTACTCCCAGTTTGATTAAGTTTTGGACCGGTACTGACTTCGCACCTCGACGATGGTATTGATTGCAATTATGTGAAACTTGGCTACTGGAAACATGTTGTTGAGGTAGGATCGTGTTTTCGAGTTTCCTTTTGCTCACTATACTCAAAGATTGTTTCCATATGAATCGTTATACTCCCGATTTTTATTTTTGAACGACTTCAATTTCGTACCTCTCTGATGGTTTGGATTACAATTTCGTGAAGCTTTGCAACAGGCAACTCGTTTGCGAGGTTGGATCGGCTTTAAGAGTTTCTTTTTGGCGTATAAAACTCTAAGATAGTAACCAAATGAATCGTAATACTCCCGTTTTGAGTTTTTGAACGGTTCCAGTTTTTACACCTTTTCGATGGTTTATATTTCAATTTTGCAGACTTGGCTACCGGAATTACATTTTGATGGTTTGATCATGTTTAAGAGTTTCTTTTTGACTGAAAACACTTTAAGATAGTTACGAAATAAATTGTAATAGTCCCGGTTTAAATTTTACACAGGTACATATTTCGCACCACTACGAAGCTTTAAATTACAATTCTGGGAAGCATGGCTACCGATAACTTGTTTGAAAGTATGGATCGTGTTTAAGATTTTTATTTTACCGATAGTGCTCAAAGATACTTGCCTAATGAATTGCAATACTTCCCGTTTGAATGATTTTTTGACCGGTACCGACTTCGCAGCTCTCCGATGGTTTTTATTGTAATTATGAGGAGCTTGGATACTGGCAACATGTTTTCGAGGTGGAATCGAGATTTAAAGTCTCCTTTTTACCAAATCCACTCTAAGATTGGTACCATATGAATCGCTATACTCCCTATTTATATTTTGAACGATACCAATTTTGTACCTCTTCATTGGTTTAGATTGCAATTCCGGGAAGCTTGGCTACTGGGAACTCGTTTAAGAGGTTGGATCGTGTCTAAGAATTTCTTTTTGACTTAGAGCATTCTATGATAGTTGCCAAATGAATCGCAATACTCTCGGTTTGAGTTTGCGACCGATACCTTTTTTGCACCTCTCTGATAGTTTATATTACAATTCTGAAATCTTGGCAACCGAATTCTTATTTCGGAGGTTTGATCATGCTTAAGTGTTTCTTTTTGACCAAAAACACTTTATGATAGTTTCCAAATCGCAATACTCCCAGTTTTAATTTTACACCGGTACCGATTTCGCACCTCTGCGAATCTTTATATGGCAATTCCGAGAAACATGGCTACCGACAACTTGTTTGAAAGTATGGATCGTGCATAAGATATTGTATTTACCGACAGTACTCTAAGATATTTACCTAATGAATTGCAATACTCCCGGTATGAGTGAGTTTTTGACCGGTATCGACTTCGCAGCTCTCCGATGGTTTTTATTGCAATTATGTGAAGCTTAGCTACTACCAACTTTCTTTCGAGGTTGGATCGTGTTTTTGAGTCTCCTTCTGACCGACTGCACTCTATGATTGTTACCATATGAATCGCTACACTCCCAATTTATATTTTAGAACGATACTAATTTTGTACCTCTTCGATGGTTTAGATTGCAATTCTGAGAAGCTTGGCTACTAGCAACGCGTTTGCGAGGTTAGAGTGTTTAATAGTTTCTTTTTTACCGACAACACTCAAAGATAGTTACCAAATTAATCGCAATACTCTCAGTTTACATTTTTGACCGATACCTTTATCATACCTCTCAGATGGTTTATATTATAATTCTAAAAACATGTCTACCAAAATCTTATTTTTGAGGTTTGATCATGTTTAAGAGTTTTTTTTTACCGGAAATACTTTAATATATTTACCAAATAAATTGCAATACTGCCGGTTTGAATTTTACACCGGTACTAATTTTTCGCCTCTACGAAGCTTTAGATCGCAATTCTGATAAGCAAGGCTACCGACAATCTGTTTGATAGTATGGATCGTGTTTAGGATTTTTGTTTACCCATAGTACTCAAAGATATTTACCTAATGAATCGCAATACTCCAAGTTTGAGTGAGTTTTTGACCGGTATCGACTTCGCACCTCTCCGATGGTTTTGATTACAATTATGACAAGCTTGGCTATTGGCAACTTGTTTTCGAGCTTGGATCATGTTATAGACCATCCATTTGACTGACTGCACTCTGAGACTGTTACCATATAAATTGTTATACTCCTGATTTATATTTTTGAACGATTCCAATTTCGTATCTATTCGATGGTTTAGATTATAATTTCGAGAAGCTTGGCAAATGGCAACTCAATTGTGTGGTTGGATCATGTTTAAGAGTTTTTTTTTACCGATAACACTCTAAGATAGTTACCAAATGAATCGCAATACTCCCTAATTAAGTTTTTGATGGGAACCATTTTCGCACCTCTCCGATAGTTTATATTTCAATTCGAAAAGCTTGGATACCGAAATCTCGTTCTAATGGTTTGATCATGATTAAGAGTATCCTTTTGACCGAAAATACTTTAAGATAGTTACCAAATAAATTGTAATACTCCCGGCTTTTATTTTACACCGGTGCCGATTTAGCACCACTACGAAGCTTTATATTAAAATTCTAAGATGCTTGGTTACTAGCAACTCGCTTGCGAGGTTGGATCCTGTTTAAGAGTTTCTATTTGGCCGATAGCACTCTTCGATTGTTACTAAATGAATCGCGATACTCCCGATTTGAGTAAGTTTTTCACCGGTACGGACTTCTCACCTCTCCGATGGTTTTATTTGCAATTATCTGAAGCATGGCTACTGGCAACATGATTTCGAGGTTAGAACAATTTTTAGTGTTTCATTTTGACTGACTGTGCTCTAATATTGTCACCATATGAATCGCTATACTCCCAATTTGTATTTTTAAACAATACCAATTTCGTACCACTCTGATGGTTTTGATTGCATTTTAGAGAAGCTTGGCTACTGGCAACTTATTTGCAAAGTTGGATCATGTTTATGAGTTTGTTTTTGACAAAAAATACTCTAAGATAGATTCCAATTGAATCACAATACTCCGGTTTGAGTTTATAACCTGTACCATTTTCTCCCCTCTCCAATGGTTTATATTACAATTCTGAAAACTTGGCTACCAAAATCTCATTTGAGTGGTTTGATCAAGTTTAAGAGTTTCATTTAGACCAAAAACACTTTAAGATAGTTACCAACTAAATTGTAATATTCCAGGTTCGAATTATACGCCGGTACCGATATCGCACCTCTACGAAGCTTTAGATCGCAATTCCGAGAAGCACGGCTACCGACAACTTGTTTGAAATTATGGATCTTGTTTGAGATTATTTTTTTTACCGATAGTACCCTAAGATATTTATGTAACGAATCGCAATAATCCCAGTTTGAGTGAGTTTTTGACTGGTACCGACTTCGCACCTCTCCGATGGTTTTGGTTACAATTATGAGAAGCTTGGTGACTTGCAACTTGTTTTCGAGGTTGGATCGTGTTTTAGAGTTTCCTTTTGCCGACTGCACTCTGGGATTGTTACCATATGAATTGTTAAACATCCGATTTTTATTTTTGAACGATACAAATTTTGTACCTCTCAGATGGTTTAGATTGCAATTCAGTAAAACTTTGCTACATGCAACTCGTTTGCGAGGTTGGATCGTGTTTAAAAGTTTATTTTTGACGTACAACCCAATAAGATAGTAACCAAATTAATCGTAATACTCCCATTTTACATTTTTGATCTGTACCATTTTTCGCACATCTACGATGGTTTATATTATAATTCCACAAACTTGGCTACCGGGATCACATTTGGATTGTTTGATCATATTTAAGAGTTTCTTTTTGGCAAAAAATACTTTTAAGATAGTTATGAAATAAATTGTAATAGTCCCGGTTTAAATTTTACACCGGTACCAATTTCGCACCACTACAAAGCATTTGATCGCAATTCGGCGAAGCATGGCTACCGACAACTTGTTCGAAAGTATGGATCGTGTTTAAGATTTTTTTTTACCGATACTACTCTAAGATATTTTCCAAATGAATTGTAATATGGCCTGCTTGAATGAGTTTTTGACCGGTACATACTTCGCAGCTCTCCGTTTGTTTTTATTGCAATTATGAGTAGCATGGCTACTGGCAACTTGTTTTCGAGGTGGGATCTTATTTTTGAGTCTCCTTTTGACTGAGTGCACTCTAAGATTGTTACCTTATGAATCGCTATACTCCCGGTTTAAGTTTGCGACCGGTACCTTTTTCGCAGTACTCCGATGGTTTAAATAACAATTCTGAAATCTTGGCTACCGGATTTTCATTTGTAAGGCTTGATCATGCATAAGTGTTTCTTTTTGATCTAAAACACTTTATGATAGTTACAAAATAAATTGTAATACTCCCAGTTTAAATTTTACACCTTTACCGATTTCGTACCACCACGAATCTTAAGATCACAATTCTGAGAAGCAAGGCTACCGACAACTTGTTTAAAAGTATGGATCGTGTTTAAGATTTTTTTTTTATCGACTGTACTCTAAGATATTTACCTAATGAATTGTAATACTCCCAGTTTGTGTGAGTTTCCTTTTTACCGACTGCACTCTAATATTTTTACCATATGAATCGCTATACTCCCGATTTATATTTTAGAATGATACCTTTATCGCACCTCTCCGTTGGTTTATATTACAATTCTGAAAACTTGGCTACCCAAATCTCGTTTGGGTGGTTAGATCATGTTTAAGAGTTTCTTTTTGACTGAAAACACTTTAAGATAGTTAGCAAATAAATTATAATACTCACGGCTTTAATTTTACACTGGTACCAATTTCGCATCTCTATGAAGTATTAGATTATAATTTTGAGAAGCATGGCTACAAGCAACTCCTTTGAGCGATACCAATTTCGTACCTCTCCGATAGTTTTGATACAATTCCGAGAAGCTTGGCTACTGGCAACTCGTTTAAGAGGTTGGATCATGTTTAAAAGTTTCTTTTTGATGGACAACACTCTATGATAGTTACAAAGCGAATCGAAATACTTCCAGTTTGAGTTTTTGACCGATACCTTTATCGCACCACTCCGATGGTTTATATTACAATTATGAAAACTTGGTTGCCGGAATCTCATTTGTATTGTTTGATCATGTTTAAGAGTTTTTTTTTTACCTAAAATAGTAAATGATAGTTACCAAAAAAATTGTAATTCTCCTGGCATTAATATTACACAGATATCGATTTTGTACCTCTACGAAGATTTAGATTGCAATTCCGAGAAGCTTGGCTACTGGTAACACGTTTACAAGGTTGAATCATGTTTAAGTACTTCTTTGTGACCGACAACACTCTAAGATAGTTTCCAAATGAATCACAATACTGTCGGTTTGAGTTTTTGACCAGTACCAATTTCACACCTCCCCGATGGATTTTATTACAATTCTAAAATCTTGGCTACCGAAATATCATTTGGGAGGTTTGATCATGTTTAAGAGCTTCTTTTGTAAGGAAAATACTTTAAGATAGTTACCAAATAAATGGTAATACTCTCGGCTTGACTTTTACACCGGTACCAATTTTGCACATCTACGAAGCTTTAGATTGCAATTCCGAGAAGCTTGGCTACTAACAACTCGTTTGCGATATGGATCGTGTATAATAGTTTCTTTTTGACCGACAATACTCTATGATAGTTTCCAAATGACTCGTAATAATACTTGTTTTAGTTTTTGACCGGTACCACTTTCGCACCTTTTCGATGGTTTATATTACAATTCTGGAAACTTGGCTACCGAAATCTCGTCCGGGAGGTTTGATCATGTTTAAGAGTTTCTTTAATGCCGAAAATACATAAGATAGTTACCAAATAAATTATAATACTCCCAGCTTTAATTTTACACCAGTTTCAATTTTGCACCTCTACAAAGCTTTAGATGGCAATTCGGAAAAGCATGGCTACCGACAACTTCATTGAAAGTATGGATCTTGTTTAAGATTTTTTTTTACCGACAGTACTCTAAGATATTTACCTAATGAATTGCAATACTCTCGATTTGACTAAGTTTTTGACTGGTACCTATTTCGTACCGCTCCGACGATTTTGATTGAATTTATGAGAAGCTTGGCTACTGGCAGCTTGTTTTTATGGTTGAATTGTGTTTTAGAGTTTCCTTTTGACCGACTGCACTCTAAGAAATTTACCATATAAATCGCTATACTCCAGATTTATGTTTTTGAACAATACAAATTTTGTACCTATCCTATGGTTTAGATTGCAATTCCGATAAGCTTAGCTACTTGTAACACGTTTACGAGGTTGGATCGTGTTTGAGAGTTTCTTCATGACCGACAGCACTCTAAGATAGTTACCAAATGAATTGCAATACTCTCGGTTTGAGCTTTTGACCGGTACCATTTTCACACCTCTCCGATGGTTTATATTGCAATTCTGAAAACTTGGCATCCAGAATTTTGTTTGGGTGGTTTGATCATGTTTAAGAGTTTCCTATTGGCTGAAAACACTTTAAGATTGTAACCAAATAAATTGTAATACTCCGATATTAATTTTTGACCATTACGGATTTCGCACCTCCCCTTTGGCCTAGATCGGAATTCAGAGAAGTTTGGTTATCCGTAGCTCGTTTGAGTTGTTGGATCATGTTTAAGAGTTTTATTTTAGCCGACAACCCTTTAGGATAGTTGCCAAATTAATCACAATACTTCCGGTTTGAGTTTTTTACTGGTACCGATTTTGTACCTCTATGATGCTTTAGATCTCAATCCTGAGAAGCTTGGGAACCGACAACTCGCTTGTGAGGTTCAAACTATTTTAAGAGCTTCTTTTTAGCCGATAATATTTAAGGATAGTTACCAAATGAACCGCAGCAGTCCCAGTTTTAATTTTGTACTTGTACCGATTTTGTACCTCTATGTATTTTTAGATCGTAATTCCGCGAAGCTTGGATTCCAATAAGACGTTCGAGAGGTTGGATTATTTTTAAGAATTTCTCTATGACCAATATCAGTCTAGGATAATTACCTAATGAATCGCAATACTCCGGATTTGAGTTTTTGACCGGTATGGATTACGCACCTCTTCATTGGTTTAAATCGCTATGTTATGAAGATTGGCTACCGGCAACTCATTTCAATGGTTGAATAATTTTTTAAGGTATTTTTTTTACCAACAACAACCAATAATAGTTACCAAATTAATCTCAATATTTATGGAATAAATTTTTGTCCAGTATGGATATCGCACCTCTCAGATAGTTGAGATAGGAATTCTCAGATACTTGGTTATGGAAACTCGTTTGACAGGTTGGATGGTGTTTAAGAGTTTCTTTCTGGTCAAAAAAACTCTAGGATAGTTTCTAAATGAATCGTAATATTCCCGGTTTTAATTTTGGACCGGTACAGATTTTGTACTTATCCGATGGTTTAGATTGTAATTCTGTGAAGCTAGGCTACCGGTAACTCATTCGAGTATTTTGATCATGTTTAAGAGTTTATTTTTGACCAACAATACTGTAGGATAGTTACCGAATGAATCGTAATACTCTCGGTGTAAATTTTTGATTGATACCAATTTTACACCTCCCCGATGGTTTAGATTGTAATTCTGTGAAGCTTGGCTATCGGGGACTCGTTTGAGAGGTTGGATAATTTTTAAGAGTGTATTTTCCACTAACAGCACTCTAGGATAGTTACCTAATGAATTACATTTCACCTGGCTTAAATATTTTAATTTTACCAATTTCGTACCTCTTCGATGGTTTTGATTACAATTCTGAGAAGCTTGGCTACCGGCTACTCGTTTGAAAGGCTAGATCATTTAGATGGGTTTACTTTCTACTGAAAACACTCTAAGATAGTTATTAAATGAAATGCAATGCTCTCGGTTTGAGTTTTCAACCGGTATGGATTTTGTACCTCTCTGATGGTTTAGATCGCAATTTTGTGAAGCCTTGCTACTGGAAACTCGTATAAGAGATTGGATCATTTAAAAGTGATTCTTTTCGGCCGACAACATGTTAAGATAGTTAGCAAATGTATTATAATACTTCCAGCTTTGATTTTGTACTGGTACGGATTTCACACCTCTCCGTTGCTCTAGAGTTTAATTGTGTGAAGCTTGGCTGCCGACAACTTGTTTAAGAGGTTGGATATTTTTTAAAAGTTTCTTTTTGACCGACAACATGCTAGAATATATTCCAATTGAATAGCAATACTATTGGTTTGTATTTTTAAACGGTACAGATTTCATACCTCTCCAATGCGTTATATCACAATTCTGCGGAGCTTGGCTACTGGCAACTCATTTGTGTGGTTGGATCATGGTTAGGAGCGTCTTATCGTCTGACAACATGGTAGGATAGTTACCAAATGACTCGTAATACCCCCATTTTTAATTTTTGATTGGTAAGGATTTCGTACCACTCCTTTACTTTAGATCCCAATTCTGAGAAGCTTGGCTACCGTCCACTCTTTTCAGAGGCTAAATCATCTTTAAGAGTTTCTTATCGACCGAAAAAAATTATGGAAAATAACCAAATAAATCGCAACAATTCGGGTATTAATTTTTTATTAACAATACGCTAGGATAGTTACCAAATGACTCGAAATACACTCGGTTTGGATTTTAGAACAGTACGGATTTTGTACCTCTCCATTAGTTTTGATCTTAATTATAAAAAGCTTGGATACCGGTAACTACTTTGAGAGGTTAGATAATGTTTAAGAGATTATTTTCGACTAATAACACTCTAGGATATTTACCAAATGTATTGCAATGCGCCCGATATGATTTTTTGAACGGTATCAATTTCATACCTCTCCGATGGTTTTGGATTGCAATTCCGAGATGTTTGGCTACATGTAACTTGTTTGAGGGGTTGGATCATTTTTAAGTACTTCGCTTCGACCCATATCACTCTAAGAAATTAAACAACTGAATTGCAATATCCCTATTCGAATTTTTCACCTGTCCGATTTTTCACCTCTCCTATAGTATAGATTGCAATTCAAAGAAGCCTGGCCACCAACATCTCGTTTGGGTGGTTGGATCATGTTTAAGAATTTATTAACAACCGATACTACTTTAGGATAAGTACCAAATAAATTGCAATTCTCCCGGTTTCAATTTTTGATCGGTATCGATTTTGTACCTCTCCGTCGGTTTAGATCATACTTTTTTGAATCTTTGCTGCCGACAAGTCGCTTGAGAAGTTGGATCAAATTTAAGAGTTTCTTTTAGACCTAGAACATGATTGGATAGTTTCCAAATACATTACAATACTCCTGATTTGAATTTTTGAGTGGTACGAATTTTGCACCTTTCCATTGCTTTGAACCTTAAATTTATTAAACTTGGACACCGGCAACTCATATGAGAGGTTGGACCATTTTTAAGAGTTTTTTTCGGACAGACAACACTCTATGATAGTTACCAATTGAATCGCAATACTCTCGGTTTGAGTTTATTACCGTTACAGAATACACACCTCTCCGTTGCTTCAGATCACAATTTTGTGAAGGTTAACTATGGGCAACTCATTTTAAAGGTTGGATCATTTTTAAGAGTTTCTTTTCAATGGATAATACTTTTGAATACTGGCCCAAATAAATTGGAAAATTCCCAGATTGATTTTTGACCGGTACAGAAAACACAACAGTCCGTTACTTTTGATCATGATTCAAAGATGCTTGGCTACATTCAATTCATTTGGGTGGCTAGATCAATTTTTAAGTATTTCATTCCGCTGGATAATAATCAAGAATAGTTTCCAAATAAATCTTAATGCCCCGGTATGGTATTTTGATCGTTATGGATTATGCATCTCTACGATGGTCGGTAACTTGTTTTAGAGGTTGGATCATTTTTAAGTGTTTCTTTTCGATTCACATTACTCTAAGAAATTAACCAATTGAATTGCAATATCCATGCTCAAATTTTTGACAGGTACTGATTTTGCACCTCTACGATGGCATAGATTGCAATTCTAAGAAGCCTTGCTACCGATAACTCTCTTGGGAGGTTGGATCATGTTTAAGTGTTTTTTAACGATCGAAAATACATTAGGACAGTTACCAAATGAATTGCAATACTCTCGGTTTTAATTTTTGATCAAAATCGATTTTGTACCTCTCCGACGATTTAGATCGTATTTTTTCGAAGCATGGCTGCCGAAAACTCAGTTGAAAAGTTGGATCAAATTTAGAAGCTTCATCTTGACTGAGAATAGGCTATGATAGTTAACAAATGCATTGCAATACTCCGAGTTTGAATATTTGAGTGGTATGGATTGGGCACCTTTCCATTGCTTTATATCTTAATTGTTAGAAACTTGGCCACCGGCAACTCGTTTATGAGGTTGGATAATTTTTAAGAGTTTCTTTCCGATCGACAAGTCTCTATAATAGCTACCAATTGAATCACAATACTTTTAGCTTGAGGTGGAATGCGCACCTCTCCGTTGTTTTAGATCATGATTTTAAGAAGGTTAACTACGGGCAACTAATTTGTGAGGTTGAATAATTTTTAAGAGTTTCTTTTCGATGGATAATACTTTTGGAAAGTTACCCAAATAAATCGAAAAACTCCCGGTTCGATTTTAAACCGGTACGAAATACACAGCACTCCGTTCCTTTTGATCACGATTCTGAGGAGCTTGGCCATCTTCAACATGTTTCTATGGTCGGATCATTTTTTTAGTATATCTTTCCACCTGACAATAATCTTGGATAGTTTTGAAATAAATCTTAATACACCCGGTTTTGTATTTTGATCGCTATGGATTATACATCTCTTCGATGGTTGCCAAATCGTTTGTGAGGTTTAACCATTTTTGAGGGCTTCTTTTCGACCCACAGCAGTCTAAGAAATTATCCAATTAAATTAAAATATCCCTGTTCGAATTAATTGACCGGTACCCATTTTGCACATCTCCGATGGTATAGATTGCAATTCTAGGAAGTCTTACTACCGGCAACTCGTTTGCAAGTTTGGTCATGTTTAAGAGTTTCTTAATAACTGATAATACTTTTGGATACTCCTGGTTTCAATTTTGGATCAGTATCAATTTGGTACCTCTCCGACGGTTTAGATCATACGTTTTTGAAGCTTGCTGCCAGCAACTCGTTTGAGAAGTTGTATCAAATTTAAGATTTTATTTTTTACCGAGAACACACTAGGATTGTTACCAAATACATTGCAATACTCCCAGTTTGAATTTTTAAATGGTACGGATTTTGCGCATTTTCGTTGCTTTAGATTTTAATTATATGAATCTTGGCAACGACAACTCGTTTGAGAGCTCTGATCATTTTTAAGAGTTTCTTTTCGATCGACAATACTCTATCATAGTCTCCAATTGAATCGTAATACTCTCGGCTTAAGTTTTTGACCTTAACAGAATGTAGACCTCTCCGTTGTTTACGGTCACAATTTTAAGAATGTTAACTACGGGGAACTCATTTGAAAGTTTAGATCTTTTTTAAGAGTATCATTTTTGGATAGTTTCCCAAATAAATAAAAAAACTCCCGATTTTATTTTAGACCGGTACGGAATACGCACTGCTCCGTTTCTTTAGATCAAGATTCTAAGAAGCTTGGCTGCCTTCAATTTGTTTGAGTGGTCGGATCATTTTTCAAGTATTTCTTTCGGCTCGACAATAATCTAGGATAGTTTCCAAATAAATCTTAATACTCCCAGTTTGGTATTTTGATCGTTATGGAATATGCATCTCTACGATGTTCAGCAACTCGTTTGAGAGGTTGGATCATTTTTAAGCATTTCTTTTCGACCCATATTAGTTTAAGAAATTAACCAATTGAATTGTAATATCCCTATTCAAATTTTAGATCGGTACCGATTTTGCACCTCTCCGATGGTATAGATTGCAATTCCAAGAAGCGTTGCTGCCGTCAACTCATATCCGAGGTTGGAACGTGTTTAAGAGTTTCTTTATGACTGACAATACTTTAGGATTGTTACAAATTAAATTGAAATAGTCCCGCTTTTACTTTTGGATCAGTTTTAATTTTGAACCTCTCGGAAGGTTTAGATCGTAGTTTTTAGAAGCTTGGCTGCCGACAAATTATTTGAGAAGTCGGATCAAATTTAAGAGTTTCTTTTTTATCGCCAACATGCGAGGATAGTTACCAAATGTATTTCAATACTCCCGGTTTGAATTTTTGAGTGGTTCGGATTTTGCACATTTCTGTTACTTTAAATCTTAATTGTATGAAACTTGGCAACCGCCAACTCGTTTTTGAGGTTTGATCTTTTTTAAGAGTTTCTTTCTTACCAACAATACTCTATGATAGTTACCAATTGAATCGCAATACTCTCGGTTTAAGTTTTTGACCGGTACGGAATACATACCTCTCCGTTGTTTTAGATCACGATTTTGAGAAGGTTAACTGCGGGCAACTCATATGAGAGGTTGGATCATTTTTAAGAGTATCATTTTGATGGATAATACTTTGGGATAGATACCGCAATAATTCGTAAAACTCCCGGCTTTATTTTAGACCGGTATGGAATACGCACCACTCTGTTTCTCTTTATCACGATTAAGTGATTTTTGGCTACCTTCAACTCGTTTGAGTGGTCAGATCATTTTTAAAGTATTTCATTTCGAGCGACAATAATCTAGCATAGTTTCCAAATGGATCTTTATACTCCTTGTATGGTATTTTGATCGCTATGGATTATGCATCTCTAAGGTGGTCGACAACTCCTTCTAGAAGTTGGATCATTTTAAGTGTTTCATTTCGACCCACATTACTCATAGAACTTAACCAATTGAATTGCAATATTCCTTTTTAAAATTTTGACCAGTTCTGATTTTGCACCTATCCGAGGTATAGATTGCAATTCTGAGAAGCGTGGCTACCGGCAGCTCGTTTGTGAGGTTTGACCGAGTTTAAGAGTTTCTTAATGATCGACAATACATTATGATAGTTTCCAAATGAATTGCTATACGTCTGGCTTTAAGCTTTGAACAGTATCAATTTTGTATCTCTCCGATAATTTAAATCGTGCTTTTTAGAAGCTTGGCTGCCAGCAACTCGTTTGAGAAGTTGAATCAAATTTAAAAGTTTCTTTTAAACTGGGAACACGCGAGGATAATTACAAAATGCATTTCTATACTCCCGGTTTGAATTTTTGAGTGATACAGATTTTGCACCATTCTATTGCTTTAGATCAAAATTGTATAAATCATGGCAACCGGCAACTCGTTTGAGAGGTTGGGTCATTTTTATAAGTTTCTTTCCGAACGACAACACTCTATGATATTTACCAATTGAATCGCAATACTCTTTGTTTGAGTTTATGACTGATACGAAATGCACACCTCTCCATTATTTTAGATCACGATTTTGAGAAAGGTATCTACTGGCAACTTATTTGTTAGGTTGTATTGTTTTTTAATGTTTCTTTTCGATGGATAATAGTTTTGGATAGTTAACCAAATAAATTGCAAATCTCCTGGTTTGATTTTAGACCTGTACGGAATTTACACCACTCCATTCCTTTTGATCACGATTTTGTGAATCATGGCTACCTTCAACTCGTTTGAGTGGTCGGATCATTTTTTTAAGTATTTCTTTTCGACCGACAATATTTTAGGATAGTTTCCAAATGGATCTTAATACTCGCGGCAAGGTATTTTTATCGTTATGGATTATGCATCTCTACGATGATTGGCAAATCGTTTGAGAGGTTGTATACTTTTTTAGGGCTTTTTTTGGACCCACATCGATCAAAGAAATTAACCAATCGAATTACAATAATCATATTCGTATTTTTACCAGTACCGATTTTGTACCTCTCCGATGGTATTGATTGCAATTCTAAGATGTGTGGCTACCAAAAACACGTCTGCGTAGATGGATCGCGTTTAAGATTATCTTAGCAACCGATAATACATTAGGATAGCTACCAAAAAAATTTGCAATACTCCCGGCTTCAATTTTTGATCGGTATCGATTTTGTACCTCTCCCACTGTTTTGATCGTACTTTTTACAATTTTGGCTGCCCATAACTCGTTTGAGAAGTTGGATCAAATTAAAAAGTTTCTTTTTTGCCGAGAACATGCTATGATAGTTACGAAATGCATTGCAATAATCCCGGTTTGAATTTTTCAGTGGTAGATATTTTGTACCTTTTCGCTACTTTAGATCTCAATTTTATGGAACTTGGCACTGGCACCACGTTTGAGAGGATGGATCATTTTGAAGTGCTTATTTTCAACCCACATCTCTCTTAGAAATTAACCAATTGAATTGCAATATCCCAATTTAAATTTTTAACCAGTACCGTGTTTGCCCCTCCCCGATGGTATAAATTGCATTTCTAGGAAGCGTTACTACCGACAACTCATTTACGAGGTTGGATCGTGTTTAAGAGTTTCTTAATGACTGACAATACATTAGGATAGTTACCAAAAGAATTGCAATACTCTCGGTTTCAAATTTGGAACGGTATCAATTTTGTACCTCTCTGACGGTTCAGATCATGCATATTTGAAGCTTGGCAGCCGACAACTCATTTGAAAATATGGATCATATTTAAGAGTTTCTTTTTTACCGAGAATACGCTAGGATAGTTACCAAATACATTGCAATACTCCTTGTTTGAATTATGGAGTGGTACGGATTTTGTATCTTTTCGTTGCTTTAGATCTTAATTGTGTGAAACTTGGCAACCGGAAACACGTTTGAGATGTTTGTTAATTTTTAAGAGTTTCTTTCTGATCGAAAACACACTATGATAGTTACTAATTGAATCGCAATACTCTCAGCTTGATTTTTTGAACGTAAAGGAATGCCCGCCTCTCCGTTGTTTTTGGTCATGATTTAGAGAAGGCTAACTACGGGCAACTCATTTGAAAGGTTGGATCGCTTTTAAGAGATTCTTTTCAAAGGATAATACTTTTGGATAGTTACCGAAATAAATCAAAAAACTTCCGATTTGAGTTTTGACCGGTACGGAATACGCAGCATTCTGTTTCATTCGATCACGATTTAAAGAAGCTTGGCCACCTTCAACTTGTTTGAGTGGTCGGATGAATTTTTAAGTATTTCTTCCAGAACGACAATAATACAGGATAGTTTCCAAATGAATCTCAATTCTTGCGGTATGGTATTTTTATCGCTATGTATTTTTCATCACTACGATGGTCGGCTACTTGTTTGAGAGGTTGGATAATTTTTAAGTGCTTCTTTTTAGCCCACATAACTCTATGAAATTAACCAATTGTATTGCAATATCCCTGTTCAAATTTTTGACCGGTACAAATTTTGCACCTCCCCGATGGTATAAATTGCAATTCTAAGAAGCTTGGCTTCTGACAACTCATTTACGAGGCTGGATCATGTTTAAAAATTTCTAAACAACCGACAATACTTTAGGATAGGTACCAAATGTATTGTAATACTCCCTGTTTGAATTTTGGATCGGTATCGATTTAGTACCTCTTCGACGGTTTAGATCGTACTCATTAGAAGCTTGTCTCCCGACAACTCATTTGAGAAGTCGGATCTAATTTTAGAGTTTATCTTTTACCGAGAACACGCGAGGATTCTTACAAAATGCATTACAATACTCCCGGTTTAAATTTTTGAGTGGTACGGATTTTGTACCTTTTCGTTGCTTTTGATCATAATTGTATGAAACTTATTAACCGGCAACTTGTTTGAGAGGTTGTATCACTTTTAAGAGTTTCTTTCTGGCTGACAATACTCTATGATAGTTAGCAATTAAATTGCAATACTCTCGTTTTGAGTTTATGGCCGGTACGGAATACACACCTCTTCATTGTTTAAGATCACGATTTTAAGAAGGTTAACAAAAGCCAACAATTTTTAGAGGTTGAATCGAATTTAAGAGCTTTATTTTGATGGATAATACTTTTGGATAGTCACCCAAATAAATCGCAAAACTCCCGATTTAATTTGAGGCCGGCACGGAATACGCACCACTCCGTTTCTTTTGAACACGATTCTGAGAAGCTTGGCTACCTTCAACTTGTTTGAGTGGTCGGATCATTTTTTATGTATTTTATTTCGACCAACAATACTCTAGGATAGTTTCCAAATGTATCTTAATAATAGTTGTATGGTATTTTGATCGTTATGAATTATGCATCTCGATCGTCGGTAACTCTTTTGAGAGGTTGGAATATTTTGAAGTGCTTCTTTTCGACCCACATTACTATAAGAAATTAACAAATATAATTACAACATCCCTGCTAGAAATTTTGACTGGTAACGATTTTGCACCTCACCGATTGTATATATTGCAATTTTAACAAGCATGGCTACCGGCAACTCGTTTGCGAGGTTTGATCGCGTTTAAGAGTTCTTTAACAACCAATAATACCTTAGGATAGGTGCCAAATAAATTGTAGCAATCCTTGCTTCACGTTTGGATCGGTATCGATTTTGTACCTCTCCGACGGTTTCGATCGTACTTTTTAGTGGCTTGGCTGCCGACAACTCGTTTGAGAAGTTGGATCAAATTTAAGAGTTTCTTTTATACTGAGAATAGGATAGGATAGTTAGCAAAAACATTGCACTAATCCCAGTTTGAACTTTTGAGTGGTATGGATTTTGCACCATCCCATTGCTTTAGATCTTAATTGTATTAAACTAGGCAGCCGACATCACATTTGAGAGGTTGGATCATTTTTAAGAGTTTCTTTCCGACCGACAACATTCTATGATAATTATCAATTGAATCCCAATACTCTCAGTTTGAATTTTTCACGGGTACGGAATTTACACTTCTCCATTGTTTTAGATCATGATTTTAAGAAGGTTAACAACGGGCAACTCATTTGATAGGTTGGAGCATTTTTAAGAGTTTCTTTTGGATTGATAATACTTTTGGATATTTACCCAAATAAATAGAAAAACTCCCGGTTTGATTTTAAACCTGTACGAAATACACACTACTCCAATTCATTTGATCGATCGCGATTCTGAGAAGCTTAGCTACCATCAACTCGTTTAAGTGGTCGGATCCTTTTTTAAGTATTTCTTTTCAGCCGACAACAATCTAGGATAGTTTCCAAATGATTCTTAATACTCGCGGTATAGTTTTTTGTTTGTTTTGGATTATGCATCTCTACAATGGTCGACAACTCGTTTGAGCAGTTGTATCATTTTAAAGTTCTTGTTTTCGACCCATATCACTATAAGAAATTAACCAATTGAAATGTAATATCCCTGTTCAAATTTTATACCGATATCGATTTTGCTCCTCTACGATGGTAAAGATTACAATTCTAAGAAGCATGGCTACAAGCAACTCGTTTGCGAGGTTGGATCGTGTTTAAGAGTTTCTTAACAGCCAAAAATACTTTAGGATAGGTACCATATAAATTTTAATACTCCCTATTTCAATTTCAAATCGGTAACAATTTTGTACAGCTTCGTCTGTTTAAATCGTTCATTTAAAAAGCTTTGCTGCCGAAAACTCGTTTGTGAAGTTGGATCAAATTATAGAGTTTATTTTTGACCGAGAAGACGATAGGATAGTTAACAAATGCATTCCAATACTCCCGGTTTAAATTTTGGAGTAGTACAAATTTTGCACCTTTCTATTGCATTATATCTTAATTGAATTAAACTTGGCAACCGGCAACTCGTTTGAGAGGTTGGATCATTTTTAAGAGTTCCTTTCTGACTGACCACACTATGAAACGCAATACTCTGGGTTTGAGTTATTTAAGGGTACGGAATACACACCTCTTCGTTAATTTAGATCACGATTTTGAGAATGTAAACTACGGGCAAATCATTGGAGAGGTTGGATCATTTTTAAGAGGTTCTTTTCGATGGATAATTCTTTTGGATAGATACCCAAATAAATCAAAGAACACCCAGTTTGATTTTAAGCCGGTACAGAATACGCGCCACTCTGTTTCATTTTATCACGATTCAGAGAAGCTTGGCTACCTTCAACTCGTTTGGGTGGTCGGATCATTTTATTATTATTTTTTTCCGCCCGACAATTATCTAGGATAGTTTCCAAAAGAATCTTAATACTCCCGGTTTAAATTTTTGATCGTTATGTATAATGGATCACTACGATGGTCGACAACTTGTTTGAGTGGTTAAATCATTTTTAAGTGCTTCTTTTTGACCCATATCACTCTTAGAAATTATCCAATTGAATTGCAATATCCCTATTTGAATTTTTGACCGGTACTGATTTTTCAACTCTCCAATACTATAGATTGCAATTCAATGAGGCGTGGCCACCGACAACTTATTTGTGTGGTTGGATCATGTTTAAGAATTTCTTAACAACCGATAATACTTTAGGATAGGTACCAAATAAATTGCAATACTCCGGGTTTCAATTTTGGATCGGTATCGATTTTGTACCTCTACGATGATTTTGATCACACTTTTTAGAATCTTTGATGCCGACAACTCGGTTGAGAAGTTGGATCAAATTTTAGAGTTTCTTTATGACCTAGAATACGATAGGATAGTTACAAAATACATTGCAATACTCCCGATTTGAATTTTATAGGGGTACGGATTTTGCACCTTTTTGTTGCTTTAGATCATTAATGTATTAAACTTGGCAACCAACAACTCATTTTAGAGGTTGGACCATTTTTTAGAGTTTCTTTCCAACCGACAACAGTCAATGATAGTTACTAATTGAATCCCAATACTCTCAGTTTGAGTTTTTCACCGTTACAGAATACACACCACTCCGTCGTTTCAGATCATGATTTTGTGAAGGTTAACTGCGGGCAACTCATTTGAGAGAGTTTACTTTCAATGGATAATACTTTTGGATAGTTACCCAAATAAATCAAAAATCTCCCAATTTGATTTTAGACCAGTACGGAATACGCACCACTCCGTTTCTATTGATCACGATTCTGGGAAGCTTGGCAACCTTCATCTCATTTGAGTGGCCATATGAATCTAGGATAGTTTTCAAATGAATCTTAATGCTCCCGGAATGGTATTTTAATCATTTTGTAAGTGCTTCTTTTTGACCCACATCACTCTAAGAAATTAGCAAATTTAATTGCAATATCCATGTTCAATATTTTTACCGGTACTGATTATGGACCTCTACGATTATTTAGATTGGAATTCAAAGAAGTGTGGCTACCGGCAACTCCTTTTTGGTGTTGGATCATGTTTAAGACTTTCTTAACGATGGACAATACATTTGGATCGGCATCGAATTTGTACCTCTCCGACGGTTTAGATCATATTTTTTAGAAGTATGGCGGCCGAAAACTCATTTGAGAAGTTGGATCTAATTTAAGTGTTTCTTCCTGACCGAGAACATGCTATAAAAGTTACCAAATGCATTGCAATACTCCCGGTTTGAATTTTTGAGTGGAATAGATTTTTCACCTTTCCGTTGCTTTAAACTTTAATTGTATTAAACTTTGCAACTGCCTACTCGTTTGAATTGTTGGATCATTTTTAACAGTTTCTTTCCTATCAAGAACTCTATATGATAGTTACCAATTGAATCGTAATATTCTCGGCTTGAGTTTTTTTATCGTAATGGAATGCACACCCCTCCATGTTTTGAAATCACAATTTTGGGAAGGTTTACTACGGGCAACTCATTTGTGAGGTTGAATCCTTTTAAAGAGTTTCTTTTTGAGGGATAATACTTTTGGATAGTTACCCAAAGAAATCAAAAAGCTCCCTGTTTGATATTAGACCAATAGGAAATACGCATCACTCCGTTCCTTTTGACCACGATTCTGAGAAACTTGGCTACCTTCAACTCGTTTGAGTGGTTAGATCATTTTTTAAGTATATCTTTCCACCCGACAATAATCTTGGATAGTTTCCAAATGAATCTTAATACACCTGGTTGGGTATTTTGAGTGTTATGGATTATGCATCTCTTCGAAGGTCGCCAACTTATTTGTGAGGTAGGATCATTTTTGAGTGCTTCTTTTTGACCCGCAGTAGTCTAGGAAATTTACCAATTGAATTGCAATATTCCTGTTCGAATATTTTACCACTACCGATTTTGTACATCTACGATGGCATAAATTGCAATTCTAGGAAGTGCTACTACAAAACACCTTGTTTGCAAGGTTGGTTGAGTTTAAGAGTTTCCTAATGACTGACAATACTTTTGGATAGGTACCAAATGAATTACAATACTCTCAGTTTCAATTTTGGATAAGTATCAATTTTGCACCTCTCCGACGGTTTTGATCTTACTTTTTTAAAGCATGGCTGCCAACAACTCGTTTGAGAAGTTTGATCAAATGTAAGATTTTTCTTTTTACCGAGAACACGCTAGGATAGTTACCAAATGCATTGCAATACTCCCGGTTTGAATTTTTGAGTGGTACGGATTTTTCGCATTTCCGATACTTTAGATCTTAATTGTATGAAGCTTGGCAACTGGCAACTCGTTGGAGAGGTTGCATCATTTTTAATAGTTTATTTCTGGTCGACAACAATCTATGATAGATATCAATTGAAACGTAATACTCTCGGCTTGAGTTTTTGATCGTAACGGAATGTGCGCCTCACCGTTGTTTTTTATCACAATTTTGAGAAGGTTAACAACGGGCAACTCGTTTAAGTGGTTTGATCTTTTTTAAGAGTATCTTTTTGATGGATAATACTTTTGGATAGTTACCCAAATAAATCAAAAATCTCCCGGTTTGATTTTAGAACGGTACGGAATATGCACTACTCCGTTTCTTTTGATCAAGATTCAGAGATGCTTGGCTACCTTAAACGGTACGGAATATGCTCGGCACCACTCCGACGGTTTAGATCGTAATTTTTAGACGCTTGGTTGTCGACAACTAATTTGAGAGGTTGGATAATTTTTAAGAGTTCCTTACTGACTGATACTCTATGATAGTTACCAATTTAAACCAATACCCTCGGTTTGAGTTATTAAAGGAAACAGAATACACACCTCTCCGTTGTTTTAGGTCACGATTTTGAGAATGTTAACTATGGGCAACTCATTTTAGTGGTTGGATCGTTTTTATGAGGTTATTTTCGATGGATAACACTTTTGGATAGATACCCAAACAAATCCAAGAATACCTTGTTTGATTTTTGACCGGTACGGAATTGGCACCACGCCATTTCATTTTATCACGATTCTAAGAATCTTGGCTACCTTCAACTCGTTTGGGTTGTTGGATCATTTTTTAAGTATTTCTTTTCGCCCGAAAATAATCTAGGATAGTTTCCAAAAGAATCTAAATACTCCCGGTATTGTGGATTATGGATTACTACGATGGTCGGCAACTTGTTTGAGGGGTAGGATCATTTTTAAGTACTTCTTTTCGACCCATATCAATCAAAGAAATTAACCAATTCAATTGCAAAATCCTAATTCGAATTTTTGACCGGTGGCAATTTTTTACCTCTCAGATAGTATAGATTGCAATTCAATGAAGCGTGGACACTAACAACTCGTTTGTGAAGCTGGATCATTTTTAAGAATTTCTTAACAACCGAAAATACTTTAGGATAGGTACCAAATAAATTATAATTCTCCCGGTTTCAATTTTGGATCGGTATCGATTTTGTACATCTCCGACGGTTTAGATCATACTTTTTAGAATCTTTGCTGCCAACAACTCGTTTGAGAAGTTCGATCAAATTTAAGAGTTTCTTTTTGGCCTGGAACGCGATTGGATAGTTACCAAATACATTGCAATACTCCTGATTTGAATTTCTAAGTGGTACGGAATTTGTACCTTTCCATTGCTTTAGATCATAAATGTATTAAACTTGTCAACTAACAACTCATTTGAGAGGTTGGACCATTTTTAAGAGTTTCTTTCCGACCGACAACACTCAATGATAGTTACCAATTGTATCGCAATACTCTCAGTTTACTGAATATACACCCCTCCGTTGTTTCAGATCACGATTTTGAGAAGGTTAACTACGGGGAACTCATTTGAGAGGTTGGATCATTTTTAAGAATTTAATTTTAATGGAATATACTTTTGTATAGTTTCCCAAATAAATAAAAAACTCCCGGTTGGATTTTTTAAGTATTTCATTCCGCTCGACAATAATCAAGGATAGTTTTAAAATGAATCTTAAGGCTCCCAGTATGGTATTTTAATCGTTATGGATTATGCATCTCTAAGATGGTCGGTACCGATTTTGTACCTCTACTATTATATAGATTGTAATTCTAAGAATCGTGGCTACCTGTAACACGATTGCGATGTTAGATCATGTTTAAGAGTTTCTTAACCATGGACAATACATCTGAATAGTTACCAAATGAATTGCAATACTTCCGGTTTCAATTTTTTATCGGTATCGAATGCGTACCTCTCCGACGGCTTAAGTCTTATTTTTTAGAAGCATGGCGGCCGTAAACTCATTTAAGAAGTTGGATCTAATTTAAGAGTTTCTTTTTGATCAAAAACATGCTATGAAAGTTGCCAAATGCATTGTAATACTCTCGGTTTGAATTTTGGAGTGGTATAAATTTTGCACCATTCTGTTGCTTTAAACCTTAATTGTATTAAACTTTAGAACCGCCAACTCGTTTGAGAGTTTGGATTATTTTTAAGAGCTTCATTCTGATCGACAACTATCTATGATAGTTACCTATTGAATCGCAATACTCACGGCTTGAGTTTTTGACCGTAACGGAATGCACACCCCTTCATAGTTTTAGATCACGATTTTGAGAAGGTTAACTACGGGCAAGTCATTTGAGTGGTTGGATCATTTTTAAGAGTTTCTTTATAATGAATAATATTTTTGGATTGTTACCCAAATAAATCAATAAACTCCTGGTTTGATTTTAGACCGGTACGAAATACGCACAACTTCGTTCCTTTTGATCACGATTCTGAGATGCTTGGCTACCTTCAACTCGTTTGAGTGTTTAGATCATTTTTTAAGTATCCCTTTCCACCCGACAATAATCTAGGAGAGTTTCCAAATGAATCTTAATACACCCGGTTTGGTATTTTGATCGTTATGGATTATGCATCTCTTCGATGGTCGCCAACTTGTTTGTGAGGTAGGATCATTTTTGAGTGCTTATTTTTGACCAATAGTAGTCTAAGAAATTGACCAATTGAATTGCAATATCCATCTTGGAATATTTTACCAGTACCCATTTTGCACATCTCCGATGGCATAGATTGTAATTCAAGGAAGTGTTGCTACAAACAACTCGTTTGCAAGGTTGGTCGAGTTTAAGAGTTTCTTAATGACTGACAATACTTTTGGATAGTTACCAAATGAATTTCAATACTCCCAGTTTCAGTTTTGGGTAAGTATAAATTTTGCACCTCTCCGACGGTTTAGATCATACTTTTTTGAAGATTGGCTGCCAACAACTTGTTTGAGAAGTTGGATCAAATGTAAGATTTTCATTTTTGCCGAGAACGCGCAAGGACAGTTACCAATTGAATTGCAATACTCCCGGCATGAATTTTTGAGTGGTACAGATTTTGCGCATTTCCGTTACTTTAGATATTAATTATATGAAACATGGCAACCGACAACTCGTTTGAGAGGTTAGATCATTTTTAAGAGTTTCGTACCGATCAAAAATACTTTATGATAGTTACCAATTAAATCAGAATACTCTTGACTTGAGTTTTTGACCATAACAGAAAGCATACCTCACCGTTGTTTTCGTTCACAATTTTGAGATGGTTAACTACGGGAAACTCGTTTGAGAGGTTGGATCATTTTTAAGTATTTCTCTTCAATGGATAATACTTTTGGATTGTTACCTAAATAAATCGAAAAACTCCCGGTTAGATTTTAGACCGGCACGGAATATGCACTATTCCGTTTCTTTTAATCAAGATTATGAGAAGCTTGGCTACCTACAATTCGTTGGAGTGATCGGATCTTTTTTCTAGTATTTCTTTTTCCCCCACAATAATCTAGGATAGTTTCCAAATAAATTTTAATACTCCCGGTTTGGTATTTTTATCGTTATGGATTAGGCATCTCTACTATGGTCGGCAACTCGTTTGAGAGGTTGGATAATTTTTAAGTGATTCTTTTTTACCCAAATCAGTCAAAGATATTAACCAATTGAATTGCAATATCCATATCAGAATTTATGATCGGTACCGATTATGCACCTCTCGGATGGTATAAATTGCAATTCTAAGAAGCGTTGCTAGTGGCAACTCGTTTGAGATGTTGGAACGTGTATAAGAGTTTCTTAATGATTGACAATAATTTAGGATAGTTACCAAATAAGGTACAATACTACCTATTTCATTTTGGGATCGGTATCAATTTTGAACCTCCCAGACGGTTTAGATCCTAGTTTACAGAAGCTTGGTTGCCGACAACTCATTTGAGAAGTTGGATTAAATTTAAGAGTTTCCTTTTTACCGAGAATACGCAAGGATAGTAACCAAATAAATTGCAATACTCCCATTTTGAATATTTCAGTTGTACGGATTTTGCACCTTTTCGTTTATTTTGATCTTAATTGTATGAAACTTGGCAACCGGCAACTCGTTTTAGAGGTTGGATCATTTTTAAGAGTTTCTTTCAGACCGGCAACACTCTATGATAGTTACCAATTGAATTGCAATACTCTAGGTTTGAGTTTTTGACTAGCACGGAATACACACCTCTCTATTGTTATAGATCACGATTTAGAGAAGGTTAACTACGGGCAACAAATTTGAGAGGTTGGATCGTTTTACTAAGTATCTTTTTGATGGATAATTCTTTTGGATAGTTTCCCCAATAATTCGCAAAACTCCTGGTTTTATTTTTGACCGCTACGGAGTACGCACCACTCTGTTTCTCTTTAACACGATTCTATGAATTTTGGCTACCTTCAACTCGTTTGAGTAGTCGAATCATTTTAAAAGTATTTCTTTTCGAGCGACAATAATCTTTGATAGTTTCCAAATGAATCTTTATACTCCTTGTATGGTATTTTGATCGCTATGGATTATGCATCTTTAATGTGGTCGACAACTCGTTTGAAAAGTTGGATAATTTTTATGTTCTTCCTTTCGAACCACATCACTCTAAGAACTTAACAAATTGATTTGCAATATTCCTATTCAAATTTTTTACCAGTTCCGATTTTGCACCTCTCCGATGGTATAAATTGCAATTCTAAGAAACGTGTCTTCCGCAGCTCCTTTAAGAGGCTAGATCGAGTTTAAGAGTTTCTTAACGACCGATAATACATTAAGATAGATACAAAATGAATTACAATACTCCCGGCTTTAATTTTGGATCAGTATCGATTTTGTACCTATCCAATGGTTTAGATCGTACTTTTCAAAAGCTTTGCTACCGATAACTCGTTTGAGGAGTTGGATCAAATTTAAGAGTTCATTTTAAACCAAAAACACGCTAGGCTAAAAATACCAAATGCATTGCTATGCTCCCAATTTTAATTTTTGAGTGGTACAGATTTTGCACCATTCTGTTGCTTTAGATCCTAATTGTATTAAACTTGGCAACCGGCAACTCGTTTGAGAGGTTGGGTCATTTTTATTAGTTTTTTTTTCGAACGACAACACTTGATGATATTTACCAATTGAATCGCAATACTCTCGGTTTGATTTTTGACCGATATGGAATGCACACCACACTATTGTTTTAGATCACCATTTAGAGAAAGGTATCTGCTGGCAACTTATTTGAGTGGTTGTATCGCCATTTAGTGTTTATTTTTAAGAGTTTTTTTCGATGGATAATATTTTTGGATAGTTACCCAAATGAATCACAAAGCTCCCAATTGTATTTTAGACTGGTACGGAGTACCCACAACTCCATTTCTTTTAATCACGATTTTGAGAAGCTTAGAAACTTTCAACTCGTTTGTGAGGCCGGATCATTTTTTAAGTATTTCTATTCGACCGGCTATAATTAAGGATAGTTTCCAAATAAATTTAAATACTCCCGGTATGGTATTTTGATCGTTATGGATTATGCATTTCTGCGATTGTCGGCAATTTGTTTGTGAGGTTGGATCATTTTTAGGAGCTTCTTTTCGACCTACATCTCTCTAAGAAATTAACCAATTGAATTGCAATATACCTGATTGAATTTTGGACCGGTACTGATGCAGTACCTCTCTGATGGTATAGATTACAATTCGAAGAAGCGTAACTACCTGCAACACGTTTGCAAGGTTGGATCATGTTTAAGTGTTTCTTAACGACTGACAATACTTTAGGATAGTTACCAAATGAATTCCAATACTCCCGTTTTTAATATTGGATCGGTATAAATTATCAACCTTTCCTACAGTTTAGATCGAACTTGTTTGAAGCTTAGCTGCCGACAACACTTTTGAGAAGTTGAATCAAATTTAAAAGTTTCATTTTATCCGGGAACATGCTTGGATTGTTTCCAAATGTATTGTAATACTCTTAGTTTAAATTTTTGAGTGGTACGGAATTTGTACCTCTCCGTTGCTTTAGATCTTAATTGTATAAACCTGGCAACCAGAAACACGTTTGAGAGGTTGGATCATTTTTTTATGTTTCATTCCGACCGACACCACTCTATGATAGATACCAATTGAATCACAATACTCTCAGCTTGGGTTTTTGACTGGTACGGAATGCACACCTCTGTGTTGTCTTAGATCATGATTTTGACAAGGTTAACTACGGGAAACTCATTTGAGAGGCTGGATCTTCTTTAAGAGTTTCTTTTCGATGGGCAATACTTTTGGATAGTTAACCAAATAAATGGCAAAAATCCTAGTTGGATTTTAGACAGGTACGGGATATGCACCACACCGTTTCTTTTGATCACAATTTTGAGAAGCTTGGCTACCTTCAACTCGTTTGAATGGTCGGATAATTTTTTAAGCATTTCGTTTCGACCGACAATAATCTAGGATAGTTTCCAAATGAATCTTAATAACCCTAGTATGGTATTTTGACCGTTATGGATTATGCATCTCGACGATGATCAACAACTCATTTGTGAGGTTGGATAATTTTTATGTGCCTCATTTTGACCCACATCACTGTAAGAAATTAACCAATTGATTTGCAATATCAATGCTTAATTTTTGATCGGTACCAATTTTGCACCTCTCTGATGGTATCAATTGCCTTCGTAACAAGCGTGGCTACCAGCAACTCATTTGAGAGGTTGGATCATGTTTAAGAGTTTCTTAATGACCGACAATACTTTAGGATAGTTACCAAATGAGTTTCCATACTCCCGATTTCAATTTTGGATCGGTATCAAGTTTGCACATCTCGGACGGTTTAGATCGTACCTTTTGGAAGCTAGGCTGCCGATAACTCGTTTGAGAAGTTAGATCAAATTTAAGAGTTCCGTTTATACAAAAAACTCGCTAGAATAGTTTCAAATGTATTGCAATACACTTGGCTTCAATTTTTTAGTGGTACATATTTCACACCATTCCTTTGCTTTTGAACTTAATTGTATGAAACTTGGCAACCGACAACTAATTTGAGAGGTTAGATCATTTATAAGAGTTTCATTCCGACCGACAACACTCTATGATAGTTACCAAATTAATCACAATACTCTCGGTTTGATTTTTTGACCGGTACGGAATACACACCTCTCCGTTGTTTTGATCACAATTTTGAGAAGGTTAAGTTCGGGCAACTCATTTGAGCGGTTGGATCGCTTTTAAGTGTTTCTTTTCAAGGGATAATGCGTTTGGAAAGTTACCAAAATAAATCGTGAAACTTCCGGTTTGATTTTAGGCCAGTACGGAATACGCACCACTCCATTTCTTTCCGACCGACAATACTCTAGGATAGTTTCCAAATGAATCTTAATAATCGTGGTATGGTATTTTGATCGTTATGGATTATGTAACTCAATGATGGTCGGTAACTCGCTTGAGAGGTTGGATTATTTTGAAGTGCATCTTTTCGACCCACATCAATTGAAGAAATTAATCAATTGAATTGCAATATCCCAGTTCGAATTTTTGAATGGTAACATTTTTCCAACTCTCCGATGGTATAGATTACAATTTTAAGAAGTGTGGCATCCGACAACTAGTTAACGAGGTTGGATCGTGTTTATGAATTCATTAACGACCGATAATACTTTTGGTACCAAATGAATTGCAATAATCTCGGTTTCAATTTTGGATCGGTATCGATTTTTTACAATTCCGACGGTTTAGATCAAACTTTTTTTAAGTTGGCTGCCGACAACACGTTTGAGAAGTTTGATCAACTTTTGGTGTTTTTTTTTACCGAGAACAGGGTAGGATAGTTACCAAATGCATTGCAATTCTCTCGGCTTGAATTTTTGAGTGGTACAGATTTTACCCCATTCCTTGCTTTTGATCTTAATTGTATGAAACTTGGCAACCGACAACTCATTTGAGAGGTTAGATCATATATAAGAGTTTGATTCCGACCGAAAATACTCTATGATAGTTACCAAATTAATCACAATACTCTCGGTTTGAATTTTTGACCGGTACGGAATATACACCTCTCTATTTTTTAAGATCACAATTTTGAGAAGGTTAAGTTGGGGCAACTC
Source organism: Kingdonia uniflora (assembly GCA_014058105.1). Lineage (NCBI taxonomy): Eukaryota > Viridiplantae > Streptophyta > Magnoliopsida > Ranunculales > Circaeasteraceae > Kingdonia > Kingdonia uniflora. The sequence continues at coordinate 3,119,711 of JACGCM010000696.1, forward strand.
ATTTGAGCGGTTGGATTGCTTTTAAGGGTTTCTTTTCTGGGGATAATACTTTTGGAAAGTTATCAAAATAAATCGCAAAACTCTCGGTTTGATTTTATAACAGTATGGAATATATACCACTCCATTTTTTTCCGACCGACATTACTCTAGAAGAGTTTCCAAATGAATCATAATAATCGTGGTATGTTATATTTATCGTTGCAGATTATGTATTTCAACGATGGTCGACAACTCATTTGAGAGGTTAGATCATTTTTAAGTGCTTCTTTTCGACCCACATCAGTTGAAGAAATTAATTAATTTAATTGCAATATCCCAGTTCGAATTTTTGAATGGTACCAATTTTGCAACTCTCCGATGGTATAGATTACAATTCTAAGAAGTGTGGTTACCGGAAACTCATTTGCAAGGTTTGATTGGGTTTATAAGTGTCTTAACGACCGATAATACTTTAGGATAGGTAGAAAATAAATTGCAATTCACCCGGTTTCAATTTTGGATCGGTATCGATTTTGTACCACTCCGTCAGTTTAGATTGAACTTTTAAGAAGCTTGGCCGCCGACAAGTCGTTTGAGAAGTTTGATCAACTTTATGAGTTTCTTTTTGAATGAATATACGCTTGGATAGTTGCCAAATGCATTACAATACTCACGGTTTGAATTTTTGAGTACTGCGGATTTTACACCCTTCTTTTGCTTTAGATCTGAATTGCATTAAAATTGGCAACTGGCAACTCGTTTGAGAGGTTGGATCGTTTTTAAGTGTTTCTATCATACCGATAACACTCTATGATAGTTACTAATTGAATAACAATACTCTCGGTTTGAGATTTTGACCGGTATGGAATACACACCTCGCCGTTGTTTTAGGTCACTATTTTGAGAATGCTATCTACTGGCAACTCATTTGTGATGATGGACAATTTTTAAGAGTTTCTTTTCGATGGATAAAACTTTTGGATATTTACCTAAATAAATTGACAAAACTCCCAGTTTTATTTTTGACCGGTACGGAGTACGCACTACTCTGTTTCTTTTGATCACAATTCTGAGAGCCTTGGCTACCTTCAGCTCGTTTGAGTGGTCGGATCATTTTTTAAGTATTTCTTATGAAGCGACAATAATCTAGGATAGTTTCTAAATGAATCTTGATAATCCCAGAATAGAATTTTGATCGTTATGGATTATGCATCTCAACGATGGTCGGCAACTCGTTTGTGAGGTTGGATCATTATTAAGCGGTTCTTTTCGACCCACATCACTTTATGAAATTAAACAATTGAATTACAATATCTCTATTTTAATTTTTGAGCGGTACCGATTTTGCACCTCTCCGATGGTATAATTTGTATTTCTAAGAAGCGTTGCTACCAGCAACCCGTTTGAATGGTTGGATCGTGTTATGTGTTTCTTAAAAACCAACAATACTTTAGGAATTTACCAAATGAATTGCAATACTTTCCGCTTTAATTTTTGATTGATATCAATTTTGTACCTCTCCGACGGTTTAGACCTCACTTTTAAGAAGCAAGGCTGCCGACAACTTGTTTGAGAAGTCAGATGAAATTTAAGAATTCCTTTTTTCCGAGGAACGTGCAAGGATAGTTTCCAAATGCATTGCAATACTCCTGGTTTGAATTTTTGAGTAGTACGAATTTTGTACCTTTCCGTTGCTTTAGATCTTTATTGTATGAAACTTGGCAACCGGCAACTTATTTGAGAGGTTGGATCATTTTTAAGTGTTTCTTTCCGACCGACAATACTCAATAAGAGTTAGCAATTGAATCGCAATACTCTCGGTATGTGCTTTTGACCGGTATGAAATACACAACTCTCCGTTGTTTTAGATCACGATTTTTGAGAAGTTTTACTACGAACAACTCATTTGAGAGGTTCGATCATTTTTAAAAGTTTATTTTCAATGGATAATACTTTTGGATACTTACCAAAATAAATCGTAAAACTCCTGGTTTGATTTTAGACCAGTACGGAAAACGTACCACTCTATTTCTTTTGATCACGATTATGTGATGCTTGGCTACCTTCAGCTCGTTTGAGTGGTCAGATCATTTTTTAAGTATTTCTTTTCAGCCGACAATACTCTAGTATAGTTTCCAAATGAATCTAAATACTCGCGGTATGGTATTTTGATCGTTATGGATTATGTATCTCTACCATGTTCGGCAACTCGTTTGAGAGGTTGGATTATTTTTAAGTGCTTCTTTTTGGCCCACATCGCTTGAAGAAATTAATCAATTGAATTGCAATATCCTAATTATAATTTTTGAACGGTACCAATTTTGCACCTACCCGATGGTATAGATTGCAATTCTAAGAAGCGTTGCTATTGGCAACTCGTTTGAGAGGCTGGATTGGGTTTATGAGTTTCTTAACGACCAATAATATTTTAGGATAGGTACCAAATGAATTGCAATTCTTCCGGTTTCAATTTTGTATCGGTATCGATTTTAAACCTCTCCGTCGGTTTAGATTGAACTTCTTAGAAGCTTTGCCGCCGACAACTCGTTTGAGAAGTTGGTTCAACTTTAAAAGTTTCTTTTTGAACGAATACACGCTTAGGTAGTTACAAAATGCATTGCAATACTCACGGTTTGAATTTTTTAGTGGTACGGATTTTGCAGCTTTCTGTTGCTTTATATCTTAATTGCATGAAACTTGGCAACTGACAACTCGTTTTAGGGGTTGGAACGTTTTTAAGAGTTTCAATCCTACCGATAACACTCTATGATAGTTACCAATTGAATTACAATACTCTCGGTTTGAGTTTTAGACCAATACAGAATACACACCTTACCGTTTTTTTAAATCGTAATTATGCGAAGGTTATCAACTGGCAACTCATTTGAGATGTTGGATAATTTTTATGAGTTTCTTTTCGATGGATAATACTTTTGGATAGTTTCCCAAATAAGTTGCCAAACTCCCAGTTATATTTTAGACCGGTAAAGAATAGGCACCACTCCATTTTTTTTTATCACGATTCTGAAAAGCTTGGCTACCTTCAACTGGTTTGAGTGGTCAAATCAGTTTTTAAGTATTTCTTTTGGACCGACAGTAATCTAGGATAGTTTCCAAATGAATCTTAATAATCCCGGTATGGTATTTTGATCGTTAGGGATAATGCATCTCAGCGATGGTCGGTAACTCATTTGTGAGGTTGGATCATTATTAAGTGCTTATTTTCGACCAACATCACTCTATGAAATTAAACAATTGAATTGCAATATCTCTGTTTTAATTTTTGACCCATACCGATTTGGCACCACTCAGATGGTATAAATTACATTTCGAAGAAGCGTTGCTACCAGCAACTCATTTGTGAGGTTGGATCATGTTGATGAGTTTCTTAAAAATTGACAATACTTTAGGATAGTTACCAAATTAATTGCAATAAACCCGTTTTTAATTTTTGATTGGTATCAATTTTTTACCTCTCCAACGGCTTAGATCATACTTTTTAGAAGCTTGGCTGCCGACAACTCATTTAAGAAGTTGGATCAAATTTAAGAATTCCATTTTTATAATAACATGCTAGGATAGTAACCAAATGCATTGCAATACTCCAGGTTTGAATTTTTGAGAAGTACGGATTTTGCACCATTCCGTTGCTTTATATCTTAATTGTATGAAACTTTGCAACCGACAACTCGTGTGAGAGGTTTGATCATTTTTAAGTGTTTCTTTCCGACCGACAACACTTTATGAGAGTTAGCAATTGAATCGCAATAATCTCGGTTTGAGTTTTTGACCGGTACGAAATGCACACCTCTTCGTTGATTTAGATCACGATTGTTCGAAGGTTAACAACGGGCAACTCATTTGAGCGGTTGGATCGTTTTAAAGAGTTTTTTTCAATGGATAATACTTTTGAATAGTTACCAAAATAAATTGCAAAACTTCCGGTTTGATTGTAGACCGGTATGAAATGCGTACCACTTCATTTTTTTTATCAAGATTCAGAGAAGCTTCACTACCTTCAACTTGTTTGAATGGTCGGATAATTCTTTAAATATTTCATTTCGGCCGACAATACTCTAGGACAGTTTCCAAATGAATCTTAATACTCGTGGTATGGTATTTTGGCCGTTAACGATTATGTATCTCTACGATGGTCGGCAACTCGTTTGAGATGTTGGATAATTTTTAAGTGCTTCTTTTAGACCCACATCACTGAAAGAAATTAATCAATTGAATTGCAATATCTCAGTTCAAATTTTTGAACGGTACCGATTTTTCACCTCTTCGATGGTATAGATTGCAATTCTTAGAAGAGTGACTACCACCAACTCATTTATGAGGTTGGATCGTGTTTAAGAGTTTCATAAAGATCAACAATACTTCAGGATGGGTACCAAATTAATTTCATTACTCTCGGTTTAAATTTTGGATCGGTATCAATTTTGTACCACTCCGACGGTTTTGATCAAACTCTTTAGAAGTTTGGCGGCCGAAAACTCGTTTGGGAATTTTAATCAACTTTAAGAGTTTCTTTTTAAATGAATACACTCAAGTATAGTTACCAAATGCATTGCAATACTCCCGGCTTGAAGGTTTGAGCTGTACGGATTTTGTACCTTTTCGTTGCTTTAGATCTTAATTGTATGAAACTTGTCAAGCGGCAACTCATTTGAGAGGTTGGATAATTTTGAAGAGTTTCTTTTTTACTAACAACCCTCTATGATAGTTACCAATTGAATCGTAATACTCTCGGTTTGATTTTTTGACCGGTACAGAATACACACCTCTTCTTTGTTTAAAATCACGATTTTGTGAAGGTTATCTACGGGCAACTCATTTGAGAGATTGGATCGCTTTTAACTGTTTCTTTTTAATGGATAATACTTTTGGGCAGTTACCAAAATAAATCACAAAACTCCCAGTTTTATTTTAGACCGGTACGGAATACGCAACTCTCAATTTCTTTTAATCGCGATTCTGAGAAGCTTGGCTACCTTTAACTCGTTTGAGTGGTCAGATCATTTTTTAAGTATTTCTTTTCAACCGGCAACATTCTAGGATAGTTTCCAAATGAATCTTAATAATCTTTGTTTGGAATTTTGATCATTATGGATTATGCATCTCTACGATGGTCGGCAATTCGTTTGAGTGGTTGGATCATTTTTAAGTGCTTCATTTCGACCTACATCTCTCTATGAAATTAACCAATTGAATTGCAATATCCCTGCTTAAATTTTTGATCGGTACCGATGTTGTACCTCTCTGATGGTATAGATTTCAATTCAAAGAAGCGTGGCTACCAGCAACTCGTTTGCGATGTTGGATCACGTTTAAGAGTTTCTACACGACTGACAATACATTAGGATAGTTACCAAATGAATTGCAATACTCCCAGTTTTAATATTGGATCGGTATCAATTTTCTACCTTTCCTGATTTTAGATCGTACTTTTTAGAAGTTTAGTTACTGACAACACTTTTAAGAAGTTGTATCAAATTTAAGAGTTTCGTTTTTACCAAGAACATGCTAGGATTATTACCAAATTACTTACAATACTCCTGGTTGTAATTTTTGAGCGGTACGGAAGTTTAACCTCTCCGTTGCTTTAAATCTTAATTGTATAAAACTTGGCAACCGCCAACTCGTTTGAGAGGTTGGATCATTTTTTAAATTTTCTTTCCGATCGACAACACTCTATGACAGTTACCAATTTAATCGCAATACTCTCGGCTTGAGTTTTTGACTGGTACGGAATGCACACCTCTCCATTGTTTTAGATCACGATTTTGAGAAGGTTAACTACGGGTAACTCATTTGAGAGTTTGGATCACTTTAAAGAGTTTCTTTTCGATGGATAATACTTTTGGATAGTTATCTAAATATTTCGCAAAAATTCCAATTGGATTTTAGATAGGTGCAAAATACATACCACTCCGTTTCTTTAGATCACGATTCTGAAAAGCTTTCCTACCTTCAAATCGTTTGAGTGGTCGGATAATTTTTTAATCATTTCTTTTCTACCGACAATAATCAAGGATAGTTTCTAAATGAATCTTAATACTCCTGGTATGGTATTTTGATCGATATGGATTGTGCATCTCTACGATGGTCGGCAACTCGTTTGTGAGGTTGGATCATTTTTAAGTGCTTCTTTTCGACCCACATCACTTCAAGAAATTAACCAATTGAATTGCAATATCAATGTTTAAATTTTTGACTGGTAGCAATTTTGCAACTCTCCGATGGTATAAATTGCAATTCAAAAAAGCATGGCTACTAGCAACTCGTTTGTGAGGTTGGATCATATTTAAGAGTATCTTAACGACCGACAATTCTTTAGGATAGTTACCATATGAATTAAAATACTCCCGGTTCAATTTTGGATCGGTATCAATTTTCTACCTTTCCTGCGTTTTAGATCGTACTTTTTAGAAGCTTAGCTGCAGATAACACTCTTAAGAAGTTGTATCAAATTTAAGAGTTTCGTTTTTACAGAAAACATGCTAGGATTGTTACCAAATGCATTGCAATACTCCTGGTTTCGGTTAAGATCGTACTTTTCTATGGATAATACCTTTGGAAAGTTGCCAAAATAAATTGCAAAACTCCCAGTTTAATTTTAGACCAGTACGGAATACGCACCACTCCATTTCTTTTGATCATGATTCTGTAAAGCTTGGCTACCTTCAACTCGTTTGAGTGGTCAGATTTTTTTTATGCATTTTTTTTCAACCGAGAATACCATAGGATAGTTTCCAAATGAATCTTAATATTCGCGGTATGGTATTTTTATCGTTATGGATTATGTATCTCTACGATGGTCGCCAACTCCTATGAGAGGTTGGGTCATTTTTAAGCCCGTCTTTTCAGCCCACATCAAATGAAGAAATTATTAAATTTAATTGCAATATCCCAGTTCAAATTATTGAACGGTACCAATTTTGGAACTCACCGATGGTATAGATTAAAATTCTAAGAAGTATGGCTACCGGCAACTCGTTTTCAAGGTTGGATCATGATAATGTGTTTCTTAATGACCGGCAATACATTAGGATAGGTACCAAATGAATGGCAATACTCCCGGTTTCAATTTTGGACCGGTATCGATTTTGTACCAATCCGACGGTTTAGATCGTACATTTTAGAAGCTTGGCTGCCGACAACTCGTTTGAGAAGTTTGATCAACTTTTGGGAGTTTTGCTTCTACCAAGAATAGGCTAGGATAGTTACCAAATGCATTGCAATACTCTTGGTTTGAATTTTTGAGTGGTACGGATTTTTCCCGTTTCCGTAGCTTTAGATCTTAATTCTATGAAACTTGGCAACCGGCAACTCGTTTGAGAGGTTGGATCATATTTAAGAGTTTCTTTCCGACCGGCAACACACTATGGTAGTTATAAATTAAATCGCAATACTCTCAGTTTGAGTTTTTTACCGGTACGGAATAGACACCTCTCCGTTATTTTAGATCACGATTATGTGAAGGTTAACTACGGGCAACTTATTTGTGTGGCTGGATCATTTTTAAGAGTTTCTTTTCAATGCATTGGATTGTTAACCAAATAAATCCCTAAACTCCCAGTTGGATTTTAGACCGGTACGGAATACGCAGCACTCCATTTCTTTTGATCACGATTCTAAGATGCTTGGTTACCTTCAACTCGTTTCTGTGGTCGGATCAATTTATAGGTATTTCTTTTAGACTGACAATAATCAAGGATAGTTTCCAAATGAATCTTAATAATCCCGGTATGGTGTTTTGATCGTTATGGATTATGCATCTCTTCGATGGTCGGTAATTCGTTTGCGTGATTGGATCATTATTAAGTGCTTCTTTTCAACCCACATCACTCCAAGAAATTAACCAATTGTATTGCAATATCTATGCCTGAATTTTTTACCGGTACCGATTTTGCACCTCTTCGATGGTATAAATTGCAATTCAAAGAAGCGTGGCCACCAGCAACTCGTTTCCGAGGTTGGATCATGTTTATGAGTTTCTTAACAACCGACAATACTTTAGGATAGTTACCAAATGAATTGCAATACACCCAGTTTTAATTTTGGATCGGTATCAATTTTTTACCTCTCCGACGGTTTAGATCGTACTTTTTTTAAGCCTGGGGTCCGGCAACTCGTTAAAGAAGTTGGATCAAATTTATGACTTCCTTTTATACATAGAAAATGTTAAGATAATTACTAAATACATTGCAATAATCCTGGTTTTAATTTTTGAGTAGTACGGATTTTGCACCTTTCCATTTCTTTAGATCCTAATTGTATGAAACTTGGCAACCGACAACTCGTATGAGAGGTTGGATCATTTTTAGAAGTTTATTTCTGACCGACAACACTCTATGATAGTTAGCAATTGAATCGCAATACTCTCGGTTTTAGTTTTTCATCGGTATGGAATACACACCTCTCCGTTATTTTAGATCACAATTTTGAGAAGGTTAACTACGGGCAACTCATTTGAGCGGTTGGATCATTTTTAAGAGTTTCTTTTAAGTTGATAATACTTTGGAATAGTTACCAAGATAAATTGCAAAACTTCCATTTTGATTTTAGACCGGTACGGAATACGCACCTCTCCGTTTCTTTTGATCACGATTCTGAGAAGCTTGGCTACCTTCAATCCGTTCGAGTGGTCTGATAATTCTTTAAGTATTTATTTTGGACCAACAATACTCTAGGATAGTTTCCAAATGAATCTTAATACTCGCGGTATGGTATTTGATCGTTAACAATTATGCATTTCTGCGATGGTTGGCAACTCGTTTGAGTGGTTAGATTATTTTTAAGTACTTTTTAACCCACATCACTCTCAGAAATTAATCAATTGAATTGCAATATCCCAGTTTTAATTTTTGAACGTTACCGATTATGCACCTCTCCGATGGTATAGATTGTAATTCTAAGAAGCGTGGTTACCGGGAACTCGTTTGCGAGGTTAGATCGTGTTTATGAATTTCATAACGACCGACAATACTTTAGGATAGGTACCAAATGAATTGCAATAATCCCAGTTTTAATTTAGGATCGGTATCAATTTTGTACCACTCCGACGGGTTAGATCTAACTTTTTAAAAGCTTGGCAGCCGATAACTCGTTTGCGAAATTTGATCAACTTTAGAGTTTCTTTTTTGACGAATATATTCTTGGATAGTTTCCATTTGCATTGCAGTACTCCCGTCTTGAATTTTTTAGTGGTACGGATTTTGTACCTTTCCATTTTTTTAGATCATAATTGTATGAAACTTAGCAACTGGCAATTCGTTTGAGAGGTTGGATAATTTTTAAGAGTTCATTTTCGACCGACAACACTCTATGATAATTACCAATTAAATCCTAATACTCTCGGCTTGATTTTTTGACAGTTACAGAATACACACCTCAACTTTGTTTAAGATCACGATTTTGAGATGGTTATATACGGGCAACTCATTTGAGAGGCTGGATCATTTTTAAGAGTTTCTTTTTGATGGATAATACTTATGGATAGTTACCCAAATAAATCTCAAAACTCCCAATTATATTCTAGATCGGTACAGAATACACACCACTCCGTTTCTTTTAATCAGGATTCTGAGAAGTTTGGCTACCATCAACTTGTTTGAGTGGTCGGATCATTTTCGCAAGTATTTCTTTTCGACCGGCAATAATCTAGGATAGTTTCCAAATGGATCTTAATACTCCCAGTATGGTATTTTGATCTTTATGGATTATGCATCTCCATGATGATCGACAATTCGTTTAAGAGGTAGGATCATTTTTAAGTGCTTCATTTCAACCCACATCTCTTTAAGAAATTAACCAATTGAATTGCAATATCCCTGCTTGAATTTTGGACCGGTACCGATGTTGTACCACTCTGATGGTATAGATTACAATTCAAAGAGGCTTGGCTACCAGCAACTCTTTTGCGAGGTTGGATCTTGTTTATAAGTTTCTTAACGACTGATAATACTTTAGGATAGTTACCAAATGAATTGCAATACTTTTTGTTTTTATATTGGATCGGTATCAATTATCAACCTTTCCTGCGGTTTAGATCGTACTTTTTAGATGTTTAGCATCCGACAACTCGTTTGAAAAGTTGGATCAAATTTAAGAGTTTTTTCTTTTACCAAGAATATGCAAGGATAGTTACCAAATGCATTGCAATAATCTTAGTATTAATTTTTGAGTGGTACGAAATTTGGACCTTTCTGTTTCTTTAGATCTTAATTATATAAAACTTTGTAACCGGCAACTTGTTTGAGAGGTTGTATCATTTTTTAGAGTCTCATTCCAAATGACAACACTCTATGATAGTTACCAATTGAATCGCAATACTCTCGGCTTAAATTTTTGACCGGTATAGAATACACACCTCTCCATTGTTTTTTATCATGATTTTATGTGATTAACTACGGGCAGCTTATTTGAGAGGTTGGATCTTTTTTAAGTGTTTTTTTTCGATGATTAATACTTTTGGATAGTTAACCAAATAAATTGCAAAAATCCCATTTGGATTTTAGACAGGTACGAAATACGCACTACACAATTTCTTTTGATCACGATTCTGAGAAGCTTGGCTACCTTCAACTTGTTTGAGTGGTCAGATATTTTTTTAAGCATATCATTTGGACAGAAAATAATCAAGGATTGTTTCCAAATGAATCTTAATATTCCTTGTATGGTATTTTAATCGTTATGGATTATGCATCGCTACGATGGTCGACAATGCATTTGTCAGGTTGGATCATTTTTAATGCTTCTATTCGACCCACTTCACTCTAAGAAATTAACCAATTGAATTGCATTATCAATGTTTAAATTTTTGACCGGTATCGATTTTGCACCTCTCCGATGGTATAGATTGTAATTTTAAGACGCATGGCTATCGACAACTCGTTTATGAGGTTCGACCATGTGTAAGAGTTTCTTAATGGCCGACAATACTTTAGGATAGGTTCCGAATGAATTTCAATACTCCCGGTTTACATTTTGGATCGATATCGATTTTGTACCTCTCCGACGATTTAGATCATACTTTTTAGAAGCTTGGCTGCCGACAACTTGTTTGTGAAGTTTGATCAACTTTAAGAGTTTCTTTTTGAATAAGAACACGCTAGGATAGTTTCTAAATGCAAGGTAATAGTCCTGGTTTAAGTTTTTGAGTAGTACAGATTTTGCACCTTTCCGTTGCTTTAGATCTTAATTGTATGAAACTTGGCAACCAACAACTGGTTTGAGATGTTGGATCATTTTTAAGTATTTCTTTTCGACCGATAACACTCTATGATAGTTACCAATTAAATCGCGATACTCTCGGCTTAAGTTTTTTACCGGTACGAAATACACACCTCTCCGCTGTTTTAGATTACGATTTTGAGAAGATTAACTACGGGCAACACATTTGAGAGGTTGGATTATATTTAAGAGTTTCTTTTTGATGGATTATACTTTTTGCTAGTTACCAAAAGAAATTGCATTGCTCCCGATTTAATTTTAGGCCGGTATGGAATACGCACCACCCCGTTTCTTTTTATCATGATTCTGAGAAACTTGGCTACCTTCAACTCGTTTGAGTGGTCGGATCATTTTTTATGCATTTCTTTTCGACTGATAATACTCTAGGATAGTTTCCAAATGAATCTTAATACTCACGGTATGGTATTTTGATCGTTATGGTTTATGCATCTCTACTATGGTCGGCAACTCGTTTGTGAGGTTTAATTAATTTTAAGTGCATCTTTTTGTTCCATATCACTCTAAGGAATTTATCAATTGAATTGCAATATCTCTGTGCAAATTTTTGACCGGTACCAATTTTGTACCTCTCCGATGGTATAGATTGCAATTGTAAGGATTGCAGAAATGGTTGATACAACATTACATTTTATTGTTATTGCAATAAGTAGAGGACTAATCATTATTGGTTATAAGTAGTTTTTGTGCAAATCATTTTTAAATATAGTTACAGTTATAGAATCACAGATAATACAACAGTTATATAGATAATACCACAGTTATAGAATCATAGATAATTCCACATTTACAGAATCATAGATAATACAACATTACAGTTTTAGAATCGAAAATAATCACTAAATCACATATAATACTAGATCAAAGTTGCCTAAGAAAGCCACCAAAACAAGGCATGGAAAAGAAGCAAAGTGCATTCACAACTAGGTGCCTCCTTAACTGGTATGTGTAGTATTTGATTATAGTTATACCAAATGCCTTGCTTAGTGCACCAAGAACTACTCCCTCACTTTCCCTGAACACCACTCAAATAACTGCTCTGAACTGTTGTGTTACTTGTGTATTTTTTGTGCTTGCACTGTACTTTAAGGGTCTTGATGATCTGCAGCTCCTGGATGTGATTATGCAATGTACATTTTAAAATTTCAGATGTGCGTTGTATGTGTTTGAGTATTTACTTCTTCAATATTTGTATAGATTTATTAGTATCTTTAATCTTTTCTTATTTCATGATGTATAGATTATGTGACATATTGCAACCACTATTGTGAATCCTGTGATCTGGAGGTCATTAACGTAGCTGCTAGCTCATTTGTTTTTCTCCATAATGGTTTTCCATATATCTCCATTATGGTTTCATTTTCCTCATTAGAATGGCATAAGGAACACATTGATGTGATGATGATTCCCTTTTTTTGAATAGTGTCATCCAATGAAAAAATATATAAAATGTCATTTTATATTAAATGGCATTATATATAAATTGTCAAGAGAAATGGCAACACTTGTGAGCCTTCCCCATCTATTTTCTAGACTAAGAAAGGAACCAGTCAGCTAATATCCTTTCCATCCATTTTCTGGATATCTATGGATGGCAGTTCGTCTGTGGATGGCAGTACATGTTGTTTCATTACATATTAGTTACATTTTCTGAAGATAAAATATGTTTACTTATATCTTAATATAACAATGGATATTAAAATCCTTAAGATATTACATTACATATTAGTTAAACTTTGAAATATTTTGTTTTTGTTTTGCTCAGGAAAATAAAGTGGAGTTGTGGATTGCTTTTGTTTTGGATATCAAGATATTACGTTATGGACCTTATGGTTGTAGATTTGGACCATGTGGCAAGTTTAATAGTTTATCAATGTTTAAACATAGTAATTTTTGATGAAATTTACTTATTGTTGCCCTAAACGTTAAATAATTTGTTTCTTATTTTTATATATAGGAGATAAAGTGGAGTTGGGAATACTTTTATTTTTGAATGGAGATATGATGGATGCATTATTATGGATTTCTTTTCTTTTGGATTATTATTATGGAGTTGTGGATTGCTTTTCTTTTTGAACAAGATATTATGGACTTGTAAAGTTATGGACTTACTTTTGTTTTATGTCTTGTAAGTTATGAACTAGTTGAGTAGTTATGGTGTAATTACCATTTTATGATGTCTTGTTGAATTAGTTACTATAGTTTTTGATATTTTACAGGTGATTTATTATCCTTATCAATATTTTAGATGAGGTCGTCATGCCGATATTTTAATAGAATTTGTATTACAATTATGTGCATTTGTATTACAATTACATGCTCTTAGATGATGGTTGCAAACTTATAAGCCATTATGCATTATCTTTGTTGAATTGTTATATCTAGTTCACATGGAAAATTTCTAATTCTCCTGGTCTTTTAAGAGTTGGTTTAAAATCTTTGTATCTGAAAAAAAAAATATCGAGTTCAAAACCCTGACTGACCCAAACAATTTGATTCGGTTCCGGTTCAGGTTCCAGTATTACTCAGTTCGGGTTTGGGCTGAAAAAGTGTAACCCAACCAGGTCAGGTCGACTTAGGTTTAGGGTTTAACCCAGACTGACCCCACTCGTGTACAACCCTACTACCAGTAACTCGTTTGCAAGGTTGAATCGTGTTTAAGAATTTCTTTTTGACCAACAATACTCTTGGATAGTTACCAAATGAATCGCAATACTCCCGGTATGAATTTTTGAACAATACTAATTTTGTACCTCTTCGATAGTTTAAATTTCAATTTTGATAAGTTTTACAGCCGGCAACTCGTTTAAGAGGTTGTTTCGCAGTATAGTGTCTCTTTTCGAGCAAAAAGACGCTTGGATAGTTACCAAATAACTCGCAATAGTTCCTGTTTTAATATTTGTCCGGTATAGATTTTACACCTCTCCGTTACTTTAGATCTTAATTCTGAGAAGCATGGCAACTGGCAACTCCTTTGAGAGTCTGGATCTTGTTTAAGAGTTTCTTTTCACATGACAAGTTTCTAAGATAGTTACTAAATAAATTGCAATACTCCCGGATTATGTTTTTGACCAATAACAATTTCGTACCTCTCCGATGGTTTTGGTTGCAATTCTGAGAAGCTTGGCTGCCTGCAAGGCGTATGCGAGGCTGGATCATTTCTTTGAGTTTATTTATGACCAACAGTACTCTTGAATAGTTACCAAATTAATCGCAATACTCCCAATTTGATTTTTTTTAATGGTACTAATTTTTCTCGTCTCCGATGGTTTAGATTACCATTTTGTGAAGCTTGGCTGCCAATAACTTGTTCGAGGCTGGATCGTGCTTAAGAGTTTTATTTCAGCCGATGATACTCTAAGATAGTGGCCAAATGAATCGCAATACTCCCGTTTTGGGTATTTGACCAGAACTGATTTCTCACCTCTCCTATGGTTTAGATTGTAATTCTAAGAGGCTTGGCTACCGGCAACTCGTTTGCGTTGTTGGATCGTAATTAAGAGTTTCTGTTTCACCGATAATAGTATAGGATAATTACTAAATGAATTACAATACACCCTGTTTGATTCTTGTAATGGTACTGATTTCGCACCTCTTCAATGCTTTAGAGCGCAATTCAGAGAAGCTAGGTTGCAAACATCCTATTTTAGAGGTTGGATCATTTTTTAGAGTTTCTTTCCGACCAAAAGCATGCTAGGATAATTACCAAATTCATCCCGGTTTGAATTTTTGAGTGATACGGATTTTGCACCACTCCGTTGCTTTAGATCTTAATTATGTGAAGTTTGGCTGCCGGCAACTCGTTTGAGATGATAGATCTTTTTAAGTGTTTCTTTTCGGCCGATAAGACTCTAGTATAGTTACCAAATGAATCGCAATAATCCCGGTATGAAATTTTTGACCGGTACGGATTTTGTACCTCTCCGTTGCTTTAGATCTTAATTCTAAGAAACATGGCTACCGGCAACTCGTTTGAAAGGTTGAACCATATATATGAGCTTCTTTCTGACTGAGAAAAATCTAGGATAATTATGAAATTAATCACCATACTCCTGGTATAAATTTTTGAATGGTACTAATTTTGTACCTCTCCGATAGTCTAGATTGTAATTTAGAGAAGCTTGGCTGCCGGAAACACTCTAAGATAGTTTCCAAAAGAATTGAAATATTCCCGAATAAAGTTTTTGACCAGTACCGATGTCAAACCTCTCCGATGGTTTAGATTGCAATTCTGAGAAGTTTGGTTACCGACAACGTATTTTCAAGGTTTGATCATGTTTAAGTGTTTCTTCATGATCGATGCCACTCTAGGATAGTTACCAAATGAATCACAATACCCACGGTTTGATGTTTTGAGCGGTACCAATTATGTACCTCTCTGATGGTTTAGATTGCAATTCTATGAAGCTTGGCTGCCAGCAACTCGTTTGAGGTTGAATCATGTTTAAGAGTTATTTTTTGATCGACAACACTCTAAGATTGTTACCAAATGAATCACAATACTCCTTGTTTGAATATTTGAATAGTACCAATTTTGTTCCTCTTTGATTGTTTAGATTGCAGTTCTTTGAAACTTGGTTACCGACAACACATTTGAGATGTTGGATCATTTTTAAGAGTTTCTATTCGACAAATAATACTCTAGTGCAGTTACCAGATGAATCACAATAATCCCAGTATGAATTTTTGAATGGTGCCGATTTTACACCTCTACGATCGTTTAGATTGTATTTCACAGAAGATTTGCTACCGGAAATTCGTTTAAAATATTGAATCGCAGTTCAAAATATATTTTTGACTGATAACTCGGTAGGATAGTTACCAAATGACTCACAATACTCTAGGTTTGATTTTTTGATCGGTACGGATTTTCACCTCTTTGTAACTTTAGGTCTTAATTCTGAGAAGCATGGCTACCGACAACTCGTTTGAGATGTTGGACCGTGTTTAAGAGTTTCTTTTTGACCGATTAAACTTTAGGATAGTTGCAAAATGAATCACTATACACTTGGTATGAATTTTTTAATAGTGCCAATTTCGTACCTCTCTGATGGTCTAGATTATAATTCATAAAAACTTGGCTACCAACAACTCGTTTACAAGGTTGGATCATGTTTAAGAGTTTTGTTTCGACCAACAATACTCTAAAATAGTTACCAAATGAATGGCAATACTCCAAGTTTAATTTTTTGAACGGTACCAATTTTGCACTTCTCTGATGGTTTAGATTAAAATTTTGTTAAGCTTAGATGCCAGTAACTCATTTTAGATTGGATCGTGTCTAAGAGATTTTTTTTAACCAATAACACTCTAATATAGTTACCAAATGAATCTCAATACTCCTGGTTTGAGGTTTTGACCGAAACCGATTTCGCACCACTCTGTTGGTTTAGATTGCAATACTAAGAAGTTTGGCTACCGCCAGCAACTCGTTTGCGAAGTTCGATCGTAATTGGGAGTTTCTTTTTGACCGACAATACTATAGGATAGTTACAAAATGAATCGCAATTTTCCTTGTTTAATTTATGAATCAGTATAGATTTTGTACCTCCCCAAATCTTTAGATCGCAATTATGAGAAGCTAGATTACCAACAACTTCTATGAGAGGTTAGATCATTTTTGAGAGTTTCTTTCCGACCAAAAGTATGCTAGGATAATTATCAAATGCATCGCAATACTCTTTGTTATAATTTTTTTTTGGTACGGATTTAGCACCACTACATTGCTTTAGAACTTAATTGTGTAAATCATGGCTGCCGGCAACTCGTTTGAGTAGTTGGATCATTTTAAAAGTTTCTTTTACGACCGAAAACACTCAAGTATAGATACCAAATGAATCGCAATAATCTCGATATAAAATTTTGAACAACACCGATTTCGTACATCTCCGATGGTTTAGATTGTATTTTAGATAAGCTTGGCTAACGGTAACTCGCTTAATATGTTGGTTCGTGGTTCATAATTTTTTTTTGACTAACAGCATGCTAGAATATTTTCCAAAATTCTCGTAATACTCCTGGTTTGAATTATTGAATGGTTTGGATTTCACACCTCTCCGTTGCTTTAGATGTTAATTCTGAGAAGCATGGTTACCGGCAACTCATTTGAGAGGTTGGACCGTATTAAAGGGTTTATTTTTTACCGACAAAACTCTAGGATAGCTACAAAATGAATCTCTATACTCCTGGTATGAATTTTTTGAATGGTACCCATTTTGCACCTCTCCAATAGTCTAGATTATAATTCAGAGAAGTTTGGCTACCGGCAACTCGTTTGCAAGGTTGGATAGTGATTAAAAGTTTCATTTCACCCGATAACTCATTTAGGAGGTTGGATCATGTTTATGAGTTTATTTTTGACTGACAACACTATAAAATAGCTAGCAAATGAATTGCAATACTCCAGGATTATGTTTTTGACCGGCACCAATTTCGCACCTCTCCAATAGTTTAGATTGCATTTCAGGGAAACTGGGCTACCAATATCACATTTATGAGGTTGGATTGAGTTTATGAGTTTTTTAATAATTGACAACACTCTAGGATTGTTACCAAATGAATCACAATAATTTCGGCTTGAATTTTTGAACGGTACCAATTTTGCACCTCTCCGATGGTTTAGATTGCAATTTTGTAAAGCTTGGCTTTCGGCAACTCGTTTGAGGCTGGATTGTGTTTAAGAGTTTATTTTTTATCGAAAACACTCTAAGATAATTACCAAATTAATCAGAATACTCCCGGTTTGATTTTTTTAATGGTAACAATTTTGTACCTCCCCGATGGTTTAGATTGCAATTATGTAAAGGTTTACCGCCAACAACTCCTTAGAGTTTGGATCGTGTTTAAGAGTTTTTTTTCAACCGAAAACACTCTAAGATAGTTTCCAAATGAATCGCAATACTCCCGCTTTGAATTTTTGAACAGTACCGATTTCGCACCTTTTCGATGTTTAGATTACAATTTTAAGAAGCTTTACTACCAACAACATGTTTGCGATGTTGGATCATGTTTAAGAGATTTTTTTATAGAAAATAGAGAAAGATAATTACCAAATGAATCGCAATATTCCCGGATTGAGTTTTTGACTGATACCAATTTTGCCCCTTTCTGATGGTTTAGATTACAATTCTGATACGCTTGGGTGCTGGCAATGCGTTTGCGAGTTTGAATAGTGTTTAAAACTTTCATTTTTACCGCCGGCACTCAAGGATAGTTAGCAAGTAAATTGCAATACTCTCAGCTTGAATTTTTGAATGGTATTGATTTCGCATCTCTCTGATGGCTTAGATTACAATTCTATGAAGCATGGCTACAAGCAACACGTTCGAATGGTTGGATCGTGTTTAAGAGTCTCTTTTCAGCCGATAGCACTCTATGATTGTTACCAAATGAATCATAATACTTCTAGTTATAGTTTTTGAAGGGTACCGATTTTGTATTTTACTGATGGTTTAGATTATAATTATGAGAAGCTTTGCTATCGGAAACTCGTTAGCAAGGTTAGATTGTGTTTAAGAGTTTCCTTTCGACCAACAACACTTCAGGATAGTTACCAAATAAATTGTAATACTCTCGATTTGAATTTTTGATCGGTACCAATTTTGCACCTCTCTGAAGGTTTATATCTTACTTTTGAGAAGTTTGGTTGCCAACAACTCGTTTGAGAGCTTTAATCATTTTTAAGAGTTTCCTTCTGATAAAAAAAATTCCTGGATAGTTACCAAATGCATCACAATACACCCGGTTTCAATTTTTGAGTGGCATGGATTTCGCACCTCTCAATTGCTTTAGATCTTAATTGTGTAAAGCTTGGCTACTGGCAACTCGTTTAAGAGGTTTGACCAATTTTAAGAGTTTTTTTTTATCGACAATGCTCAAAGATAATTTCCAAATGAATCGCAATACTCCTGGTATGAATTTTTGAACAGTATTGATTTCGTACCTCTCTAATGGTTTATATTTCAATTCAGAGAAGCTTGGCTACCGATAACTCGTCTGAGAGGTTGGTTAACGGTTCTGAGATTCTTTTCAACCAACAACATGCTAGGTTAGTTACCTAATGGCTCACAATAATCCTAGTATGACTTTTTGAATGGTACCAATTTCGCACCACTCCGATGGTCTAGATCGCAATAGAGAGAAGCTTAGCTACCGGCAACTATTTTGAGAGGTTGGATCATATTTTAGAGTTTATTTTCAACCAAAATCACTATGATAGTTACCAAATGAATCACAATACTCCCGATATGTATTTTTGGCCGACACCAATTTCGCACCTCTCTGATGGTTTAGATTGCTATTCTGAGATGCTTGGCTACTGGCCACTCGTTTGTGAGGTTAAATCATGTTTAAGAGTTTCTTTTCACCAAAAATAATCAAAGATAGTACAAATGAATCGCAATTTTCCTGGATTGAGTTTTTGACCGGTACCGATTTCCACCCTCTCTGATAGTTTAGATTGCATTTCTGAGACGCTTGGCTTCCAGCAATGCGTTTGCAAGGCTGGATCATATTTCAGACATTCTTTTTGACTGATAATACTTTAGGATAGTTAGCAAATAAATTGCAATACTCTCGACATGAATTTTTGAATGGTATCGATTTCGTACCTCATTGATGGTTTAGATTACAATTTTAAGAAACTTGGCTACCGGCAATTCGTTCAAATGGTTGGATCATATTTAAGAATTTCTTTTCAACCGATAGTATACTAAGATAGATACCAATTGAATTGTAATACTCCTAGTTTGAGTTTTTGATGGGTACCAATTTCATATTTCTCCGATGGTTTAGATTACAATTCTGTGAAGCTTGGCTACCGACAATTCGTTTGCGAGATTGGATCATGTTTAAGAGTTTCTTTTCTACCGACAATACTTTAGGATCGTTACCAAATGAATTGCAATACTCTCAGTTTAAATTTTGGATCGGTACCAATTTTGCACCTCTCCGATTGTTTAGATTGTATTTTTGAGAAGCTTGGTTGCCAACAACTTATTCCAGAGGTTGAATCATATTTATGTGTTTCTTTCCAACCAAAAAAATGCTTGGATAGTTACCAAATGCATCGCAATACACCCGGTTTGGATTTTTGAGTGGTACGGATTTCACACCTGTCCGTTGCTTTAGATCTTATTTGTGTAAATTTTGGCTACCGGCAACTCATTTGAGTGATTGGATCATTTTTAAGAGTTTATTTTTGACCAAAAATAGTTTAATATAGTTACGAAATGAATTGCAAAACTCTCGGTATGTATTTTTGAACGGTACTAATTTCGCACATCTCCGATGGTTTAGATTACAATTTTGAGAAGCACGGCTACCGGCAACTTATTTGAGTGGTTGGATCATGTTTAATAGTTTATTTTTGACTGACAACACTCTAAGGTAGTTACCAAATAAATCAAAATACTTCTAGTTTGATTTTTTTACGTGTATTGATATCACACTTCTCCAATAGCACTCTAAGATAGTTACCAAAAAAATCACAATTCTGAGAAGCTTGGCTACCAGCAACTCATTTCAGAGGTTGGATAATTTTTAAGAGTATCCTTTCCACTTAAAATACTCTAGGATAGTTACCAAAACCATCGCAATACTCCCTATTTGAATTTTTGACTAGTACAGATTTCATAACTCTCCGTTGCTTTAGATATTAATTTTGAGAAGCTTGGCTATCGGCAACTCATTTAAGAGGTTGTATCATTTTTAAGAGTGTATTTTTGACTCATAACACTCTAGGATAGTTACCTAATGAATTGCTATAATTTTAGTATGACTTTTTGACCGGTACGAATTTCGCACCTCTCTGATGGTTTAAATCTTAATTCTAAGAAGCTTGGCCTGGCAACTCGTTTGAGATGTTAGATCGTCGTTAAAAGTTTCTTTTAGACCTACGGCATGTTAGGATAGTTTCTAAATGAATAGCAATACTCTCGATTTGAATTTCTGACCGGTACTGATTTTGCACGTCTCTAATGCGTTAGATCAAAATTCTGAGAAGCTTGGCTACCGATAACTCGTTTGAGAGTTGGATCATTTTTCAGATTTTCTTAAATTTTGACCGACAACTTGCTAGGATAGTTACCAAATCCATCACAATACTCTTGATTTAAATTTTTTACAGGTACGGATTCTGTACCTATCCGTTCCTTTAGAACTTAATTGTGGGAAGCTTGGCTACCAGCAACTCGTTTGAGAGGTTGGGTCGATTTTAAGAAGTTAATTTCGGTTAACTGTACGATAGGAAAATTTCCAAATGAATAGCAATACTCTAAACTTGAATTTTTTACCAGTACGGATTCGTACTTCTACAATGCATTAGCTCGCAATTTTAAGAAGCTTGGCTACCATCAACTCGTTTGAAAGATAAGTTCATGGTTGAGATTTTTTTTTCGACCAACGACACACTCAAATGACTTGCAATACTCCCAGTTTGAGTTTTTTCTCATTACGGATTTCGTACCTCTCCATTACTTTAGATCATAATTCTGAGAGGTTTGGCTACCAGCAACTCGTTTGAGAGGTTGGATCATTTTTAAGTGTTTCATTTTGACCAACAACAATCTAGGATAGTTACCAAATAAATCGCAATACTTTCAATATGAATTTTAGATCGATATGGATTTCGCACCTCTCTGATGGTTAAGTTCTTAATTCTATGAAGCTTGGCTACCGACAATAGGTTTGAGATGTTGGATCGTGGTTAAGAATTTCTTTTTGACCACCAACACTCTAGGATTGATACCTAATAAATTGCAATACTTGAAGGGTGTTATCTCGTAGAGGGAAGTTCACATACTTACACCATGTGGTTTAACTTTGTCTGGAGGTTTGAATAGAATATTGTATATATAGATGAGGTTATAGTTCGAATCAAGTAAAACTTGAAGGTGCTTGAAAGTTGTTGATTTAGGGGGAAGTTTGGGCTGAGTTTTCCTAACCCCTTCATGATGTCTCTTCTTTCCAATTTATAGGAGATATGAAAGGATAAGTCACCATGTGAGGTCATATTGCATGTATACCCTTTTGGGGTAGCTGTCCAGCACGTGAGGCCGGTTCTGACACTGTAGTTGTCTGGTGGCTTATTTTACTATATTATCTGGTGAACCGGCTAACAAGTCTGTCTGCAATTTGATCGTGTACTAATATCTTCTAAGTCCATTCGAAGCTTATACTGGGCTTTGGATGCTGACCAACTATCTTTGGCTTCGACTATTACGGTGAGCTTTGATATGGCCTTCGAGTATTCGATTAGTATCGGAAGACTTCGGGTATATCATATGCCTTTTACTATTTTTTTGGTTCCTTGAGCTTCAAGTATCTGGTAGGCTTCGATGTAGCCTTCTAGTGTTCAATTAGTCTTCAAAGGGTACGAGTTGGCTACTACATTCGCCCCCTCTCAGCTCCTACCTTAAAAATTGTTGTAGATGGCGCGTATTGAGAAAAACTGTTAGGCGTGGGAAGTCATATGGTAGACTGATGTAAATGTACCAAGTTCTAAGAGCATTGATTGTGATGATGTTAATTGAGGGCGTTAATAATACTTCCTTAAATGGGGTATAAATAGGGTTGGAGGGGACCATACATTGTAAACCAAATTCATCTTCTTCGTTAGCTGTTCTGATCATCTGCTTCCTTGGACACCATGAAATCCCGCTGCCAAAAAGGAGTTGAGCAGAAGGAGGCACGAGTGGAGGAGAAGTACACGAAGCTAAAGTGGATGTACTTCGGATGCAGAAACCTGGGGGCACCGTTACCCGACCTTGTGGACTTGCACTAGGGGTAGTTGACAAGAAGAGAAAGGGAGGAAGCCGAGGGGTTTACCTTCTGGTGGATGCTATTCCAGCAGCATCTGCAGAGCGTGATGTAACACTCCTATGAGCTGTAGACATCAGTGCAGCAGCTGGTGGCATCTGAGGATGGGGGTAAGGGTTGCCCATGGTACTGGAAGATCTATCCCGTGTACAAATAAGGGGGTTGCTTTAGTCATTTTGGGTGGGATTGTATTCATTTTCTATTTTGTATTATCCTTTTTTGTGAAATGAAACAAAATATTGTTGATCGATGTGTTCAGACTTAGTATAAAGTATTTGCTAGTAGATAACTTGGTTGATGATAACATAGGCACGGTTGCTATTTAAAAAAGGAAACTTATGGTCGATATGAAACATTCGAAAGGTCCCGAAGAAGTGATGTGGTTGAAGGTTCGGAGGGCTTGACATTGGGTCAAGGTCGAGGATTTAAAAATGTTTGGAGATACAGGGTAGGTCGATCACAACAAGATGGTTCGAGAGATCAAAAAATGAAGATACAAATTGTTTGAGGCTAGTAACAATTCGATTGTAAGGGTGTGACGGCCGTATTTATAGAGCTATCAGATGGGATATCATACATTGAGCAGTGTACCAGTACATACGATAATCATGATATGTCGATTGTTGGGATGAGGTGTATGCCACATGGTGGTTAGTTGAGGTTGAGGTAGTAGACTATGATAGTATGTCAGAGGCCTGTTACTGAAGGTGATGAGTATTCGAAGGTATTTGGCAGAATATGCATTTGGACAATTATTAAAAAAGGACTCGAGGGTTCAAGGGGTAGCTGGGAAGTTTCAAAATCCCTGAAAGTGTGTCGTTCACACATTTGCATTTAGTAGGGGTAGTTGTGGTAAATCACATGGTAGCTGAAAATATAGAGGAAAGTGGGAGAGGAAGAGGGGGTAGTGGTCATTATTACAGTTTGGGAAACCGAGGTGGTTTAGTGTCATGTATTTAGGAGGAGAGAGAGAGTCTTAAATCATTTTCAATCAAATAGAGAAACGTAAACAAACAAGAAAACCACCATTGTTGTTAAGAAGAAGATGGGGGAGAATCCATTGTTGCTGTGAAGGTTAGACGACATTATTGCTTTAGTTCTTCGTTATTACAGTCATCTCTACCAGACAAGTAGGTCTTTTGACCCTTTGTGTTGGATTACTGGTCTCTCTTATAATTTCTTGGGTCAGAGTGAAGAAGTAGGCTTGTTGTTGCGCCAATAATGGCGTAGCTATAATAGGGTTAAAGAGAGTAGATTGAAAGATCCCTCGAAGATTAATTTTTGAGTCGTGATAGATATGGGAGTAGAGGAGGTAGTAATCAAATTGTTGGTCGTTAGTATGTCCAATAATTGATATTGGGGTAGGTGATAGTATAATATAAACTCGTAACTTAATACTTGAATATATCAGGCTAATTTTTGCCCTCATCTTATGTAGGGTATAATGCGTACCTGTGGGACTTCGAGGATGAGGCTGATAGATGAGGACGATGATGATATAAATTAACCAAGTACGTCTTGTCAAGGAGAGGGGAGTAGTAACGTTGAAGAGTTGAAAATCGTAACTGACGTGACTCTGGCGGTAGTAGGCCCCACATTAGTTTGGTGAGGAGGATTCGATGTAGGGTTTGAATAGTTAGAGAGGGTGATGAAGAGGAGGAAGAGGATGAAATGGGTGAAGATGCCGGGGTCGATTGTTCAGAGAATATGGGGGACGAAAGGGATAGGGAAGAGGGGAAAGAAAATGGGAGCAGTAAAGAGACTGAGGACGAGGACGCGTATGTGGGAGAGGTCTCACCTCGGGAAAAGGCTAGCCTGGATCGGTTTATATCAAAACATGAATTGGAGGGGAAGGGGATCACTCTGGTACCATTTTGACTAGGGAAGCGGCTACCCCATCGAAGATTGGTGAAGGAGGTGTTAAATTTTTGGGACGAGTATGCGGATAGTGAGGTAGGTTTCATTCTAGCCAATAGGTTGTACCAAGCAAGTAAGTGTATTGTTAAGTATCTTTTGCTGTATAACTTTGGATATTGCTTGACCTTCAACTATTTATTGCAGAGCAACAAGTAGAGGACTGCACAACCCTTTGTTTTATATTGACAACCTTATCAATGAGATTGAGGATTGAGTGAAGAGGTTGTTTTGAAAGATGAATATTATAAGAAAGAGGCAGATGTCGACTGCTGCTGGGACTTCAAAGAGGAGGAAATAGGTAGTCCTTCCCGAAGGAGCGAGCGAGATAGATTTTAACAACTTGACAAGGAAGCCAAACTTTATACCGAGGACTTGTCGAGGAGTATAAGTATCATTGGGTGAGGTAAGGGGGCAATGCTCGAATGCCTCAGAGGTATTTCCACAAGCAGTTCAACAGGCCCAAAAGGACAAGGGAAAAGCTATTTTCGAAGGCTCGACTACTCCATTGACTAAAATGATGCCTTAAAAGAGAAGTTATGCTTAGATGGCTAAAGGGGCGAACTCGGCGAAGGCCAGACAGCTCACGGCCGAACAAGAGGAGGCAGTTCATGCATCGGCAGAGTCGACAATACATTTGTGCGCCACTAGGCCAGAAGAAGTAGGTCATCATGGCTAGGTGGTGTTGAACCAGGAATGTGTTTATTTTTTAAAAATTAGGAAATATTTGAAATTGATTTGAATTCCTGCTAAATAGTCGAAGTGTTTATGATAGATGCAGATGCAGGCCTACATGATCTCATTTACAAGGGCACAAAAGTCGCCAAGTAAGAAGTTGAAGGAGTCGATTGATGGAGGAGAGCTCGCGAAGGTGACCATTATGTATCTGAACACCCATATCGCTGAGCTAGAGCAGGAAAGGTTGCAAGTTCGTTCTGATACGGCAAGGGAGAGCCTGGCAGTGGTCGAATGACGTGATACGAAGGTCATTGTGTTGGAAGTGGAGGTGGCAAGACAAGGTGTGCAATAAGACAATGTGTCAAGACTAGTTGCCAAGATAACCATGCACGGTTTCAAGCAGTCTTCGACCAAGAGTGCAAAGTAACTTCATCACTGAAGAAATTTATTGACGGGCATGGGTTATAATCCTGAAAACTTTGAACTTTATCGCCCAGAAGAGGAAGATCCTACCTTCGATGACGTAACAAATAAGGAAGGGACAGATTCAATTCCTGCGGTCAAGGTGGCGGCGTGGAGAATATGGAAGCCGTGCCTGTAGGGGATAATCCTTGTGCTGATGAAATGCCTTTGCCTGTAGAGAACCCAGGTAATCTTGTTTGAATTTTTCATCTGAGGAAAAAAAAACTTGCCTTGATCTGGCTTTGTTATGTGTAAGAAACTTTTTATTGGCTTGTGGTAGGGTAAACACTCTTTTACTATGTGATTTGAACTTGTTGATGTATTCTGGTATTCTGTGTGATCAAATAAGTTGGCTGGTCGAAATGTCAAACTTACTGCTAATGTATATTGGTATTGAGAAATAATTGAGTTTCGAGGGCGCCCCCAAGTATCAGTCTGGTCGAAGGTTGAACTAGATACTTTGGTGTGCCCAAATCAAGAAATTCACTAAGCTTCAAGGTCGCTCCCAGGAATTTCTATCCGCGGGTTTGATTCTAAGCGAAGCAAGACGTGGTCGGCCCCAATGCGCCCCTAAGTGTCCAAACTTTTGACTATTTATGCCTCTCCGGTATGCTTGAATGGGATCTTTAAATAACTTTGAGGCTGCCCCCAAGTATTAGTCGGGTCGAAGGGTTGACTGGATACTTAGGCTTACACCAATCAAGAAGTTTACTGAGCTACACAGTCGCCCCTAGGTATTTTTATCCGCGGGATTGATCCTAAATGAAGAAAGACGTGGTCGGCCCGGCCCCTATGTGCCCCCGAGTGTCTAGACTTTTGACTATTCATGTCATTCGGGTTTGCTAGAATTGTGGTTCTGAAAAACTTCAAGACCAAGTATCAGTCGGGTGAAAGGGTTGGCTAGATACTTAGGTTTGCCAAAATCAAGAAGTTCACTGAGCTTCGAGGTCGCCCTCGGGTATTTCTATCCGCGTGTTTGATCCTAAATAAAGAAAGACGTGGTCGGCCCCAATGATCCCCCGAGTGTCCAGTCTTTTGACTATTCATACCACTCGGATTTACTCGAATTAGAGCTTTGAAAAAACTTTGAGGTCGCCCCTAAGTATTAGTCGGATCGAAGGCTTGATGGATACTTAAGCTTGCCCAAATTATTAATTTTACTGAGGTATGAGACAATGCACGAGATGGAATAAATTGTTTATTTATTATAATTTTTTTTTTGCTAAATTAGACTAAATTTATTGCAAGCACAAAATTACAATAGAGGGAATGATACAAGTTGTCAATCCTAGTTTAACAGAACTAGAAATATTCTCTCATGGACTCCTCAATTTTATATAGGAATTGAAGTCATTCTACATAATCCTCTTCAACACCAACTTGCAGTTGTACGCCTCTATTTGCCATTTTGTCAAAGCAAAGGTTTGCCTCTCTCCACGTTGCTGAGAATCTGATTTTTTCCATTTTGAATCTTGCTTCATGCCACTCTCCTTGTAGACTCCATAGAATAACCCCTGTTTAGAAGGCTTTAACTGCTGCAATCGAGTCTGCCTCTACCCAAGCAACCAGCCACCGATTAGAGGCCGATCCCTTGACACCCTGAATAATGGCCTGACATTCAGCTAGAAAGCTAGAAGTAGTTCCCAAGCCTTTTGCCCCAGCTCTCAGCACAGCTCCCTCACCATTTCTGATAATATAACCTACTCCACCCTTGGCAGGATTTCCTTTTGATGCCCCATTAGTATTAATTTTGACCTCCCCCATTCTTGGCAGTTCCCAGAAACAAGATTTGATCACAGAATCCTTCCTAGGTCGACCCGGAACTCTCAGCCCATGTATAATGTCGAGATCCTCTTGAGTGTTATGCATGCATCCTGAAGAACTAAAAGCTGCATCTTGTATATGTGAAAGCCAATTCCATTTTTCTTTTTCCAGATCAATGCACTCATTGTCCTTATGTATTTTCCTGTTTCTGGCAGACCAAATTAACTTTGTACCTCCCAAGATACTACCACTCCACAAATCCTTGATATAGGAACTCTTGTTATCTGCTTCCTTAATCATGGTTTTTAAATCCTGAGAATGACAATGTATATAGAACAGATTCATACTCCACTGCCATAGAGCAATACTTACTTTACAGCCCCAAAAGAGATGATGCATTGATTCTTCAGCCTCTTCTCACAACCTGCATCTGGATGCTAGATCGATGCCTTTCTTCTTTACATTTTCATCCATAGAGATTGCATTGTTGCACAATCTCCACCCCCACAAAGGATTCCTGGGATGAACAGCTTCTCCATACAAGTATTTGGTCCACCATTGCATTGCTCCTTTCTGTCTCACCATCTCATGTGCCGACTGCGTAGAAAATTTGCCCTGCAAATCAGGTTCCCAGATTTTTTGATCATCTCTCCCACTGCGAATTTTGATCCTCGCTAAGTCAATGTTCAATCTGGTCAGCACGGTAAGAAGGTCTTGGGAAGCAGTCCACTTACCATTTGTAATTATACAACTGACTTTGGCCTTCATTTGTTTCCAGGGTATATTTATATTATCAACCAGTTTTTTGATGGATTTTGATGCACACAAGTTATCTCTCCAAAGGTCAATGTCCTTCCCATCACCCATAATCTACCCAGTGTGTTGCTTCACCATTGGTATAGCCCATTCTAGACCAGCCCACACTTAAGATCCCCAAGAATAAGTACACAAATCCCCAGTAAACTTTGCTCTCATGAATTTAGCCCAATCATCATCCCCCTCCTGAAATTTCTAGGCCAGTTTCATTAAGAGAGAAAGATTAATATCCTTTAATTTCTTGATTCCCAGCCCACCTTGATTTCTTTGTTTGTACACTTTTTCCCATGACACTGTACAGGCCTTTCAGGTTTTGCTTGATTTAGACCATTAAAAGTTCCAAATGCATCTTTCTCCTTCTTCATTCACATTGATTGGCCATTTATATATTCCCATGTTGTACACAGAGAGACTACTTCGAGCAGATTGAATAAGAATGACCCTCCCTTGCATTGAGAGAAAAGATCCTACCCAAGTACAAGCTCTTTTATCAATTGTCTCAACTAAAGGCATAAGTGCTGCTTTTTTGAATCTCCCCTTGATCAGAGAAATGCCAAGATATTTCTCAGGAAGATGGCCTTCACTACACCCAAAAAGCTCTCTAACCTTTTGTGTCTTCCATATTTTCATACCTCCTATGAACAACTTACTTTATTCCCCTAAAATCACTTGCCCACTATCCTATTGGTAGTTAAGAAGACACCTCTTAATGTGCTTCAGCCCCCTCATCTGTCCATTGGAGAAAATGAATATATCATCAACAAATAATACATGTGTAGAAGCGCTGACATCCTTAATGGTCACCATTGGGAGGATCTTTCCTTGATTCCTTAACTCCTTCAAATTTCTGCTCAGGATATCCTCAGCAAGGGCAAACAAGATTGGAGATAGGGGGGGGTCCCCTTGTCTCAATCCCCTCCCTGTTTTAATCCAATTACACATTGTATTTGCAAACCACAACTTTCTCAACACTTTCATAAGGAAGTCCCAGTCAAGGGTGTCATATGCTTGTGCAATATCCAGCTTTAGCCCCACGTTTCCTCCATACCTTTTAGCCTGGAGTTCATTAACCATTTCAGAGGCCAAACCCACATTAGTTTGAATACTCCTACCTTGAATGAACCCACGTTGATTGATTATACTGTAGTTACATCAGTGGGGAGGGATTGTGGCCGCGGTCTATTTTAGGAGACTAATAGGATCGTGTCCTAGGGATTGGGTAAGGGTTCCTCAGCTTTAGTCATAAGATAGTATAATACTTTGTATCTTTTGTCGTACACGACATAAGGTCCTTCCTAAGATTCAGCTAGCTTGCCGGTATTGCATGACTTCTTGGAGGGGGTGACTCAACGATGTACCAAATCGCCTATATTGAAACTTTGTGGTCGAACCCACTTTTGTATGATTTCTGGAGGGTGATCTAGTAACGCCTGAGGTTAGCTAAGGCATAGTCTCTGGTTTCATCGATCCATAGCATATTACATCCGAGTTCGTACTTATTGTTTTCATCCAGAAGATAAGGGTCGCGTGTGGAAACCTAGAAACTAGGTTGGTAAGACTGTTTCGGTGCCATTGGCAGGAAGGAAAGGAGTACAGCCCATTATTTTAGGTGGTGTAGTGCGGTAGGCCTAGAGTGTACCTCTTGAACCCAGTGCCCCTTATTCTCGTCGACGCATTTCTTAAGACAATCGACTATATTTTTATTGATTGCTTTGACCTGAACATTTCCATATGGGTAATGCGGTGTATATGGAGAGAAGATGATATTGTATTTTTTGAGGAATGTGTGAACTTTGTTTCCAACAAACAGTGGACCGTTGTCGCATCGAATCATATGTAGACAGCCAAAGCATGTGATAATATTATCCCTAAGGAATTTTGTGACTTCTTCTTCCTTTTTTCAACATAATGGCACGACTTTGACCTATTTAGTAAAATAATCTATGGCATCGAGGATGTGTTATTTGTGGCCCGAAGCCTTGGGGAAAGGGCCCACCAGATCAATGGCCCATCTCTTAAAGGGCCAAACGACTTGGTTGCAGTAGATGTTTTGTTAGGGGCTGCGAATATCATGGGCGTAACGCTGCCATTTATCACAGTGCCTCGCATACTCTTCGGCTTGCTTTTTCAAATTTGGCCAAAATAAGCCTTGTGTTATTACACGGAGAGCCATTGATCGTTCGGCAGTGTAAAAGTCGTAATTTCTATCGTGGAGCTCGGTAATAATGGTTACAGCTCCTTGTTAAGATATACATCAGAGGTGTACACAGTTTGGTGATTTGCGATATAAGCTACCTTTGAGAATGGTATACCTTCGGCAGTTTTCCAGTAAAGATCATTTTTCTTTGGGGTCCTCGGGTACGGTGGCATAGTTGATGTATCCGAGGAAAGGTGTGCGCCAGTCTTCAGGATCGACACTCTCGTTCCCAGTATTTATGGTATTGATTTTCATCTGGTCGATACTTGGGTGTTCAAGTACTTCGATATTGACTTTTTGAGGCCCGGTCTGGCCTAATATGGCTACGATGTAAGCGAGGGAGTCAGAATGTCTATTTTTGCCTTGAGGGTAATATGTGATCGATGATTTTTTGGGAAAATGGTCCATGTGTTGGCGGACAAGTGTTGCATACTCATAAATGCGACAGTTCACCTAGTTTTTGCTAGTATATTATCGCTGGATGAGCTATGACTCGGTGAATGCGGCAAGCATGGGGACACCAAGTTCGAGGGCTAGATCGAGCCAATATATCAAAGCTTCGTATTCGGCCTCGTTGTTGGTACATTCAAAGTTTACCTTGATGGCCTTTTTGATTCGGTCGTTTGATGGTGTGACCAAGACGATTCCTAAACCAGATTTGTTTTGTCCTGCAGATCCATCTATAAAGAGATGCTAACCTGTGTTAGGGTTCCAGTGGTCATTATACTCTGGTTGATCTTTGGGTAGGTCATCTTCGTGTTCTTCCCATACGATGTCTTCGGCCGAAAAGTCGACTAGGAAATCTGCGACTACCTGGCCCTTTTGGGATACAAGTTTCTTGAAAGTGATATCGTATTCACTAAGGTAGACAGATCATTGCTAGTCTCATCGGGATTTATCATTCTTGGCGAGGATTTTTCAAAGGGGGTAGCTGGTGATGGCACGTATATGATATAGATGGAAGCAGGGTTTGAGCTTTCGAGAAGTATAGACGAGTGTAAGGAAAAGTCTTTCGAGTTTGCTATATCGTGTTTTAGTTGGTGTGAGAGGTTTGCCGATAAAGTAGACAGGATTTTTGATGCCCGCTTCTATTCGGATAAGGACCGAGTTAATAGATTCTTCGATGACTGCTAGGTACTGGGAAAGCATTTTGCCTTCGACCAGGGTATTCATGACAGGAGGTTGACCAAGGTAAGTTTTGAGTTCGTGGAAAGCTTTTTCGCATTGGGGTATTCAATTAACTTCTGAGTTTTTCATTTTGGCCTTATGGATGCCTTGCTCACGCAGGAGGGAGAATAACCAAGCACAGCAGTCAAAGGATTTGGAAATTAAGCGGTTAAGGGAAACTATTTTGAATACAACCGTTTGGAAATCTTTCTTTGTTTGGGGAGAAGGCATATCAACGAGGGCTTGAATTTGGGTAGGGTCTATCTCGATGCCTTATTTCCTAATAAGGTGATCAAGGATTTTTTTGGAGGAGACACCGAATTGGTATTTGTCTGTGTTTAATTTCATTTTGAATGATCGAAGGATTGAGAAGACTTCGGTCAAATCCTATAGATGGTATGTTTTTGGAGGCTTTTGCAAAGCATATCATCGATGTAAACTTTGACAGAGTTGCCAAGCAAAGGTTTGAAAATGGTAGTAACGAGGCGTTGGTAAGTGGCACCCGTATTTTTGAGCCCGAAGGGCTTTACATTAAAATAGTAAAGCCGTTTTTCTGTGTAAAATAAGTTTTATGTTGCTCGTCAGGTCAATGGGATACCTGATTGTAACACGAAGCCACGTCTATCATGGATAGGCGTTCATGGCCAGCTGCAGTATCCAGAAACACTAAAATTATAAAGTGAGGGAAGTTGTCCTTCGGTATGTGCCTATTGAGATTAATAAAGTCAACACAGATTTAGATCTTAGCATTTTTTTTGGGTACGGCGATGATGTTCGAGATTCAATCGACGTACTTGACTTCACGTATAAACCCCGCGGCTAGGAGCTTTTCAACCTCAAAGTTTACTGCGTCTCGAATCCTTGGGGCTAAAGTATGTTTCTTCTGTTTGGCAGCCGTAGATTTCGGGATAAGGTCAAGCCGATGGCATTTGAGGGCGGGGTCGAGCCCGGGCATCTCGTGGAATGTCCAGGTAAAGACGTCTTTGTGGGATCGAAGGAAAGTGGTAAGTTTGAGTTTTTCGTTAGCAGCCAAGAAACTGCCAATAAATGTGCCTCGACCAGGGCTGTCGAGTTCGATGTAAAACGGTGGGTTTGATAGGTGTAGTATAGGGGCCAGAATTCTTTTAGAAGGGAAGTTGGCTCTTACAACACTGGGTTGATCTTCTATCAAAGGATAACAAGTAAATGATCTAAAGTGTGAATAAACAAGAGACATATACTTTTGTAGAGGCCCGAATGTGATACTCTGCGACCTCTGATGAGGATTTTTAAGAAGGATTCTATTACTGATGAGTAATTCAAAGGTATGAATACTGGGATTTACTGGGTGGTCGAAGGCAAACTGTAGGAGGGCTGGAGATCATTTTTCTAACCCCTCCTTGGCTTCCCATCTCTCCTATTTATATAACCATAGGAAGCTGAGTCACCAAGTATGGGTCAGATTACATGATTACTGTCAGGATATCCTGGTAGGGTATGGGAACCGGACATGTCTATACTGTCACTGTGATGGCTGTTAGAGGTGTCTCTGTACTCTAGTACTGCGGCACAATGGCTGGGCCTGCCACTGTAGCTATACGAACCAATCATTGCGCCGGCTTGCCTGGCGAGCTGTCTACCTGGCCCATCATATTTCAAACATGTGCAGCTATGGTCGAAGGGTTTCTGCTATGATGTATTAATCCGTCCTGGAGGCTTGCCTGGAGTGGAAGGCTTATCTTCAGGGGATCTTGGGAAGGCTTGTTTTGGGAATTG
The DNA here is from genome assembly GCA_014058105.1 of Kingdonia uniflora. Taxonomy (NCBI): domain Eukaryota; kingdom Viridiplantae; phylum Streptophyta; class Magnoliopsida; order Ranunculales; family Circaeasteraceae; genus Kingdonia; species Kingdonia uniflora. The sequence goes on from JACGCM010000696.1 coordinate 3,153,516, forward strand.
AATAGGCTTCGATATATTCGAGTAGGCTACAAAGTAGTCTTCGAGTGTCTGTTGGGCTCAAAGGTTGTGCGTAGGCTACTACATTCGCACCCTCTCAGCGAGGGTCTCGAAGCCAGGTGGAGAGGCGTTCGCTGGGAAAACTATTTGGTCTTAGAATCTGAGCGGTTTGACTGTTGGTTTTCAGGTAAGTAATAAAAGAGGGTAATTAAGAGGAATAGGTGGTTATAGGGTATTAAGTGAAGTGAAGGCTATATGTATGGGCTATATTGTAGGGAAATTGAGTAACTTGCATATTTTCATTCTTTTCTTTTTTCTCTGTAAATTTTGAAATCTTCATGGATACCACGCCTAATAAACGATATCTAAAGAGGATGGGGTTTGCCCAGGACCGTCACGTAGGGCGGAAGACTGGTGAGCTTCATATAAAATTCTTTAGGCATCATGATTTGGACTGAGACATGCCCGAACTGGTGGTCGCTGAGGCTGGAGAATCCATTATTGGGGAGCCTTATGCCTCTCTTTGGAACCGTCTGAAGTATGATTTACTACTGCAGAGAAACGCTATCTCTTTATGTCAGCGTTGGCCGAATGTCTTGTTTGTGCAGAGGAATAGATGGAGGAACAGAGTGCAATGAGTGGAGCTGACCCTTCTGGAAATAGGGCTACTATTTTATGTATTGAACATTTGTACCTCTGTATGTTTTGGGGATTTTGTTTTGTTTGGGGTAGTTGTGGCAATGTAATCTATCATGTCAATCGGATAATAGAATGGAAATATTATTTTCTGAAACCTTGTGTTACTGTGTCTGATTGATAATTTTTGACGAATAGTCTCATAGGCGCGCTTAGCACAAGCATGTCATCGAATTGTTAATGGTATCGAAGTATAATCGTATAACTGAAGGTTATGATATGATCAAAGTATAATGATTGTCAAATGTTCGATGTTCGAGGTTTGCTCGACTATATGTTCTCGAGAATAAGGAACAGATGAATCGGTTAAGTCTAGGAAGTTGGAGAGGTTGGTTGTTGAGTTTTCGAGGTGGGGAATTGAAGATCACAATTAATGCAGCTGGGGGAGAGGGAAAGTTAGCATTGGTTCTCCAGGTATAAAAGGAACTATGTTGGAGAGGATTTCTTCATCGTTCTTCAAGCATTCTCTTCTCGAATTTGTTCGGATCAAGATGGCTGCAAACATACCCGTTTAGGAAGACCAAGCGACGGTGAGGGTCAGGAGAATAGAAGAGGCCTTATTGGGGCTTCAATAGAGGTTTGGTATCGAGGAAGATATTAATGCTGAGATGCCAAATCTGCTTGAGGCATAACCCGGGGGACCCATCCTTGGCATGCCTTTCGCATACTGGTAGCGAATACTACAGACGATGGGGCCATTTCCCGACCATCGGTTATCTCTTCTTGAAGGTTTTTCAGAGGATATAGTGGACCAGGAGGATGCGAATGCTGCGGCCGTGGTTGAAGAGGAGCATCCCGCTAATAATTAGGGTCCTCTGCCTGTTTGGTGTTTTATTTATTGTTTTCGCTTGATGGGGCTTGTAATATTGTTTGTCTCACTGAATGAAATTGGTTTTTTGGAATAACTTGACTTGTTGAACTGAAAGTAGTAGTATAATCTTAATTCTTGAAATGGTATTGTGAGTTGTCGAATTGATAGTATAACAGACAAAATATAGTGTTTGGATTGCTCAAAGATAAAACTTGAATTGTCAAAGTAAAAGATTATATTCTGTCGAAATGGGAGTATTGTCTGACGAAGCTAAAAAGATTGGTGTGTTGGTGCACAAGGTTGGGTCTGCAAGAATAAATGTTTTGTTCTGTCGAATGTGATCTATCGAAGGAAAAGGGGGCATGAGGTTTTGAATTGACGAATGTGCTATATGTCGAAAGTTAATATATTAGAAAACCAAATTTGAGGCTATCAGTTGATAAGTCTTCGAGACGTGGAGTGGTCGATTACTCAAATTCGAGGAGTATATCGAAGGTTATGCTTGATTTGACTGGCCATTATGACAACCCAGACAGCTGGTCTGTCAGGGCGGTATATACGCCTAGGGCAGTGTGCCAAAAAGTAATCATGATACTTTACTCGTATTATAGAAAAAGTTATGTCTTGACTATTTGGATTTGATTGCTTAACTTTGAGTGCGGGTGAATGGGGTTTGAGAAGCTTTGGCTTTTGCAAGAAGTTTGAAGTAAGTGTGTTGTTCACACGTAGGGGATATGAGGGGTAAATCAGTCAAAACCCATTGTAGCCAAAAAGCCAGGGTAGTGGGGCAGTGGTAATCATAATGGTTAGAAAATCGAGGCAGTTTTGGTTTTTTGAAAGATATATAGCTGTGAGAAGAGTAATCACTGTACTATTTACTGAGAAAAATTAAAGAGTGTGAGGAGAAGAGAACGTACGCCGTTAGAACTTGAGAGCAGCTTTTGCAGTTGTTGTGTTGACCTTGCTGTTTCGAGGATAGTACTTTAACACAGATATGTTACTTGATATCTGCCAATTTTATTTTTCTTTGCCTTCTGAGTATGTAAGTAGGACATTATGGGTTTAGGGTTTGGAGGTTATCTTCGCAGATTAGGAGATTTGGTGAATCTGGGTTTCGGCCCATTCTGGGATTTTGGGTGTTTTGGAGGAGGCATAGGGTTTCGATAAATCTTCTGGAGGGGGTAGATGGGATTGGGGTTATGGACACAGAATTGTTGAATTTATCGATCTAATTGCGTGCCTCTTCTTCTGTAGGCTAAAATGCATAACCGTCAAGCTTCGAGACGGAAAATGATAGATGAAGAGATCGAAGCATTCGATGCTAGTATTTCTGGTCGAGCCCCAATGGACGAGTGTAGCGACTTAGAAGTGTTAGATGTAATAACCGAGGCCCCTTTATCTATGGTTCTGCAGGCTGAGGAGGTTCCGATTACTAGACGTCGTAGAACAATAGTTACTGAGGATAGTGAGGAGGATGAGACAGTATGGGGGGGAAGGGTGGGGGTGATGTGGGGCCTGTGGAGGAAGAAGGTGTAACCGCGCCGATATGAGGTATTTGGAATTGAGGTCTCATGTTTTCCTTTTCTGATTTGATGTTGAGTTGTAATATTTTGAACTACATTTTTTGTTAGTCTTTGAACTGTTGTTATCTGTTGAATGTCTAAAGTTGATTATGAGCTGCTTTTGAATTGATTCCAGATTTTCTGACTGACTTTGTTACCTTGCTCTTGCCTTGCATTACTCTGGACTTGCTGAAATATTGATGCGTATTCTGTTAGCTTGGCTTGCTTTTAACCTTTGATGACTGATCTTGAGTTGTAATGCAACTATTTCTCTGATGGATGATGTTTTTAATCTTCTTTGTACTTAATAAAACTGTAGATGTTCTTGTATAATAGTATCTACACGTACTTTTTCTGTCGAATAACTGTAAAGTGATCAAACCCTAAGTAATCTTCTGGACATTGAAGGCCGAAGCCACAGCGATGTTCGAAGTATGAAAATTTTTAAGGTCACCCCCGAGTATCAGTCGGGCCGAGGAAACATGATACCTAGAGGAAACCCGGAAATTCACTGGAGTTCGAAGGCCCAAACTACAGCGAAGCAATATGTGTTCGCCTCCAGCACATTCTCGAGGGTCTGGTCTTTCGACCATTCGTGCCCCTCGAGTTTGCTCGAATGTTGGAAACTTGAAAATTTCAAGGTCGCCCCCAAGTATCAGTCGGGGCGAGGGTGGACATGATACACAGGGTAAACAAAGAAATTGACTGGACTTTGATAGTTTCAGAGCCTGATCGAAGCATATCAATTCTCCCTCAATGCATCCCTGTGAGTTCGTCCTGTCGACTATCCTTGCCCTTCGAGTTTGCTCAAAATTGGAATCTTGAAAATCTCAAGGTCGCCACCAAGTATCAGTCGGGTCGAAGGGTTAACGTGATACTTAGAAGAAACCAGCAAATCTACTGGACTTCAAAGGCCTTAGCAACAGCGAAGCATAAATGTTTGCCCCCAATGCATTCTCGAGGGTCCGGTCTTTCAGCCATCCTTGCCCCTCAAGTTTGCTAAAAAATGGGAGCTTGAAAAATCTCAAGGTTATCCACAAGTATTAGCCGGGTCGAAGGTTGATATGATACCTAAGTTAAACTAAGAAATTCAATGAAAATAGGAGACAAAGTATGGGTGGAAAAAAGTTCTTATTAATTATTCTGGATTACATCAGTTGTAAAAGGTTGAGGATACGGCTTATTTAAAGGGACCACCTACATTGTGTTCCATGTATTTGGTAAAGGCTCTTCATCTTCTGTCATAAGATAGTAAGAACCCTTGTCAGTTTTATCGTACATGACATAAGGTCCTTCCAAGGATTTGGCTAGCCTGCCGGCATTTCAATGTTTTGAGGATTGGTTGACACGTCAAAGTACTAGATCTCCGATGTTGAAACTCCGTGGTCGAACTCTATGGTTGTAGGATTTCTGAAGTGATGTGTGTTAGTGGCCCAGGTTGGCGATAGCTCGGTCTTTTGTTTAGTCGATCTATAACATGTTACAAGCGAACTCAAACTCATTGTCTTCGTCTGGGAGGTTAAGATTTTGTGTGGGTACATCAAATTGAGTGGGGAGCGCAGCTTCGGTACCATATGCTAGGAGGAAAGAGGTGCAGCCTGCAGACTTTCTTGGTGTTGTTCAGTAGGCCTAAAGGACATGTTGTAACTCTTGAACCTATCGTCCTTTCTTTGCATCAACTCTTTTATTGAGACCGTCGATAATGGTTTTGTTGATCGCTTCGACTTGACCGTTGCCTTGGGGATAATAAGGTGTTGAAGGTCAGAGAATGATGTTGTATTTTTTGTGGATGTGTCTAACTTTGCTGCCTTCGAATTAGGGACCATTGTCGCATCAAATCATATGGGGGGCAGCCGAAGCGCGTGATGATGTTTTCCCATAGAAATTTGATAACTTCTTCTTCTCTAGTTCGGCACAAAGATACAGCCTCGACCTATTTGGTAAAGTAATCTGTTGCGATAAAAACATTTTCTCTGCTACCCGAGGCTTTTGGGAAGGGACCGATGATATTTATGACCCATCTTTTTAATGGCTAGGAGACTCGACTGAAATAGAAGTCCTGAGAAGGGCAATGGCTGTTATGAGCATGACGTTGGCATTTGTCACAGAATTTTGCATACTCTTCGGCTTGTTTTTTCATATTTGGCCAAAATAATCCTTGGGTGACAGCTCGAAGGGCCATAAAATGACCAGCAGTATGAGTACCGCAGGTTCCTTCATGAAGTTTGGTTAAAATTATAGAGGCTTTGGCTTGGGATATACATCGAAGGAGGATACCATTTGGGGATTTGCGATGTAGTTTATTTTTGCGGATAGTATATCTGCGGCAATTTTCTAATAACGACTGTTTGGCTTTAGAATCATCTGGGTGGGTAGAATTGTTAAAGTAATAGAGGAATGGTCTTCGCCAATTGTCTGGATTGTGACTCTCGCCCCCAGTATTGATGGCATTGACTTCCATCTGGTCGATACTTGGGCATTCGAGTACTTCGATATGAAGGGTCCAAGATTCTGATTGTCCAAGCATAGCTGCTATGTAGGCGAAGGCATTTACATGTCTATTTTCTCCTCGAGGGTAATGAGTGATTGTGGATTTAATGAGAAATCAATCCATGCGCTGCCGCACCAAGAGAGCGTAGTCAGCCATGCGATCGTTAGCTTGATTTTCTCCTGTGTAATGCCTCTGAACAAGTTGGAAATCTGTGAAAATGGCAATTTTAGGAATACCAAGATCGAGAGCGAGGTCAAGACCATGGATCAAGGCTTCGTACTCATCTTTGTTATTGAAAAATTCGAAGGTAAGTTTGACAGCTTTTTCTATTCGGTTATTAGTGGGTGTTACCAAGACAATACCAATTCCTGAGCCATTAGGTCCTGCGGATCCATCGGTGAATAAATGCCAGCCAGTGTGAGGGTCCCAGAGATCTGTTGTTTTGGGCTGGTCTTCTGATAAGTCATCTTCGTGTTTTTCCCAATCGACATCTTCGACCGAGAAGTCGGCTAGAAAGTCTGCTACTGTTTGGCCTTTCTGGGATACTTACTTCTCAAATGTAATGTTGTGCTCGCCAAGGTACACAGACAACTATTGCACTCATCTAGATTTTATTTTTTTTACTGAGTACTTCTCGAAAGGGATAACTTATTATAACTCGGATGGGGTGAGCTTGAAAATATGGTTTGAGTTTGCGGGCTCAATAAACAAGTGTAAGGAGCAAACACTAAAGCTTTGAATGCCAAGTTTCTGTGGGAGTTAGAGTTTTACCGATGAAATATACAGGTTTCTCGATGTTTGAGTTTAATCGAATAAGTACTGAACTGATGGAAGTGTCTGTGGCAGCGAGGAATAAAGAGAGTGTTTCACTTTCGATAGGGGTACAAATAATGTGAGGTCAGCCAAGATAGGTTTTGAGTTCGATGAAGGCCTGTTCACACTCGGGTGTCCAGTTTATTTTAGGGTTGTTTTTCTTTTTTGCTTTCTAGACGCCTTGGTCGCGTAAGAGGGAAAAGGGCTAAACACATCTGTCTGAGGATTTGGAAATGAAACGGCTGAGGGCTGCTATTTTACCAGCCACTTTTTGGACGTCCCTTTTGCTTCGGGGAAAAAGCATATCGATGAAGGCTCGAATATGGGTTGGGCCAATCTCGATACCTCGCTTGCTAATAAGGTGGCCTAAAAATTTACCAGATGAAACACCAAATTGGCATTTGTCTGGGTTAAGTTTCATGTTATATGTGCGAAGTATTGAAAAGATTTCGGTTAGGTCTTGGATATGGGTCAGTTTCTGAAGGCTTTTGCATAACATCTCATCGATATAGACTTCGACCGACTTGCCAAGCAAAGGTGTAAATAAGGTAGTGACAAGGCATTGGTAAGTGGCTCCCACATTTTTAAGGCTGAAGGGCATAATATTGAAACAGTAAAGGCCTTGTTCAGTGATAAAGAAAGTTTTAAGTTGATTTCCAGGGAGGAGAGGTGCCTGATTGTAACCTAAAGTTACGTCTATCATTGATAGGTGCTCGTGTCCAGCAGTGGCATCGAGAAGTGCTGAAATAGTTAGGAGAGGGAAACTGCCCTTCTGTGTGTGCTTGTTGAGGTCTGTAAAGTCGACGCAGATTAAGACCTTGCCGTTGTTCTTTGGAACTGCCGCAATGTTTGATAGCATATTTTACTTCTCTGATAAAACCTGCAGCTATGAGCTTGTCCACTTCAATGTTCACTGCTTCTTGAAGTCGAAGTGTCAGGTTGCACTTTTTCTATTTGACTGCTGAGGAATAGGGAATGAGGTCGAGGCGATGGCACGCCAGGCTGGGGTCGACACCGGGCATCTCCTGGAACGTCCATGCAAAGACATTTTTGTTTTCTCAAAGGAATTTGTGAGCTTGAGGCGTTCTGCCTCATTGAGAAAAGTTCCGATGAATGTAACTCAACCAGAACCGTCGAGTTTGATATTAACAGTGGGTTCGATGGGTGGGGAGGTTTCAGTCATAGGTGTGGGGGTAGAAAGCGACAGCGATTGCTATGGGTGGCTTATGAGTTTTTGGGTTTGATCAATCTCCGGGTGCTAGCATAAGCGAACGAGGCGCTGAGAGCCTTTCAAGATCCAAGTACTTTTGAAAGTGGTAAAACAAAGGGTCTTGTACTAGGTCGAAAGTATGGCTCGCATGGCGTGGAGCAAATCCTGTTCGAGTATACCGAGGTATTCAGACTTCTTGCCGATGATAAGGAAACTGGTTTGGAGTATTAGAGGGCCTTTGGTTACTGGTAAGCTGATTCGACCAACAACAACTTATGTGGCCCCATTAAAGCCTTTTAATTTGTCATTGGCGGTGGTTATGAAATCGGTTTTCTTCATTTTTTTGTTTGTTGGGAGAAATAGGACATTAGCTGCGCTCCCTGTGTCTATGAGCATTGTGTGGAGGATGAGGTTTTCAATCTTAATTATGATGACTAATGGATCGGAATGAGGGAAGCGGACATGTGAAGTGTCACAGTCAATAGAAGAAATGCCATCGAGGCGAGGGCGAGGGCTTGGTTCTGGCAGGAGTGTAGAGAATTTCTCCTGGTAGGTAAGTTTGCAACATTCTCCGATACGCTTACGTTTGCTTTTGGAACGGCCGCTGTCTATATTGTTAACTTCGATAAAGTATGATATGTAGATATGTACCACGGCTGGGTCAGCAGTAGGGGTAGATTGAGGTTAGAGGTATGACCCGTCGAGGTAGCTAGGAAGGTTAGTAATATACTGGTGTATACGACCTGCTTTGATGATGAGTTCGAGATAGCGCTAAAGAGTAAAGCATTTGTAGGTATGGTGGCAATGATATTTATGATTGGCACAATAAGGTTCGCCTGCTCTGACTTCGATAGGGATTGGGATGCGCCAAATGGGGCCTGCCTGTATATGTGGTAGAAGGGTACTAAGGGGGGCAGTGAGTGTAGGTAACACAGGCTTTGGTTGCTTCTTGAGAGCTTCGATACTATTATCGATGCTAAGGAATTTGCGGCCCTCAGTCTCTTGTGAGACGGGAGCGATCAGGGGTGTTGGAGTAGAATGTGGGTTTTGCCGAGGTTTATTGAAGTGGGTGGTGCTGGAAGGCTGGCTCTGTTTGCGTGATTCTTGAAGGCGATCGAGATCGATATAACCATTGACCTTCTAGAGAATCTCTTCGAGAGTTTGAGGTTTATGAAGAACTAGGTGTTCTTTTACACGACTGTGATCAGGCAGAGCATTTGAATATGCGAGTATAGCATTCACGCAGTCAAGGTTCTTTATTGTCCAGGATTCGTCGAGGAATCTTTTGGTGAAGACTTCGAGTGTCTCATTGCTGGATTTCTTAAAATTGAACAGAGCGTCAACTCTGACTTCTCACTCCTTATTGAAGGAAAACTGGGCGATGAAAAGCCATGATAGTTGCTCGAAGCTTCATATTGAGCCGTTTGGGTGGTTGTGGTACCATCAAAGAGGGTTGTCAGTAAGGCTGGTGGGAAAAAGGCGACATAACAGGTAGTTAGCCGTGGAGGAGAGGCTCAGGGTATTTTGAAATTCGAGAATGTGGGATTTAGGGTCTGTGTTACGGTATTTGCTGAGCTTGGGTACATGAAAATTAGGGGGTATTTTGATAGACAAAACTTTGGGGCAAATCGAGTTATTGAGGCGGTTCCAAGAATTGGCGGCCGGGCTCGCGCTGACGTAAATAACTTGTTATATTTTGTGGTCAAAGTCCTGCTGTGCAACATATGCAGGATGAAGGGAAGATGGTAGAATTCAAAGGTTGTGGGGTCGAGCATGTGGTATGTATTTGGCACTGCGTTCCCCAGGCCGCTCTCGAGCGGGACGGCGTCTGGATGTCTGGAGGAGCGGTGGGTGGAGATAGAAGAATCTTATGTTGGGTGAATCCCAAGGTGGATAGAACTGGTTGGGGGAATAGTACGAGGAACGCCTTCGGCACCGGTATGAACTGGGGGTATCTCGAGGTTTGGTGAGGGTCCTAGACGGGCGCGGACAAACATGCATGACGGATCTGGTGTTAGGGATGGTCGGGCAGTTTCCAGAGGCTGTAGTCTTTGTAGCTCCCGGACGGTGTTGCACAGCTCATCGATTGCCCGGTTTTGTCTTTTATTGTCATCCAAGCGGCAGTTCTATTCAGTTTTTCAGTGCTAGGTGGTGGTTTTTACGCTCCAGGTTGAGTTGTACATGGTGGCGCTCCAAGGCTTGTGTCACTGGTTGAGATAATAAGGTTATTTGGGCAGCCACTCCGTCGATGGAGATTCCTGCCGTGGTTGAGTTTCAACGGAGGGTAGGTGCCATTGAAGAGAAGCAATGGATGTTGAAAATAAAGGGAGGGGAAAAATAAAAGGGGACTGGTAGGGTGGGAAGCACAGACAGCGCAAATTGTTTGGGCCTGACTTCTTTTAGAAAGGAAGTTGGCTCTTACAATACAGGGTTGATCTTCTATCAAAGGATAACAAGTAAATGATCTAAAGTGTGAATAAACTAGAGACAAATACTTGCGTAGAGGCCCGAATGTGACACTCTAAGACCTCTGATGAGGATTTTAAGAAGTATTCTATTACTAATGAGTAATTCGAAGGTTCAAATACTGGGCTTTATAGGGTAGTCGGAGGTAAACTGCAGGAGGGCTGGAGATCAATTTTTTAACCCGTCCTTGGCTTCCCATCTCTCCTATTTATAAAACCATAGGAAGCTGAGTCACTAAGTATGGGTAAGATTACATGATTACTATCAGGATATCCCGGGTATGGGCGCCGGACATGTCTGTACTATCACTGTGACAGCTGCTGGAGGTGTTTCTGTGCTTTGGTACTGCAATGCAGTGGCTGGGCCTGTCACTGTAGTTGAATGGCCCAATCATTGCTCCAGCTTATCTGGTGAGCTGGCTGCCTGTCCTAACATATTTCGACCTTGTGCAGCTATGGTCGAAGAGTTTCTGCAGCGATGTGTTAATCCATCCTCGAGGCTTGTCTGGAGTCGAAGGCTTGTCTTCACGGGATCTCTGGAAGGCTTGTTTTGGGGATTGAATAGGCTTTGATATATTCGAGTAGACTGCGAAGTAGACTTCGAGTGTATGTAGGGCTCGAAGGCTGCGAGTAGGCTACTACATGTAGTATCAGAAGCGGTCAAATTGATGGGGAGGGAGAGGTATAATGATTGTTATGGCTTAACCAGTTACCTGGTAAGGTCAATTTCAGGATGCTCGCAGGATCGGGCTAATCACTATGAGCCTTTCATGTCCCACGTACCGCATAGGGTAGTGAAATGTAGTATTTGATGGTAGGCTAATGGTATGGCCTTCATATCATGAAGCCAATGGCAGCCCAGAATGCCATGGTATTCAAACTTCATGTTGATGACAAAGAACTGGTTTAAAAGGTTATAGGGCCAGTGGAGAATGAGGTGCTCGACTTTAGTCATGATGACTAAAGGGTCTGAATGGGGGAAATGAAGTAGGATATGTTACAGTCGATTAAGGATACACCTTCGGGTCGAGGGTGATGCCTTTATTCGGGTAGGAGGATGAGAAATTTCAGCAGGTAGATATGTATACAACACTCTTCGACCCGCTTCTGCTTGCTTCGGGTGTAGCCACTATCGATGTTGTTGACTTCGATTATGTGGCCTTGGAAGATGTATACTTCGGCAGGTTCGGCATTTAGAGTTGACTAGGGATTGGGTACAGCACATCGAGGTAGCCAGAAAAGTCGACAACATATTAGTGTAGGCAGCCCGGCTTTGAGGATCATCTCAAGGGAACGTTGTAACGTATAGCACTTGATTGTGGGATGACAGTTACATTTATGGTTCTGGCAGTAAGGCTCATCCTTTTTGACTTCAATTGGGAAGGGAGTTCGCCGGATAAGGGTCAGCCTGGATGAGTATGAGGAGGGTACTGACAGAAGTGGTAAATTTAGGTAGAACCGGCATGAGGCACTTTTTGCAGGGCTCGAAGGATTGAATGTTGAACTGGGGGAATTTGCGGTTGCCGGTCTCGATAGAAATGGGAGTGACCATGGGTATGCTTGGTAATTAAGGTCTGTTGTGGTTGGTGGTGGAGGCTTGTCCCTGATAATTAGTTTTGCGGAGACGTTCGAGATCGATGTATCCATTGACATTGGATAGCATATCTTTGAGGGTTCCGAGATTTTAGAGGACGATATACTCTTTAACACGGCTGTGGTCGGGTTTGGCATTTGAGTAGGCTAGGACAGCGTTCACACAATCGAGGTTTTTGACCTTGCACAATTCATCGAGGAAATGTTTGGTGTAGTTCTCAAGCAAATATATAGGTATTTTTTGAAAGTTGAAAAGGGTATCTACTCGGACTTCACGGTCTTTATTGAAGGCAAAGTGAGATATGAATAAGTTCGATAACTAGTCAAAGCTTTGAATATTCCCATTAGGGAGGCTGTTGTACCACTTGAGAGGGTTGTCGATGAAACTGGTGGAAAACATGTGACACAAGATGTGATCGGCTGTGGAGCGTAGGCTTAAAGCATTTTGGAGCTCAAGGACGTATGATTATGGATCAGTGTTGCAGTATTTATAGATTTTAGGAGTATGGAAGTTCAGAGGCACCTCAACAGCAAGAAGCTTCGAGCATATTAGGTTATTAAGCTGTCTCCACGAGTTTGTGGTAGGGTTTGTGCTGATGCGAATTGTGGCATATATTTTTTGCTCACGTTCTTGTTGGGTGAGGCAGGCAGGTCGGGGGGGAGAACGCTGAGGTCGCTGGTGGTAGGGCAGCAGGTTAGGGGTGTGCTCGGTACTACGTTCTCCAAGGCGTTCCTGGGCTGGATGCCTAGTAGGATGGCGGGAGGTTTGAAGGGTGAAGTCAGACGAATCCTCTGTAGCGGGGACGCCGAGATGTAACGAACCTGCAGGCATAGTAGTAGGGGAACCTTCGGCACCAAAGTGGATCGGAGGCACTACGGTTTGGGGATGGGGACCATGGCGTACGTGGGCAGAGACGCGCAAGTGGGGCAGGGGCTCGAAAATGCATAGGGGCGTCATGGGTTTGCACTTACTGAAGTTCGTTAACTATGTGGCACAGTTCGTCAAGGGCTCGATGTTGCCTATCATTGTCGTTTAAATAGCACTACCATTCATCCTTGAGCTTTTGCCGACGATCCTCGCGCTCAAGGCGAAGCTTGTTATTGTGGTACTCTTCTGCCCAAGCGAATTATTGGATGATGAGGGCTACTTGGGCGACGATGCCATCAGCGGAGGTGCCGACAATGGTGGAGTTGGAATGAAGAGTAGGAACCATTGGATATGGCCATAGGGTGAAATAAAATGGGATTGAAGGTGGCGGGTATAGCATAGACTGTGCGAAATCTAGAGGCGTGATCTCGTAGAGGGGTGTTCACATACTAACACTGTGGTGTTTAAGTTTGTCTAGAGATTTGAACAAATATATACGACATAAATGAAAGGTATCACTGTACTAACATACTTGCATGGGGTCCATGAATAGGTATTCACCACAACCACAAGCGAGGATTTAAATAAAAGATTATATATATAAATGAGGTTACAGTTCGAATCAAGTAGAACTTAAAGGAACTCGAAGGTTGTTGATATTGGGGGAGGTTTGAGTTGAGCTTTTCTTGCCCCTTTATGATGTCTCTCCTCTCCAATTTATAAGAGATAGAAAAGGATGGGTCACCATGTGAGCTCATATTACATTTATATGCTTTTGGTGTAGTTATCCTATACGTGAGGTCGGTTTTGACATTGTAGCTGATTGGCGGCCTATTTTACTATATTGTTAGGTAAGCTGGCTGTCAGGCCTTCGACCATCTACTAATATGGTAGAAGTCCTTTCGAAGCTTATGCTGGGTTTTGGATGCTGACCGACTATCTTTCATTTCGACTATTGCAGTGAGCTTTGATGTGGCCTTCGGGTGTTCGGTTAGTGTCGGAAAGCTTCGGGTAGATCATATGCCTTTGGTTATTTTGTTGGCTTCTTGGGCTTCGAGTATCTGGTAGCTTCCAATTCGAATTTTTGATAGCTATGGATTTCACACCTCTCTGATGTTTTAGATCCCAACTCTATGAAGTTTGGCTACCGAAAACTCATTTAAGAGGTTGGATAATTTTAAAGAGTTTTTATTTGACTGACAAAAATTTAGTATAGTTACCAAATGAATCGTAATACTCCCGGTATGAATTTTTGACCGGTACGGATTTCGTACCTCTTTGATGGTTTAGATCTTAATTCTAAGAAACTTGGCAACCAGTAACTCGTTTTAGATGTTAGATCGTGGTTAAGAGTTTATTTTCGATCGATAACACGCTAGGATAGATTCTAAATGAATAGCAATGCTCTCGGATTTAATTTTTGACCAGGACAGATTTTGCACTTCTTCAATACGTTAAATCAAAATTTTAAGAAGCTTAGCTACCGATAACTCATTTGAGTGGTAGGATCGTTGTTAATAGTTTATTTTCAACTGATAACATGCTAGGATAGTTACCAAGTGACTCGCAATACTCTCGGTATGAATTTTTGACTGGAACGAATTTTTCACCTCTTCGTTACTTTAGATTATGATTCTGAAAAGCTACCGTCCACTCCTTTAAGAGGTTAGATAGTTTTTAAGAGTATCTTTTTGATCGACAACACGCTAGAACAGTTACCAAATGAATCGCAATACTCTTTGTTTTAATTTTTGACCAGTACGGATTTCGCACCTCTTTGTTGCTTTAGATCGTAATTATGAGAAACTTGGCTATCAGCAACTTGTTTGAGAGGTGGCATAGATCTTAAAAGTTTCTTTTTGACTAACAATGCCATGGATATAAATGACTAAAATTGCGAGATGCTCCGGGCAATTTTTAAGGTGATTTGGTAACTGTAGTAAATTAGGAAATTTCCTTCCCTAGTACTTGATTGAGGGCAGTTATGTCTTTCTCTCTAAAGTTTTAATCTTGCTCGTTGAGTGCATTATGACCAATGGTGTAGATTTGTTTTAGGTCAGTTGTGCATTAACTGTAGCAGTACTGTAGCAACTTTGGAATTACGCTCTGTTACTCTTCTTTTTGAGATGTGGAAACAAAAGCTTGAAGAAAGCTCGGTTCCCTGATTATGGTAGGCCGAGGAGGCACCATGGCGACATCCTCAATCTAGCACCCATCACCTTCAACACCACCGTCTAATTTGAAAGAAAGAAATTCCAGTTTTAATTCACCTGGAGATGATTCCCTTTGTGATGAACAGAGTTACGAGGAGTTTGCTACTATTAAGGATTTTCCAGAAGAAGTTAGTAGAAGAAATGCTTAGTTATGTGAGCAGAAAAGCATTGTAGCCTAGCAAAGGCAATGACCACTAGAAGCTGAGTATAAAGCGTACAAGCTCAAAGCCACAGCAAAATTAGGATCACCAAAGGAGAATCTGATGCCGAGAGTTCTCAATAGAGTCAAATTATCTCAAACCCCTCCTCCTCAATGCCTTGCTTCAGCTTGAACAGATTTTCTAATTCTCAGTAAGAGAGATGCAGATGTTGTTTGTTGGAATTCTTTTGAGTTAAGGAGATAAAGATGTTACAACTGAAGCTATGGGTTTCTATTCTCAAATTTTGAAGGAGCCACCTTATTATAATTGCCAGGTCAAGCCTAAGTTCCAAGTTGATGGAGATGGAGATTAGACAGAGGAAGAAGAGAGTGTTGTGTAATAGCCTAATTTTGTAAGCTCAAGATGGCTTGGAATTATCTCTTACACCAATCTTCCTGTGACACTAGCTAATGTAAAATAAAAAATGACAGGTGATTTAACGTGGAAAACCTCTAAATAGGTAAAAAACTATGACCTTGGGTTGAGAGCTTTAGTAATAGTGACTTTTATTGCTTGAGGCTGATATCTTATTACAAGTGATCTCTCGAATTTAAAATACTAGATCTTGTAAATAAGAAATTTAATGTTTTGAGAATCTAGAAAATATAGTTAT
This sequence comes from Kingdonia uniflora, assembly GCA_014058105.1. Classification (NCBI taxonomy): domain Eukaryota; kingdom Viridiplantae; phylum Streptophyta; class Magnoliopsida; order Ranunculales; family Circaeasteraceae; genus Kingdonia; species Kingdonia uniflora. The sequence goes on from JACGCM010000696.1 coordinate 3,169,048, forward strand.
CTTGGTGATTTCTCGTATATTTTTCTTGTCCTCAACTCTTCCGAAACTTTTTCTTTATATAAACTTTTTTCGTAATTCGTTACCGTGCTGAAACACGCTCTTCGAATAATTTGATAATTGGCGGTTGACTGAATAACTATTAAGTTCGTTAGAGACAGGTGTCTTTGACTTGTTCATGTTTTTCTGTTGTGCTCGACCCACGTTCTTCATCAGTTCGTGGTGTAGGTGTCAATGCTGACTGTTTATGTCACGTATAAAATATGTGAGTCGGATATGAAGTTTGCTTGAATTGGAAATAATTTGAATTGGGTTAGATCGAGGGATATGTTGCTATAATCGCCCCCTCGCAACTGAAGTCACGAGTGACTTTGGTTGAAAAATTATTTGTGGGTATATGGTTTTGAGAAGTTGAAAAAAATGATGTATTAATGACGATTTAACTGTATGGAAAATATGTATATTTTTATGGGGGAATTCTTTTGCATTGAATGATAATAGGAATATTGATGTACGCAATGCTTGGGGCTTTGAGAGTTTCTTCTATTTTGGATGATGACGTTTGGGAAACGTACTTGCACATTAAATATTAAGGTTTTATAAATAGTACTTATACCGAGGATTCTGGCAAAGTATGTTGTTTGTTGCAAAATTCTTCAGAAGTCTAGATTGACAATGGTGAAGACCCGGAGAATAGTTTACGAAGAGAAAGTTTATGCTGAGATATAGAAGTTTATGTTGAGATATTTCGGTGATCAATCATTGGAGATGCCCACTCCCATTCCCGTTCTACCATTGTATTAGGGTATTTGAGAAGAAGAAGTGGCTGAAGCTGAATAAGATTTTTACTATATATGGAGATTTTATTGCGTTGTCTTAACAGGCGAGCAATGTTAAAGGTGTCTCCGCATCCTTGCGGAGGACATGGTTGAGGAGACAGATGTGGTGGCCGGTATAACTACAGGACAGTTTCACCAGTTTCTTGCATAGTAATAGATTCTATGGTTAGGCCTTTTTATCTCCACCAACTCTCTGATAGTGGTGGTTATAGAGGAGGCAACGATAGTAGTGGAGAAGGAAGACAGAGATTGGAAGTCTGCTTCTGCACCATCATCGTTTCTTAGCTTTAAGAAGACCTTCTGTTTGAAGAGTTGGTTCAAGCACTGACTCTTTCGGCTTTCATGTCCAGACTTCCTCCAAACCCAGTTTCTGGTCAGAGTAAGATGGTGTGAAGGTAGAAGGATGTCAAGTAATTTTAAATGGTTATTTTTCTTAAGAAGATTCCAGGAGTGAAACATCATTGAAGTCAGATAAATTGAAGGATTTGTTGTTTTAGAGTACCTGAAAGACTTGTTATCTGTAGAGTACCTGAAAGACTTGTTATCTGTAAAGTACCTAAAAGACTTGTTATCTTTAAAGTACGAGAAAGACTTATTATCTTTAATGTACCTGAACGACTTGTTATTTAAAAAGTACCTGTAATTTATATTCGAGCTTAATAACAATTGGTTATTCAAACTCTATGTTAATTTATAGAATAACTCTTGTGATTGAAATCGAGCTATGAGTAATTCAAAGATTTACAAATAAAGGATGAAATGTAATATATAAGATTGGACCTACAAAGTATATTATAGCAATTGAGCTGTAAATATGTGTTTGCAACATAAAATATGTGTAAGAATTTTTTTTCAAGATGAATAACTTATAATTATTGGGAGAGATAACTGTAGAAGATTTTGAATATATAGGAATTGGAAATTCGAGCTTAGGAAGGTCGCTCTGAAATATTAGATTTGTAGAAAATAAATTTAAGATGGAGTAGGCTGAATTCATAGAGGTCGATGTGGATAGATAAGTTTAAATAATTTATACATAGGATACTAGGGTTTTCTATTGTGAAAGAACATAGCATAAATACAAATTATGGGGAATTTGTAGTGATCTAGAAAATAGCATAAATAGGGGAAATGAGCTTTAAACAGGCAGAAGAAATTGAAATGGCGAGGACTCAGTCTGGGAGAATTTATTATGTCGTTGAGGGACGGTTGGCGATAAAGAAAGCTGAAGTGCAGGAGTAGATTTTTGCCTTGTTAGATTATGATGCTGACCTACCAGTGACCGAGTATCATTTAAAAGGCTTAGATTGGATGGGTAGGGAACTTAAGTTCGGATATCGCTTCAATGAGGAGCTATTTCGGGAAGTGATTATGGAGCCTACAGCTTAAAAAGAGGCTATAAGACTAATTACTGAAGAAAAGATAGAGTTGGAAGATGCAAGGATTGCTGGAGGCGAACTGATCAGGTATAGATACCATGGGCATCTGGGATGTTTCAGGTATAATTATATGTGAGGAAGTGAATTGTATGAATTTGAATAACTGTTAAAGAAATGTAATGAGAAAAGAGTTTAAATTTGTCCTCTTTTATTGCAAATGTTGTTTTTGACTGTTGTGAAAAATGAATTTTAATTTTGAATTATGAGAGCTTTGGAAATGACGTCAGCACTTCAACAAGTAGTAGAAGCTATTATAGAAGAAACATACAGCTTTATTTTTTGTCTCTTGTATTATTACAGGAAAAGTTCGATTGCGTGTAAGTGTTGAGTCATCATGAGTGTGGGGAGGTCAGAGCGAGATTTGGGTAAAAGAGATGAAAATATATTAAAATATAAGGCAGGGGGCAATGATGGGAAGGTATTTTCACCGAAAAAGGTGTAAGAAGTCTGACATTAATTGTGGAAGGGTTGCCTCGGTGCCAAAACTGAGGATGGCTCGTGCGAGGCCCATTAACTGCCAGCAGTTAGAGACAAAAAATATATATAATGCTTCATCTTCTTTATTTAAATGTTTATCAACTTTTGAAAAATTGAAGAACAGCGAGAGAGGAAAGAGAAGAAAATGGCAGAGAATTTCATGAGAAATTAATCGAGAGTGATCAACAATCAAAGCGAGAGAAAGTTACAGAAACTGAGTCACGAAGGTGGTTATATAGCAGCGTTGTGAGGGAATGATTTGGCGTTGCGTTAGATTCATATTCCGACGTTGAAGGTTACTAGGCGATTTGTGATATTGCGAATGTGTTTCTTCTGAAAGAAAATTAATTTTTTTTGTGAGGTATTCAAATCAAAAAATTACTATTTGATGCAACCAATAAAAATCGCTTAGATTTATTTGTAAGAAGTGATACAAATGATATACGTATCTGTGTGTTGTGTATGTAAAAGATAATGATAGAATACCTGGACCTCTATGTAGGTCGAGCGTGAGGAGTTTTTTATAGAATCGAATCGAATATGTAGAGTTGTAGTTGATATCGAGACTTTACCCGTTCTAGAGGCCTCGATCTCTATTCTTTCAGCTGAGTCCGAAAGTGTAATATCCGATAGGGAGGACGGAGTAGAAGTTGTTCAATTTCTAGATTTCCCTAGAAAATTGGTATCATATTCTCCAAACACTAATGTGTTTGGATAGTTTTGTTAAGCCAAAGCTCTTGTAGAGGGAAGATGGGGCAATTTTGTAGAATATGCCAGTAGGTAGTTTAGAAGTTGTATGGTAGTTGTTGGCTGATTTAGAGAAGGAAAAATTAGATAGGGGCTTAGACGAATCGATCTTCTTGGAGTATTATGATAGAAATGTCTAGGACGACCTAGAAGAGGGTTTTCTATGTTACCTATCTCAATTGGAGTATGGGTTGAGTCTACCCCTTAGCAATCTTACGAAAGGAATTATGAATATCATTGGGGCATATCCTGTTCAGTGGAACGGGAATATGAGGGAAGTAATCAATGTCTGTGAGTTTTTGAATAAGTTGTGGGTGGAGAACGAGGTTGAGAGGAGGATATCTCTTAAAGACGTCATGCAATTTTATGGCATGAAAAACTATTCTGCAAGTGGAGGGGCGTACTTTTTTGCAAGTTCAACTCGACCTCTTTTCTTCGATCTGAATTCAACAGATCGAATGTAAAATTAACGATAATGTGATATGGGTGAAGGGGGATTACCTTTAGAGAGATGATAGAGACCCATGGAACTTCTGTGTAGAACTGTGAAGCTAAGTAAGTATTATAACGCATAATATTGAAATGTTAAAAATAAATGTTGCACTATTGTTGATAATCTGTTATTGTTTGACAGGTCCTTCATCGATGGTGAAGAAGAAAAAGTCCCAGTTAGATATTGTTACTTAAGAAGGAGTCGAGCTTGTGGTTGGGCTAAAAGAACTTGGCATTAGATGAAAGAAGCTAGTTAACAGCAGGTCTGAAAAAGTTCAAAAGTCTCAAGCAACGAGGCTAATGACGGGTATTGGTGGCAACAAGAAGAGGGGATCCGATGGAGAGAGACGAGTGGTTTTGCCAAAGGCCTCTGGAGTGGATTTTGCAGATGTGCCAAAGTATACTACGTTAATCAAGTTAGCTCGGGTGTTTTCAAAGAAACAGATGTTGAAGCGTAGCTCGACCTCCGGTAGCACGGGGAGTGGTGAGGTCGAGGGAGAGGTAAAGAAGAGAAGGGTAGATTCTTCTTCTGAGCTGATTGGGGTGAAGGTCACGGAGAATCAACCTAGTATGGAAGATGACTTAAAAGCGGTGAAGGAAAGGGCGAGGCTTGTAACTCGCAATAGTGGGGAAGAGATGAGCAAAATGGTAAGTTTGATGATTTGAATATCTTTTAATTTTGTTTGTAGTTCGAGCTAAAAAATATGGTCGATGAGGGATCTGCCTCGGGATGGAGGAAGAGTAAGCCGAGCTCAAGAAGAGGAGAGTTGGGCTCAAGATGAAGGTAGCTCGCTTGATAACTGACTTAGCTAGGGAGGGGAAGCGACTGGACTTTGTGAAGGTTGCGCAAGAGGTGGAGATAAGCGAGCTGACAGCGGAAGCGGGAAAGAATCTGGGGGAGGTGGTAATCTAACGTGATAAACTTGGGCGCCATTTTCATAAAATGGGGATTCCAAAACTGAGGTGAATGATACTATGGAGGACACCTATGTTGAAGAGACGGAGGTTGAGGGTGATGGAGTTGGCGTTGTGAGTGGGTTGAATGGAGTTTCTCCCCAGACTATGCGAGAGAACTAAGGGGAATGTGATGTCAAAACAAATAATGTGAATGGGAAGGTAGAGTAGAACTGCTTACTATTTGTTTATGTGATTATGAGGGGTTTGTGAACTGTAACTGTATGGATCAATGCAGGGTAAATTTATGTAGGCTAAGTTATGTTTATAAACCTTGTTTGTAAGAACGTAAGGATATGCGCCTCAGAATAAAAGAATTAGAGAATGAGCTTGCTAAGGAGAAAAACTTCTCAGTGTCCCTGCTGACTTCGCAAGCAGAGCCACAGGTTAGAAAAGAGCAAGAAATATTTGACTTCTATGCTTCATTACTCTAGAGCTACAACGTAAAAATTAGAGCGTAGAGATAGATCAAAAACTTGCTAACAGTTTAAAGGCAATGCTAATCAACTGTGTATAGATAATATCAAAGTATTGAAAAAGTTAGAATATAGAGAATGTACACCTTAGAATTGGAAGTATATGTTATTGTTCATCGAATTGGGATCATACTTCGACCTTAAGTTTATAAGTAGTTTCACACAGTTGATGCCAAAAAATAGAAATTTTGCTAGAAATAAGATATATGTAGGGGGGAGCCAGGATTTTATGTTTGGGGGGTGAGGGGTGAAGGTAGTGTGATGAATTATATTAGGGTATTGGGGTGTTTTGCCATTTAATCGTATTTTAAACTTAAAAATCAATCAAATATAACATTATATTTGACTAGCAAATTATCCGGATTCACTTCTCCTCTCGTAAAAAAAATTGAAGCTTTTTGTGGTAATGACATTATCACCTTAAGGTTAAAAAAATATTAACATAAAGTTCTTATTTGATATCATCAAGAATTAAACCTTAGACTCTTAGATTAGGACCTCTACAATTTACGAGTTGAGCTAATTTTCATTAATGTCATTAGGACAAAGAAAAATGTTAATATATTTTTTTAATTTTCTTTATATAACTATATAGGTAGTTTTTAACAAAATTTATGGGGGGGGGGGGACTTCCCTCTCGCGCAACCCTCTAAATTCGCCCCTGGATGTATATTTTGAGTAAGTGTCTTGAATCGAACTTGATATATTGTATCTATGATTTGTAGGTCGAATTGGAGTCAGCTCGTTTGAGGGAAGAAGAGACACGGAAATGTAACCAAGAGTTTGTGGTGGAGCTTGACAGAATGAGATAGGCAAATAAAGATAGGGAGGATCAACACGAAAAGGTACATTTCAAGTTCGTCGAGGCAACAGAAACAGTTGACGACCTCACCCAGATGATCGAGTAGAAGGATGCCATAATTAGTAAAGGGCAAAAAGAGCTCGCGGATACGAAAGGAAAATCAGTAAAACTTAAAAGCTAGAATGATGCGCTGAAGGTAAAGAGTAAGGAGGCTGACATGGCTCGATACCGTATCCAAATGTTATAATCGTCAGAGAAAGAGTTACGCCAGTTTGTGGCTAGTCTAAAGGACCAAATGATCAAAAAAGCAAATGAACAAGTGCATACTCGAGCTGATTTAGTATATTCCAGGAACGAAGTGAAGCGATTGATGAATAAAATGACTGAGAAGGATAACGAGCTTAAAAAAGCTTGAGATGACCTATCTAACATCGAAATTGTGGCTGAGCAGTTAACTGTAGTTTTGCCTGTTTAAGATATAGAGTTCCGGCTGGTACAAGGAAAATGTGATGAGTTGAATAAGAAGGTGGCCCAATTGAAGACTGATTTGGCTATGGCCAATTCGTGTGCCAAAAATACCGAGGCCAGAGAGCGCTCGAGGAAAAATTAAGGTAATGCCAGGGTTTTTATTATTCAAGGTGATGTGGTTAGCCTATCATCTCAAATCAAAGAGCTGGAGTAAAATATAGCTCAAACTCAAGGTCACATACAAAAAGGGAATGAACGGTTAAGGGAGTGCCAAAGTAAGTTGTATTCTACCCATGTCAGGGAACAGGAGTTAGAGTGGGTGATTAAAGGTAAGGATATTTTGATAAAGAAAAAAATGAATTGTTGTTAAAATCTTCTGCTGGGGTAAGTGCAGGTAAAGACAGGGAGTTTGAGGAACTTCGTGCCCAGATAGCTAAATCAGATAAAGCAGATGAGAAGGCGAGGAAGCATATCAATCTTATGTTCCACGTAGAAAGTTGAATGGAATGACATGAAGCACATAACAAGAGGCCGAAAGCGCGCCTTTAAACGGCGAGAGAAAAATTTTCTAAGGCGGTCATGCCCGAGGCATAGCGTTCTGAGATGTTAATGGCAATGATCTCCTATTTTGTTAAGGAAATTAGAAGGCTTGATTAATAGAGGGATACCTTGCACAACTATTTGTTGAATATAGGATGTATTTGCAGAGCTGATATAGATCGAGGAAACTAAATATACTCCATGGAAATGAAGTTAGGTTCTTGACCTGCAGAATTGGTAGAGCAAGGCAAGATCACTGTGGCTATTCGAGATCAAGAATTAATGGCTGATCGTGATCGTCCTCCTATTGCAAGGGATTGCGCAGCTGACCTCCCATCAGCAGAAAAGGATCATTTATAGTGGTTATATGTATAACCTATAAAAGTATCTATCACATACATATTAAGAGGTAAAAGCTAGTTTTACATTTACTTTATTTTATGTCTGGTAGAGTTCTTTGATTGAAAACTAGTATTACCTTCATTTTAATCGCAGAGTATGTATAGAGTTTGATCAAAGCTTGTTTTACCTTTGCTTTAATCGGTATAATTATCGCAGCCATAATAAGAGATGAAAGCTAGTTTTACCTTTGCTTTATTTTATGTCTGGTAGAGTTTTTTGATTGAAAACTAGTATTACCTTTGTTTAAATCGCAAAGTTTGTACAAAGTTCAATCAAAGCTACTTTTTCCCTTGCTTTAAACGGTATAATTGTCGCAGCCATAGCCATATTGAAAGATGAAAACTAGTGTTACCTTTGCTTTATCTTATGTTTGGTAGAGTTCTTTGATTGAAAACTAGTATTACCTTTATTTTAATCGTAGAGTATGTATAGAGTTCGATCAAAGCTAGTTTTGTCTTTCCTTTAACCAGTATAATTGTCGCAACCATATTGAAAGATGAAAGCTAGTTTTTTACCTTTACTTTAACCAGAATAAAAGTCAATTGAAAACTAGTATTACCATTGCTTTAATCTATATATTTTCTACATAAGTAAAGAGTTGTGTGGGAAAAAGCTTGGAGGTTTTCATTGAATAGAATAGAATATATTGAATGGAGATGAAAATCTCACTTTTGGAATGGAAAACGCGAGAATTTGAAGTGGAGTAGTGAGGGACTTAACGATAGTACCATTTACGTCGCCTAGTATTCTAAGGATTTGAGATATGAACTCCTTCCTCGGTCATAAGATAATATGATCCCAATTTTTTGCCAGTTTCCCGATATGTGCCTCTTTTTTGTGTTGAGGGATTTCTTTGAGGATGAGATCATTAATTTGGAAAGTATAGCTTTTGACTCGTCTGCTGTATGAACTGACCAGCATATCGTGATATCAGCCTAGGTTGGCAATAGCGCGTTCCCTAGTCTTATCAGTCGAATTAATGTTTATGGCTTCGGTGCCATAAGAAATGAAGAATGGGGTACAGCCGATTGATTGACGTGGAGTTGTGCGGTATGCCTATAAAACATAAGAAAGCTCTCGTACCTGGTTTCCTTTTTTTTGTGAATGAAACCTTTTCTTTAGTCCATCAACGATGGTTTTGTTGGTGATTAAACCTTGGCCATTGTCTTGAGGGTAGTAGGGATTGAATTGTGAGTGAATGATGTTGTGTTTGTTGAGGAAAACTATGATTTTTTCTCCAGCAAATTGTGGCCCATTATCGATACAAATTAGGTGGGGGCATCAAAACCGAGTAATGATATGTTCCCTGGTAAAAGTGATGACATCTTCTTCTCTAGTTTGATAGAGTAGAACTGCTTCTACCCATTTTGTAAAATAATTTTTAGCTACGAGTGGGTATCGGCGATTACCTTGAGAATTAGGAAATTCATTGACAAGATTAAGCGCCCCTTTTTTGAATGGCCAGAATACCTTGCTTGCATGTAGTTAGGGCGCAGGAACGCAGATCATTTGTCCATGTCGCTGAGATGCATTATATTTGCATTAGTACTCTTCTGCTTGCTTGCGCATGCCTGGCCAAAATACTCCTTGTGTAATGGCTTTATTAGCGAGTGATCAACTTGCGGCATGTGAACCACAAGTCCCTTCATATAAATCTCTTAGCATTTTGTCTGCTTTCTATCTAGAGAGGCACTTGAGTTAAGTCCTCGTGACTTAGCGGCGATATAAAAAACCGTTTCTATTTTTTGTAGGGCTTTGAGTTTTGGATCAACTGCCAACACTCTTTTAGATTTGTTGGAAGGGGTCCTTTGCAATCGTTGTCGGTGCCAAGGTAGGCAAGGAAGGGCTTTCGCCAATCGTCGTCCTCCTCTTTATCACCCCCAGTATTGATCGTGCATAAAAATTATGATCAATGTTAGGGGTTGATATCAGTTTAATCTGGAGATATCTAGCTTTTGTACTCAAGACCCCGGCTAGATAAGCCAAGGAATCGGCATGTCTATCTTCACTCGAGGAAGATAATCGAGAGTTGCCTTCATAAACTGGCTCATCTTATCTGCAATGAGGGTTATATATTCGATCACCTCTTCATTCTTCTTGTATTGCTCAGAGTAATGGGGGACGATGATTAAATAATTTATGTAGACTGAAAGTTCTGGGACGCCGTGCTCAAGTGCGAGGTCGAGTCCATGAATAAGAGCCTTGTATTCGGTGACATTGTTGGAGGCTTCAAAATACAAGCGGATCAATTTCTTAATTCTGTCATTGGAAAGAGTAATCATTATGATTCCAATTGGAAGTTTACATTGATGATCTCATGTATAAGAGCATGCAGTCAATCAACCACATCACAGATCTCAATACAATATTCAGCATTCTTCAATTTTATAGGATGTGACTTAATCCTGATAAGTATCAATTCGAAGTACATCTAGGCCAATTCCTCAGCCATCTCATCAGCAGGAAAGGGATTGAGGCTGATCCAGATCAAATTCGTGCTCTCTTCAACATGCCATCTCCAAAGATGATGAAAGACGTACAAAAACAAACTGGCAAGATTATCACTATCAACCGAATCATTTTAAAATCATCAGATCGCTGTCGTGGCTGTTCCTACTACTCCGCGGTTGTACCAAATGAGGAAAAGTTTAGCCTAATGCAGAGATCCAATGGATATCAGAATGCGAGGTAGCTTTTTAGGATTTCAAAACCTATTTAGGGAAGTCTCCCATCTTGAACACCCAAGTAGATAATGGGGAACTGATCATCTACCTAACAGTTACAGATACTTCTATCTAAGCAGTCACGCTTTGAGGATTAATAACCTGAGTATGGATTTTTACTCGATTGCTTGTAATTAATGGATTCTAGAAATTTTGGAGGTCCCATAAATCGCCTGCCCCTCTTCTATGGCAAAAACTATCCTTAATGGAAAGTATGAATGATTGCATTCTTATAATCACTCGGAGAAGATGTCTGGATTGCTATCTAAGATTGATGGATACACCCTACCATGATGGGTGATAAATCTGAAAAGGTCCTTAAGCCTAGGAATAAATGGTATAAGGATGAAAAGGAAGCTGCTGGTTATAATAATAAGGGTCACAATACTATTTTTATGGCTGTGACCTTAAGTGAGTTTTGACACATATTTGTTTGTTCCACTTCGAAAGAAGCTTGGAACATATTAGTTCGAACTCATGAAGGTAATGATACAGTCAAGGAAAGCAAATTGCAAATGTTCACCTCATAATTCAAGAATATTCGAATGAACTATTTGATGAGTTTTATGCGAGACTAGGTGATATTGTCAATACTAGTACCCCATTAGGTGCAGCTTATTCGGATGCTCAAATTATTTGCAAAGTACTAAGATCCCTTTCTAAGAGCTTTAGATCCAGACGTGATGCTATAGAGGAAGCTCAGGATCTTAAAAAAATGAAACCAGATACATTAGCTGGTAAATTGTGAACGTTTGAACTCGAGATAAAAATGGAAAACCCTGAGACGAATAAGAGTGTTGCTTTTAAATCTTCACCTTACTCCTCTTCTTCTAAGGGTACCATAGAAGCTGACAACTCATCTAATTCAGATAATGATGATGGGTCAGATATGGATTCACAGATTGCCTCTATAAGTCACCAGCTTAAAAGCCTTGTGAAACAAGCCAATTTCAACAGCAAGGGAGATCGGTGAATCAAAAGTCATAAAATCAGGATTAACATAAAGTGAATAATCGGCAGACCAATATTTACTTTAACCTAAGTCAAATTGAATATTATAAGTGTCATAAGATTGGTCATCATGCTCACAGCTGTCCCAATAAGAAATCTTGGACCAATCATAAAGCTATGAATATTAGTGTTACTTAGGATGATAGTGATGATAAGAATAATAATAATGAGAGTCATCCCCAAGTAGTTGATAACGGAAATTATCTCGTATATCCTTTTTTTCTTAATTGTGGCAATAATAACTTTGACGCTTTTGAACTAGAAAATTCTGATAAAAATCATAGTAATCAAGAACAAAATGAGTTTGAGGGCCCGCATCTTGAAGACTTGTATGCTCATACTCTCGCCAAGTATATAAAACTTGGTTAACTTAACAAAGTCTTAAAAGACCAAGTTAATACACTTACGTACAAACTTCAATACAAAACTGAGAGTACAAGTCACGAGATAGAGGTACTTGAGAATGAGAATCAAAGCCTTTATGAAAAGTTGTGTTTTTAGAAAAAAAAGTTAATGATGTAAAGGAGAAAATGAAATCAACTTTGGAAGAACTTCATTCGGCCAAGCTTGATGTAGTTCTATCTCAGTAGAAACTTGAGATGTTCTATCATGGGGCCAAAAACATCATTAAGTTTGTGAAAGTAACTGCTTTTACTTCGGTGCCCAAACATAACATGATATCCACTACTCATAATCATGCCAAACGGGCCTCATACTCTCAGATTTAATATTGCAGTATATGTGGTCGAAAGGGACATCTTAGGTCTTATTGTAGATTTGTTGTACCCTATCAACCATATGCTTGACCTTTTAATGAACAAAAATATAAGTCATATGTGAGTTTTTCTAATGTGAAAAGTGAGAATTTTAGTAGGTGGGTTGCTCCAGAAACATCACCTCGAAAGGTGATTTGTGCAGTTTGGGTGCGAAAGGATGACTTGTCGCCACAAATAAGGTAATTAATCAAACCTGAGATGGGTTATCAGTATGCTCTATTGTTTAGGTATGTTTCTTACCCTGTCTCAGTTGGGTTTTGTTTTTTTGTTTATTTTAGGATAGTAGGATATTGTTGTGGTTTTTTATCTATACTTTACACTTTAGAAGTTTTTATCTCTGGAATATTCTTGCTAGACTTGGACTATGGATTCATTTTATATTCATTCATGAGATAATTATTTGGTAAAATCTCTACTCACAATAGTCAGTGATTCTCTTGTTTAAACTAAAAGCTCATCGTTAGTAGAACCACGTGAGGATAACTGTATAGACTTCGTACCTAATGTTATGTGAAGATCTGACCTTATTTATTAGCTTCGAGTGTTATGATATTTACACTTCTATTGATCTTGTTTTTTCTGATCTTATTTCGTTTCCTTACTCAATTGTCCAATTGTAACATCAACGTTAAGTTACTAATAAAATTTTATATTTTTATTCGAGACGAAAAAGTAACGATGTCTAACCGAAGATGTGATAATATGTATTTTTCTCTCTCCAATTGTTGGCCTTCGTTATTTCTAACCATTTTTTTTTCACTTGCAGCCTTTTGTACCTTAAAATATGTCTTTCATTTTTCTACCCAAATTCTTTATTCTTATGCCCATATGTTCTTAGACTATTCAGTGAGAAGAAAAAGGAAAAGAAGAAAAAGAAAAAATATGTATGATTTTTAGGGGAAAGGTAAATAGAAGAATACTATGAGTCCCCAAAAGAACTTTATATTATCTCAATCAGTGTCATGAAAAAAAAAAGGAAAAGAAAAATAAAAAAATAAAAAAAAAGGGAAATGAAGGGGTATTTTTGTTGTGTGTACTCAAGAAGATAGAGTGAAAGAAGGTGAAGTTGTTTTGAAGTAAGATGGAGCTAGTGTAACTGTAGTCTCAGAATGCCAGTAAAGCACCTACTCCGTCATAAGCCTACCCATGCCTATATTATAACCTATTCAAAGACCTATTTGATCTTGAGTTAGGCATTGTCAGTATTAGTAGAGATTGAAGATAAGGAGTTTATATAAGTTTTAACTTGACACCATTAATGACAAATGAAGTTCCTTTCCATGAGATCTTCCAGCTTACAGTACGCCATTTTTGATGAGATATGATTCTTTACTTGTTTTTTATTCATCTTCATATCTCACACAGAGTGTCGGCTAGTCAATTCTCAGTAATTTTGAGTGACCATCATGAGAGGCCTAAGTTGAAACAACTTTTCAATATAATATTCTAACTGCGGCTGAGTAATACGTTGAAAGGGGGGTATCTAATTGACTATGCACACATAGACACACCAAGTAATTCATTTAGTGATTGTTTTATAACGCATTGGCTATGTTCACTCTTTATTGAATATTTTAAATTCATTGTCTTACTATCATGCCTTGTGTTTAGGGGGAGTGTTGTTTTTTTTTGCATATTTCTTTCAGAGACACTCCCCATGTGTGTTTTTATGAGGGTTACCATGATTTTGAGGGGGAGATGCACATTATTTTTAGGGGGGACGTACTTTTTTTTTTGGGGTTTGGTGGTTTAGTGTTTTCCCAACTACATGTTCTTTTTGTTAAGTTTGACTTTTTGAGTATGCTATCAGCCTATCTTTTCAGTGTTTAACTCATTATGTGACTGTTCTACATTTTGTTCTATTGGTTTGCTTCTCCTTTGTTTTGCTAGTTACCCTTTGTTCATCTGTGCCAAAAAGAGGGAGAGGTAATCCTGACAGGTAAGTCAGGAAAGTTATGCTTCTTTTGTCTAGATCCCTTATTTTAAATAAACGGTTACGTGATGTATCTTGTTTAGTGTGCAGTGCTTCTAGAGTATATGCTATTTAGGATGAAAGTAGAGTTTTGAGTATGGATGTTCAGTGATTGAGTCAGGCCATCGAGTTGTGTTTTTTATTTCTTATAGTTAGTTCTGGCTTTGACACGAAATGAACCAAAGGGGGAGATTAAAACATCTATAGTTGGAGATTTTTTCAATCCGTGTCTAGTTTACATGTCAGCACTATCTCGTGGTTACTCATTGTCAGAGATTGCATCTTGAGCGACTACAGCTAGATTGACACTGAACAGGTAAGTGGGTTTCTAACTCTTTGTTCTATAATATCAAACCCTATATATTTTTACAGAGTATGAAAATTATAATAAGTATATTGTTTTAGATAATAGAACTTCTATTCGAATAGATTCCATTTTGTATTCGACTAGAATTGAGAACATTTTTATTCGAATAGATTTTATTGTATTCGAATAAAATGCCTCAGGTTGTTTTTTATTCGAACAAATTCATTTTTCTTCAAATAGATTGGCTCAGCCCATTTTCTTTGTTTTTTTTATTTGAATTGATTGGCTCAGTCTGATTTTTATTCAAATATATTTAATTCGATTCGAACAGAGAACGTGATTTATGTTTTCTTATAAAAGACAATTTTCTTTTTTCATAAATCACCTTTTCCAAAAACCTATTTTTCAGAGCTTAATATTTAGAGAGAGGAGAGATTTTAACGAGCAACTCAACACAATATAGAATTTAAGTTGAATCAATCGGAGAAATTTAGAAAACTTAATCCTTGAATTGAAGAATTTGAGCGATTCATGCTTTGTAGCTTTGGTTCGTTATCCGAGGTGAGGCATTACGAGACTAGAAGGGCGTTGCAGGAACGAGGAATTGATTGCGAGGAGTTCAATTAGAAGAGAGGTAACCACGGGATGTGCTAATCGAGTTTGTATTTAATTGAATAGTTGTACTTTGATTTTAATAGTGGATTGTTTAACTGTCAGGTGATTTGACAAAGACCTGTGCGTTTTTCTCTTGAGAAAGGATTCCCACAGGGTTAAAATTATTTGGCCTTGTCTTTAATTTTCAATTGCTTGTTAACATTAGATAATTGAATCGATTTGAACTAGGTTAAGTGTAGACTATTAATTCAAAGAAATTCGGACCTATCGATTTTAGACCTAATTTATTCGAAATCGACTAGGAATTTCATGTGGTTCATGGTGTAGGTGTCAATGTTGACGGTTTATATCACGTTTAAAATTCGTGAGTCTGATATGATTTGAAGGTAGTTCGAATTGGAAGTAGTTCGAATTGGGTTGGATCGAGGGTTAGGTCCCTACAATATGTATCTTAAAATGGTTGAGTCTCAAAGGAGAAGAGCACTGGCGTTATTGAGCCCTCCTATCCCGCTTTCTGCCTTGCCTGTGCACAACACTGATCTGCTATAACAAATTGCTATGCCCATCATACCTGTGAAATTGAAGGTCTGTCTTAAGGAGGTAGAAAGCCTAGCTGGTGATATGGTTGAATGCATTAAAGAATGTTCAGCAGCTAAAGGTAAGTGTGGTCATACATGTAGTATTAATAGTAATGTTGTTGAGCTTGAGCACCATGTTAACTGCCTTTGTGACTGCTCTGGTAACACTGAAAGTGAGATTCAAAATTCTCTAAAGTTTATATGTTTGAAGAAGTGCCAGGATAAGGGTTCTTTTTTTGTGGGTTGGGGTGCTTTGTACAGAGTAGGAATACTATTGATCATGTTGGGTGTAAGTGTGTGTCTTAAACTTCCTGTTTATGAATGTACGAAGCAGTGCTTGGTGGATGTGGTGTGTGGGACCAGGTGTGATATTGTGAGCCGGAATAGGAATCTCAATTCAAGCTGCCAGTGCAAATGCACCTCCACCTCACAAGGTACTTGAACATCAACTTATGCAGAAATAGGTGCCCCATCAAAAGTTGGAAGTAGTACAAAACTTACTTATATTCCTCCAACCTTTATTGATGGGAAACCTGTGGTCAAGATTAACTCTATTGATTTTATGGACGAGACAAAAGAATGTGAAAGCTACCCTACATGTTTGTGGGTAACTTTGTGGGTTGAAGGTTGCCCTACATGTTTGTTAAAACTACCCTTACTAAGCTGTGGGAACTAAAAGGTGAGATGGAGATGTCTACTAAAGGAAAGCACCTTTTCTTCTTTAAGTTCTCTTGTGAGGAGGAAAAACAAGGGTGCTTGATATGGAGCACCAACAGGTGGCTAGTTGAATATTCTTTATCAGAGTTTGGAGGCCCTTTATTGAATTTGAGACTACGGAGATGAAGGCTGTACCTATATGGGTGATGCTGCATGATCTACCTGACCAATTCTAGAATGCGGAGGGCATTAGTAGAGTGGTTAGTGCTCTTGGGTTTCCTCTTTTCTTGGATAAAGCCACGGACGATAGGGGAAGGGGTAGGAGCTTTACCAGGGTTTGTGTGGACCTAGGGATTGAGAGAAACTTCCCTAATAACATACAAGTTGAGATGGATGAGATTCATAATATTGACGAGTACTGAGGCACGCGCTAACGCGCATGCTAGACCGTTATGCTCAGAAAATATTTAGGCATTTAGTGTGAATAGTATTTGTATTTATTAGAGAAAGACATTAATTGGCATTTGTGGTTTGTTAAATTTGAATGTGGTAGTATATTTTTTTGAATCCATACTAGAGTTGTAACTGGGGAAACTTAGAATGACACAAATTGGGTGTAGACATTAATTGGATTCTTGGAGAGCACCCTTTATCATAAACATTGATTATTGGATAGCAATATTGTCTGGGGTTCACATTTGAAGGGATTGACTACTAAGTAAGTTATTGTTATAATTATAATAGTATGTTGTGGTGAACAATTCTCACCTCATGGTACTTCAATCACCGCATGCCTTCACCTATAAAAAATCAATTTAGAGTGAGATGCATGCACCAGTAGAACAAATGTCCTCCCAACTTTTTTGTTTCTTTTATGTCATCTAATACGTGTTCATTAGTTGAAAAATCTGGACCAATTAAATGGATTAAATTTGACCCATGCTACTAGCTTACTGTATTATTAGGACTTAGGAAACCATTCTAGACAGTTAGAAATAGGAAACAAAAGAGGACAATAGCAAGATATCACCTCCAAAATCCTATAAAAGAGAAAGTATTGCAAATAGCACCTCATAAGTGAGGAATTATCTCCATAATGGCAATAACAAGATACTATGAATTACTGGTTCCAAATCAATGACAATTATCCTTAGCCCAAAAAATAAAGTTTTAATATTATACTTTAAGAAACTCTCTCCAT
This sequence comes from Kingdonia uniflora, assembly GCA_014058105.1. Lineage (NCBI taxonomy): Eukaryota > Viridiplantae > Streptophyta > Magnoliopsida > Ranunculales > Circaeasteraceae > Kingdonia > Kingdonia uniflora. The sequence continues at coordinate 3,186,521 of JACGCM010000696.1, forward strand.
AATGGCAAGATATCAAGATATCTAAGTGTTTTATCAGGGATTAGTAACTACTACTGCATCATAAGGCTGATAAGTGATTATTCCGTATCAGATTCTCATTTACCATAAATCCAAGCAATCATGCATTAATGCTTTCAGAATTTTAACAAATTAGGTGCCCCACCCATTTCTAATTTGAGAAGCTATCAAGCTGATAGTTATTGAGGAAATAAACTTTCTCAAATATGATCTTTACATGATTTAAAATATCTCATAAGAGAGAATGTGTATCGGCCTGTGGACATGCGATCTTTCAGCTTAAATACTATATAAAGATTTACTTTGCGAAATTCAGCCCAGCCAACAAAAATACCATAAATGGAGGCCATCATTAAATATCTGCTAAACCCTTGAGCGTGTACTTTTTCCCAGAGAAAGCTTGGAACTTTGGCTCCTCTTTCTTTTCAAGTTGCTCTTGTTTAGTCTCTTTCGCAGGTATCTGCATAGCCAAAAAATACTCTGTTAAAAATAAATATATTCCATACTAAAGCGAACATTCAATTATTATATTCACAAACGAAAGTAGATAGAAAGTGATATACAGTGTAGTGCAATACATTCGGGAAATATGGCCAAATATTAGATATAATTAAAAAGAGTCAATCAGTGCCATATGATGTACCTTTTGTGTTTCTTTTGGAGCTTGCTTAGCATTTAAACCGAAGATGAGTTTGCCTTAAGGCTGACAAGAAGTGCTCTGTGAATTATATCGCACTGTGGATTGCTGCTTACCGCAATTGGCGGCCGCTGGTTGTTTGTCTTTGAGTCGAGAAGGAGAAGGAGAAGTAACTGAAGATTAAGATTGACGCATAGGTTTTATATCCAATCCTTTGCCAATACTAGTAAATGGGATGAACTTCTGTTCCTCCTCCACAAGTGCCTCTTGAACTGCACAAGAGGCGTGGTTAATTCGATGGGCATGTATGTCAGAATATACCTACATAAAAACATATATATATATATATCTTACATGGGGATGGATCATAGACATATTGTTTATATACAGTAAGTTTGCCCTTGATCATAGATATATTGTTTATAAATTTTGAAATTCAAATTGAGTCCTCCAAAAATAGTATACATAAAAAGGTTGTTCTAGATAAGTAGAAAAAGATTGTTTATATAGAAACGAAAGAATAAAGAAAATGAGCAATAACCAAAATACAAACCTTGAGCTGGTTCCTTGCTTGAAACAACAGATGCGGCAGGTCTTTCGGGTTCTTTATAATCAAGGGGTGGAGCGAAATCCACCTCACAAACCGTCTCAATAATACTTATGGCATGAGCAGGCTTTGATTCTACTATGTCTATGCAATATTTCTTGTTGTTGTAGGTTACCATGATACTATCTCCGGTAGTTAAGCAGGAAGAATTCCTTAACTTAGTCTTTAAAGTACAAAAAAGAAAAGAAAAGAGAAAACAGTTGGTTGTCATCTAAAACTCTCTTACAAAAGGGCATACAAATATTTCATGTAATCGTAAATGATCACTAAATGTCATAACAATTTTGCATTTATCTTAGCTATCATCATCAATTCATAAAAAATGGCACAATAATCATCATCTCTGTTATTTTCCTAGAGTCCAAGACAATCAAGGCCCCTTTGAATTAATTCTGTGTGAAATGACATTGATAGTCTTATTCATACTTCCATCAAGCTTCTAGACCCAATGTCTCATATTATTCATCTTTCTAATTTTGGAATGAGAAGAAAATTCAGGCTGGAGTAATAGTAAGAAACACTAGTCTGATATTCAATATTCTTAAAGTACGAATTTTGAAGGATTTAGAAGGATGAGTTCATACCCTATCTGGAGTAAGTGATGGGAGGTAATCGATGTTTGGAGATATTACCTATTGTTTGGGCTGTTTTGCAACACCCGCATGCAAAAAAAACAAGAGAGACACCCTAAGTGCAACTTGCTAATGCTATCACATAAAATGAAATCATAATGGAGATGGAGCATATAGGTCACAAAAATTATAGTGCCCATGGATTGCAAACCTGGTTTGGTTTTCTTAGGGAGTATTAGATATTTTAGTTGAAGGAAAGCATTAAAAATCATATTCATCCGGAGATGCTATTCTACAACTTTCAGGCTTCTTGTAAGGATCCTAATCAAAGATGGGGACCAATATTTGATGAAATGAAAGATACCCAGTAGGAAAAAAGTGAAACCCGGTAATGATTTGTGATGAAATCAATGGGGGAGATTCAGAAGAAATATAGTGGAGAGATGGAGTTAGAGCTTAGAACTCAAAAGAGAGGGAGGGAGAGAGAGAATGCAACGTTGTTGTTGGCTTAGGTTTTGATCTTCAAATTATCAAGAGGCACCTCGAGATCGATTTAGGTAATCAACGGCTGGAATGCTTTTATCTCGACAAATGTTAAGATCCGATAGTGCAAACTCATTTATTCAGATGAGTTTGCTTGCGACTCTAAAATGAACAGCTAAAACCCAACAATCTTGAGATTGTTTGACAAAAGAGACTAGTCCAAAGAAGCAAGAATTCGACGATGGCAAAACTTAGGTGGTCTTAAATAGTGTTGACAGTAATAATGTCTTCCAATCAATGTTAATGTTCCTCTTTGCAGCATGCCTTGGATTCCCCAAAATAGTCTTGCTTCTACTGTTTAGAATCTTACCACAGCGTATGCAGTTGCCCATATGCTAACAAAACCCTTTCACTATTCTTAGTACCCTAATGTGATCGGTCATATAGCTTCCCATCTTAGATTTTGTTTAGTTTAATTATTTATCAATGTTTCTTTCTATCGATAAAAAATTACTTGAAGGAAATGTTATTGGTATATCTTTCGGGAGTTTGGATCCCGAAAACAGTTTGAAATCATGGAGAGCCTAAATTATAGAAATAATCATTGTTATTGTCAAAAGAGTGGTAAAATAACTTCCATTTAGATAAAAACCCCAAAAACTTGCAAAGAAAACATCCAACAAACCGTTACATGACGTAACAGAGCAAGGGTTAGAAAATATAGGCCATAATGTCTTGCCTAATTTACAAATGGTGCAGATCACTAGAATAGCAGCTGAATGGGCAGTACTTCTATTATAGTACCGTTATAATAAATGAGTTTGTTTCTATTACTCCTACACTAAATTGAAAAGACAACGAAAATATATAGGTGAACCTGGCATCTCATAGCTGCTTCAATGTCGCATACTCATAATGAGTGATAGACACGTTGAATTTACGTGAATAACTCCTAAATTTAAATCTACCTAGTCATTAATTAAATAAATGTGACACTAATAGTGTTTTTGTTTGTATTTACAGAAATCGGTCACATGATAAACAAGTCGTACAATTTTCTGGTTTTTAACAAAGAACAAGGGTGATACACTCGAACAATGATTCTCATTTGAAGTTGTCAACCAAAGGCCCATGCATGGAAGCCCATTGAAGAGAATTAAATATATATATTATTCTCATGAGTTGTAATGCATGATTTTAGGCATTGTTTAGGGGATTTTATATTAATGGTAATTTTTAGTAACCTTTCCTACCCTTTATAAATAAGAGGGGAATCCTACCCATGAGAGATCATCTTGGAAAGTATAAATCAAAGTTCATAGCAATAAAGGTTATTTTTTCTCTTTTTTTGTCTTTTACTTTTTTCATAGTAATACTAGTATGGCAATGATCAAAGGGATGAGTAGCTAATCCTCTTAGCAAAGGCTAGAGGATGCTCCACCCAATGTAGCATTAGTATAGATTGTATAGCTTACTTAGAGTAATTACTTTCTCTTTATCCCAGAATATTGCATATTTGTATTCTTTCATCCTAGGCTTGACCATAGCTAGGATTAGGAGAAATAAGAAATATAAGTAACCATCTTGTTTGACCATAACAAGATAGGTTAGGAACATGGAGAAGATAACATAATCCATACTTATCAACCGGACCATGGTTGAATAAGTTGGTTTATGGGTAGCTCCCAATTACTAAATCTCTTGTATCTTTTGATGTATTGCATATGCCCGACCAATGATATGCCATACGGGAACTCATAATTTACTTTAATTATTTATGCTATCTAACGGTTATAAAGGGTGGAGTCGAATCGATGCCTTGGTTTCCACTCCAATTTATCTTTTAATTTGTTTCGTTATTCTTTTTATTTCAAAACCTACACAAACACGTTGTTATTGGATAAAACTAGTAGCTCGAAGTATAATTCGCACCACAAGTCTCTTAGGATACGACCCCTCATTTGTTTGTACTCAATGGTACACCGTGCGCTTACGGGCCTTTTAAGACGTTTGTTTATAATCGATCGAGTTTTTGGCGCCGTTGCCGGGGACTAAAGTGCGTTTTATTGAGATGTTATTTTAAGCCAATTTTTTCTTCTTATATATTATTTTTATTTATTTATAGTAAGTTGTATTATAGTGACCGGTAATAGCATATAGTATTTCTATTATTATCGTTTCTCTAGTTTAGTTTTTAAAAGAAAAAAAATAAAAAAAATCGGGTTTTTGGCGCTACAGTAGCTTCGAAGTCTGTCCCTGAATGTTTCACTGTTTTTGATCTTCTATACTTCATAGTTGAGGAAAACGTTTGCTAAGAAAGTTTTAGATAATTTAAAACCCTTTCCGAATTGCTATAGATCATAATTTTCTGTCTTATTGTTTGTGAGTTATAGCGTTTTGAAAAAATAGTACAAAAATAGTCTCCCTTAAGGACGCCGCTGTACATTCATCATCTGTTTTGAGCATTAGAGAAGCTAAATTATAGAAAAATTTATTCTTGAAGATTTTTTCTTTCGGAATTATCTTTCCAAATTGATATTATTGAACACTCTCTCTCAACCGAGTTGAAAGAAATGCTCATTTAAAAATTAGAACATCATAGACTACAATAAACTTAGAAATTGGATTAATATTATTGTCGCAAGTTCACTAATTTTTTTTCTCTTATTTTGCAGAATAGTCACAAAGTTGGAAACGAGACAGACAATATGTAAAACTGAAAGCATCATCAAATCCATCCTTCTTGTGCCCCCAAGTGAAGAGGCACTTCCTTCATTCGCCCCCTAAGTGAAGGGGCAGCCACAGCTACACCGGGAAACACTTCCCGTAGGTTGGTATTTCCCAAAACATGACATCTAGAAGGGTTTCATATCCGCTCCGCCCCGGCACTAGGATCATAAAGTCGTGTGGACTGTGCAAATACACACTGCTCTAATAAATTTTTTGCTGTGGTTGGATTGACCTATTGCTGTGTTTAATATTCTTTTTCAATCCAACATTAGTAAAGGTAAAAACTGTTAGAGACTTGCGAGATTTCATCACCCGAAAGCTCTCCAACAAGTGGGACCACCCATTAGGGATAAGAAGAAATTCGTATCACACGAAAATTGAACGTCCCAGACCTCAAAATAACTGTTAATAAAAAAGAGTAGCAAGATTCTCGCGGGATTTCATCACCCAACGGATAGGAGTACCAGACCGGGGTGCAAACACGGGTTCATAGGATACGGCCCCAGCCTAGCACCGCGAAATACTGGTTGTAGGTTTGCGACGTCACGATTCCAAGTGTTGACATACGATAAGGCGACTCGCTCGAGCGTGAGGACTGAACATCTACTTTAAGCTGGTACTAGCATAGTGACACAGGGGAGTATAGAAACCAAAGGCTTTTTCCATCCTAACCATTTTGAACATAGAAGAATATAGGGGAGACCTAATTATTATTTCTAAAAAATGTTGATGTGCTAGAGTTTAGGCTTGATTGGTTATTTATTGCATTGGGTGTTGCTTTTATTTCAAAATGTCATACATGCAAGAACATTGGAATCCATACAGCTCATAATTCGACATCCCGCAACAACCTCATAATCATTTTCAATCATGGGATTACCAAAAATCTCAATACATGGAACCTTTCCAATCCCATTCATATATGCAGGCCCATCAGTCCATTCAGTCATTCAATCAGTTCCCACCCGCTCCACCCGAACCATCTTTGGAAGATACCCTTGCTCTCCTCATGCAACAGTCAATGGAAAGTCAAAAACAAGTATTGCAATTTCAGCAACAAATAATACAATTCCAACAACAGACATTGGTGAATCAAACTTCTACGACCCAATCTATTTCTAGATTAGAGACTCAGATAACTCAGTTGTCAACTACTTGGAGTGAAATAGAGCATGAAAAACTTCAAAACAACGAAGAAGAACAATCCAAAGTTAAATCCCCATGTAATTTAGAAATGGATGAATTCAAGCGTAATCAAGGAATGTTTTCTCCGTGGGGTGAATGAATACCATATTGTGAGACAGATTTAGAAGATGAATATTTTAAGGTCGACGATCCTATGTCACAAGAAGATCTTGAAGAAGCCCTCCAAATTCAACCATCGATTTCACCATCCATCATTTTATTTGTTAACCCAATAAATTGTTTCAAGGAAATTATGACCGAGACTGAATAATTTTTCCTCTCCTCTAATGATTTTTCTGACAATGATTATGACGAGATAAGATATGAATATATGGAATCACCATCTCATTATACGATAATTTGCGAGGAATTTGTAGATGATGATATTTGTACCAAAGTCAAGAAATTAGAAATTGCTGAACCTGTTGCAGATGTTCATGTCCCAAATCATAAGACTTAATCCAAGTCAGGTTTGGTGCTCAAGTTTCTTGGTTATTGAAGTCCATGTCCAATGAAATTGATAAGTTATTCTCTGAACATTTTTAGTTTCCTCATACAGTTTTCATCAATTTTCTGAATATTCATGAAATAACAATTTTTGGTTATCATGTTAAACATTTGCATGGCTCTTCCTTTTTGCATTTGATATTTATAAATCAATTTCTGGGAATAAGAGAAAAAAGAGTTTTTGTTGAGACTAAAGTTGCTGCCTCTCTTTGAATGAGTACTTTGAAGTTATGAATGAGATATTGTGAAGATAACCAACAGCAGGGACGAGCAGATGAGTTGTTGTTTCTGAAATGCTTTCTACAGGTTATCCATTTTATCCTTTTATCATCCATTTTTAATCCACCATACGATTGAGAAGCTCTAGTTAGCTGAAAAATATGAAGAACACCAATTTGTTTGGAAAAATAGAGAATTTGATTACTTAAAATAAGTAATTATAATGAAAAATTCTCAAACCCTAAGCTTCTGCAGAACTCTTTCCAGATCTAACATAACCCTAGAAAATAACCTAAGTTCCTTTAATATACTAGGGAACTCAAAAATCATAAAATAATAGATCTCGAGGCAAAACAGCGGCTAAAAATCAAAAACACTGTCAAAGTCGTTCGAATGAACTAGGGAGTCATTCGAACGATTTTACTTCAAATTGGTCTGAAACCCTAGAAACTTGCCAAGTCGTTCGAACGAAATCTCAACTCGTTCGATCAAAATATGGCTCTGGGCCAAATTTCCAATGGGACAAGCTTTGGCCGTTCGAACGAAAATATCAGTCGTTCGAACGACTTTGGGTTCTTGGGCCAAATTCTAGAGATATGAAATTTGGTCGTTCAAACGACTCTCAACCTCGTTCGAACGACTTTGGCTAAAACCTAAGTTACCCTAGATCCTCCTGGATCATGGCTCCCCCCTTTAGGAGCCTTGAGCTCCTGCTCAAGTTAGAACTGGAGATGTGAGAACGCGGCGATGCCCATTTCCCTACTGTACCACTTTGACATACTCGGTAGCTGACCCTTCTTCCACACTTGGAATAATTCAATACCACCCCATCTTGAAGTATGAGCCTTCCTCTCTAGAATACCATCCTCCGGCAGCAGATCATCTCTTTCCATCCATAAGTTATCAACTGATGGTAGGTAAGTATCGATTGCAGAGTCTTCATCCAAAAGAGATGGGTCAAACAACTTCAAATGCTCGGCATTAATCACCGAATACATCTCCAAGAAAGGTAGCAAATCTAACTGGAATGCATTGTCACCAATCTTCTTGAGTATAAAAAATAGACCATAACGGATAGGTTTGAGCATCTTACCTTCCCCCTTAAGCCATTCCTTACCCAAATGCAACCAAATGAGGTCGCCCTCTTGAAAAGTATACTCAACCCGATGCTTGTCGTGGCAAGTCTTATACTTTGCTTGAGTCTTCTTCAACTAAGCTTCAACCGCCTTATCTACCTTGCGGATCTTTTTTATGAAACGCTAAACTTTAACCTACTTTTCTTCGTCCTTACCTGACACCGTCTTGTCGCCAAGACTAAACGCCAAATAAAAAGGGTTTTGCGGCAAGTACCTCAAGCAAACTTCAAAAGGAAACTTCAACGTGGAGTCATGAATCACCCGGTTGAATACAAACTAAAGATGTGGTAAACTTTCATCCCAAGTCTTAGGATGCTTAGAACGGAATCCCCGTAATAAATGTACTAAAGTACGATTAACTACATTTGTTTGCCCATCACTTTGCGGTTGAAAGGCAGTACTTCTCTTCAACTTAGTGTCCATCATCACCCATAGCGATCTCCAGAAATTCCCCAAAAAGTGGCTATCCCTATCAGAAATAATAGAAGGAGGGAGCCCGAACTACCTCCAGACGTCTCAGAAAAACAATCACGCAGCTTCTTCCCCTATGATCGTCTTCTGGCATGAAATACGAATAATCATCTTACTGAATCGATCCACCACCATAAAAAAATATTCATTCTTACACCTGGTCATGGGTAAACCACCCATAAAATCAATCGAAATGCTATCTAAAGGTCGACTAGGAACTAGCAATGGTAAGTATAATCTTATCTTCCTATTGGAAGGCTTCGATGTGTTGCATAACACGCAACCTCGAACCATACGAGTAACATCCACCTGCATCTTCAGCCATTAGACATAACGCTGCAAATTCAAAAGAATCTTCTCTACCCTAAAATGACCTGCCACCCCAGAATAATGTGCCTCTCGAATCTACTGCAAACGGTCTCCACCATTAGGAATATAAAGAAGACTGCCCTTATAAATCAAACCATCCTTAAGAACATTCTCGCATATCTTGTCTTGTAATAACTTCTCGCAAATCACACTAAGCTCCTTGTCGTCATCATACCCTAAAGCGTACTCAGAAGGAACAATAGGCTCGATCTACATAGCTACCAGCAAATCAAAAATAGTTGGTAATGGGGGTCGAGATAACATATCATCCATCTTGTTGTCCACACCTTTCTTATACTTGATTAATAAGGTAAACTGCCGAAGGTACGACATCCACTTCATATGGTGAGCTTGCTGAAGCTTGGACTGCGTAGATAAGAACTGTAATGGTTTGTGATCGGAATGTACCACAACCTCCTTCCCCAATAAATAACTCCGTTAATGCTTCACTAATTAATATAACGCGTAGAACACCTTATCGTCAATAGGATAGTTGCGTACTACTCCTGTAAATATCTCAGAATGGTAAGCGACTGGCCTTCCATCCTGTAAATGGATTGCCCCCAATTCATAGTTTAACGCATCTGTCTCGACCTCAAAAGGCCTCTGCAGATTGGGCAATGCTAAAGCTGGTGCATTCGTAATCTTCTATTTTAGTAACGGAAAGGTCTTCTCATGGTGCTATTCCCACACAAACTGTACCCAGGTCTTCTTTAAAGAATGTAATGGTGTGGCTATTTATGAAAAATGCCGAATAAATTTTTGTAGTTACAAACAATAACCCATAAAACTCCATACTTCCGTCATTATGTAGGGTCTAGGCCAATTAGTAATGACCGAGACCTTCTCTGGATCGACCTTAAGCTCGCCGCCACCAACAATAACTCCTAAATAGACTAACTCCCGTTTCCTGAACTCGCACTTCTTCTTGTTCAGAAAAAGCTATTGTGATCACAAAACGCCCAACACTTTGCCTAAATGCCAAAGGTGCTCCTCCCATGTACGACTATATATCAAGATATCATCCAAATATACAATCATAAAATTATTAATAAAAACACGAAGTACCTCATTCATTAGCCGCATAAACGTCACTGGAGCATTGCATTACTCAAATGGCATCACCAACCACTCAAATAAGCCCTGTTTGCTCTTGAATGCTGTCTTTCAAGTATTATCCTCCCAGATTCTAACTTGATGGTAACCCGACTTAAGATCCAACTTGGTGAAAAACTGAGCCATCTGCAATGCATCTAAAAGCTCGTCAATCCATGGAAGCGGATAACGATTCTTTATCGTGAACTTGTTCAATGCCCGATAATCCACACACATCCTCCAAGACCCATCCTTCTTCGGTACTAGTAACACCAGTGAACCACAAGGTGAGCAACTTGGATTAATAGCTCCTTGCTCTAGGAGTTCATATACCTATTTCTTGATCTCATCAGACTCTGTAACAGAAGTTCGATAAACATAATATTGGGTAGTGGCTCACCATTCACTAAGGTGATATCATGCTTCACATCGCTCTTTCGCGGCATCCCTTCTATGCCTAGAAACAAGTCTTCATACTTCTCTTGTAACTCCCCCATATCGGTTAGTTGCTTAGGAGACATTGCCAAAGTAGACAATACCGTGGCTGATAGACCCTCTTGAACCGGTCGTACCAATAATAATACAAATTTGTAGCTTGCATTAACCAACCTCTTCGCCTGATTCGCCGTTACCAAATTTCTGGCAAAAATATGTTCCTTGTACGCATTAATATGAAACTCAGCCCCATCCTTCACCAAATGATACTTGTAAGATCGATGGTAAATTATTACATCTTGGACCTAAAGATAAGGGTTACCCAAGATGACTTGACACACGTCCAACGGACACACCTCATATGTCACTTCGTCAATAAACTTCTCAGTAATAAAAAACTTGAGCGTGCACTGCTTAATGATCTTTAACTCTGCGTCTTTCTGAATCTAGCCCAAATCTTACGTCTTAGGATGAGCCACAGTAGCCAAACCCATATTCTTTACCACTGCTTCAAAAATTAAATTCTTCTAACTACCCAGATCAAAGATGGCCTCGACTAAGCTCTGTTTCACCTGAATGCTGACGTAGAAAAGATCTTCCCAACTTGCCTCGCTAATGGCCAGAGGTTGCTTGAGCATCAAAGTAAGCATATGATTTGGCTTATCTAAATTCTTAAGATCCATAATCGCTGCGGCTAGTGCACATTACTCTTTCTTGCCCTTCTCCTCCTTCGGCCGAAGCTTCGGGTGAAGTTTCCAAGATCTATCTAAATTATGCCCATTAGCCTTATAATGACTACAGATAGTACCCTTGAATGAAGACCCCTCTCCTTTTGACTCCCCTTTCTGATCAAACTTCCAATTAGCCTTGTACCCCGATTTGATCTTATCGCTCTTCAAGTGCTAGCCTTCAATGGCAATTGCTTTAACGGTAGCATCCTCAATATTTTCTACATTGAAGAGCTCTATTTATCTTCTAATAGACTCTAACAAATCCCCTGTATACTTCATGAACACCTCGTACTCGTCCACATCAATATCCAAAACTAACGCCTGGTTATGAAACTCTACAGTGAATTACTGTACGGATTGCCCAAACCTTTGGCATAAATTGTACTATTTGTTCCATCACTCCTATTCATATCCAATTTGATAAAGTTCCTTCCTCACCAAAACCTTGAATTCCTTCCAGCTCAGACTTCCGACAACATGTCATTTTCGATAGAATTTCTACCATGTTAGTGAGTGACTTATGAATTTCAAAGTAGAGAAACAAATTTTTTGACCGCTTGAATATTCATTAACAGAAAAATAGGTCTTCAATCCATCTAACCAATTATCTAATTTCTCAGGATCGACGGAACCATCGAATACCGGAATCTCAATCTTTAAGCCAATACAAAGATTACGTATAGGATTTATTGACTTACCAAAACCTGGGCGCTCCTTGAAGGATACGGCATCACTAGAATCACTATTTATCCCCGCATTATTGACGTCTCCACCCCCCTCCCTAACCCCTTTCCTCCTTGAGCAGCCTCACCGTGATGCCAAATTGGAGGCCTTCGCGAGGTTCGTGAGACGCAATTGTTCAACCAACTCCCCTACTGTAGAAGTTAGGTCGGAAACTGTCATTTCCAAAATTGTCTGTCGATCGTTGGCCTCGTCCATCTTCAAATCGGCCTTCTTCTTCTAATTTGGCTTGCGATGAATCTTCAATGAACTCACTAGCTTCTCTTTTGTTTGCTTGAGACGGTCACGTCTAGAGACCATACACCAAAATTAACCCACCGAGAATCGGAACTTAAAAACTGATACCACTTAATCCGCAATACGATTGAGAAGCTCTAGTTAGCAAAAAATATAAAGAACACCAATTGGTTTGGAAAAATAAAGAATTCTTTTATTTGCAAAAAGTAAGATTAAATTGATGAGAGAAAGTTACAAATTAGGGGAGGCAATGCCAATCCCTGCGAAGCCCGAAAAGCAGCCAGGAGATTCTAATGTAACAAAGATTTGGGGCTTCCACTTTTGTTAGAAAGGTTGGCCGACCTTGAAAGCTTTCTTGGGTGTCGTCAGAGAGAGAGAGCCCTCTCTTGGATGCTTGTGAGGCTGAAAAGTTGGCTACCTTCCAACAATGCCAGAATCTAAGCCTCTCGAATGAGTTCTTTAATCTATTCCACATAGCTTTATGGATCCAAGGCACTTGGTTTTTTGCGAAATCTGTTACAGCCGAGAGAGAGTCTGATTAGATCCATATATTTGTCCACTGGTTTTGGCCTTCCCAATTCAAAGCTCCACTAGAAAAATAGAGAATTCGATAACTTAAAACAAAGTAATTACAATGAAAAACTCTCAAACCCTAAGATTCTCTCAGAACTCTTTCCATATCTAACATAACCCTAGAAAATCACCTAAGTTCCCTTTATATACTAGGGAACTCGAAAATCATAAAAGAACGGATCTTGAGGTAAAATAATGCCTAAAAATAAAAAAAACCACCAAAGTCGTTCGAACGAGCTAGGGAGTCGTTCGAACGACTTTACGATTAATTGGCCTAAAACCCTAGAAACTTGCCTCGTCGTTCGAATGAAATCTCAACTCGTTCGAACGAAATGTCTATGTGCCAAATTTCCAGTGGGACAAACTTTGGTCGTTCGAACGAAAATATCAGTTGTTCGAACGACTTTGGGTTCTTAGGCCAAATTCCAGAGAGATGAAATTTGTCCGTTTGAATGACTCTCAACCTTGTTCGAACGACTTTGGCTAAAACCTAAATTACCATAGATCCTCTTGAATAAATTTTTTTAGGAATGAGAGGAGCGGAGGTTTTGTTGATGAATTCTAAAGGTGGTGTCTCACCTAAGCTGAAGAATGCTTTTTTACTTAACTGCTCCTCAGCTTGAGACACTATCTGCCAGCTTGAATTGGGTGCATATTTAAGACTGTCAGCAAACCTGCTTCCAGAATGGACCTGCTGGATACATCCATTTCTCTCAATTATTTATTAGACCACCAAGGGAGAATTATGCCTACTGATTTAAGGGCTTTTCAGGAACAATAGCAGAGCTTCTTGAGACATCATAAAGTATTTAAAGTACCTTAAGATTATTATAAAAAATGTTACAAAGTGGGGCTGCCTACTTGCCTTTCTACTAATATTGTTATTATAACTTTAGAGGATAGCTCATGTACTATCTAGTTATAGATGCTAGTGGATTTGCTGAAGATTTCTCCAAGGTGTTGCTAACGATTTGAACTTATCACTCATTAGTGCAGCAGATTCTTATTAGTGTTCTGTCCTGATTGGAATCTATAAGCCTTTGCTTGTGTGCCTGTTCTCTTGTATTTTTCTTTTTGAGTTTCTCCTCATAGAGAGTATATTCTGTTAGTCTATAAAGCAGTGGGGTATGCTTTCAAACCATGCTTACCATTTAAAAAAAATATACAAATGGCTCGTAATATTCCAGGTTTAAAATTTTAAACTGTACGAATTTCGCACCTCTCGGTTGCTTTAGATCTTAATTTTGTGAAGCTTTGCTAACGGCAACTCGTTTGATAGTTTGGATCATTTTTAATAGTTTATTTTTGGCTGGCAACATGCTAGGATAGTTACCAAATAAATAGCAATACTCGGTTTGAATTTTAGGCCTGTACTGATTTTGCACTTCTCCGTTGCTTTTGATAACAATTATGAGAAGCTTGTCTACCGGTAACTTGATTGAGAGGTTTGATCGTTTTGAAGAGTTTCTCATCGACTGACAATACTCCCGGTTTGAGTTTTTGACTGGTATGAATTTCGCTCCTCTCCGTTGCTTTTGATCATAATTATGAGAAGCTTGGCTACCGACAACTTGTTTAAGAGGTTGGATCAATTGTAAGAGTTTCTTTTGGATCGACAGCACTCTAGAATAGTTACCTAATGAATCACAATACTCCCGGTATTAATTTTTGAACGGTACAGATTTCGTACCCTTTTGATGGCTTAAATAGGAATTTTGAGAAGTTTAGTTACCCGCAACTCGTTTGAGAGGCTGGATCATGTTTAAGAGTTTCATTATGACTGACAATACTCTAGGATTGTTTCCAAATGAATCACAATACTTCTGGTTTGAGTTTTTGACAGGTAGCAATTTCGGACATCTTCTATGGTTTAGATTACAATTATGAGAAGTTTTGCTACCGGTAATGTGTTTGGGAGGTTGGATTGTGGTTAAGAGATTCATTTTGATCAACAATACTCTTGGATAGTTACCAAATGAATCGCAATACTCTCGATCTGAATTATTGAACGGTACCAATTTCACATGCACCTCTCCGATGGCTTAAATTCTAATTCAGTGAAGCTTGTTTATCGGCAATTCATTTGAGTGTTTGGATGTGTTTAAGATTTTTTTTTTCAACCAACAACACTCTAAGATAGTTACCAAATGAATCGCGATACTTCCCATTTGTAATTTTGAACGGTACCAATTTCGCACCTCTCCGATGATTTGGATTTTAATTTTGAGAAGCTTAGCTACCGGCAACTCGTTTGCGAGATTGAATCGTGTTTAAGAGTTTCTTTTTGACCGACAATACTCTAAGATAGTTACCAAATGAATCGCAATACTCTTTCGAACCTCTTCGAAGCTTTAAATCCTAATTCTGAAAAGCTTGGCCGCCGGCAACTCGTACGAATGACTTGATCATTTTTAAGAGTTTCTTTACGACCAATAACACTCTAGGATAGTTACCAAATGAATCGCAATACTCCCGGTTTAAAAATTTTACCAGTTCTAATTTTACACCTTTTTGATGGTTTAGATTGCAATTCTGATAAGCTTGGTTACTGGCAACTTGTTTGAGAGGTTGGGTCGTGGTCAAGGGAGTTTTCTGAACCGACAATACTCTTGGATAGTAGCCAAATGAATAGAAGTACTCTCTATTTGAATTTTTACTGGTACAGATTTCGAGCCACTTCAATGAATTAGATCGGATTTCTGTGAAGCTTGGCTACCGACAACTCGTTTGAAAGGTTGTTACGCGGCTAAAAGTTTTTTTCAACCAAAAATGCGCTATGATAATTGCCAAATGACTTATAATACTCCCGGTTTAAATTTTTGATCGGTACTAATTTTGTACTTCTCCGTTACTTTAGATCTTAATTAAGAGAAACTCAGCTACCGGGAACTCGTTTGGGCTATTGGATCAATTTTAAGAGTTTCTTTTGGACTGGCAACAGTCTAGGATAATTTCCTAATGAATCGCAATTCACCCTGCTTAAATTTTTGACCGGTGTCGATTTCGTACCTCTCCGATGATTTACATTGCATCTATGAGAAGCTTGGCAACCGGAAACTCGTTTGAGAGGTTAAATCAATGTTAGGAGTTTCTTTTCAACCGACAATACTCTAAGATTGTTACTAAATGAATTATAATACTCTCGGTTTGAATTTTTAACCGGAATGGATTTCACACATCTTTTGCAGGGACCTATCCCTCGATCTCACCTAAAATGAAGTTGTCGCCAATTCGAATCACTTCCATCTAAGACTCACGCATTTTTAACATATCTTCCCCAGTCAAAATTTCAACCTACCCCACGAACTGGTTAAGAACGTGGGCCGAACTTACACCGAAAAGCCTTATCTAGTCAAAGACACCTGTCTCTCACAAACTCGTCAGTTACTGAATCAACCGCCACTAACCACATTGTTCAAAAAACGTGCTGCAGTACATTAAAGTGTTCCGGAGAAGGCCTATATAATGAAAAAGTTCCAGAAGAGACAAAGACCGGAAGATTATAGAAGAGATCATCATGAAGCTACTTACTTTTTATTCTCAGCAACATTCAAACTTCTTAATTACAAGGTTCAAGTTTTTTTATATCTAAAGATTACTTGTAATATGATATCTGCCTCAAGCAATAAAGATACTAATACAAAAATCCTCCACTCGAGGTCGTGGTTTCTTACCTATTCAAAGGTTTTTCACCCTAAAGTTACTTGTGTCATTTTTTACTTTCCATTAGAATATTGCTACAGGTTCATTGGTATGATAGCGAATTCCAAGCCATTTTGAGCTTATGGAATTTGGTTGTTACATTTGGTGCCGTCTGTAGGAATGATTGCATTTCCGCGATATCCTAAGGTATTCTCGTAATACAACTTTCAATCATGGTTACTTCCTGACGACCGGCTACAGGGACCCAGCTCGATATTTTAATAGAGCCGGGGCAACTTACAGAGTTATGGGCGAATCTCAACGTCGAAACAGAGAAATGTGTCGAGGTCGAACTTTAGTTAACAAAGGATCAGGAGCTTCGTGAGAAAGAGCTCGACATAGAACGATAAGCTCGTTTAACAGTGCAAAAATGACATGAAGACCAGATGACAACAATACAGACAGCCCTAGAGGCTATGTAAAATACTCAGCAGGCTCCTCCAGCTAGAGGTCATGATCATTTGCCAGAGACCTTCCGTGTTTCTGCAAGGGAGAGATTGGGACCTCGAGGTGTCGCCAGTAAAGTTTTTTCCAGGAATCTACCACATGAACTACAACCCTCCATACATTTGGGGGGTAATGTTCAGTCCGAAGTAAGTCGTGGATACCGAATTTCTATTTGTCAAGAAGAAGAACAGCGACCTCAAACCCAAGTTCCAGTACGAGATCTCATGAGTGAAGGTACATGCACTCATCATCCCCAACCTGCTAGCCTAGTGATTCAACCAGCATGTTATTATGTCACGAAAGAGCATATGGACCAACGAATTAAGGAATTGATCGAAGCACAAGTTTTGAATACTACCGGCGACGTCACAAAATTATAAGTAAGTCTGTTTGCCAAAGAGCTATTCGATATGGAGGTACCAAAAGGTTTCCATACTCCAAAAATTCGTAAATACAAAGGTACTAACCCGAAGGAACACATTCAGTAGTACCGTGATTCATTGGGGTTATACTCTAATCTCTGCCATATCCTCTGTCGTCTATTCGCCACAAGTCTACTGGAGGAACCACTCTGACGGTTCCACTCTCTCCCTGAGGACTCCATATATACATTCGATCAGTTACAGAAACAGTTCATCAAGACATGCTCACAACAGGGACAAAGAGGAGAATTTATATTTTCTTATCGGTCTTAAACAGTCGTATGGGGAGAAGCTCGAGGATTTCATGAAGAAATTTTTAGAGCTCACGAGAAAAGTTGATAACCTCGATCAGGGAACAACTGTTACTGCTTTCACCAATACGCTCCAGCTCAACTACAAGGCCAAAGAACACCTCTTCCTCAACAAACCTGCGAACTTAGAGGAGATGATCACCAAGGTCAATAGTTACGTCAACCTTGAGAGGATGATGTCTGAGCAAAAAAAGTCTACTAAATCCATCCTCTCTACAAAAGGCCCATTTACAGATCGAACCAATGAACAAAAGAAGGAACAAGGAGATCGGAAGCGCACCAATGGTAATGCCGGATGCCCTCAGAAAGGTGATCCGCCAAACAAACCCATCCTCCCAAAGATGAACATTTGAATCTCCATAATTTTTCAACTGCTTTTGAAGGATATACTCTACCGCGTCTCTCAACCATTGGAGCCAATCGATAGTCGACCATATTGCCTACATCATAAAGTAAACCATCATTCTACTGACAATTGCTATACTTTAAAGAGGTTGCTCAAATATATTTTTAAAGAGGGACAAATGCTTGAATATATTATCGACCTGAAATCCTGCAATGATGGCAGCTATAAGAAGCAGCTTAAAGTTATTCAGGTCAATAATCAAGCTGAGGAAAAACAACTTTACCATATAAGCCACAGCAACATGGTCGAAATCAATCAGATCACCAATTCCGGCAGATTAAAATACAGGAGACTATCAGAATGCTGTAATCTCAAACCGCAAGACAAAAAAACCAAGCTTCTTCCTGACTCGAGCAATCACCGCATCGCGATTTCCTTTGAAGATTGTGATACTAGCCATGTCAAATTTCCAAATCATGATGCGTTAGTAATAATGCTTAAAATGAAGAAGTTTGTCATACACAGAATGATGATCGGTATGGGAAGCGGTATTGATATTCTTTTTCATAACACTATCGACCAAATGGGTTTGGCCGACCAAGTTATTCAGAGCAACACCGATATCAGTGGGTTCAATGGGTCCAGAAAAGAATAAGTAGGCAAGATCATCTTACCTATTACCTTAGGAACAGCCGCCATCAATGTCGTTTTCTATGTCATCAATGCAAAATCTCGTTATCTCGGGATTATGGGCCGCTGCTGGATTCACAACATGGAAACAGTGTCGACTGTCACCTCAATTTCGAGATGAAGTTAACGCCGAGATCAAAAAATTAATTAAAGTGAGATTCATTCGAGAAGCCAAATATCCCGACAGGATATCCAACATTGTCGATGTCCCAATGAAGAATGGAAAAGTCTGAGTTTGCGTAGATTTTGCAGATCTGAACAAGCATACTCTAATTGACAGTTTCCCTTTTCCCAATATTTATCAGATCTTCGATTCCATAACAGGCCATGACCTCGTATTTATGATGGATGCTGCTTTGGGTACAATGAAATTCTACTTTTGGAAGAAGATCGAGAAAAGATAACTTTCATCACTGAAAGAGGTATTTATTGCTACAAAGTCATGCCCTTTGGACTCAAAAATATGGGTGCCACATATCAACGGTTGATGACAACTATGCAAAGAGCATCTAGGGAAAGTTGATGAAGTCTACATCGACGATCTCCTGTACAAGAACGTACAGTCAACCAATCACATCTCAGATCTTAACATTATATTCAGCATCCGTCGAACTTACAAAATTTGCCTCAACCTTGATTAGTTTCAATTCGAGGCACATTTTGGTTGATTTCTAGGCCACTTCATCATTAAGAAGGGGATTAAGGTCGATCCAGATCAGATTTAGGGTCTCCTCAACATGCCCTCTCCAAAAATAATAAAAGTCGTTCAGAAACTTATCAGCAAGATTGCCGTTATCAACCGTTTCATTTCTAAATCTTCAGACCTAAATTGTTGGCTATTCCTATTACTCTGTAGTTGTACAAAATGAGGAAAAGTTTAGCCAACTATAGAGGTCACATCGACACCAAAATGTGAAGCAGCCTTTCTGGATCTCAAAACCTATTTGGGGAGGTCTCCCATAATGAGCACCCTAGTAGATGATGAGGAACTGATTATCTACCCAGCAGTCATAGATACTTCCTTTAGCTTGGTTCTCATTTTCCTTGAAGGGAAAATCGAGAAACCACTTCATAAGCAAAACCCTCACTCTAACGGAAACGAGATACTCTAAAATTGAAAAACTTCTTCTCACTCTTGTTTACACTTCAGTGAAACTCAAGCACTACTTCCAAGCTCATTCAGTCAAAGTCATGATGAACCACCCACTTTGGGAAGTTCTATCCAAAAAAGAAATATCACGAAGAGTATAACAGTGGTTAGTCAGTTTGGGAGAACATGATGTCAAGTTCGAACAATGTCATTCCAAAAAGGGTCAGGCCGTTGTCAATTTTCTCATGAATTTTCTAGTTGAGGATCCCGAGTGGAAGGAGCACGACCCTGATCTTACCGATGAAACTCCCAAAGATCCACCCCCTAAACCATTTGACGAACGAGCTGAATGGATTACAGCAAAGGGGTAGAGATTTCTCATCGATGGATCAGCAGGACCCGTAGGGTTAGGGATCAAAATCATTTTGATTACCCCTTCCAATGACAGAATTGAAAAATTAATCCACTTAGATTTTGAGGCCTCTAACAATGTCACCGAGTACGAAGCTCTCATTTGTGGACTCGACCTCGCTCTTGAGCTCGATGTCCCCAAACTCTCAGTCTGTATAGATTCACTACTCATCGCCCACCATTACTCTGAGCAATACAAGAAGAATGTAAAGATGATTGAATATGTAACCCTCATTGCAGATTGGATGAGCAAGTTTGCAAAAACAACTCTCGGTTATCTTCCTCGAGGTGAAAATAGACACACCGATTCTTTAGCTTATCAAGCAGGGTCTTGGGTATAGAAGCTCGATATCTCTAGATCAAAATCATTTTAACCCCCAGTATTCATCACATTTTTATATGCACAATCAACACTGGGGGTGATAAAGGGGGAGACAACGATTGGCAAAAGCCTTTTTTAGCCTACCTGAGTGTCGACAACAATTGCAATAGACCACTCCCAGCAGATCCAAATGAGCACCGACAGCTAATCAATAACTCGAAGCGCTACACTAATCAGAATGGTATGTTATACCACCTTTCCATCACGGGGCCTTACCTCAAGCGCCTCTCTAAACCAAAAATAGATGAAATGCTCCACGAATTACATGATGGGACTTGTGGCTCCCATGCTGCAGGTCAATCACTAGCAAATAGAGCTATTACACAAGGAATATTCTGGCGTGGCATCCGCAAGCAAGCGGAGGAGTACTCCCGCAGATGTGACACCTACCAAAGATATGGACATATGATACGCGTCCCAGCTCGAACTCCATGCAAGTAAGGTCTTCTGGCCATTCAAAAGATGGGCACTTGATCTCGTCGGCAAATTCCCTAACTCTTCAGGTAACCGCAGTCAGCTACTCGTAGCTATCGATTATTTTATGAAATGGGTAGAAGCAGTTCTACTATGTCGATCCAGGGAAGAAGAGGTCATCTCTTTTTTCTGGGAACATATTATCACTCGGTTTAGGTCCCTCCACCTAATTTGTATCGATAACGGGCCCCAATTTGTGGGAGAGAAAATCGCAACCATCCTCAAACAACATAATATCATCCACTCACCATCCAATCCTTAGTATCCTCAAGGAAATGGCCAAACAAAAATCACAAAAAGACCATCGTAGATGGACTCAAAAAATGGCTTCACTCACAGAAAAAGGGAATTGGGTTCGAGAACTACCTCATATCCTATGGGCATATCGTACCACTTCCAAACAGTTAACAGGATGTACCCATTCATCCGTGCCTATGGCACTGAGGCCGTCATTCCTTCTGAATACCATCATCCAAGTCGAGATCACGAGCTGACGGGCGAGGAAAATTAGTTTGAATTGGCTTATAATCTTAATATGATCGATAAGACCAGGGAACGCGCCAGCGCTAACCTAAGTCGATATCATCATATGCTAGCCATGTCATGTAACAATCAAGTCTGAAACCGTACATTTCAAATTGGCGATCTCGTTCTCAGAGAGATTCCTCAACATTGCAAAGAGCCTCACGCTGGAAAATTAGCCGACAATTGAAAGGGTCCATTCATTTTCACAGGCCACTTAAGCCTGGGATCATATTATCTCATGACTGAAGAGGGAATCCCCATTTTAAATCCATAGAATTTTAGGCGACTGATACGGTACTATCATTAAACGTCTTATAACTCCATTTTCGTTTCTCGTTTTTGAATTTTTCTTTTTTTAATTCCAAATGTAAGATTTTTCATTTTAATCCAATGTAAATTCTGAACTGATCAATAAAGCATCCAAGTTTTTCACCACATCTCTCTACTTACGTTGATTCAACCACATTATGTAGATTAAAGCATATATAATACTAGCTTTCAATCGATCTTATACCAATTAAATCGAGGATAACATTTGGTTTGGCTAGGTTTACTAAATCACTGTGACTGAAACAAATGTAGAAACTTGTTTCATATCAAAGACTCTAATAGGCATAAGATAAGGCAAAGATAATACTATCCTTTATCTCTTTCAATATGTCTGCAACATTACTACAGTTAAATCAAGGATAATACTTGGTTTGGCTGGCTCTACTTAATCTCTGCAATTGAAACAAATGTAGAAATTTATTTTATATTAAAGACTCTAACAGGCATAAGATAAGGCAAAGGTAATACTGGCCTTCATCTCTTTCAATATGTCTGTAATATTTCTAGTATTAAATTAAGATTCACTTTGTTTGACAAACTCAACCGATCTCTGCGATTGAAAAAAATATAGAAATAGGTTTTATATCAAAGACTCTAACAGGCATAAGATAAGGCAAAGGTAATACTGGCCTTCATCTCTTTCAATATGTTTGCAACATTTCTATAATTAAATCAAGATTCACATGGTTTGACTAACTCAACCCATCTCTGTGATTATAACAAATGCAAAAACTTGTTTTATATCAAAGACCCCACAAGACATAAGATAAGGCAAAGGTCATACTAGCTTTCATCTATTTCAAGATGTCTACGACATATACTATTTATTTTCAGGTCATATTGCAATGGATACCTTTTCTGCTGTTGGGATGTCAACCATGCTTTACCCTTCAGCTGGAGGTCGATCATAATTCAGTTCGCGAGTTAGAACGACTCTATCCCTCACTATTTGATCAGCAGGTGGAGGGCCTAAACTCATTTCCATGAAGGCTATACAGTTCCCACGATCTATATTCACTCTAGAAAGGTATCCCTTGTCTGACAAGTTCTTAAACAAGGTATCTGATTCTAATTCAAATCTTTTTTACTTCCTTTACAAAATACATAACGGCCGCCTTTAACAGGTCTATCCGTGATGCATGAGCTGCAACGATCCTTAAAAAGTTACATCTTATCTTCTCAAGGCGTGACTCCAAAGTAGCATACATTTTCTTTTGATGTACCATTTCCCTGTCTGCCCGAGCATCAAAAGTTATAGTCTCTTCTAATTTTTTGATAAATATAGCTGATTCAGCCTGATGAGCATCCTCCAAGTTTGCCACCTAGCGCGAAGTCTCGTAATTTATGCATTTAATTCTTCCCTGGCAGAAGTATCCTTTAACGATTCATCTTTATTCTTCATCAGGATTTCCTTTGCCTAATTTCCACTTTCAAGACCTTCTCCCAAATAAGTGCAGCATCCAACTTGTGCTGGCATTCCCTTAAGTTTGTATTCCCTTTTCGTAGATGCCCTTGAATTCGAGCGACATCACCTTCCAGCTCTTAAATTAGACCTGATAGGCTAGCTACCTCTCCTTGGACCAAAGGAACTTTAACATCATTTATACTCCCCCTCGAGCACTCTCTAGCCTCGGCTTTATTGGCATGCGGGTTGGCTTGCGCCAATTCGATCTTCAATCGTGCCACCCTCTCATTTAACTCGTTACACCTTCGTTGCATCTCCCAAAAATCTATATCATTAGCAGGTAGGGCAATATGCAAGTGCTCAGCTGCAGCTTCTAAGGCTGATAGATGTTCTCGAGCTACCTTCAGCTCGTTATCTTTTTTACTCATTTTTTGCTTCACTCGCTCCAACTCATTTCTGCAATTCTGAAGATCAACTTAAGATTATCCCTCCGATCTTTCTAGAGACTGAATATGGTTTTCAGCCATTTCAGCTTGCCTATATTTTACTATCAGCGTGTCAACCTGACTTTGAAGCTTCATGGCATATTTTTTTACCCCTGCAAGTTCTTTTATCCCCTTCTCAACTTTAGTGTCTTTCTCCTCGACCTTGTAAGTGAGGTCAACACCAGTTTGGGATGCCTCAACAAATTTAAAATACACCTTTACATGCTGATCTTCTCTATTTTCATTCGCCTCCCTCACCCTATGCAACTCCTTCAGAAATTCTCGGTTACAATGGAGTGCCTCATCTTTGCGCGAGCGAATTGAATCCAATTCGACCTGCTCAATAATAGATAAATTATATACAGCTCAATTCAGAGCACCCATCAACTTGATAAATATCTCATTTCTAAAAAGATCTCATTTTAACATCTACTGTGTGTAACTACTTTTAGACTTAAAGGTCAAAGTAAAATCTCAGATAGGTACTCCATGACATGCATTTCGAAGTCTAAGGTATATGTTTTCGATATTCTACTTTATCTAAATACGCTGAATTTTTCTACGCACTATATTAGTGTTATTTCCTAAAATTGATAACATGTTTTTGATCTACCTCTACGCTTTACAATATCTAATTTACTTGGTAGCTTTATGTCAATATAACATACAAGTCAGAAGGCATATTCCGATATAACCTGCAGCTCCGCTTGCGAAGAAAGCAAGGCCGTAGAGATCTCTTTTTTCATGGCAAGCTTAGTCTCTATATCTTTTATTCTAAGACTCATTTCTCTAAGTGCCTACAAGAGGATTACAAAAAAAAGGGCTCAGCCTAGAAAAGTCTATTCAATACGCACAAATCCAGCAATTTACAAGACACTTCAAAAAAACTCATACACATCATTTATCTGCCCTACCTTCTCATTCTCGCCCTCTAGGAGTTCGGAGTCATCCCCTTGATTGTCTAGCACCGTCTGGCAAGAGACACCGTCTAACCCATCAACAACTCCCACCGCCACCTCTTCCACCTCTTCTTCATCATCATCCTCGACATAGGTGTCTTCCTTAATGACATCCACCACCTCCTCAGAATATCCCTTCAACATCAGGTGGCACCCCAGCCTTTCAAGCTCTGCCTCCTCCTCTTCCAAATTTACCCTCGCCTCTGCTTGAAGATCGTCAATCGCCACTGCTTGGGAGGTCTTCGGGGCATCTAAATTTTTGCTTCCTTGAGAGCATCAGCCTTCGCTCGAGCTACCTTCTTTGTAAGCTCGACCTTCACCTCCATCAGCTCAGATTTTTCTTCTTCTACATCGAGCCAAATCCGCTTCACCAAACGAGCAACCTCCGTAAAACAAATCGACCTCAACGTAAGTTCAAAACGCAATAGAGAAATATTTAACATGATTAAATACAAATACATACCATCATGCTCATGTCCTCTTCTCCATGAAGAGCCGCCAGCCTAGCCCTTTCCTCCACTACTTTGAGATCGTCCTCAGCAGCAGGTCACTCTTTAGCGACCTTTTCCCCTGACTTCTTCAAAGATTCGATCCTTCTCCTTTTCACTTTTCCGTCGATCCCACCACTTCCAGTGGTACCAGAGGCCGAGGAACGCTTCAACATCTATTTTTTGGGAAATATTCGAGCTA
This sequence comes from Kingdonia uniflora, assembly GCA_014058105.1. Lineage (NCBI taxonomy): Eukaryota > Viridiplantae > Streptophyta > Magnoliopsida > Ranunculales > Circaeasteraceae > Kingdonia > Kingdonia uniflora. Next base: position 3,211,936 of record JACGCM010000696.1, read on the forward strand.
ATTTGCTCGATGTAATAAACTTCGGCTAAACTGAACTATCTATTCTAGGGGTCTTGGCCACATTGGTTCGACCTTTCCCACAAGTTCCTCTCTTCTTCCCATCATCAATACCCGCCATCCGCATGGTCGATTGAGATTTTTGAATCTTTTTCGACTTACTCCCAACCCTCTTCTTTCTACTATGGCCAATTCCTTCCAATACAAACTCGAGCTTAACCTCTTCCTCCGCAACTTCGTCTAACAATGAATCTTTCCTTTCCACTTGGGACTTCGGGCCTGCCATGCACAGCATTTGTTATTATCAACAAAAGATCATCAATTCATACATATCAATATTATACTCTATGTATTATTAAACTTACTTAGTTTTACAGTTCTAAATAAAAGATCCAAAGGTTCTTCATCATCTCTTTGAAGATAATTACCCTTCACCCATATTACGTTGTCATTCCAGGCTCGACCTGCTGAATTAAGATAGAAGAAGCGACGCAGAGTTGCACTCGCACAAAAATATGCCCTACCACTGGCATGATAGATTTTTACCCCATAAAACTATAATACGTCCTCAGAGGATATCCTTATCACTTTTCCCTTATTCTCTCATTTTTCATTCAGATGGTCGTAAACAGTTATCACCTCCCACATGTTCCCATTCAATTAAACAGGACATCCCCCAATCGCATTCATAATCTCCTTCACCAAATTAGTAACAGGAAGACTCAACTCGTACTCTAATTGAGACATGTAACACAAGAAAGCCTCTGAAACGTCACTCCGAACACTTCCATCAAAATATTCTAACGAGATCAATTAATCTATACCCCTATCTCGTTTTTCTTCCTTCAAGTCGGCCAACAAATAAAAATACTCTTCCCCCGTCACTATAATACACCCCCTAAACATCCTACCAGTGTATTCTATGTAGTTACCCTATTTCCCTGTTGTGACAGCCTTGACTTTACAAAATTATTTAAATACATCTGAACCAGGGGCATAGGCTTCCAATTTACCAAGAAAACAAGGAAATTGCTCCAATCCAACTTCAACCACACTATCAGAATCTGCCGTCCGACCGGAGGTCGAAGCCTCGTTAATAGGCGAACTATCAATCTCAACTACAATTTTATATGCAAAGTTTTATCCTACACAAATACTTCTCACGTTCGACCTACATATAGGTTCAGGTATCTATCATTATTTCATGCCGATAGATCATTCATATGCAACATATCTTTCAAATATTTTATCTACATGTCAAATATAATAGATTGCTATAAATAGTGATTTCTTAGGATTTGCTTCAACAGATTACGATTTGCAAAAAGTACAGCACACGTCTCTACTAACCTTCAGTGTCAGAATGAGAATCTGCAGTAGTGTCAAGTCCGTCCCTCACAATACTATTATATAGACACCTACGTGATTCAGTGCCTGCAACTCTCCTCGACTGGTTATCAACCTTAGATAAATCCTTACCAAATCCTTTATATTTTTTTTGCACTTCTCTCTCTGTGCTCTCCAAATTTTAAGAAGTTGAAAAATGTTTGAATGATAAAAACGAAGCACTATTTATTCTTTCTCTCTCTAATGGTTGGTACATATTGTGCCTTTCACGACCCGTTCTCAGTTTTGGAACGGATGCATCATTTCCGCTAACCATGTCAGACGTCTTGTACATTTTTAATAAAACCGCCTTTCCATCATTACCCCTACTCTCATATTTTAATATATTTGTATCTCCTATTTCCATATTTTTATCTGACTTTCCCATACTCGTGATGACCCACACTTTACGATATCAGGTTTTAACAGCTTTACATGAAAAAACAAAACTAGAAGCTCCTGCATTTTTTATATACTGGTTTCTTATACTTATAGTACTAGTGACATCATTTTTAAAGCTAACAAAATTTTCAAACTTATTCAAAATTTGTTTGTCAAAATAGTCTCAAATGGCATTTGTAACTATAGAGGATCAAATTGACTTCTAACTTTTGCGTTAAATTCAATAACATTTAAATTTATTTATGTTAACACTTTACATGTAATTACGTCTAAAACAACCTTGATAGCCTGATCAACTACATCAGATCAAATCTCTACCATTGATCATCCCTTCATCAAATTCAATCTCTACCTCAGCAATCAATCCAATCATCTGTTCTCGATCAACAGGATCCTATACCAATTCGTGAAAGCAGACCTCATAAATTTTTTGGGCATACTCAAGTTCCCTACCCCTTACATCCAGTATTTCGACCTGACAATCCCTCACTGGTAACTCAGTATCATAACCGAACAACCCAAAAATCTTCTCCCGCACTTCAACGATCTTTATGGCCAATCGTCTTTCAGCGGCATAACGAATTCTCCGAGATTGAGTCCGCACCATCAAAATCTCTTCTCCATATTCAAAAATAAATTCTAGCCTTTTATTTATACATTTATTCAATACTTTCCCCTCAAAACGTGATTTTGACCTTTTATCTCGTAACTGAAACCCAAAAATCTTGGGGTAGACTATTTGAACTTATCCCTTCCTTCGAACTCAAACGTTACATTATTTTTCAAATTAAGCTTATTTTTTTATGATTTATTCCTCTATCAACCACTATTAGTTCGATTTTTTACATTGCAGATTTCCTACAATTTTGATCTTCCACATTTCCAAAACTCAAACATATCATACTTACATTACCACATAAATTTTTGCATACATTTATCTCAGTTCGAATGTTACAATAAGAATAGTTTCGGTACTCATAAACTTCGGTTCATTTCATACATCCTTCAAATGATTCAATTCGAGTATACAAGATATTGTATAAACACAAGTAATTAGATGAAATTTTTTAATTCATGTTGATAACATTACACGTGATTTTGCAGATAATAAGTTTTTCAATAATCGATCTCAGGTATATTAAAGAGATCTAATCTGTCCAGGACCCAACTCCAGGTACTTTACAGATAATAAGTTGTTTACTACTTTGAAAAGTAAAGGTCATTCAGGCACTCCGACACATCAACTCCTTCAAATCTTCCTGCTTTAGTGATCTTTCACCCTGATATAAAGTAGAAATTGGAGCCAACAAAATGCTTCCCTCACATGAGTTTGATCAAAGTCTAGTCAAACTACAAATGGAAACTATACAAGCAGTAGACTCAGTGCTAGCACCAACTCTACAAATTGAAGGTCTTTTGAGTGCCAAAACGTGATGGAAATGAAGAAGTAGACTTCCACTGGCTGTCTCCCTCCTCCAATACCATTACCCCCTTCTCTGTAACTGTAAACTCCGAAGATTTGGTAGAGATGAAGAGGGCCTGAGTTTAGAATCTATGGTGACACAAGAAATCAGCATAACTGCCCTATAGTTATGCCTATCCCTGCATATGAAGCCCCAACCTTTTCTTCCGCAAGAGTACGAAGACAAGCCCAATGTTCCTTGCCTGTCAAGATGACGGCATGAAACCTCCTCTTACAGTAGAATTCCACATTTGCTTCAACTGCTTCATCTTCCGATATACCTTGATAAGTTGGGGGTGCAGAAGCGGGTATCAACATCTCCAAGGATTGGTCACCAAAGTATTTTAACTTCAACCTCTGTATTTTAGATGCAATCCCCTCTTCAAGGACCATACTCCAAGTCTTCACCATTTTTAATATTTAAGAGATTTTACAGATTACAAGCGTACTCTGTTTCAAAGATTCGATATAGGTACTATTTATATAACCTTACATTTATTGTGCAGGTATGTTTTACCGAGCTTCATCACTCACTGCAGACGCAACTTTTCAAAATCATAACCGCCACATACATTAACATTCACATCCTCATTAAATACACGTTATTTCCCCATAGCCCGCATAACTTCCACACATTCAAAGCCATCGTTACTCTATTTTAATTAGTAAGAATTTCAACCCAAATATCAATTACAGATTGATAATTTCATAACCAAAGCCACTCGTAACTTCGGTTGCGAGGGGGCGATTGTAAGGACCTATCCCTCAATCTCACCTAAAGTTGAGCTATCGCCAGTTTGAATCACTTCTATCTTAGACTCTCACATTTTTAACATATCTTCCCCAGTCCACATTCCGACCTACCCTATGAACTGGTTAAGAACGTGGGCCGAACTTAAACCAAAAAGGCTTATCCAGTCATAGACACATGTCTCTCACAAACTTGTCAGTTACTCAGTCAACCGCCACTAACTACATTTCTCGAAAAGTGTTATCCAGCACGATGAGGAGCTCCAGAGAAGGCCTATATAAAGAAAAAGCTCCAGAAGGGACAGGGACCTGAAAATTACACAAGAGATCATCAATAAACTACTTATTATTGATTCTCAACAATATTTAAACTTCTTAATTACAAGGTTTAAGCTTTTCTATATCTAAAGATCACTTATATTAGGATATCTGCCTCAAGAAATAAAGATACTTTTACAATAGTCCTCCACTCGAGGTCATAGTTTTTGACCTATTTAGAGGTTTTCCACGCTAAAATTATATGTATCATTTCTTACTTTCAATTAGAATATGGTTGTAGGTTCATTGGTGTGATAGCGTATTCCAAGTCATTTCGAGCTTACGGAATTTGGCCATTACATCTCCGATGGTTTATATCGTAGTTCTATGAAGCTTGGTTATCGGTAACTCATTTGAATGGTTGGATCATTTTTAAGAGTTTATATTCGATCGACAACAGGTTAGGATAGTTAATAAATATATTCCAATACTTATAGTTTGAGTTTTTGAAAGGTACGAATTTCGTACCCCTCCGTTACTTCAGATTTTTTTTTGTAAAGCTTGGTTACCGACAACTCATTGGAGGGGTTGGATCATTTTAAAGAAATTCGATTTTACTAAAAATACGCTTGGATAGTTTCCAAATGAACAACAATACTCTCAGTTTAAATTTTTTTACCGAGATAAATTTCGCACCACTCCAATACGTTAGATCATAATTCTGAGAAGCTTGGCTATCGGCAATTCGTTTGAGAGCTTAAAACGTGGTTATAAGTTTTTATCGACTGACAACACTGAAGGATAGTTACCAAAAGATTTGCAATACTCCTGGTTAGAATTTTTAATTGGTAACGATTTCATACCTCTCCAATGTTTTAGATCATGATTCTGCGAAGTTTGGCTACCATCCACTCCTTTGGGAGGCTGGATCATTTTTAATAGTATCTTTTCAGCCGACAACAATCAAGGATAGATACTAAATGAATCAAAATACTCCCGGTATGAATTTTTGACCGGTACGGATTGTTACCAAATGCATCGCAATACTCCCTATTTGAATTTTTGACCGGTACGGATTTTGTATCTCTCCGGCTCCTTAGATCTTAATTGTGTGAAGCTTGGTTACCGGTAACTCTTTTAAGAAATTGGATTGCTTTCACGATATTTTTTTTTACCAACAACAATCTAGGATAATTCCCAAATGAATACCAATACTTTCGATTTAAATTTTTATCAGTACAGTTATCGTACCTCTCAAATGCGTTCGATCACAATTATGAGAAGCTTGGCTACCAGCAACTCATTTGAGAGGTTGTTCACGACTTAGAGTTTCATTTCAACTGACAACACGCTATGATAGTTACCGAATGGCTTGAAATACTCCCGGTTTGAATTTTAGATAGGTATGAATTTTGTACCTCTCCGTTGCTTTAGATCTTAATTTTGAGAAACATGGCTGCCAGCAACTTGTTTGAGAGGTTGGATCATTTTTAAGATTTTTTTTTACCGTCAACATGCTAGGATTATTACCAAATACATTGCAATGCTCCCTATTTAAATTTTTGAGTTATATGGATTTCACACCTCTCCGTTGCTTTAGACCTCAATTATGTGAAGCTTGGCTACCGACAACTCGTTTGAGTGGTTGGATTGTTTACAAGAATTTCTTTTTGGCCAACAACACTCAAGTAAAGTTGTAAAATGAATAGCAATACTCTTTGCTTAAATTTTTTATCGGTACAAATTTTGTACCTCTCTAATGTGTTAGATCACAATTCTGATAACTTGGCAATAGGTAACTCGTTTGAGAGGTTGGTTCGCGGCTAAGAGTTTATTTTGGATAGACAACATGCTATGATAGTTTCCAAATGACTTGAAATACTGCCAATTTGAATTTTTGACTGGTACAGATTTTGTACCTTTCTATTGCTTTAGATCCTAATTATTAAAATCTTGGCTACCGGCAACTTGTTTGAGAGGTTTTTTTTTTTTTTTTTCACTGTTATTGCCGCGACGGACCTTCTCAAAGAAGGACTTGCCCTCTACCAGGTACCTATATCCATTCTGTATGCTAAATTCTACCTGGTGTTTCTCTGGAAGGGAAACCCCAATTAATTGTGAAGTGACCATAGATAAATGCTTTTACAGAATTTAATTTAGCCTTGATTGCTTTCATACCGAACTCGAGTGACTGTAATCTTCATTTAATTTTTATAGTCCAGTAGAGACCTAATCAACACAGGTATTTCTTTAAACGTTTAGTCAATTAACATTCGAACAGTGTGGCTCCGTTGGCTTCTGCGTGATTTAGGAGTTTCACTATCTTCTCCCATCCCTATCCATTCGTGGGTTTCATTCGAGATTAAATCTTGCGTGTCATTTAATTTTTTGTAATTTAGCTTTCGACTTGCGTGATTGCTAGAATAAGGATTTTTTGCATCAATTTTTTTTTCTGAAGGGTAAGCCAGTTTTAGGGATCTGTAACCATAGAGTAACCAAGCTCCGAAGGGCTTCCAAAGCCCAAAGGAAAATCACAAGCCTCCGAAGAGGTACAAAGCCCAAAGGCCCATGACAACGCAAAGGATGTCCACAGTGGTTCGAACTCATGACCTCTTATTGGGTGGAGGGGTCACACAGCCACTGAGCCAAGAACACAATGGTACTTGTTTGAGAGGCTGGATCATGTTTAAGAGTGTCTTTTTGACCAATATTACTCTAGAATAGTTACCAAATGAATCAATACTCCCGGTATGAATTTTTGAATGGTATCAATTTTACACCTCTCCGATGGTTTAGATTGCAATTCTGAGAAGCTTGGCTACCCGCAACTCGTTTAAGTGGTTCTAACATTTTAAATAGTTTCTTCTCGAACAAAAATATTGATGGATAGTTATGATATGCATCAAAATACTTATGGTTTGAAATTTTGAGTGGTATGGATTTTTCTCCTCACCGTTCTTGAGATCTTAATTGTGTGAAGCTTGGCTAACGACAAATCGTTTGAGAGGCTGGATCATTTTAAGAGTATCTTTTTGACTGAGAATATGCTAGGGTAGTTTCCAAATGAATTGCAATATTCTAGGCTTGACTTTTTAACCGGTACAGATTATGTACCTCTTCGATGGTTTAAATCAGAATTCGGAGATGCTTGGTTACCGGCAACTCGATTGAGTGGTTGGATCATGGTTAAAAATTCTTTTTGACGGATAACACCTTAGGATAGTTTCCAAATGAATCGCAATGCTCTCGGGTTGAGGTTTTTACATGTACGGATTTCGCACATCTCCGTTGCTTTAGATCACTATTTTGAGAAGCTTGCTTATGGACAACTCGTTTGAGAGGTTAGATCATTTTTAAGAGTTCATATTTTACCGACAAAACCTTAGAATAGCTACCAAATTAATTGCAATACACCCGGCTTAAGTTTTTGACCGGTTTATATTGCGCACCTTTCTGTTGCTTTAGATCGCAATTCTCTGAAGCTTGGCTACCAACAACTCGTTAGAGTGGTTGGATCATATTTTAGAGTTTCTTTTCGACCGACCACACTCTATGATCGTTACAAAATAAATTGCATTAATCACGGTATGAATTTTTGAACGACACCTATTTCGCACCTCTCTGTTAGCTTAGATTTTAATTAAGAGAAGCTTGGCTACAGGCAACTCGTTTGAGAGTTTGGATCATTTTTGTAGTGACCCAGATTTTTCTTAGCATTATTACTATATACAATTATGCATCCATATTTTATTTTTTATTATCATGTATGGTGTTCCATTAGTTCTGTGGTTTATACTGTTGTTGGGCAGAGGAGGTAAAGTTATGATTTTAAGAGCCGTGGATGGTCCCTGATAGGGTTGTGTTTGTTGTTTTGGGTTGTTCTTGTCTTCTGAGGATCTTGGTGTTTGGTATGGTTTAGGAGAATCTCAGAGTGACTTTTTGGAGTTTTTCCAGTTCTCGTTCGAACGAGGTTGATTTTCGTTTGAACGAATCTTCATGTCCTCTGGACGTTTGGTGTTTAGCAATTATCATTCGAATGAGTTCTTGTGTCATTCGAATGGCTTGTCGTAGTATATATATAGCGTTTCCCACTCTCTCCCCTCATCATCATATCTCACTTTTCTCTCCGAGAACAAACCCTAACTTTTCAAATCCTTCCCATCCTTGTTTCTCTCTTGGTCTAATTTTGGGCATTGGTTTTCATCACCTACTACCCAATTTTGGTTCTAGAGAGAGAGAGAGAGAGAGCTGTTGCAGTTCTAGGGTTTCCTCACCCATCTTCGATCTCTGATTTGATCGCCGTTCCTTACCAATTACAGCCGCCCTTTTTGGCCGTAGGCATTACATGATTTTGCCTCTTCATCTTGGTTGATTTGAGTTGGATTTGGTGAAACCCCTTGGTTCGGGTTTGTGATAATTAGGTGGCCGAATTGGTTGGGTTTTCATGCAGTTGTTCGGTGGTGGTGATTGGGCTTAGTGTGGTTGGGAGATGTAGTTCAGTTGCTGTAGACCATGTAGTGACTGTTCTAGATAGTAGTTGTTGCTATTTTGATTCAGATATTACTGCCCTCGTTGTTGTTATTCTAGGGGTAGAGAGAGAGTTGTTTTTACTCTCTTCGATCACCGGGTTTGTGATTATTAGGTGGCTGATTCGGTGGGTTTAAAGTTGATATATCCTAATGTGATTGTGGGTGATCAAAGTAGTGTAGCGTAATGTGGTGGATTGTGGGTTTTATCGCAGTTTGTATTGCTGATTCAGGTGTAGTGCTGATTTAAACTCAGTCTCGGGTAAGAATCCCATGTTGGTTTTATGATTGGGTTCTGGTCCTTGGTAGTGGCAGATGTTGTGGTCTACCAGTTCCTTTCGGCGACTCATTTGGGTTCCAAAAGTCGATTCGCAGAGAATATTACCATTGGGGTGTTGTTTGGATATTTTATGCCGAGTTCGTTATTATCAAACTTGGTATATCTGGCGAGTGTCCCTATATTGCTAAATTCCTTTACTAGTTTACTGATGTAAATTTAGAGTGATTACTAGTTGTTCTAGATGCTATTTTTCATGATTTAGTTTATATTCTAGACTTGTGTTCTCCTTGCATAGTAAGTTATTATCTATGTTAGATATGTTAGCTTAGTTGCTTGTTTGTATTTGGACTTCAAGAATTGGTAGGAGGTTATTACGCCTATTCTCGCGGCATCGTCCTTGAACTTTAAAGGCGTAATTACTCTTGACTTATTCTGAGTGGTTGCGTATAGCAAGTTGGTATCCTAAGGCATGTAGAGTTGTGTTTCTCTTTTGCTGTTTAGGAAGTTGTGCATTTGTAGTGTTCTCGTTGCTTTGTCCTTGAGCACTGTAGTTTGATTTGGCACTTGATACGCGAACCTTGGGTTCCACTATCAAGTGTGGCTATCATGAATTGTTTAGCTATTTGTCGTAGACTAACAGTTTATCCTGAGCATAGAGTCGTTGTTGGTCTTAGTACTCATTCTGTTTGAGCGCTCTCGTGGCTTTGTCCTTGAGCGCCAGGGGGTTCTGCGATGCTGTACTATCACCAGTGATGTTAGAACCTAGTGGGTTTTCCGTTTATCTATTTTGGAGATTGAGTACATACTCTATTCTAAGGGATTGCTGACTACATGTTGGAGACTTGTAGACTATCCCTCGTGTACTAGTGTGCGTTGACAGCTGTTGTGCTCTAGCATTTGATGGTAATCATGTTTGCTATAGAGATCTTAGAGACTGATGTTGTTTTGGGATTGTGGCTAGTTAATTAGTCACTGTTCATCTGTTGTTTTGATATTGTGACAGGTTAGTCACTGTTCATTGGTTGTTTTGACGTGTGCTGGGTAAGTCGCTGGCCATCTAGTTAGATGTTGTGACTGGTTAGTCACTATTGTTCTATGTGTAGATGTGCGACTGAGTCACTGTTTGTCTGTGTTAGGATTGTTTGCCACTCACCCATGTAGGTGGTTATCCTATGTGCGCGTGTCATGTTAGCAGCTGCAGCATTTTAATCTCTGGCAGATCAGTTTGGATCTGTAGATCATATAATCATTTCTTCTTATCTTATTGAGATCGGATACCTAAAGTCACTCCAAATCGGCTGACCCCGATAGGTTAGGAGGATTCCTAGCTCGGGCTGAAATAGTATGGTGAGTTCTGGCTGAGATGCTATCATACCTGAAGACCCATCCTGGAGTATGGGATTGTATGAGATAGTTCCCTTCTGGCGCCAACACTATCCTGAGAGGTTGAAATACCTTAGAATTTAAATAATATGAGGACGATGGCACCTTGGGTTAAAACCCCTATTCACTCTGATCAAGTGGTTATATCCTAGTCTTGTCAAGCTTGAAACAAATCGAACCCCTTGTATCCGATCATGATCTCATTAAGGTAATCTTACACTAGTGGTTGATCATCTATGTAATCATAGGTCTATTCAAACTCTATTCCTCCTATATTCCTCCTCTATTATTCCTCTATTCCTCATATTCCTTTACCTGTTCTCTTATCCCTAACTCATCTTCTCTTAGTGTTAATGTATTTTATGCACTCCTGCATGTTATTGAATTTCTGAGGCAGGTTAGTTGCGTGTGGCGCTGTGGCCCACAACTGTAATTGGAGTGTAGTTTATAGTCTTAGCACTCCTTTGCACTATATATATATATACATATTGTTTAGTTTAATAGATTTATTAAACTTGTGGCTTATCTCTATTAGATATTTTTAGTTTCTTCGGAATATATTATTGTATCAATAAAAATTGTTATATCTTATTAATATTAATTATCATCTCATTGATTAGTATGTTGCTTATCCTTGTGGGGTTATAGTGAGCCGTGGTTTTACTCATCTCGCATAACAACATTTTAGTTCTGTAGCTGCAGCAGTGGTGATCCAGTTGGAGAGCTTAAGCTGGAGGCTTGATTCTCTATTAAGTATTTTGGATCGGGTTGGTTGTATTCTATTTGAGATAGTTGGTTTCTTGAGATTATTGTATCTTACCTGTTAAGGTTTGTAATATACTTTATGTATAGTTATTGTTATTGTCTTTCGCAGTTATGTTATTCTTATATATCTCTGTGTTGGGCTCTTATAGACTTCCGAGCCTGAACTTGTCTATGACTTTGTTGTCTGTGGGGTCCTGGTTGGCCGACGTTACACCTCAGGATTTACATTCTTAATAGTTTATTAAGAAGCCAATTTTGGGAGCACTACAATTTATAAGTGTTTCTTTCCGAACAACATCACTCAATGATAGTTACCAAATGAATCGTAATACTCTCAAATAAAGTTTTTGAGCGGTACCAATTTCAGACCTCTACTATGGTTTAGATTGCAATTATTAGAAGTTTGGCTATCGATAACGCATTTGCGAGGTTGGAACATATTAAAGAGTTTCTTCTTGAGCAAAAGCACTTAAGGATAGTTACCAAATGAATCGCAATACTCATGGTTTGAATTTTTGAGCATTACCAATTTGGTACCTCTCCAATGGTTTAGATTGCAATTCTGTGAAGTTTGGCTACCAACAACTCATTTGAGAGGATGGATCATGTTTAAGAGATTTTTTTCACCGACAACACTCAATGATTGTTACCAAATGAATTGCAATACTCCCGGATTGAATTTATGACCAATACCGATTTCCCACCTCTTCGATGGCTTAGATTTTAATTCTGAGAAGCTTGGCTACCGGAAACTCGTTTGCGAGGTTAGATCGCAATTAAGAGTTTCTTCTCGACCGACAACTACCTAGGATTACCAAATTAATTGCAATAATCCCAATTTGAATTTTGCACCGATCTTGATTTTACTCCTCTCAAAAGCTTTAGATCGTAATTTTAAGAAGCTATGTTGCCGCCAACTTTATTTGAGAGGTTGGATTATTTTGAAGAGTTTCTTTCTCACCGATAGCACTCTAGGATAGTTACTAAATGAATCACAATACTCCTGGTTTGAGTTTTTGACCGGTACGGATTGCGTACCTCTTCATTATTTTGGATTATAATTCTGTGAAGCTTGGCTACCGGCAACTAGTTTGATAGGTTGAATCACAATACTCCCAGAATTAATTTTTAACCGGTACGGAATTCGTACCTCTCCGATACTTTTGATCTTAATTATAAGAAAGTTGGCTACAAGCAACTCGTTTAAGAGGTTGGATCATGTTCAATAGTTTCTTTTCGACCGGAAAAATTCTAGGATAGTTAACAAATGCATCGCAATACTTCTGGCTTTAATTTTTGAGTCGTACAGATTTTGCACCTCTCCATTTCTTTAGATCATAATTGTGTGAAGCTTGGTTACCGATAACTCGTTTGAGACGCTGGATCATTTTTAAAAGTTTCTTTTTGATCAAAAATATGCTAGGATAGTTTCCAAATGAATAACAACGCTCTAGGCTTTAATTTTTGACCGGTACAGATTACGCACCTCTCCGATGGTTTAGATTTGAATTTGGAGAAGCTTGATTATTGAGATCACATTTTAGTGGTTGGATCATTATTAAAAGATTCATTTTGACCAACAACACTCTGGGATAGTTGCCAAATGAATCACAATACTCATATGTTTTGTCTTTGACCGATACGGATTTCGCACATCTCTGTTGCTTTCGATCGCGATTCTGTGAAGCTTGGCTATAGGTAACTCGTTTGAGAGGCTGGATCATTTTTAAGAATTTCATTTTGAATGATAACATTATATGATAGTTACCAAATGAATCGTAATACTCCCGACTCAAGATTTTGACCATTACATATTAGGCACCTTTCCGATACTTTAGATCTTAATTCTAAGAAACTTGGATACCGACAACTCATTTAAGAGGTTAGATCGTGGTTAATAGTAACCAAATGCATCACAGTACTCCAGGTTTGAATTTTTAGGTGGTACGGATTTCACTCAGCTTTGTTGCTTTAGATCTTAATTGTGTAAAGCTTGGCAACCGGCATCTCGCTTAAAAGGCTAGATTGTTTTTAAGAGTTTATTTTCGACCGATAATATGATATCTAGCTTCCAAATCAATCGCAATACTCTAGGCTTGAATTTTTGACCGGTACGGATTATGCACCTCTCCGATGGTTTAGATCAGAATTCAGAGAAGTTTAGTTACTGGAAACTCATTTGAGTGGTTCGATCGTTGTTAAGATATTTTTTTGTCGTACAACACTATAAAATATTTAACAAATGAATTGTAATACTTTTGGGTTAAGTTTTTGACCAGTACGAATTTTGCACCTCTCCGTTGATTTAGATCACGATTCAGAGAAGCTTGGCAATGGGCAACTCATTTGGGTGGTTATATAATATTTATGAGTTTCTTTTCAGCTGATAAGACATCGATGGTTTATGATGCAATTATGAGAAGCTTGGCTACCGATTTCGTACCTCTCTGATGGTTTAGATTGCAATTATGAGAAGCTTGGCTACCAGCAACTAGTTTCAGAGGTTGGATCATTTTTAAGAGCTTCTTTTCTGCCAACAACACTTTAAGATAGTTACTAAAGATATTGCTATATTCCCGGTTTGACTTTTCGACCGGTATGGATTTTGCACCTCTCCGATGGTTTAGATAGTAATTTTGTGAAGCTTGGCTACCGACAACTTTGTTGAGAGGTTAGATCATTTTTATGAGTTTCCTTTCGACTAAAAACACATTAGGATAGTTAGAAAATCTATTGTAATACTCCCAGTTTGAATTTTTGACAGGTACAGATTTCATACCTCACCATTGTTTGAGATCATAATTGGGTGAAGCTTGGCTATCGGTAACTCGTTTGAGAGGTTGGATCACTTTTAAAAGTTTCTTTTCGATCGAAAATATGCTAGGAATATTTCCAAGTTAATAGAAATACTTTTTGCTTAAATTTTCGACCGGTATGGATTACACACCTCTTTGATGCGTTAGGTCTCAATTCTAAGAAGTTTGGCCACCGACAACTCGTTTGAGAGGTTGGATCATGGTTAATAGTTTCTTATTAATCGACAACATTCTAGAATAGTTACCAAATTAATCAAAAAGCTCCCAGTATGAATTTTTGAAAGGTAAGAATTGTACACCTCAACGATAGTTTAAATTGGAATTCGAAGAAGCTTGGCTACCGACAACTCTCTTGAGAGGTTGGATCGTAGTTATGGGTGTTTTTTTGACCGATAACACTCTAGAATAGTTGCCAAATAAATCGCAATACTCCCTATTTGAATTTTTTACTCGAACGGATTTTGTACCTCTTCGTTGCTTTAGATCTCAATTGTGTGAAGCATAGCAACTAGCAACACGTTTGAGACGTTGGATCATTTTTAAGAGTTTCTTTTTGACCGACAACACTTTATGATAGTTTCCAAATGAATAGAAATACTCTCGATTTGAATTTTTTACCGGTGTAGATTTTGAACCCCTCCAATGCGTTAGATCGCAATTCTGAGAAGCTTGGCTACCGGCAACTCGTTTGAGAGGTTGGTTCGCGGCTAAGAATTTTTTTCTACCAAAAACATAGTATGATAGTTACCAAATGATTTAAAATACTGCCAGTTTGAATTTTTTACCGGTAAAGATTTTACACCTCTCCGTTGCTTTAGATCATAATTCTTAGAAACTTCGCTAGTAGGAACTCATTTAAGAGGTTGTATCGTGTCTAAGAATTTCTTTTGGGCCAATAACACTCTAAGATAATTACCAAATGAATCACAATAATCTCTGTATGAATTTCAGAATGGTACCAATTTCGCAACTCTCCGATGGTTTAGATTACAATTCTATGAAGCTTGGCTGCCGATTATTTGTTTAAGAGGTTGGATCATGTTTAAGAGTTTCTTTTCGACCAACAGCCCTCTAAGATAGTTACCAAATGAATTGCAATAATCCCGGTTTGAGTTTTTATCGGCACCGATTTCGCACCTCTCTAATGATTTAGAATACAATTCTGAGAAGCTTGGATACTGGCAACTCGTTTGAGCGGTTAGATCATGTTTAAGAGCTTCATTTTGAACAAAAATACTCTAGGCTAATTACCAAATGAATCGCAATACTCCCAGCTTGAATTTTTGACCGGTACCAATTTGGTACCTCTCCGATGGATTAGATCGCAATTCTAGCTTGGCTAATGGCAACTCGTTTGAGAGGTTGAATTTTTAAGAGTTTCTTTTAGGCCGACAACACTATAAGATAGTTACCAAATGCATCGTAATACTTCAGGTTTGAATTTTTAAGTGGTACGAATTTCGCACCTCCCCGTTGCTTTAGATCTTAATTATGTGAAGATTGGCTACCGGTATGTCGTTTGGGAGGCTAGTTCTTTTTTAAGAGTTTTTTTACAATCGATAAAATACTAGGATAGTTTTCAAATGAATAGAAATACTCTAGGCCTTATGTTTTGACCGGTACAGGTTATGCGCCTCTCCAATGGTTTAGATTAGAATTCGGAGAAGGTTGGTTACCGATAACGCTCTAGGATACTTACCAAATGAATCACAATACTCCCGGTATTAATTTTTGACCGGTACAAATTTTACACATCCACGATGGTTTAGATCTTAATTCAAAGAAACTTTGCTACCGGCAACTCGTTCGAGATGTTGGATTGTGGTTAAGAGTTTATTTTCGACCGACAACATGCTATGATAGTTTTTAACTAAATGAATTACAATATTCAAAGTTTGAACTTTTGAACTGTACAAATTTCACACGTCCTTAATGTGTTAGATTAAAATTCAGAGAAGCTTTGTTAACAACAACTCGTTTGAGAGGTTGGATCATGGTTTACAGTTCCTTATCAAAAAACATCAGTCAAGGATAGTTTTCAAATGAATCACAATACTCTCAGTTTGAATTTTTGACCGGTACCGATTTCGCACCTCTCCGAATGTTAATATCGTAATTCTGAGAAGCTTGGGCACCGATAACTCGTTTGAGAGTTTCAAACATTTTAAAGAGTTTCTTTTCAACCGACAATACTCAAGGATAGTTACCTAATGCATCACAATACTCTCGGGTTGAATTTTTGAGTAGTACAGATTTTGTACCTCTCTATTACTTTATATCTTAATTGTGTGAAGTTTGGCTACCTATAACTCATTTGAGACGTTGGATCATTTCTTAGAGTTTAATTTTGACCAACAATATGCAAGGATAGTTTATTAATAATAGCAATAATCTAAGCTTGAATATATGACCGATACGGATTACGCTCCTCTCTGATGGTTTAGATCAGAATTCAGAGATGCTTGGCTACCGACAGCTCATTTGAGTGTTTAGATAGTGTTTATGAGTTTGTAGTCGACCGATAAATCACTAAGATAGTTACCAAATAAATTGTAATACTCCTGATTTGAGTTTCTGACTGATACAAATTTTGTACCTCTCCAATGGTTTAGATTGCAATTCTGAAAAGCTTGGCTACCGGTAACTCATTTGAGAGGTTAGATCATTTTTAGGAGTTTCTTTTTGACCGATCATACTCTAGGATAGTTTCCAAATAAATAACAATACTCTCGGTTTGAATTTTTTACCGGTACAGATTTTGCACCTTTCTAATGTGTTCGATAGCAAATTCTGAGAAGTTTTGCAACTGACAACTCGTTGAGAGATCGACAATACGCTATGATTATTACCAACTGACTCGAAATGCTCCCGCTTAAAAATTTTGACTGGTATGGATTTTGTACCACTCTGTTGCTTTAGATCTTAATCATGAGAAACTTGGCTACCGACAATTTGTTTGAAAGGTTAGATCGTGTTTAAGAGTTTCTTTTTGACTGATAACACTCTAGGATAGTTACCAAATTAATTACAATACTACCGTAATAAATTTTTGAACGGTAACAATTTCACACCTCTCTGATGGTTTAGGTCAGAATTATAAGAAGCATGGCTATCGGTAACGCGTTTGAGAGGTTGGATCATTTTTAAGAGTTTCTTTTCGACTGAAAACACTCTAGGAAACTTACCTAATGAATTTCAATTCACCCGGCTTTAATTTTTGACCGGTAACAATTTTGCACCACTTCGATGGTTTAGATTGTAATTATGAGAAACTTGGCTACCGGCAACTTGTTTGAGATGTTGGATCATTTTTAAGAGTTTCTTTTCCACCGACAGCACTCTAAGATAGTTACTAAATGAATTACAATACTCCTAGTTTGAATTTTGAACCGGTATGGATTTCGTACCTCTCCGATGGTTTGGATCTCAATTTTGATAAGTTTGGCTACCGACAACTTGTTTGAGTGGTTGGATCATTTTTAAGAAGTTTTTTCGATCGACAACATGCTAGGATTATTACCAAATGTATCTCAGTGTTCCCTATTTGAATTTTTGACTGGTACGGATTTCGCACCTCTATGTTGCTTTTGACCTCAATTGTGTGAAACTTGGCTATCGGTACCTCGTTTGAGAGGCTGGATCCATTTTCAGACTTTCTTTTCCACCGACAGAACTTTTAGATAATTACTAAATGAATTGCAATACTCCCAATTTGACTTTTGGACCGGTATAGATTTTGTACATCTCCGATGGTTTAGATCGTAATTCTGTGATGCTTGGCTACCCCCAACTCATTTGAGAAGTTGGATAATTTTTAAGAGTTTATTTTCGATTGAAAGCACGATAGGATAGTTTCCAAATGAATAACATTACTCTCGGTTAAAATATTTAACTGGTACAAATTTCATACCTCCCCAATGCGTTAGATAGTAATTCTGCGAAGCTTGGTTACCAATAACTTATTTGAGAGGTTGGGTCACGGTTAAGGGTATTTTTTCGACCGACAACACTCTAGGATAGTTACCAAATAAATCGTAATACTCCTGGCTTTAATTTTTGATCAGTCCAGATTTTATACACCACTGATGATTTAGATCGTAATTCTATGATGCTTGGCTACCCGCAACTCGTTTTAAAGATTAGATCATTCTAAAGAATTTTTTTCGACCGAAAACACGATAGGATTATTGCCAAATTAATCGCAATACTCCCTATTTGAATTAACAAATTCATCGCAATACTCCCTATTTAAATTTTTGACTGGTACGGATTTCGTACCTCTCCATTACATTAGATCTTAATTGTGTTAAACTTGGCTACCTGCAAATCGTTTGAGGGGGTGGATCATTTCAAGAGTTTCTTTTCGACCGACAACACTCTAGGGGAGTTTCCAAATGAATAGCAATACTCTTGGTTCTAAATTTTTATCGGTACAGATTTTGTACCTTTTCAATGCGTTCGATCGCAATTCTGAGAAGCTTGACTACCGACAACTCACTTGTGAGGTTGATTAGTAGCTAAGAGTTTCTTTTCGATAGGAAACACGTTATGATAATTACCAAATGACTCGATATACATCCAGTTTAAATTTTTGACCGGTACGGATTTCACACCTCTCCGTTGCTTTAGATCCTAATTCTGAGAAACATGGCTACCAGACACTAATTTACGAGGTTGGATCATGTTTAAGAGTTTCTTTTTAACCTATATTACTTAAGGATATTTACCAAATGAATTGCAATACTCCTGGTATGAATTTTTGAATGGTATCGATTTTGTACCACTCCGATGGTTTAGATTGCAATTCAGTGAAGCTTGGTTATCAGCTACTTGTTTGAGAGGTTGGATCATGTTTAAAAATTTCTTTTCGATCGACAACTTTCTAAGATAGTTACCAAATGAATTGCAATACTCTCGATTTGAGTTTTTGACCGGTACCATTTTTGCACATCTCAAATAGTTTAGATTGTAATTGTGAGAAGCATTGCTGCCAGCAACTTGTTTGCATGGTTGGATCGTGTTTAAGAGTTTTTTTTCAAGCGTCAACACTCTAGGATAGTTACCAAATGAATAATAATAATCCCGGTTTCAATTTTTGACCGGTACCAATGGTTTAAATTTCAATTATGAGAAACTTGGCTGCGGACAACTCGTTTGAGAGGCTAGAACATTTTGAAGAGTTTCTTTTCGACCGACAACATGCAAGAATAATTACCAAATGCATCGCAATAATCCTGGTTTGAAATTTTGAGTGGTATAGATTTTGCACCTTTCTGTTGCTTTAGATCTTAATTGTGTAAAGAGTGGCTACCAGTAACTCGTTTGAGAGCATGGATCATTTTTAAGAGTTTTTTTTTAATCGACAATATGCTAGGATAGTTTCCAAATGAATAGTAATACCATAGGCTTTAAGGTTTGACTGGTACAAATTACGCATCTTTCCGATGGTTTAGATCAGAATTTGGAGATGCTTCGTTAACGATAACTCGTTTGAGTTGTTGGATCGTGGTTAAGAGATTCTTTTTTACCAACAAAACTTTTAGATAGTTACTGTAGGATCCTATCCCTCGATCTAATCCAATTCCAACTATCTCTAGCTTAAACTACCTCGATGTCAGGTTTACACATTTTACACGTGACATATACAGTCAGTATTGCAACCCAGTCCACGAACTAATGAAGAGCGTGGCTCGAGTATAACTGAGGGGTATGAACAAGTCAAAGACACCTGTCCTTCACGAACTCAATAGTTATTCAGTCAACTACCACTTGCCTCAATATTCGGAGAATGTGCTTCAGCACGATAATGAACTGCTGACAAGACCTATATAAGAAAGGAGTTCCAAAAGAGTTAGGGACCACTAAAACTATAAATGAGAAATCTCCAAGAAAACTATATTTTATTGATTATCAAACACCAATTTCTTATTTACAAGATCAAGTATTTCTAGTTCGAAAGATCACTTTTAATAAAATTTCAGCCTCAAACAATAAAAGTTATTGTTACTAAAATCCTCTATTTGAGGTACCTACTCAAAGGTTTCTACGTTAAATCGCATGTGTCACTTCTTACTTTATATTAGTTTTTGTCATAGGAACATATGTGTAAGAGCTAATTCTAAGCTATTTCGAGCTTACGGAATTGGGCCATTACATTTTTCGCTATCTATGGGAAAGAAGACATTTCCACGATATCTAAAGGAATACATTCACTCTACTATTAATCTTTAATCATGGTCACTTCCAGACGACCAGTAATCGGGATCCAGATCGATCTTTTTGTTGAGCCGAAACAACTTGCCGAACAAAGGGAGAATCTCCATGCTGAAATGGAGAAACGCAATGAGCTCGAACGTCATTTAACTATTGGCTGAGAGATCCGCGAGAAAGAGCTCGGGGCCGAGCGATAAGATTGTTTGATAGTTTTGAACCGACATAAAGACATGATGTCAACCATGCAGACTGTATTACAAGCTCTGCAGAACATTTAATAGGCTCCTCCAACAAGAGAACGTGATCAAGTGCCAGAAACCTGCCGGTGACGCGAGGTAAATTGGGACCTCGAGAACCACCAACAAAGCTATTTCAAGAAATATTCAACACAAGCATCAACCTTCCATTAATTTAGGCGGTGAAGTTCAATCTGAAATCAGCAGGGGTCACCGATTTCCTAAATGATAGAAGGAAGAACAGCGACCTTAACCTCGAATTCCAGCACGTGATTGTTTAAGCGAGGGTACAGGTACTCATAATGCTCAACCGCCTCGTCAAGCCACTCAACCAATATGCCAATATGTTATACAAGGGCATATGGATCAACGTATCAAGGAGTTAATCGAAGCATAAGTTCTGGGCACTGCAGACGACCATCTCAATTTACAAGGATGTCCAATTGCCAAAAAGCTATTCGCTATGAAAACACCGAAAGGTTTTTATACTCCAAAAATTTGCATATACAAAGGCACCGAACTAAAGGAGTACATTTAACAATACTGTGAATCATTGGGGTTGTATTCCAATCTCAACCACATCCTCTACCGCTTGTTTGCTGCAAGTCTACAGGAAGAACCTCTCCGTTGGTTCCAGTCTTTACCTGAAGACTCCATACGAACATTCGATCAGCTGCAGAAACAATTCATCAAGATGTATGCTCACAACAGAGATAAAGAGGAGAATGTATATTCTCTTATTAGTCATAAACAGTCATACAGTGTGAAGCTCAAGGCTTTTGCGAAGAAGTTTTTGGAGATCGCGAGTAAAGTAGATAATCTCGATCAGAAAACAACTGCTATTGCTTTCACCAGCACGCTCCAGCTCACCTGTAAGGCCAAAGAGCATCTCTTCCTCAATAAACCTGTGACCTTGGAAGATATGATCACCAAGGTCAATAGTTATGTCATCCTGGAAAGGATGACATTCGAAAGGTATAAATCTACTAAATCCGTCCTAACCATAAAAAGTCCATCTACAAATCGAAGCACTGGACTAAAGGAGGATCAGGGTGATCACAAGCGTTCCAAGGGCTACACTGGAAACCATCATAAAGGTGGTCAACTGCCCAAAGTAGGCCTCCCTAATATGAATGTTTGAATCTCCACAATTTTTCTAATCCTCTCTAAGGATAAGCTATACCGTCCTTCTCAACCATTGGAACTAATCGAGAGCTGCCCGTACTGCATGCAATACAAGGTAACCTATTTCTACTGACAGCTGCTATGTTTTACAGAGGTTGCTGGATTTCATTTTCAAAGAAGGACGGATGTACAAATATATTATCGACCTGGAATCATACAAGGATGGTAGCAATAAGAAGCAACTTGAAGTTATCCAGCTTGACGATCAAACTGAGGAGAAACACCTCTACCATATGTACTACAATAACATGATTGAAATTCATCAGATCAAACAACTCTTGCCGATTCAAGCGTAAGAGACTATTAAAATGCTGCGGCCTCACATCTCAAGATAAAGAGGCCAAGCTTCTACCTGAGTCAAGCAATCACCAGCTTGGGATCTCATTCGAAGATTGTGTCATTAGTCACATTAAATTTCTACATCATTATGCATTAGTCATAATGCTCAAAATAAAGAAGTTTGTCATGCATACAATGATGATCGATACTGGAAGCGATATTGATATTCTCCTTTAGAGTACGATTGACAAGATGGGATTGGATGATCAGGCTATTCTGAGTGGCACCGATATCAGTGGATTCAATGGATCTAATGAAGAGCGAGTAGGCAATATCATCTTACCTATTACCGCCGGCCCAGCCACCATCGACGTCATCTTCTACATTTTATATTCGAGCGAGTAGGCAATATCGGGATTATGGGATACTCCTGGATTCACAACATGGAAGCAATCGCTTCCACCTATCATCAAGCACTCTGCTTCAAGCACAATGATGACATTTATGGATTCAAGGGTAGTCAAAAGCTTTCTCGAGCTTGCAAAAATACTATTTCTGTTATTCTAGATACTTTAGACATGTATGTTGCATAGTAATTATAGAGCGTTGATCACCTTGATGATCAACCTTTAACAGAAGAGCCTATAGAATATGTCAACATTGATGGACCTTGCAGAGGTACTTTTATCGGTACCAAGCTGATCCAATAAGAAAAAGATGTTCTTATTTAATATTTACGACTAAATTGGGACATTTTTGCGTAGACTTTTGAAGAGATGTCTAGGGTCGATCCGGCCAAGGCATGTCACAAATTGGCCATCAACATCAACGTCACAGCGGTCAAATAGAAATAACGACGACTATCATCTCGGCTTCGAGATGAAGTAATCATGGAGATTGAAAAATTAATCAAAGTGGGATTCATTCGAGAAGCCAAATATCTAGATTGGATATCCAATATCGTCGTTGTCCCAAAGAAGAATGGAAAAGTCCTAGTTTGTATAGATCTCATCGATCTAAATAATCACACTCCAAATGACAGTTTTCCTCTTCCCAACATCCATCAGATCCTTGATTCTACAGCAGGTCACATACTCTTATTTATGATGGACGTTGCTTCAGGATACATTCATATTCTACTCTTGGAAGACGATCAAGAAAAGACCACTTTTATCACTAAAAGAGGACTTTACTGCTACAAAGTCATGCCCTTCAGGCTTAAAAATGTAGGCGCGACTTATCATCGGTTGATGACTACTATGTTTAAAGTACATCTAAGGAAAATTGTAGAAGTCTACATTGATGATCTCTTATGCAAGAGCATATAATCTATTAACCACATCATAGATCTTGACACTATATTTAACATTTTCTTTACAGGATGTGAAACAATCCTTATAAATATCATTTCAGAGTCCATTATGCCGATTCCTTGACCATGTCATCAGCAAGAAAGGGATTGAGGTTGATCCAGATTAGATTTGGTCTCTCCTCAACATGCCTTCTTCAAATACGACGAAAGACTTACAAAATCTTGCCAACAATATCACCGTTATCATCATTTTCATTTCAAAATCTTCAAATTGCTGTCGTTGGTTGTCCTACTACACCACTGTTGTACCAAACGAAGGAAAGTTTAGCCCAATGCAGAGATCTTAGGACATCAGAGTGTGAGGCAGCTTTTTAGAATCTTAAAGTTTATTTGGGGAAGTCTTCCATAATGAGCACCCCAGTAGATAATGACGAACTGATCATCTACCTAGTAGTTACAGATACTTCCATCAGCACGAATCTCATTTGACTTGAATGGAAAATCGAGAAGTTAGTCTACTTCATCAGCAAAACCCACACTCCCGGGGAAATAAGGTATTCTAAAATTGAGAGACTCATTTTAACTCTTCTCTATACTTTGTAGAAGCTTAAGCACTACTTCTAAGCTCATTCAATTAAAGTCATGATGAACTACCCATTTAGGGAAGTTTTGTCCAAGATCAAAAAATCCAGAAGAGTGTATCAATGGTCAGTCGATTTTGGATAACATAATATCAAGTTCGAGCAACGACATTTGAAAAAGGGATAGGCTGCTGCCAATTTTTTCGCAGATTTTTCAGTGGAAGATCTCGAGTGGGAGGAGCACAATCTTGACCTCGCCGACAAAATCACAAAAGATCTGCCCACCAAAGCATTTGACAAATGAGTTAAATGGATTACAAGGAAAGGGTAAAGACTTCTAACAGATGGCTTAGCAAGACCCGTAGGGTCAAGAATAGGAATCATATTGATTACTCCTTCCAATGACAGAATTGAGAAATCCGTCCGCTTAGATTTTGACACCTCCGACAATGTCACAGAATATGAAGCTCTCATACATGGACTCGACCTCGCACTTGAGCTTGGCGTCCCAAAACTCTCAGTCTACACAGATTCTCTACTCATCAACCACCATTACTCAAAACAATATAAGAAGAATGGAAATATGATCAAATATGGAGCATTCATTACGGATATAATGAGCCAGTTTTTTGAAAGCAACTCTCAATTATCTTGTTCGAGGTGAAAATAGACATGCCGATTCCATGGCCTACCTAGCCGGGGGCTTAGGTACAGAAGCTAGATATCTTCATATCGAAGTAATATCAACCCCTAACATTGATTGCATTTCTGTATGAACAATCAACACTGGGGCTGATAAAGGGGAAGATAACGATTGGCAAATGCCGTTCCTTACCCACCTTGGCACCGATAACGAATACAAAGGACCCCTTCTGACAGATTCAAAAGAGCTCTGACATCTGATCAAAAATTTGAGGCGCTATACCAATCAAAATGGTTATTTATATCATCGTTCAGTCACGGGGCCTTACCTTAATTGCCTCTCCAGAAAGAAAGCAGACAAGATGCTCAGAGATTTACATGAAGGGACTTGTGGCACCCATGCCGTAGGTCAATCACTCGCCAATAGAGTAATTACACATGGAGTACTCTGGCCAGGCATGCATAGGCAAGGACAAGAGTACTCATGTAAATGTCATAGGTCAGTCACGTAAATGGACACCTGATCTGCACCCATGCACTCAAATGACATGTAAGCAAGGTATTTTGGTCATTCAAAAGATGGACACTCGATCTCGTCGGTGAATTTCCTTATTCTCCAGGTAACCACCGACATCTACTCATAGCTACAACTTATTTTACAAAATGGGTAAAAGTAGTTTCATTCTGTCAAGCTAGAGAAGAAGTGGTCATCTCTTTTATCTGGGAATACATCATTACTCGATTTGGATGTCCCCACCTGATTTGCATCGATTTAGTTAAGTAGTAGCTTTCCTCAACAAACATAACATCATCCACTCACCATCCAACCCATACTACCCTCAAGGCAATGGCCAAGCCAAAATCACCAACAAAACGATCGTGGATGGACTCAAGAAAAGGCTTCACTCACAGAAAAATGGAAAACTGGGTACGAGAGCTTCCTCATGTCTTATGCGCATAGCGTACCACTCCACGTCAATCAACTGTCTATACACCATTCCTCCTCGCCTATAGCACCGAAGCTGTCATTCCAATGGAGTATCATCATCCAGTCAGAGATTACGAGCTAACTGATGAAGAAAATGAGTTTGAATTGGCCTGCAACCTCAACCTAGGTCGATATCACCATATGCTAGCAAGTTCATATATAATAGACTAGTCAAAAGCCACACTTTCCAAATCAACGATCTCGTCCACCGAGAAATCCCTCAACACAGAAAAAAGGCACATACTGGGAAACTGGTAGAAAGTTGGGAGAGTCCAATCTTAATCACTGGTCCTACTGGCCTGGGATCATATTACCTTAAGACCGCAGAAGGCATTCACACCTCAAATCCTTAGAACACTAAGCGGCTAAAATGGTACTATCGTTAAGTCCCTCTCCACTTCAAAATCTCATTTTTTTTTCTTTCCAAAAGTAAAATTTTTGTCTCCAAACCATTTACATTCTATTTTATTCAATGAAAATTTCCAAGTTTCTTTCCACACAACTCTCTACTTGCGTAGATAATACATAGATTAAACGAAAGGTAATACTAGCTTTTAATTGACCTCTATTCCGGTTAAAGCAAGGATAACACTGGCTTTGACTGACTTTATTATACTCTGTGATTAAATCAAAGGTAATACTAGTTTTCCATCAAAGAACTCTACCAGATATAAGATAAGGTAAAGGAAAAACTAGCTTTCATCTCTTAATATGGCTGTGATATTATACCGGTTAAAGCATGGATAACAATGGCTTTGACTGACTCTATTATACTCTGTGATTAAAACTAAGGTAATACTAGTTTTCAATCAAAGAACTCTACAAGACATAAATAAGACAAAGGTAAAGCTAGCTTTCATATCTCAATATTGCTACGATATTATATTGGTTAAAGCAAGGATAATGCTGGCTTTGACCAACTCTATTATACTCTCAAATTAAAACAAAGGTAATACTAGTTTTCAATCAAAGAACCCTACCAGACATAAGATAAGGCGAAGGTAAAACTAGGTTTCATCTCTCAATATGGCTGGGACATTATACCGGTTAAAGGAAGGATAACATTGGCTTTGACCGACTCTATTATACTCTATGATTAAAACAAAGGTAGTACTAGTTTTTAATCAAAGGACTCTACCAAACATAAGATAAGATAAAGGTAAAACTAGCTTTCATCTCTCAATATGTCTACGACAGATAATTTTTAAGGTTGCAAATAATGCTACTATACATAAGTTTTTTATGTTGCTGGGTGGTCAGCCACGCTTTCCCCTATAATAGGAGGACGATCAGCCATAAATTATCGAGCTCGAACAGACATAACAATCCTACCATGATCTACCAATTCAGCAGGCTGAGAACCTAACTCCGTTTCCAATGAGTACATACAGTTCCCTCGATCTATATCAGCTTTTCAAATACATCCTCTACTCGACACACAGTCGCACAAGGTATTTCTCCCTATCTTATGCCTTTTTACCTCCTCTACAAAATAGGTGATGACCGCCATTATCAACTCTGAGCGGGATACCTCGGGCATGACCACCTTAAGGAAATTCGCTCTCGCCGTCTGAAGGCAATCTTTAAATATTTCATATCTTTCTTTTTTCCATTCCATTTCACAATTTGTGTGGGACAAAAATTTGATGCTCTCCCTCCCCTTTTTATCAGCTTTAGCTTATTCAGCCTGGTTCATTGCCCTAAGTTCCACCACCTGAGTGTGAAGTTTCTCCAGATCCCTATTTAAATCTTCCCCAGGAGAAGATTTCTTTAACATATCATCTTTCTTCTTTATCAAAATAAGCTTACCTCTGATAGCCCGCTCTAACTCTTATTCTTGGCATGAGCAGCATCGAGCTTACTTTGGCACTCCCTTAACCATTCTTTCCCTTTTTGTACATGACCTTGAGTTTGAGCAAAAATTCCCTACATCTCTCTAATTTAAGCTAAAAGGCGAACAACATCCCCTTGAATAAGGGATCCCCAGGTTTCCCTTTTATTCAATTTCAAGCGCTCTCCAGCCTTAGTATATTTGGCGCGTAAATTAGCCTGAGCCAAATCGGTCTTTAATTGTACCACCATCTCATTTAACTCATCGCATTTCCTTTAAATCAACTAGAACTCTATATCTTTAGCGGACAAAACTGTAGTCAATTGCTCAACTACAATTTCGAGGCTAGATAGATCGTCTCGTGTATTTTTTAGTTTGATATCTTTCTTAGCCATTTTATTCTTCAATCGCTCAAGTTCATTTCTAGTACTCACTAGACTAGGTCGAGTCTACCCTTATTCATTCATTTTGCTGCACACTTGGTCCCTCAAACTGGCTATAGAATGACGTAGCTCCCTTTCTGACGTCTCTAACGCCTAAATACAGTATCAAGCCATATCAGCCTCCTTGCTCTTTGCCATTAGTGCATCATTCTGACATTTCCTTCAGCTCTGCAAGCTCCTTATGCCATTTACTAATTTTGGCATCATTCTACCCAATTTTATTTGTGAGTTCATCAGCAGTTTGCATGGCTTCAACAAATTTAAAATGCACATTAACATGTTGATCCTCCCTATCTCCATTTGCCTATCTCATACTATCGAACTCCACCGCAAATTCTTGGTTACTTTGGCGTGCATCTTATTCTCTTAAACGAGTTGACCCTAATTCGACCTACATACCACAAATACAATACATCAAGTTTGATTAAGATCATTCACTCAATACATACATTTTATTTCTAGCAGAATTTCTATTTCTTGGACATATACTGTGCAAGACTACTTCTAACTTAAGGTCGGAGTATGATCAAGGTACACATTAACATATGCTCCCAATTCCTAGGTACAAATTCTCTATACTCTAACTTCTTCAACAATTTGATATTATCTATACATTGTTGAGTACTATCGCCCCTAAACTGTTAGTAATTTTTTTTTAGTATGTCTTTACGCTCTAATTTTTTCTTTATAACTCTAGAGTAATGAAGCATACAAGTTAAATCTTTCTTGTTCTTTTCAAACCTGTAGCTCTGCTTTCGAAGACAACAGGGATGCTGAGGCGTCTTTCTCCTTAGCAAGCTCAGTCTCTAAGTCTTTTATTTTGATGAGCATATCCTCAATCTTCTACATGCAAGGTTTACAAACATAGCTTAGCCTACAAAAATTCATCCTACACTTGTCCATACAATTACAATTCGCAAATCCCTCATAACCACACAATCAAATGTTCAATCAATTCAACTCTACCTTCTCATTCAAATTTTCAGGATTGGCAGCTTCATCCTCTTCATTCTCTCGCCCAATCTGGGGAGATACTCCATCCAACCCTCTTACAATACCAGCCCCATCATCCTCTACCTCCTCTTCTTAAACATAGGTATCCGCCATAATATCATTCACCTCGGCCTTGGAGTACCCTATTTTCATAAGGTAGCGCCCAAGCCTATCACGCTGGACTACCACCTCTCCCAAGTTCTTCCCTACTTCTTCTGCCAGATCACTAATCTGCACATCTAGAGCCACTTTTGTGGACTCCAGCCGCTTCCCCTCACTAGCCAAATCAGTTTTTAAACGAGCAACTTTCTTCTCGAGCTCAGCCTTCCCCTTCTCAAGCTCAGCTTTCTCCTCCTCCATTCCGAGACAGATCCCCTTCATCAAGAGAAAAGTCTACAAAAAATAACAAAATTGTTGACCATTTTTCTCATCTCCTCCTCACCATTGCAAGCTGCAAGCCTCACCCTATCCTCCACCATTTTCAACTCATCTTCTTCATCAAATCAATTCTCTGTGACCTTCGTCCTAATTAGTTTAGAAGGGCCTACCCTTTCCTTTTTGGCCTTCCCCTCAGCTTTATCACTCCCTGTGGTAACGAAGGTCGAGCCACGCTTTAACATCTTCTTCTCTGGAAATGCTCGAGCTAGCCTGCTCGACGTAGTGGTCTCAGGCACGTCAGCAAAGTCGACTTTAAAGGCCTCTGGCAACACAACTCACCTCTTCCTATTAGCTCCCCTGTTCTTGTTACCTATAACACCCATCATTAGTTTTGCTACTTGAGTGCTTTGAACTTTCTCAGACCTGCTGTTAGTAAGCTTCTCCCTACTAATGTCGAACTCTTTCACTATAGCCTCAAACTCGACTCCTTCTTGAGCAATCGTATCTAACACGGACTTCTTCCTCTTAACCTTTGGCGTAGGAGCTGCCAAATAATAATATATCGTCAACAAACAGAGCAACATTTATTTTCAGCATTTCAATATTATATGTTATTGTAGTTACTTTGCTTCAGAGTTCTACACATAAGTTCCATGGGTTCTTCATCATTTCTCAGAAGGCAACCACCCTTCTCCCATATCACGCTATCATTCCATATTCGACCTGCTGAATTCAGATCAACAAACAGAGGTCAACTCGAACTCGTAAAAAAATGTGCCCCTCCACTTCCAAAATAATTTTTTTTCCGGCAAAACTGTAAGACGTATTCAGGAGATATCCTCCTCTCAACCTCCTCCTCCTCCCATAACTTATTCAAAAATTTACAGATATTTATTACCTCCCACATGTTCCCAATCAACTAAATAGGACATGCCCCAATGATATTCATGATTTCTTTCACATGATTTCTAAGGGGAAAACTCAACCCATACTCCAATTGAGACAGGTAATACATGAAACCCTCTTTCTGGTCGCCCTGGAAATCTCCATCATAATACTCCAAAGAGATCGATTCATATCGACCCCTATCCATATTTTCTTTTTTAAGATCAGCCAACAAAAAGAAATGTTCTTCTTCAGATCCTACTACACAACTTCTAAACTGCCTACCGGCATGTTCTAAAAAATTGCCCCATCTTCCCCCTACAGGAGCTTCGGCTTTGTAAAACTCTCTAGCCACATCAGAGTTTGGAGAATATGATACTAATTTTCTAGGGAAATATTGAAATTGCACAACTTCTACTCTATCCCCACTCCTATATACTGCACTTTTCGACTCATCCGAACGACCAGAGGTCGAGGTATCCAAAATCGGTGAAGTCTCCATATCAAATACAATTCTACAATGAATGTGCGTCTACAAAGAACTCTTCACGATCAACCTACATACAAGTCCTGGTATTCTATCATTATTTTTTACATCACACAGATACGTATCATTCGTATCTTCTTTTTCTTATATATATCTAAACTAATTTTTTGTATTCCTAAAAATAGTAATTTAAAAAAAAATTTGAAATACACATCAACAATATCCCAACATCATCCACTAATCTTCGATATCAGAATATGAATCTGGTACAGCGACAAAATCTTCCCTCACAACGCTGCAATATAACCACCTTCGTAACTCAGTCTTTACAACTCTCTCTCGCTTTGATTGTTAATCATTCTCGAGTAGTTTCTCACAAAATTTTATGCTATTTTTTCTCCTTCCCCTCTCTCTGTTCTTTAATTTTTCAAAAGTTGATAAACATTTCAATGAAGGAGATAAAACATTATTTATAGTCTCTTTTTCTAACTGCTGATAGTTATTGGGCTTCACACTAGCCACCCTCTATTTTGGAACTGAGGTATCCCTTCCGCAATTAATATCAGCACTTTGTACCTTTTCATTGAAAACATCTTCCCATTATTGCCCTCAACCTTATATTTTATAATATCCTCCTCTCTATTACCCAAATCTTCCTCTGACCTCCCCACAATCATGATGACTAACAATTACACGCAATTATACTTTCCTTGTAATATCACAAGAGACAAAATACAAAGCTACATGCTTCTTCTTTCCTGACTCAACTACTTATAGAAGTGCTGACCTCATTTCCAAAACTCTCACATTTTAAAATTTCAAATTCTTTATTCAACAAAATAGTCACAATAATAGTTATAATAATATAAGACAAATTCAAACTTCATTCTGATTGCATTTCATTAACAGTTATTTGATTTCATACAATTCACTCCCTCACACATAATTACACCTGAAGCATCCGAAATATTCTAAGGAGCCACATCAAATCAGTGCGCCTCCAGTGATCCTCACATCTTCTAACTCAATCTCCTCTTCAGTAATTAGTTTAACTACATTTTTTGAAGCTCCAGCTCCCACAATCACTTTCCAAAAAAACTCCTCATAAAAACAACAATCCCACTCAAGCTCCCTGCCTATCCGGTCTAAACCTTCAAAATTATACTTAGCCACAGGCAAATCAGCATCATAATCTAGCAAACCAAAGAACCGCTCTCGCACTTCAGCTATCTTAATGGCCAAACGCCCTTTGGCAACATAGCGAATCCACTCAGATCGAGTCCACACCATCTCCTGTGCCTTACGCCAATCCATACTCATTCCCCCTATTTTATACAGTTTTCAGAATAACATTAAATCCCCCGCATTTCGCGCGAATCTCTTAAATTTTTTTTATCTATAACTGGAAACCCCAATAATTCTTGATAAAAAGTTATCTAAACTAATTTAAATACATCGACCTATTTGTTTTTTTCCTAACAATTTTGACCTGATCGTAATCTGTTTCCTACTACAATGTTTGTCAAAATATTTCTGAGCTCGAATTTCCAATTTTAGACAAATCTCCCAATTATCTCCCCTAATCATTTTAAGTTCATTCACAAAAAGAATCTACACAACCTTTATTCAAAGCACACATTTTTGCAACTCAATTACTATATTTCCTTGTTCGAATTTATATTATATACCTTCTATACATACATCTTCAAATTACTCACAGCTCGATTTCAAGATTTCATCGATTTATCAATACAGTTTGAATAACAAATTTTATTATGCTCGAATAGAAATTATATGTACTTTACAGATAACAAATCTCACAGGTACTTTACAGATAACAAGTCTTTCAGGTACTCCAAAATTAGGTACTTTACAGATAATAAGTCTTTCAGGTACTCCGAAATCAGGTACTTTACAGATAACAAGTCTCAAAGGTACTTTGCAAATAACAAGTCATTTAGGTACTTGGAGACATCAATTCCTTCAGTTCGTCAGACTTCAGTAATGTTTTGCTCAAAGAATCTTTTGAAGCAAAACATGTATTGGAAGTCACCAGACATCCTTCTCCTTTCATACTAGATTACTCTGACCAGAAACTTGGTTGGGAGAAAGTCAGGGCATGGAAGTAGAAGACTCAGTGCTTGAGCCAACTATTCCAATAGAAGGTCTTCTTAGGGCCAAGAACAGATAATGGTGCAGAAGTAGATTTCCATTCTCCATTTTCCTTCTCCACTACCACCGCTGTCTCCTCTCTAACCACCACCGCAGAGTTGGTAGAGAAAAAGAGGGCCCTTTATTCGAATCCAATATTACATGAAAAACCAACAAAACTGCCCTGTAGTCACCCCTGTCAACGCATATGTATCCTCAACTTTATCTTCCGCATGGATGCGGAGATACCTCTAACATTGTTCGCCAGTTAAGACAACGTGATAAAATCTCCACATACAGTAAAAATATTCTTTAGCTTCATCCGCTTCATCTTCTGATATACACTGATACGTCAGAGGAACAGGGATAGGAGTAGGCATTTCTAATGATTGATCACCAAAATATCTCAACTTAAACTTTTGCATCTCTGAAGACATTCTCTCTTCGCAAACCATTCTCCAGGTCTACACCATTATCACTCTACACTTCTAAATATTTTTCCACAAACAGTGTGCTTTCCAGGATCCCCGGTATATGTACTATTTATATAACCCTTGCATTTAATGCGCAGGTACATTTCCAAAGCAGTCATCATTCGAAATGATGCCACTCTCAGAGCCCCAAGTGTCGAATACATCAATATTCCCACCATCATTCAATACATAAACATCTCCCCGTAAAGAAATACCAATTTTCCATACCAGTCAAATCACCATTAATTCATCATATCTTTTCAACTTCCAACAAATACCTTTACAAATACTTTTTCAACCAAAGCCTCTCAAAAATTCAGTTGCGAGAGGGAGATTGAGGGACCGATCCCTCTATCTAATCCAATTCAAACTATCTCAAACTAGAACTACCTCAATGTCAGGTTCACACATTCTACACGTGAAATATATTGTCAGAGTTGCCACCTAGTCTACTAACTAATGAAGAGTGTGGCTCAAGCACAACTGAAGAGTATGAACAAGTCAAAGATACCTATCCTTCATGAACTAACAGTTATTCAGTTAACTACCACTTCCGTCAATATTTGAAAAACGTACTTCAGCTCAATAACGAACTATTGACAAGACCTACATAAGAAAGAAGTTCTAGAAATGATAGGGACCACAAGAAAAATATGCGAGAAGTCACCAAGAAAACTATATTTTCTAGATTCTCAAACACCAACTCCTTATTTACATGATCAAGTATTTCTAGTTCGAGAGATCACTTGTAATAATATATCAGCCTCAACTAATAAAAGTTACTGTTATTAAAATCCTCAATTCGAGGTCATGGTTTTTTACCTATTCAAAGGTTTTCCACGCTAAATCACCTGTGTCACTTCTTACTTTATATTAGTTTTTGTTACAGGAAAATTTGTGTAAGAGCTAATTTTGAGCCATCTCGAGCTTATGGAATTAGGCCATTACAGTTACCAAATGAATTGTAATACTCCTGGGTAAAAAAAATTTCCAGTACGAATTATGTACCTTTCTGTTTCATTAGATTGTAATTCTATGAAGCATGGCTACCGGTAACTCGTTTGAGTGGTTGAATAATATTTTATAGTTTCATTTTGATCAATGCACTTTTGGAAAGTTAACAAATGAAATGCAATACTCCCAGTATGAATTTTGGAGCAGTAACTATTTTGTACCTCTCTGATGATTTAGATTGCAATTAAGGAAGCTTGACTGACGACAACTCGTTTAAAAGAGTGGATCCTGTTTAAGTATTTCTTTTCAACCAACATCACTCTAAGATAATTACCAAGGGAATGGATATTCACCCAGATTAAGTTTAGGGCTGGCACAAATTTGGCACCACTCCGATCTCTTATATTGCAATTCAGGGAAACTTGACTACCAGTAATGAGTTTGCGAGATTGGATCGTGTTTAAGAGATTCTTTTTGAATGGCAACACTATAGGATAGTTAAAAAATGAAACATAATATTCCCAGTTTGAATTTTTGAACGGTACCAATTTTGTACCTCTCTAATGGTTGAGATTGCAATTCAGTGAAGTTTGGCTGCCGACAACTCATTTTAGAGGTTGAACCGTGTTTAAGAGATTCTTTTCAACCGACAGCACTCTAAGATTACCAATTAAATCATAATATACCTTGTCGGCAACTCGTTTGAGAGGTTGGATTATAATTAAGAGTTTCTTTCTTACCAATAACACCCTGGGGTAGCTACTAAATAAATTGCATTACTCCCAGTTTATGTTTTTGACTGGCATAGATTACGCAGCTCTCCTTTGCTTTAGATCGCATTTCTGTAAAGCTTGGCAATGAGAAACTCGTTTGAGTGGTTGGATCATTTTTAAGAGTTTCTTTTCGACCGATAATAATCAAAGATTGTTACCAAATGAATCGTAATACTCCCATAATGAATTTTTGATCGGTACAGATTTTGTACCTCTCCGATAATTTAGATCGTAATTTCAAGAAGCTTGGTTACCGGCAACTCATTTGAGATGCTGGATCATGTTTAAGCATTTCTTTTTGACCGATAATACACTAGGATAGTTACCAAATGAATCGCAATACTCATGACTTAAGTTTATGATTGGTACCGATTTTCCACCTCCCCGATGGTTTAGATTGTAATTATAAGAAGCTTGGCTTGCGGCAACTAATTTGAGCGGCTGGACCGCGTTTAAGAATATCTTCTTGACTGGCAACACTCTTGGATAGTTACCAAATCAATCACAATACTCTCGGTTTGAATTTTAGAACTGTACTAATTTTACACCTTTACAATGGTTTAGATTGCAATTCTGAGAAGCTTGGCTCCCGGCAACTCGTTTGAGAGGTGGGATCATTTTTATGAGTTTTTTTTCGACCGACAATATGCTAGGGTAGTTACCAAATGCATCGCAATAATCTCTGCTTAACTTTTTGACTGGTACGGATTTTCCACCTCTTCGCTGCTTTAGATCTTAAATTTGTGAAGCTTGGCTACCGACAACTTGTTTAAGATGTTGGATAATTTTTAAGAGTATCTTTTGACCCACAATAATCTAATAAGCTTACAAAATGAATTGCAATACTCCCGATAATAAATTTTGACGGGTATGGATTTCATACCTCTTTGTTGCTTTAGATCGCTATTTAGAGAAGCTTGATTACCGGCAACGTGTTTGTGAGTTTGGATCGCACTTAAGAGTCCCTTTTCGACCAAAAACATGCCAAGATAGTTACCAAATGAATATAAATAATCCTAAATTCAATTTTTGACCTGTACAAATTACGCACCTCTCCGATGGTTTAGATCGGAATTCGGAGATGCTTGGTTAACAGCAACTCATTTGAGTGGCTGGGTCATGGCTAAAGCTTTTTTTTACCAACAACACTCTAGGATAGTTACCAAATGAATCACAACAAACTATGGTTATGTTTTTGACTGGTACGGATTTCGCACCCCTCTATTGCTTTAGATCGCAATTATGTGAAGCTTGGCTTCCGGCAACACGATTGAGTGGTTGAATCATATTTAAGTGTTTATTTTTTACCGATAACAGTCTAGGATAGTTACCAAATGAAATTTGGAAGGGTACCTATTTCGTACCTCTCCGATGGTTTAGATTGCAATCTAGAGAAGCTTCGCTAACGACAACTACTTTGAGTGCTTAGACCATGCTTACGTACTTCTTTTTTACTGACATTACTCTAAGATAATTACCAAAGGACTTGCAATACTCTCGGATTAAGTTTTTGACCAGTACAAATTTTGTACCTCTCCGATGGTTTAGATTCCAATTCATTAAAGCTTGGCCGGTAACGAGTTTACAAGGCTGGATCGTGTTTAAGAGATTCTTTTTGAATGGCAAAACTCTAGGATAGTTCCAAATGAATCGCAATACTCCCGGCTTGAATTTTTGAATGGTACCGATTTTGCACCCCTCCAATGGTTTAGATTGCATTTCTGCGAAGCTTGGCTGCCGACAACTCGTTTGAGAGGTTAGATCGTGTTTAAGAGTTTCTTTTCAACCGATAACACTCTAGGATCACTCTCAGTTTAAATTTTTGACCTGTACCAATTTTACATCTCTACGATGGTTTAGATTGCAATTTTGAGAAGCTTGGCAACTATCAACTCGTTTGAGTGGTTAGATCAGTTTTAAAAGTTTCCTTTTGACTGACAACATGCTAGGATAGTTTCCAAATGTATCGCAATACTCCATGTTTAAATTTTTTACTGATACAGATTTCGCACTTCTTCGCTACTTTAGATCTTAAATTTTGGAAGCTTGGCTACCAGAAACTCATTTATCAGGTTGGATCATTTTAAGGAGTGCCTTTTTGACTGACAACCATCTGCGATAGTTATCAAATGAATCCCAATCCTCCCGATATTAATTTTTGACCGGTATGGATTTTGCACCTCTCTGATGGCTTAGATAAAAAAATCAGAGAAGTTGGGTTGCCCGTAACTCGTTAGAGTGGTTGGATCATGTTTAAGAGATTCCTGTCGGCCGTTAATACTCTAGGATAGTTTCCAAATGAAACACAATACTCCATGCTTGAGTTTCTAATTGGTGTTAATTTCGCACCTCTCCGGTGGCTTATATTCCCATTCTGAGAACCTAGGCTACTGAGAACTCGTTTAAGAGGTTGGATCATTTCTAAAAGTTTCTTCTCGACTGACAATACTATAGGATAGTTACCTAATAAATCAATATTCACCCAGTTGAATTTTTGACTTGTACTGATTTTGCTCATCTCCGATGGCTTAGATCAAAATTTAAAGAAGCTTGGTTACCCGCAACTTGTTTGAGTGGTTGGAACATTTTTAAGAGTTTCTTTTCCACTGAAAACACTAATAGATAGTTACTAAATGAATTTCAATACTCCCGGATTGAATTTTTGACCGGTATGGATTTTGCACCTCTACGATGGTTTTGATTGCAATTATTTGAAGCTTGGCTGCCGGCAACTCGTTTGAGATGTTGGATCATTTTTAAGAGTTTTTTTTTACCGACAGCACTTTAGGATAGTTAGTAAGTGTATTCGAATAATCCCAATTTGAATTTTTTACTGGTACAGATTTAGTACCTCTCTGTTGCTTTAGAACTTAATTGTGTGAAGCTTGGCTGCCGGCAACTCACTTAAGAGTTTGGATAATTTTTAATAGTTTATATTAGACCGACAACAAGATAGGATAGTTTCCAAGCCAATAACAATTCTCTCGATTTGAATTTTTTGACCGGTACAAATTTTGAACCCCTACAATTCGTCAGATCGCAATTTTGAGAAGCTTGGCTACTGGTAATTTATTTAAGAGGTTAGATCGTGGATAAGAGTTTCTTATCGACTAATAACATGGTAGGATAGTTGCCAAATGACATGCAATATTCCCAATTTGTATTTTCGATTGACAGGGATTTCACACCTCTCCGTTAATTTAAATCACGATTCTGAGAAGCTTGGCTACCGTCCACTCCTTTGAGAGGTTGGGTCATTTTTAAGTGTTTCGTTTCGACCAATAATAATCTAGGACGGATACCATAAGAATCGCAGTACTCCCGGTATGAATTTTAGACCGGTACGGATTTCGCACCTCTCCAAATGTTTAAATCAGAATTCTGAAAAGCTTGGTTACAAACAACTCGTTTGAGAGGTTGGGTTATAATTAAGGGTTTTCTGCAACCAACAACACTCTTAGATAGTTACCTAATAAATTGCAATACTCCATGATTGAATTTTTGAACGGTACGGATTTCTAACCTTTCTGATGGTTTAGATCGTAATTATATGTAGCTTGGCTACCAGCAACTCGTTTGAGAGGTTGAATATTTTTTAAGAGTTTATTTACTGACAACACGCTAGGATTGTTACCAAATGTATCGTAATACTCCCTATTTCTAATTTTGTCTGGAACGGATTTTGTACCTCTTCGTTGCTTTAGATCTCAATTGTGTAAAGCTTGGTTACCGGTGACTTGTTTGAACGGTTGGATCATTTACAAGATTTTCTTTTTGACCGATAACACTCTAGGATAGTTTCTAATTGAATCTCAATACTTCCAGTTTAAATTTTGGACCGGTACCGATTTCGCATATCTCTGATGGTTTAGATCGCAATTCTGTGATGCTTGGCTACCGGTAACGCGAAAGTGTAGTTGCCAAATGTATCGCAATACTCCCAATTTGAATTTTAGGGTGGTACAGATTTCATAACTCTCCGTTGCTTTTGATCTTAATTGTGTGGAGCTTGGCTTCCGGCAACTCATTTGA
The DNA here is from genome assembly GCA_014058105.1 of Kingdonia uniflora. Classification (NCBI taxonomy): domain Eukaryota; kingdom Viridiplantae; phylum Streptophyta; class Magnoliopsida; order Ranunculales; family Circaeasteraceae; genus Kingdonia; species Kingdonia uniflora. The sequence continues at coordinate 3,250,797 of JACGCM010000696.1, forward strand.
GTGGTTAGATCATTTTTTTGAGTTTCTTTATGGCCGACAATAATCATGGATAGTTACCAAATGAATTGTAATACACCCAATATGACTTTTTGAACGGTACCGATTACACACCTCTCCGATGGTTTAGATTGTAATTTTGTAAAGCTTGGCTACCAGCAACATGGTTGAGAGGTTAAATCGCTTTTAAGAGTTTTTTTTTACCGACAACACTCTAGAATTTCCAAATGAATCGCAATACTCCCTATTTAAATTTTGTAGCGGTCCCAATTTTGTACCTCTCCGAAGCTTTAGGTCACAATTCTGAAGAGCTTGGCTACCGACAACTCGCTGATAACTCATTTGAGAGATTGAATCAGTTTTAAGAGTTTCTCTTTGACGGATAATACTCTAGGGTAGTTACCTAATGAATCGCAATACTAAGGGTTTGCGTTTTTAACCAGCACAGATTATGCACCTCTACGATGCTTTGATCGCAATTATGAGAAGCTTACCGGCAAATCGTTTGAGAGGTTGATTAATTTTTAAGAGCGTCTTTTCGACCAAAAAAAATCTAGGATAGATACCAAGTGAATCGCAATACTCACGGTTTGAGTTTTTGACTGGTACAAATTACGCACCTATACGTTGTTTAGATCAGAATTCTAAGAATCTTGATTACCGGGAACTCGTTTGAGAGGTTGGATCATGTTTAAGAGTTTCTTTTCGACCGATACCACAATAGGATTGTTACAAAATAAATCTCTATATTCCCGATTTGATTTTTTGACCGGTACCAATTTCACACCTCTCTAATGGTTTAGATTGCAATTCTAAGAAGCTTGGCTACCGACAACTCATTTTAGAGGTTGGATAATTTTTAAGAGTTTCATTTCGACCGATATTATGTTTGGATAGTTACCTAATGCATCGTAATACTCCCGGTTTGAATTTTTGATTGGTACGAATTTTGCACCTCTTCATTGCTTTAGATTTTAGTTATGAAAAGCTTGGCTACCGGCTACTCGTTTAAGAGGTTGGATCATTTTTAAGATTGTTCTTTTGACCGACAACAATTTAGGATAGTTACAAAATGAATCACAATAATCCCAGTATTAATTTTTGACCGGTATGGGTTTCGTACTACTCCGATGGTTTTAATCAAGCTTATGAGAAGCCCGGTTACCCGCAACATGTTTGAGTGGTTGGATTGTCTTTAAGAGTTTAATTTCGACTAAAAATACTCTAGGATAGTAACCAAATGATTCACAATACTCCCGGTCTGAGTTTCAGAAAGGTGCCGATTTCGTACTTTTTCGATGGTGTATATTCCTATTCTGAAAAGCTTGGCTACTGGGAAATTGTTTGAGAGGTTGGATCATTTTGAAGAGTTACTTAATGAATTACAATACTCTCGGTTTAAATTTTTGACCTGTGCCAATTTCACACTTCTCTGATAGTTTAGATTGCAATTCCGAGAAGCTTGGCTGCCTGTAAGTCATTTTAGAGGTCAGATAATTTTTAAGAGAAGCTAAGATAGTTGCCAAATACATCATAATACTTTCTGTTTAAATTTTTGATTGGTACTGATTTCGTACCTCTCCGTAGCTTTAGATCTTAACGATGAGAAGCTTCGCTACCAGCAGCTTATTTAAGAGGTTGGATCATTTTTAAGAGTGTCTTTTCGGCTGACAACATTCTTGGATAGTTACAAAATGAATCATAATAATCCCGAAATCAGTATTTGACCTGTACGGATTTTGAACCACTTCGATTGCTTTGATCGGAATTAAGAGAAGCTTGGTTACTCGCAACTAGTTTAAGAGTTTGGATCATGTTTAAGAGTTTCATTTTGATCGACAACACTTTTGGATAGTTACAAAATGAATCACAATACTCCCGGTTTGCGTTTCAGACAGGTACCGATTTTGTATTTCTCCAATGGTTTATATTCCAATATTGTAAAGCTTTTCTACCGGGAACTTGTTTGAGAGCTTGGATCATTTTTAAGAGTTTCTTTTCCACTGAAAATACTCTAAGATTACTACTAAATGAATTGCAATACTCTCAGCTTGAATTTTTGACCGGTATGGATTTCGTACCTATCCGATGGTTTATATCACAATTCTGCGAAGCTTGGCTACCGACAACTCGTTTGAGAGTTTGGACCATTTTTAAGAGTTTCTTTTCAACCTAAACCATACTAGGGCAGTTACCAAATGATTCGCAATTCTCCCGGTTAAAATTTTTTACGGGTTTGGATTTTGTACCTCTTTGTTGCATTAGATCATAATTGTCAGAAGCTTAGCTACCTGAAACTTGTTTGAGAGGTTAAATCCTTTTTAAGTATTTCTTTTCAGCCAACAATAATCTAGGATAGTTACCTAATGAATTATAATATTTTCGGTTAAAATTTTTGACCGGCACAGATTTTTACCTCTTCGATGGTTTATATCGCAATTCTGAGAAGTTTATCTATCGGTAACTCGTTTATGATATTGGATTATTTTTTAGAGTATGTTTTCAACCAAAAACATACTTGGATAGTTACCAAATGATCCACAATTTTCCCCGTTTAAACTTTTAACTGGTACTATATTCGCTCCTCTCCGTTGCTTTTTATCTTAATTGTGTAAAGCTTGGCTACCGGAATCTCAATTGTGAGGTTGGATCCTATTTTAGAGTTTCTTTTTGACCGAAAATATGCTTGGATAGTTTTCAAATAAATAGAAATACTCCCAGTTTGAATTTTGATAGGTACCTATTACGCATCTCTTTGTTGCTTTAGATTTCAATTTTGTGAAGCTTGGTTACCGAAAACTCGTTTAAGATGTTGGTTCATTTTTAATAGTTTCTTTTTGTCCGACAACAATCTTGGATAGTTACCAAATGAATTGCAATACTCCCGCTTTAAATTTTTGACCGTTAGGAATTTCGCACCTCACCGATGGTTTAGATCGGAATTCTAAGAAACTTTGTTACTGATAATTTGTTTGAGAGGTTGGATTGTTGTAAAGAGTTTCTTTTCCACCGACAATACTTTAGGATCGTTTCCAAATGAATCACAATCCTTTCGATATGAATTTTTGACCAGTTCCGATTTCACACTTCACTGATGTTTATAATCGCAATTCTGAGATGCTTCAATACCGGCAACTCATTTTAGAAGTTGGATCGTGGTTAAGAGTTTCATTTTTACTGATATTACCCTAGGAATGTTAGCCAAAGACTCGCAATATTTTTGGTTAAACTTTTTCACCGGTACGGATTTTACATCACTCCGTTACTTTAGATCCCAATTCTAATAATCTTGGATACCGACAACTTGTTTGTGGGGTTGGATCATTTTAAGAGTTTCCTTTGGACCGATAATATACTAGGATAGTTACCAAATGATTCGTAATACTCCCGATTTGAATATTTGACTGGTATGGATTTCTTACCACTCCGTTTCTTTAGATCTTAATTGTGAGAAGCTTGGCTACCAACAACTTGTTTGAGTAGTTGGATTTCTTTTAGAAGTTTCAATATGATCGACAACACACTAGGATAGTTACCAAATGAATCGCGATACACCAGGTTTAAATTTTTTGACCGGTACAGATTTTACACTATTCCGTTGCTTTAGATCATAATTTTGAGAAGCTTGGATACTAGCAACCCGTTTGAGAGGTTGGATTATTTTAAAAAATTCCTTTCGACCGTCAACATACTAGGATAGTTGCCAAATGAATGGCAATGCTCCCGATTTGAATATTTGACTGGTACGGATCTCGTGTCACTCCGTTGCTTTAAATATTAATTGTGGGAAGCTTGGCTGCTGGAAACTTGTTTGAGTATTGCGATCATTTTTAAGAGTTTCTTTTCGACGGAAAATATTCTAGGACAGTTGCCAAATATATCGCAAAACTCCCAGTTTGAGTTTTTCATATTACGGATTTCGTACCTCTCCGTTGCTTTCAGAGAAGCTTGGTTGCCTGAAACTTGTTTAAGAGGTTTGGTTGTTTTAAAGTATTTCTTTTTGGCCGATAGAACTCAAGGATAGTTACCAATTGAATTTAATTGATTCCGATTTCATTTTTAGCTGAAATGGATTTTACACCTCTACGTTTCTTTGCATCGCAATTCTGAGGAGCTTAGGCACCAGTAAATCGTTTGAGATGATGGATCTTTTTTTAGAGTTTCTTTTTGACTGACAACACATTAGGATAGTTTCTAATTGAATTGCCATACTCCCAGTTTAATATTTTGACCGGTACAGATTTCGTAACTCTCCAACGCGTTAGATCCCAATTCTGAAAAGCTTGGCTACGGGCAACTCCTTTGAATGGATTGTTCTTATATAATAGTTTCTTCTTGATAGACAACATGCAAGGATAGTTTACAAATAAATCACAATACTCCCGGCTTGAAGTTTTGACTGATACGGATTTCGTACCTCTTCGATAGTTTTGATTGCAATTCAAAGAAGCTTGGCTACCGACAACTTCTTTGAAGGATGGATTATTTTTATGACTTTCTTTTTGACCGACAACACTTTAGGATAGTTACAAAATGTATCGCAATACTTTCGATTAGATATTTGTGCCAGTATGGATTTTGCACCTCTCTGTTTCTTTAAATCGCAATTCTAAGAAGCTTGGCTATCGACAACTCGTTTGAGAGATTGGATCACTTTTTAGAGTTTAATTTTGATTGACAGCACTCTAGGATAGTTACCTAATAAATCGTAATACTTCATGTTTGATTTACTTACCAATACCAATTTCACACAACTCTACTACGTTAGTTCACAATTTTGAGAAGCTTTGCAACTGACATCTCGTTTAAGAGATTTAATCGTGGATAAGAATTTCCTTACGAACAACAACCTACTAGGATTGTTACCAAATGAATCACAATACTCTTGGCTTGAATTTTTGACCGGTACGGATTTTGTACCAATCCAACGGTTTAGATCAAAATTTTGAGAGGGTTTGGCTACCGGTAACTTTTTTGAAAGGTTGGATCATGGTTAAGTGTTTATTTTTGATCGAAAACATGCTTGGATAGTTATCGAATAACTTGCAATACTCCTGGTTTAAATTATTGACTGATACGGATTTTGTACCTCTCCGATGGTTTAGATTTGAATTCTGAGAAGCTTGGTTACCGATAACTCGTTTAAGTGGTTGGATCGTTGTTAGGAGTTTTTTTCTCGACTGACAACATACTAGGAAAGTTACTAAAAGAATCGCAATACTCTCGGTTTTATTTTTTGACTGGTATGGATAGCTTACCTCTCTCCGTAGCTTTAGATTACAATTCAAAGAAGCTTCGCTACCGGTAAATTATTTGAGAGGCTGGATCATTTTTAAGAGCTTCTTTTCAGTTCACAATATGTTAGGATAGTTTCCAATTGAATAGCAATATTTTTGGTTTAACATTTTGACCGGTACCGATTTCGCAACTTTCCGACGCATTAGATCACAAATCTGATAAGCTTGGCTACCGGTAATTTATTTTAGGGTTGGACCATTTTTTAGTGTTTTTTTATGACCGACAACATGCTAGTATAGTTACCAAATGAATCGCAATTCTCCCAATTAAAATTTTTGACCGGTACAGATTCCGCACATCTCTAATGCGTTAGATTGAAATTCTGAGAAGCTTGGCTACCGCCAACTCCTTTGAGAGTTTGGATCAACTTTAAGAGTATCTTTTCAGCCGAAAACATGCAAGGATAGTTAACAAATGAATCACAATATTCTTGGTTTAAATTTTTGACCGATGCGGATTTTCTACCTCTTCGATGGTTTAGATTGTAATTCAGAGAAGTTTATCTACCGGTACCTCGTTTGTGAGGCTAGATCATGGTTAAGAGTTTCTTTTCGATTTAAAATACGCTAGGATAGTTTCCAAATGGCTCACAATACTCCCTGTTTAAAAATTTTACCGGGATAGATTTCCAGGACTCCGATGGTTTAGATCGTAATTCAGAGAAGTTTGGCTACCGATAGATCCTTTGAGGGTTGGATCACTTTTAAGTACCTTTTCCAACGCGTTAAATCACAATTCCGAGAAACTTGGCTACCTATAACGCCTTTGCGAGGTTTGATATGTTTTATTAGTTTATTCTCAACCGACAATAGGCAAAGATAGTTACCAAATAAATTACAATACTCCCAGTTTGAATTTTTGACTGATTCGGATTTCACGCCTCAACGATGGTTTAGATCGAAATTCAAATAAGCTTATCCACCGACAACTCGTTTGAGAGGTTGGATTATGGTTTAGAGATTTTTTTCGACCAAAAAATACTAAGATTACCAAATCACTCATAATACACCCAGTGTGAATTTTCTACCGGTACGGATTTTATGCCTCTCAATTGCTTTAGATCACAATTCTGAAAAGCTTGGCTACTGGCAAGTCCTTTGAGGGTTGGATCATTTTTATGAGTTTCTTTTCGAACAACAATACTCTAGGATAGTTATAAAATGAATCGCAATACTTTCAGTTTTACTTTTTGACAAGTATGGATTTCATACCTCTTTGATGGTTTATATACCAATTCTAAGAAACTTGGCAACCGGCAACTCGTTAAAAAGGTTAGATCATTTTTATGAGTTTTTTTTTTGCCGACAACACTTTGCGATAGTTACCAAATGTATTGCAAAACTCTCAATTTTATTTTTGGGCCGTATGGATTTTGTACCTTTCCGTTTCTTTTTATAATAATTCTGAGAAGCTTGGCCAACGGTAACTCATTTGAGAGATTGGATCACTGTTTAGAGTTTATTTTTTACTGACAACACTCTAGGAGTGTTACCCAATAAATCGTAATACTCCCAGTTTGATTTACTTACCGATACCGATTTTGTACCTCTCCGATGCGCTAGATTAAATTTTTGAGAAGCTTGGCAACGAGCAACTCGTTTGAGAGGGTAGATCGTGGTTAAGAGTTTCTTTTAGACCGACAACATACTAGGAGTTTTTTTAATACTCCTATTTTGAATTTTTGGCCGGTAAAGATTTCGTACATTTCAAATAAGTTAGATTACAATTCTGAGTAGCTTGACTACCGACAACTCCTTTTATAGGTTTGTACTACTATAAGAGTTCTTTTTTCACTGACAACACGCAAGGGTAGTTTTCAAATGATTCGTCATACTCCCAATTTGATTTTTTGACCGGTACAGATTTCGAACCTCTATAATGGTTTAGATTGGAATTTTGAGAAGCTTGGCTACCGACAACTGTTTTTAGGTTTGGATCATTTTTAAGTTTTTCTTTTTGACCAAAAACACGTTTGCATAGTTACCAGATAAAATGAAATACTCCTGGTTTAAATTTTTGATCGGTACGGATTTCGCACCACTCCTTTGCTTAAGATTGAATTTTGAAAAGCTTGGCAATCGGTAACACACATTAGAGTTTAAATTGTTTTAAAAAGTTTGTTATGGACTGATAACACATTTAGATAATTACCAAATGAATATCAATACTCTTTTGGGAGGCTTTTTGACTGGTAAGGATTTCGTACCTCTCAAATGTGTTAGATCGCAATTCTGTGAAGTTTGGCTACCGATAACTCTTTTGAGAGGTTTGGTCAGTTTTAAGAGTTTCTTTTCAACTAAAAATATGCAAGGGTAGCTAACAAATGAATCACAATACTCCTATTATAAATTTTTGACCGATACAGATTTTGTACCGTTCCGTTGGTTTAGATCACAGTTTTGAGAAGCTTGGCTACCGGCACCTCATTTGAGAGGTTAAATCATGGTTAGGAATTTCTTTCTGACTGATAACATTGTAGGATATTTACCGAATGGCTCACAATACACCCGGTTTGAAATTTTGAATGGGATAGATTTTCTAACTCTCCGATGGTTTAGATCACAATTCTGAGAAGCTTGGCAATCAGAAACTCGTTCAAAAGGTTGGATCATTTTTAAGAGTTTCTTTTCGACCGACAACATTTTAGAATAGCTACCAAATAAATCGCAATTCAGATAAGCTTGGCTATCGACAAATTATTTGAGAGGCTATATAATTTTAAGGAGTTTATTTTCAACATACAATATGTTAGGATAGTTTCCAATTGAATTACAATACTCCTGGCTTAACATTTTAATAGGTATGGATTTTGTAACTCTTCGACACGTTAGATCGTAATTCAGAGAAGCTTGGCTACTGGCTACTCTTTTGAGAGGGTTGATCTATTTTAATAGTTTCTTCTTGACCGACAACGCGCAAGGATAGTTACCAAGTAAATTTTAATAATACTGCTTTTAATTATTGACATGTACAGATTTTGCATTACTCCGCTTCCTTATTTCACAATTCTGAGAAACTTGACTACCGACAACTCGTTTGAGGGGTTAGATCATTTGTAAGAGTTTTTTTTACTGAAAACGTTAGGATAGTTACCAAATAAATAGGTATACTCCCGGTTTGAATTTTTTGACCGGTACGGATTTTGCCCCTCTCAGTTGCTTTAGGTCAGAATTTTGTTATGCTTGGCAACTGACAACTTGTTAGAGAGGTCGGATTGCTTTTAGGAGTTACTTTTTGACCAACAACACTCTAGGATAGTTATCAAATGAATCATAATTCTCCCAGTTTAAATTTATGAGCTGTGTCGATTTCGCACATCTTCGATGAGATTGATCATAATTATGAGAAGCTTGGCTACCAGAATCTTTATTCAAGGTTGGATCATTTCTATGTGTTTCTTTCTGATCGATAACATGCTAGGATAGTGAACAAATGAATCGTAATACTTCCGGTAAGATTTTTTATCCGGTACGAATTACGGACCTCTCCGTTGCTTTAGATCACAATTATGAGAAAATTGGCTATCGACAACTAGTTTGAGAGGTTGGATCATTTTTAAGAATTTCTTTTTAACTGATAGTACTTGAGGATAGTTACCAAATGAATCGCAATACTCGCCCGCTATGAGTTTTTGACCGGCATGGAATTCGCACCACTCAGTGGCTTTTGATCGAAATTCTGAGAAGCTTGGGTACCAACAACTCGTTTGAGAGGTTCAATCGATATAAAGGGTTTCTTTTCCACCGACAATATACTAGGATAACTACCAAATGAATACCAAAACTCCCAGTTTGATTTTTAACAGGTACGGATTTTGCATCTCTCTGATAGTTTAGATCGCATTTTTTTGTGAAGCTTGGATACTGACAAATCATTTAAGAGGTTGGATAGTGGTTAAGAGTTTCTTTTCGACCCACGATGCGCTAAGATAGTTACCAGGAGACTCACAAAATACTCGATTTAAATTTTAGACCGGTACAAATTTTCTACCTCTCTGATGCTTTAGATCACAATTCTGAGATGTTGGATCATGGTTAAGAGTTTCTTTTCAAGCATACCCATGCGAGGATTACTACCAATAGATTTACTAGACTCCCGATTTGAATTTTTGACCGGTTAAAATTTTGTACCTCTCCGATGCTTTTGATGGCAATTTTATGAGGCTTGGCTACCGGCAACTCAATTATGAGGTTGGATCGTGGATTAGATTATATTTTTAACCTACGATACTTTAGGATAGTTACAAAGAGTCTCGCAAAGCACCCAACTTAAATTTTAGGCCTGTACAGATTTTGCACCTTTCCGATGCTTTAGATCACAATTTTGAGAAGCTTGGCAACCGACAACTTCTTTGAGAGGTTGGATCTTGGTTAAGAGTTTCTTTTAAACAACCCATATAATAAGATAGTTAAACAAAAAGATTGACAAAACACTCTGGCTGAATTTTAGACTGGTACGGATTTTGCACCTTTTCGATGCTTTAGATCGCCATTCCTAGAATCATGCATGGGTACGGGCAACTTGTTTAAGATGTTGGACCATGGTAAAGGGTTTATTTATTACCCACGACACACTAGGATAGTTACCAAGATATTTTCCAAACCTCCAGTTTTAATTTTTGGGTGGTACAGATTTCGCTACTCCCCGATGCCCTAAATCGCAACTCAGTGCAACTTAGCTACCGTCAATTCGTTAAAGAGGTTAGATTGTGGCTAAGATTTTCTTTTTAAGCCACAATATATTTGGATAGTTATCAAGAGACTCGTAAAACTCCTTGCTTTAATTTTTGACCAAAACGGATTTCTAACATCTCCGATGCCTTAGATCGTAATTCTGCGAAACTTCGGAACTGACAACTCATTTAAGAAGTTGGATCGTGGTTAAAAGTTCTATTTTTGAGCCATGATACCCTAAGATAGTTTCCAAGAGACTCGCAAAACTACTAGTTTGAATTATAGACTGGTATAGATTTTACACGTCTCCAATACTTTAGACCGTAGTTACGAGATTATTGGTTACAAGAAACCCATTTGAGAGGTTGGATCATGGTTAAGAGTTCCTTTTGTACCATCCACACCATAGGTTAGTTACAAAATGACTCGCAAAACTCCCAGTTTGAATTTTAAAAAGCTTGGGTATTGGCAACACTTTTGAGAGGTTTGATCATGATTAAGGATTTCTTTCTGACACACGATATGCTAGGATAGTTACCAAGTGATTCGCAAAATTCTCGGTTCAAATTTTTGATCGGTATATATTTCGTACCTCTCCGATGCTTTGGACCATAATTCTGAAAAGCTTGGTTACCGTTAACTTGTTTGAGAGGTAGGATCATGGCTTAGTATTTCTTTTCGACCCATGACCCACTAGGATAGTTGGAATGAGACTCACAAAACTCTCGCTCTCGATATAAATTTTTGATAGGTAGAGATTTTTAGATCACAATTCTGAGAAGCTTGGGAACCGATAACTCATTTGTTTTGTTGGATATTGGCTAAGAGGTTCTTTTTTACCCATAATATGCAAGGATAGTTTCCTAGATACGCACAATACTCCCAGCTTGAATTTTAGACCGGAGTAGATTTTGCACCTCTCTGATGCTTTAGATCATAATCCTAAGAATCTTGACTACCAACAACTCGTTTGAGCAATTGAATTGTGGTTAACAGCTTTTTTAACCATTCACACGCTAGGATAGTTACTTAATCATTCGTAAAAATTCCGACTTAAATTTTCGACCGGTGTGAATTTCATAATACTCCGATGCTTTAGATCGCAATTCTGAGACACTTGGTTACTGACAACTCATTTAAAAGGTTGGATTATGGTTAATAGTTTCTTTTTGACCTACGACACACTAAGATAGTTGCCAAGAGACTCGCAAAACTATCGGATTCAATTATTGACGGATACGGATTTTGTACTTGTCTGATGCTTAAGGTCGTAATTAGGAGATGCTTGGCTACCGACAACTCGTTTGAGAGGCCGGTTCTTGGTTAAGAGTTTTTTTTAACCATACACACCCTAGGCTAGTTATCAAATGACTCGCAAAACTCCTGGTTTGAATTTTTGATGGGTACAGATTTTGCACCTTTCCAATGCTTTAGATTGCAATTCAAAAAAAATTGCTTATGGATAACTCGCTTGAGAGGTTTGATCATGGTTAAGGGTTTCTTTTCAACCCACGACACACTCGGATAGTTACCAAAAGATTCGTAGAACGCCCAGCTTAAAATTTAGACCGGTACAGATCTCGTACCTCTTCGATGCTTTAGATCGTAATTATGAGAGGCTTGGTTACCAGAAACTCATTTGGGAGGCTGGATCGTGGTTAAGAGATTCTTTTTTACCCACGATATACTAGGATAGTTGACAATAAACTTGTAAAACTCCTAGTTTGAATTTTAGATAGGTAGAGATTTCAGACATCTCTAATGCTTTAGATAACATTTTCTGAGAAGCTTGAGAACCGGCAACTCATTTGAGAGGTTGAATAGTGGTTAAGTTGTTCTTCTCGACCTATGATATCTAAGGATAATGGCCCAGATACTCGCAAAACTCCCAATTTGCATTTTAGACTGGTGCAAATTTTGCACCTCTCCGATGCTTCGGACCATAATGTTGAGAAGCTTGGTTACCGCTAACTTGTTTGAGGTAGGATCGTGGCTTAGTATTTATTTTCAACTCATGACCCACTAGGATAATTGGAATGAGACTCACAAAACTCTTGATTTGAATTTTTGACAGGTAGAGATTTTGAGATCACAATTCTAAGAAGCTTGGGAACCAGTAACCCATTTGTTTGGCTGGATATTGGCTAAGAGGTTCTTTTCGACCCATAATATGCAAGGATAGTTTCCTAGATACTCGCAATACTCCCAGTTTGTATTTTAGACTGGTGTAGATTTTGTACCTCTCCGATGCTTTAGATCGCAATTCAACGAATTTTGACTACAAGCAACTCGGTCGAGAGGTTGGATTATGGTTAAGAGTTTCTTGTCAACCATCCACACGTTAGGATACTTACGAAATGATTCGCAAAAATCATGGTTGGAATTATAGACCGGTAGGGATTTCACACCTCTCTAATGCATTTGATCGCAATTCTGGGATGTTTGGGTACCGACAACTCAATTGAAAGGTTAGATCATGGTTATGAGTCTCTTTTCAACCCACGACATGCTGGGATAATTTCCTAGATACTCACAAAACTTTGGGTTTAAACTTTTGACTGATACAGAATTCAAAACTCTTCGATGCTTTAGATCGCAATACTGAGAAGTTTGGTTACCGAAAAATTTCTTGAGAAGTTCAATGGTGGTTAAGAATTTAATTTTAACCATCAATGCAACATCCTGGGATAGTTACCGAAAGATTCGTAAAGCTCTTGGTTTGAATTTTAGACCGGTACAGATTCCCTACCTTTATGTACTTTAAATTGTAATTCTGCGAAGCTTGGCTGCTGACAACTTGTTTGAGAGGTTGGATCATGGTTAATATTTCCTTTTCAACCCACAATACATTGGTATAGTTACTAAGAGACTTGTAAAACTCCCAATTTATATTTTCGACAAGAAAAGATTTTGTACCTCTCCGATGCTTTCAATCGCAATTCTAAGAAGCTTGGCTACCGACAACTCATTTAAGATGTTGAATCATGGTTCAGATTTTCTTTTCAACCAACAATACGTTAGGGTAGTTATGAAGAGACTCGCAAAAACTCCTTGTCTAAATTTTAGACCAGTGCAAATTTTGTACCGCTCCAATGCTTGAGATCGCAATTTAAAGAATCATTGGTACCGGCAGCTCATTTGAGATGTTGAATCATGGTTAAGAGTTTATTTGTGACTAATGATATACTATCATATTTCCAAGAGACTCGCAAGACTCGCGGTTTGTCCCGCGATATGCAAGGATAGTGACCAAAAGAATTGTAAATCTCCTAGTTTATATTTTAGACCGGTACGGTTTTTGCACCTCTTCGATACTTTAGATCACCATTTTGAAAAGCTTGGGTACCGCAAAATCATTTGATAACTCTGATTATGGTTAAGTATTTATTTTCGACCCATGACACTCTAAGATAGTGGCCAAAGGACTCGCAAAGCTCTTATTTAGAATTTTAGACCGATACGGATTTCGCATTACTTCGATGCTTTAGATCATAATTCTGAGAAGCTTGGCTGCCAGCAACAGGTTTGAGATGTTGGAACATGGAACGAGTTTCCTTTTAACCATCCACATGATAAGATTGTTACCAAATGATTCGAAAAACTCCTTGCTTGAATTTATGACCAATACATAATTCGTATCTCTCCGATGGTTTTAGATCGCAATATTATGAAGCTTGGCTACCGGTAACTCATTTGATAGTTGGATCTTGGATAAAATTTTCTTTTCATCCCCCAATACTTTAGGATAGTTGACAAGAGTCTCGCAAAACTCTTAATTTAAATTTTAGACCAGTATGGATTTCATACCTCTTCGATGCGTTAGATCGTAATTTTGAAAAGCTTGGGAACCTCCAAATCATTTGATATGTTAGATTGTAGTTAAGATTTTCTTTTCATCCCATGACACTCAATGAAACTGGCCAAGAGACTCACAAAACTCCCGATTTGAATATTAAAATGGTACTAATATCACACTTCTCCGATGCTTAGATTGTAATTAGGTGAAGCTTGCCTACCGTGAACTCATTTGAGAAGTTGGATCATGGTAAGTGTTTCATTTCAACCATCTACATGCTAGGATTGTTACCAAATTATTTGTAAAACTTCCTGTTTAAATTTTTGATATTTACAGAATTCGTACATCTCCGATGCTTTAGATCATAATTTTTTGAAGCTTGGCTACAGGCTACGCGTTTGAGAGATTTGACAGTCGATAAAATTTTCTTTTTAACACACGATTCTTTAGGATAGTTACCTAGACACTCATAAAACTCACAGTTTAAATTTTAGACAAGTACGGATTTTGCACCTCTCTAATACCTTAGATTAGAATTTTGTGATGCTTGGCTACCGGAAACTCATTTGAAAAATTGGATCATGGTTAAGAGTTTCATTTGGAGATACAACATTCAAGGATAGCCGACAAGAGACTCACAAAACTCCCAGATTGAATTTTAGACCGGTACGGATTTTGTACCTCTCCAATGCTTTAGATAGTAATTCTGTGAAGCTTGGGTATCGGCATCACATTTGAGAGCATGGCATGTGGTAATGGGTATCTTTTCGAACAATGACAAACTAGGATAATTTCTAAAAGACTTGTAAAAGTTCTGCTTTGAATTTAAGACCAATACAAATTTTACACCTCTCTGGTGCTTTATATCGCATTTCTGAAATGCTTGGCTACCGGAAATTCGCTTGAGAGATTGGATTGTGGTTAAGAGTTTCTTTTCAACTAACCATACGCTAGGATATTGACCAAAAGTCTTGCAAATCTCTCTGGTTAAATTTTAGATAGGTACAAATTTTATACCTTTTCGATTCTTTAGATTGTCGTTCTAAGAATTTGGGTACGGGAAACTTATTCCAGATGTTGGATCATGGTAAAGGGTTCCTTTTTGGCCCAAGACACGCTAGGATAGTTACCAAAAGACTCATAAAATTCTTAGCTTAAATTCTAGACCGGTACGGATTTCATACCTCTCTGATACTTTAGAACAAAATTAAGAGAAGCTTGGGTACCGCTAAATCGTTTGATAAGTTGGAATTTGGTTAAGTTTTTGTTTTTGACCCATGACACTCTAGGAGAGTGGCCAAAAAAGGCTTCCGGAACTCCTAGATTGAATTTTAGACCGGTATGGATTTTTAACCTATGCAATGTTTTAGATCATAATTCTTAGAAGCTTGACTGCCGACAACTCATTTGGAGATTAGATCGTGGTTAAGAGTTTCGTTTTAACTAATCATACTCTGGGATTGTTACCAAAATATTCGCAAAACTCTCTGTTGGAATTGTAGACCGGTACGAATTTCGTACCCTTCCGATGCTTTAGATTGCAATACTGAGAAGCATGACTACTATCAACTCATTTGAGTGGTTGGATCATGATTAAGAGTTTCTTTTAAACCATCCACATGCGAGGATTATTGCAAAATGATTCGCAAAACTTCTTGTTTAAATTTTTGACACACCTCACCAATGCTTTAGATCTCAATTCTGAGAAGCTTGGCTATCGAAAACTTGTTTGAGAGGTTGGATTATGGTTAAGAGTTTCTTTTTAACCAATCATACACTGGGATAGTTACTATAAGATTCACAAAACTCTATTTTTGAATTTTTAACTAGTGTGGATTTTGCACTTTTCCGATGCCTTGGATCACAATTCTGAGAAGTTGGCTACAGTCAACTCATTTTAAAGGTTGGATCACGGAAAAAGTTTCTTTTTAACCATCCACATGCTTGGATTGTTGCAAAAAGATTGGCGAAATTCCCTCTTTGAATTTTTGACTATTATGGTTTTCGCACCTCTCCGATGCCTTGATCAAAATTCTGCGAAGATTGGCTACCAGCAACTCATTTTAAAAATTAGATCATTGTTAAGATCTTCTTAGGGACCCACAACACGCTAGGATGGTTGGCAAAAGACTCACTAGACCTGTACAAATTTTGTACTTCTCCAATGCTTTAAATCATAACTCGGAGAAGCTTGGGTACTGGCAACTCATTTGAGAGGCTGGATCATGGTTAAGGGTTTCTTTTTGACCAATGACATAATAAGAAAAGTGTAAGAGTCTCGTAAAGCTCCCAGCTTAAATTTTAGACCTGTAGAGATTTTGCACCTTTCCGATGCTTTAGATCACAATTCTGAGAAGCTTGTTAACCGACAACTTCTTTGAGAGGTTGCATCGTGGTTAAGAGTTTCTTTTAAACCAACCATATATTAAGATAGTTAAAAAAAGACTGACAAAACACTCTGCTTGAATTTTAGATTGGTACGGATTTTGCACCTTTCAGATGCTTTATATCGTCATTCTAAGATGCTTAGGTACGGGCAACTCGTTCGAGATGCTGGATCGCGATAAAGGGTTTCTTTTCAACCCACGACAAGCTAGGATAGTTACAAAAGGACTCGTAAAACCCTTAGTTTAAATTTTAGACCGGTACAGATTTTGCACCTCTCTAATACTTAAGATCACAATTCAGATAAGCTTGCATACCGCCAAATTGTTTGATAGGTAAGTTCATGGTCAAGAGTTTCTTTTTGACTCATGATACTCTAGTATAGTGGCAAAGAGACTCGCAAAACTTTTGTTACATTATATCGCAATTCTATGAAGCTTAGCTACCCGCAACTCGTTTGAGCGGTTGCATCGTAGATATGATTTTATTTTCGACCCAGGATGCTTTAGGATAGTTATTAAGAGACTCGCAAAACTCCCAGTTTAAATTTTTGACCGGCAGGGATTGTGCACCTCTCCGATGCCTTCGATCGGAATTCTGTGATACTTGGTTATCGATAATATATTTGAAAAGTTGGATCATGATTAAGAGTTTCTTTTGGACCCATAACATGCTAGGATAGTTGACAAAATCTCTCGGATTGAATTTTAGATCGGTATGGGTTTTGCACCTACGAAATGCTTTAGATCGTAATTCCATGAATCTTGGGAACGGGCGATTCATTTGAGAGGTTGGATCGTGGTTTCGCACCTCTCCGATGCTTTATATCGCAATTCTATGAAGTTTGGCTACCACTAGCTCATTTGAGAAGTTGGAAAATGGATAAGAGATTCTTTTTGACCCACAAGCTAGAAAAGCTAACAAGAGACTCGTAAAACTTTAGGTTTGAATTATAGACTAGTACGATTTTTGTGCCTTTATAATGCTTTAAATTTTAATTCTTAGAAGCTTAGCTACCGGAAACTTTTTTGAGAGGTTGGATCATGGAAAAGAGTTTCGTTTTAACCAACCATATGCTAGTATAGTTACAAAAAGGCTCGGTTTGAATTTCAGACCGGTACGGTTTTCACACCTTTTCGATGCTTTAAATCGCTACTCTTAGAAGCTTGGGTATGGGCAACTCGTTTGAGATGTTGGATCATGGTAAAGGGTTTATTTTTTACCCACAACACACTAGGATAGTTAACAAAAGACTCGTAAAACTCTCAATTTTAATTTTAGACCAGTTCAGATGTCGTACCTCTCCGATTCTTTAGATTGCAATTCTGCGAAGTATGGCTATCAGCAACTCATTTGAGAAGTTGGATAATGGTTAATATTTTCTTTACAACCCACGGCACACTTAGATAGACGACAAGAGACTTACAAACCTCTGGAATTAAATTTTAGACCCATACAGATTTTGCACTTCTCCAATGCTTGAGATTGCAATTCTCAGAAACATGGGTACTGGAAACACATTAGTGAGGTTGGATCATGGTTAAGATTTAATTTTCAACTAATAACATGCTACGATAATTTCCATGAGACTCCAAAAATCTCGGTTTGAATTTAAGACTGGTACAGATTTTGCACCACTTCAATGATTTATATCACAATTAAGAGAAGCTTGGGTACGAGCAACTTGTCTAATGGGTTGGATCATAGTTAAGAGTTTCGTTTTAACCATTCATATGCTAGGATACTTACCAAAATACTCATAAAAATCCTAGCTTGAGTTTTAGACCGTTACAGATTTCGGACCTATACTTTCAATCGTAATTCTGCGATGCTTAGGTACCAGCAAATTGTTTAAAAGGTTGGATCATGGTTATGAGTTTCTTTTCCACCCACGATACACAAGGATAGTTGCCATGAGACTCGTAAAATTCTTAGTTTGAATTATAGACCGGTACGGATTTCATATCTCTCCAATGCTTTAGATTATAATTCTAAGAATCTTGGCTACCAATTTTTTTTTTGAGAAGTTGGATCGCATTTAAGAGTTTCTATTAAACCATCCATATGCTAGGCTACTTTCCAAGAGATTTACAAAGTACTCGGTTTGAATATTAGACTGATACGGATTTAGCACCTCTCCAATGCATTAGATTGTAATTCGGAGAAGCTTAGGTACCACCAAATTATTTGATAAGTTAAATCATGGTTAAGAGTTACTTTTCAACCGACGACATGTTAGGATAGTTAGCAAGAGGCTTACAAATAACTTATTATGAATTTTAGACCGGTACGAATTTTGTACTTCACCGATGCTTTAGATCTCAATTCAAAGAAGCTTGGGTAAGGGGAATTTATTTCAGAGGTTGGATCGGGGTTAAGAGTTTCTTTTCGACCAACAATACGCTAGGATTGTTACCAAGAGACTTATAAAACTCTCTGTTTGAATTTTTTACTAGTACAGAAACCTTTCCGATGTTTTATATCACCATTTTATGAAGCTTGGGACGTGTAACTCATTTGAGACTTTAGATCATGGTAAAGGGCTTACTTTTGACACACAATGCGCTAGGATTGTGATCAAGAGACTTGTAAAACACCCAGTTTAAATTTTAGGCCGGAATGGATTTCGTACCTCTCCGATGCTTTAGATCACAAATCTGTGAAGTTTAGCTACCAACAACTCATTTGAGATGTTGGATCATGGATAAAAACATATTTTCGACCCATGAGCTAGGATAACTGACAAGAGACTCGCAAAACTCCCAGTTTGAGGTTTTTGTGCCTCTATAATGCTTTAGATTGCAATTCTGAGAAGCTTGGCTACCGTTCAAATCGTTTGAGAGGATGGTAAGTGTTTTGTTTTAACCATCCACATACTAAGATTGTTACCAAAATATTCACAAAACTTCATGTTTGAATTTTTGATCGTTATAAAATTTGTACCTCACTGATGCTTTAGATCGTATTTTTTGAAAACTTGGCTACCGGCAACTCATTTGTGAAGTTGTATTGTGGATAAGATTTTTTTTTTGACCCACGATACTTTAGGATAGTTACCAAGACACTCTCAAAACTCCAAGTTTAAATTTTAGATCGGTATGAATTTTGTACCTCTCCGATGCCTTAAATAAGAATTCTGCGCAGTTTGGCTTTCAACAACTTATTTGAAAAGCTGGATCATGGCTAAGAGTTTCATTTGGATCCACAACATGTTAGGATAGTTGACAAGAGACTCACAAAACTCCAGGATTAAATTTTTGACCGGTACAGATTTCGTACCTCTCCAATGCTTTAGATCATGATTCTGAGAAGCTTGGGTACAGGCAATTCGTTGAGACGTTGGTTTATAGTTAAGGGTTTCTTTTCAGCTAATTACATACTAGGATAATTTCCAAGAGACTCATAAAAAATTCTAGTTTTAATTTGTGACCAGTACGGATTTTACACCTCTCCGGTGCTTTAGATCACAATTATAAGAAATGTGGGTATGGCCAATTCGTTTGATAAGTTGGATCTTGGTTAAGAGTTTGTTTTTGATCCATGATATGCTAGGACAGTTACCAAGAGCATCACAAAACACTCGGTATGAATTTTTGACCGGTACGAATTTTGAAAAGATTTTTATTCTGAGAAGCTTGGCTACCAACAACTTGTTTAAGATGTTGGATCATGGTAAAGAGTTTCTTTTTAACCAATCATACGCTAGGATAGTTACCAAAAGACTCGCAAAACTCTTTATTTAAATTTTAGATAGATACAAATTGTGTACCTTTTTGATGCGTTAGATCGCCATTCTAAGAAGCTTGGGTACGAGTAACTTGTTTGAGATTTTGGATCATGGTAAAGGGTTTCTTTTTGGCATGCGAGACGCTATGATAGTTACCAAAAGATTCGTAAAACTTACAGGTTAAGTCTTAGAATGGTGCGAATTTTACACCTCTCTGATACATTAGATCAAAATTCTGAGGAAGCTTGGGTACCTCCAAATCGTTTGATAAGTTGAATTATGGATAAGAGTTAATTTTTGAAATATGACACTCTAATATAGAGGCCCAAGAGACTCGTAAAGCTCCCAGTTTGAATACTAGACCAGTACTGATTTTGCACTTCTCTGATACTTTAGATCGTAATTTTGATAAGTTTGTCTACCCGCAGCTCACTTAAGATGGTGGATCATGGTAAGACTTTCTTTTTAACCATCCGCATTCTGGGATTGTTACCAAAAGATTTGTAAAAAACCTTGTTTGAATTTATGACCGGTATGGATTTCTCATCTCTCGTTATACTCTAGATCGCAATTCTTTGAATCATGAGTACGGGCAATTAATTTGATAGGTTGAATCATGGTTAAGAGTTTCATTTCGACCCACGGTACGCTAGGATATTTATAAAGAGGCTCACAAAACACTCGGTTTGTATTTTAAGCCGGTACAGATTTTGTAGCCCTCTGATGCTTTAGATCGCTTTGTAGGAGCCAAGTTTCGCAGGAGGGGAAACTAGCTCTTACACCACAGGGTATCTTCAACTAGGGGGTTATGCAAATTATTTAAGAAAAAATAAGCAATATCACTGCACTAACACACTGTGCTTGGAGTCCCTAGAATGGTTTCTCCACGATCTCTAGTGGATTTTAATGGTTGATGATATATATCAGGTAATTAAGATCAATTGGGGTCAGTTCAGGGTCAAGTTAAATCTGGAAGGATTGATGGAGTAGATTTTCTAACCTCTTATAGTGCCTTCCCCCTCCTATTATAGGATATAGAAAGTTGGGTGGGTCACCATGGGAGGTCAAGATTACATGTATACCCTTTGGAACAACTGTCTATACTTGGAGTCAGCTCTAACCTGTACTATCAGGTGGCTCATTTAAACTATTCTGTTTGGTGAGCTGGCTGTAGACGTGTCCTTCATTCGGCCATATATTACCATGGTCGAATCCTTTTGTTATTGATCTGAGTTTTGGTGTTGGGCCGTTGTCTTCAGCTTTGACTATAATATCTTCTAGCATTTGATTGATGTCGAAAGGCTTCGTGGACTATTTACTATCTTGTTGGGCTCCGGGTCTCAAAGTAGCTTTGATGTAGCCTTCAAGTATGACTGGAGCTGAGAAGCTATGCTAGCTGCACTATTCCGCCCACCTCTCAGCAGGGGCCTAGTAATTGATTGAGATGACTCGTGCTAAATAATCGGTTAGGCATGGGAAGTTGAAGAGTTGACTGGTTAACTATGGGCATTCGGAGGAAAATAATTAAGGAGAGTCATTATTATTTTTAGTGATTAAGGGGGCAATAAATAGCCGTTAATCGCGGTATAAAATGGGTTATTAGGGGGAAATCTTATAATCTTCATCTTCTTCTATGTTAACCAAACCATGAACTACACTAAACACCGGTAATAGACGAGGATAGAGGTTGAGAGCACCGAATCGAAGAGATGACGAGGTCTGAAGGATAAATTCTTTGGAGACCAGGGGTGACTTGGTATACCGGCTTGGGTTGAGCTAGAGCCAGGGAGGGCTATCGCAGGCACCCGTACAGCACTGGTGAGGGGTGATAAATTGCTTAGGTCGAACGTTTAGTACGGTACTACCTACTCAAAGCCTTGCAAGACCAGGTAGATCTGATGACGTTATCGAGGATCGGTGGGGCTTTGCGGACATCTCACCCCGTATGTAATAGGTGGGTCTTCGTATGGTTGGTGGGAATGTAGAATGTTTTTGTTATTGGCATTGGCTCTTTCTTTCCATCTTTTGTAGGCCAATGGTTGTTATGTCATGTTTGCCGATGTTGATAGTAGAACTATGTTAGGGTTTGTAGACGATGAAATGTAGGCACGTTATGTTGTCAAACTTCGAACTTAGTAATTAACAGAGTAAAAACGGTAGAAACTCGGGTTCTGTCACTACGAAAAATACTGACTGAAGTGAGAATGTGTCATACGCATGATGGAGAGGTAGAATGTAACGATGGTTAAAAATGAAAGCATGGGGGCTCACATGTCTGCGGTTGAAGCATTGTGCTTCGACTACAAAATCTGACGACCTTATAGCAAATATGTTCGGGTGATACTGTGTCCTAGGGTAGTGCGCTGCTGCAGAGCATCTGATGTTTCTCCTAAGGTATGGAAAGAGAGGGAACACGTGGGTTTGAGTTGACACCTTCAGCATGTGTCAGAAGCTTCGAGAGCCAAAGAGTATTTGTTGCTATATTATGCCTGACCGCACGTGGGAGCAGTGAGGGAACTATTGGTAAAAATACATCCGTGGCCAAAATATGAGTGTGGAGTGGAGAAGTAATGGTAATGATGGTAAGTGAGGAAATCAGAGGCAGTTTTGATTTCCTTGGGTGGTATTTAAAATGGTGAGAGGGAGATTCACTATTCCCAAACAATAATCAAAGAGAGAAAAATAAAGGAAGAGGGAAAAGACATACGCCATTATCGCAGTTGAACTTGCTGGAGAGGAGAGAAGAACACCTCGTTGTTGCTGAGAAATCGGATCTACTCAAACAGGTATGCTTCTCATAACTTTGTAAAGATAGACCTTTTAATTTTGTTGCTGCTTCCTCATGTGCTCGTTGTCTGCACTATTTTTTTTTTGCTATAACTACGTGGTTGAGGAAGGGGTAACCCATGTGGCTGGAGGTCCGGCTAAGTGGAAAATTAGGAGGAGTGAGGGGGTGGTTGGGGTTGCAGTCAAACTTTCGACTGTGGGTTGGGTGATTTGGAGAGGGTAGAAAATAATATGATATCGAAGCTTGATACTCAAATATATCGAACTAATTTTGCTCCTCTTCTTCTGTAGTGTATAATACATACCCGTCAAGCTTCAAGGATGAGGCTGGTAGATGAAGAGGACGAAGTAAACGAACCTAGTATATCTGGTCGAGGTCGAGGGGGTGAGAGTAGTTATGTAGAAGTGTTAGAAATGGCAATGGACCCCCCATTAGCTATGGTAGTACCAGAGGTTGGAGCTTCGACTAGGAGCCGTCGTAGGGCTAGAATAGTTGGGGAGAGTGACAAAGAGGAAAATGAGGAGGGGAAGGGAAAGGGAAACGAAGGTAATGTTGAACCTTCGGGTGATGAGAGGGAAGAAGGGGAAGGGGAGCAGAGTGAGAATAGGGATGATTCGGGGACAATGGCGGGGCTAGACATGGCTTAGAAAAAGGTGAGACTGGATCGATTCATGGCAAAACATGGGTTGTCGAAGGTGGGTGTTATACTAGTGGCAGTAGTTTCCAAACTTTCATTCAAGGATAGCCCTTAGGTGGGGATTATGCCGTTCAGAGGCCAGATTTGATTAGGGATGCAACTGCCTCTTCGAATGCTGGTGAAATAGGTATTGAATTTCTGAGATGTTTCCCCATGCCAGATGAATGGTAATTTTTATGAGATAATGAGAGTTGTCAAGGGGATGAATATGGTGTTGAAATTTGAGAGGAAGGGTTTGATCGAGTGGTTCGACATCGTATCGTTCTACTCGAGGAAAGTAAATAAGAGGGCAGATACGTATCACATCCAATGCCATGCGGATAAACCATGGTTATTTGACCTGTGTTCGACTGGGTATGGGTGAGATAAGGATTTGGTGGTTGTATGGGGCAATTATGAGAATGCAGAGGGGGAGGAGGTATATAAGCTGAAGCTTAGGCTGTATAGTCTAAGTAAGTTAATAGTCGAAGGCCTGTTTATTGTGTGATATGAATAGATTGGTGAACTTATTTTTCTTATTTTGCAAATCCTGACAACAATACATTGAAGAATCTGAGGTGGTATATTGATGAGTTGATCGACCAAGACAAGGAGTGGGTAAATTGGGTGTTCGGGAAGTTAGGTATTGTCAGAAAGAGGTGAAAGAAGACAAACACTTTATTGAGGGACGTTCTTGTAGCTGTTGGGTTATCAAAGAAAAGGAAAGAAGGATATTCTTCAACGAGGGCAGGGGAGATGGATTATGACAGGTTGAGTCAAAAGTTGAGCTATGTAGCGAGGGAGCGGTGAGGAGGGCCTGGGGCAGTACGGTCGAGCGTGCCCGAGACAATTCCCAAGGTACTGTGGCAGACCAGCAAGGGTAATAAAGGTTAGGCTACTGACGAATCTTCGGCTGTGTAGGAGACAAAGACAACTTTGCGGAAGAGGCCTCGTGAGCAGATGGCCGATAATGAGGATGAACCGGCCGACACGAGGCGTTGCGAGGTCGAAGTGTAGGAAGACGCTGAGGAAACGGCCGCATCGATGGCTACCCTCTGCAGCACTAGCCCAGATGAAGCGGGGAAGCAAATAAGCAAGGCTCTGTATCAGGTATGTGTTTCTAAAATTATGAAGTTATAATTATACTTCGAGAACTGCTGAGTAGTTAAATATTCGTGCAGGTGATTTCTTGGGCCCATGCTTATAACAAAGCCCAAAAGGTATCGAGTAAAAAGTTGAAGCATTCGGGGAATAGTTAGGAGCTCGCACAGGGGACCATTATGTCATTGGAGACCCAGGTCGGTGTGTATGGAGAAGAAAAGTTATAGATTAGAGCCGATGCTACGAGGGAAGTTGAAGCTACGATTGCCAATAGTAATCAAATGGGAACAGTGATGAGGGCGAAGCTAGTTGAGAATGTGGAGCAACGAAGGATATCAAAGTACATTTTCTGGCTTAATATGGTAAGGAATGTGACACAACCATAGCCCTAAATAACTTTATACATGGGTTTGGGTATAATCCAGAGACCTTCGAGTGCTATCCTTCGACCGAAGAGCCTGCTGTCGAAGATGTTGCTCAGGCAGAGAGGATGGGTATGGACCCTGTAGGGGGAGGTACTGGGGATGTTGTAGCTAATCCCACGGTCAAAGGGGATGGTGCTAGAAATGTTTAAGAGGGTTATACAATAGAAGGTGTTGCTGATACTTTGGGAATGAACCCTATTGTCGAAGTCAGTGGAGGTGTTACTATTGAAGATCAGGCAGAAAGTATAACTATGGTCACTCCTGTGTAAGTGGGATATTTGTAGAAGGTATGTCTTTGGCTTCTATAGATTGCAATAAACTTTTTTTTCTTAAATTGCTTGTACATTTAATTTGATCACTTGTGTATTGGATATGTAGAATTTGAACCATGAGTAATGTGGTGGAACTTGACCTGCAAGTATACTTTTTGCTTGAATTGCTGGTGTGTCTATATGCGTGTATTTTTGTATGAAAATTGAATTATAGAATGCGCAACTCTAGTTTGCTCGAACTAGAAACCTGATGAATTTTGAGGTCATCCCTGAGTAACAGTCAAGTCAAAGGTTTGACATGATACTTAGGTTTAACCAACTAAGTTCACTGAACTTCGAATGTCGCCCCGTGGTCTAACCGCGGGATTGAGCTAATACAAAGAATTATGTAGTCGGCCCCAATGCATCCCCGAGTGTCCGATCGGTCGACCATTCATGCCACTCGGGTTTGCTCGAATTGAAACCTTGAAAAAGTTTGAGGTCGCCCCCAAATATCAGTCGGGTCGAAGGGTTGACATGATACTTAGGTTTAACCAACATAGTTCACTGGACTACGAAGGTCGCCCCCGGGTCTATCTGTGGGATTGAGCCTAAACAAAGTATTATGTCGCCAGCCCCAATGCATCGCCGAGTGTCCGGTCAGTTGACTAGACTTCAAAAGTATCAATCGGGTCGAAGGGTTGACTTGATACTTAGGTCTGACCAACACAATTAACTAGACTTCAAAATTCACCCCCGGGTCTATCTACAGAATTGAGCCTAAACGAAACATTATGCGATAGGCCCCAATGCATCCCCGAGTGTCCGGTCGGTCGACCATTCATGCCACTCCGGTTTGCTCATATTGGAACCTTGAAAAACTTTGAGGTCGCCCCCAAGTATCAGTTAGGCCGAAGGGTTGACATGATACTTAGGTTTGACCAACTCAAGAAGTTTTCTTTAAGACAAGACATGAAGCACAGAGGAGAAAAAAAATGTTCATTGATTATGTTGTATTTACATCAGCTTAACAAGGTGGTGGCCGTGGCCTGTTGTATGAGACTAATTGGATTGTGTTCCAAGGATTGGATAGAGGCTTCTTAGCTTCTGTCATTAGATAATAGGATCATTTATCAGTTTTGTTGTGCACGACATAAGGTTCTTCCAAAGAATCGGCTAATATGTCAGCATTGCGGGGCTTCGAAGAGGGTGTAACTCACCGAAGTACGAGGTCTCCAATATTGAAGTTGCATAGTCAAACCCTTTTGTTGTATGACTTATTGAGAGAGAGGTGATAACGGCCGAGGTTAGAGATGGCTCGGTCTCTGGTTTCATCGATCCATAACATATTGCATCCAAGTTCGAACTCGTTATCTTTATCGGGGAGCTTGGGGTCGTACGTTGGCACTTCAAACTTAGTTGGAAACTGTAGTAGCCTACTCACATCCTTCCAGCATTAGTCGAATACTTGATGACTACACTGAAGCCTACCCAGAGACTCGAAGCCTAGCAAGATAGTAACTAAGTCCACGAATCCTTTCAAGACCCGTCGAACACTCAAGGATATAATCAAAGATGAAGATACACAGTCGTTACCAAAATTCAGTCTAAGTCCACAAAGCCATTCAAGACCAATCGAACACTCTAGAACATAATTGAAGCTGAAGACAGACAGTCGTTACCAGAATTCAGTATCAGTAACAGAGAGACTTTGACCATGGCAATACATGGTCGAAGGTAGGCACATCTGATTGCCAGCACACCAGACATAATAGCGAAACAAGCTGCTACATAACTACAGTGTCAGAACGACCAACTACTATGTTAGAACCAATAACTACAGTATCAGAACTGACTCTGGGTACAAGACAGTTATCCTCAAAGGATATACATATAACCTGACCTCCCATTCTGACTCAACCCTTTTTATATCGTATAAATTAGAGGGAGGAGGCACGATGAGCGGGTTAGAAAAATCTATCCCATCAACCTTCTAAGATTACCTTCGACTACCCTGTAAACCACTTCTATTCGATCTGTCGACTAAACTCGATATATATCATCAACTGTTAAAAATCCTCGCTAAAGGTCGTAGAGTAACCCATTCTAGAACTCTACGCCAATTTGTTAGTATAGTAATATTATTTGTTATTATATTTGATACTTGCATAATACCCTAGACGAAGACAACCCTGTGGTGTAAGAACTAGTTTCCCCTCTTACGAAACTTGGCTCCTTCATTTAGCGTCGTCTGTGCCATACCCACCCTTCCCTACTCCCCTTGTCTCTTTTCTCTTTCTCTTTCTGCCCCTCACAACCATCCTCAATGGCCCCAACCCTTCGCTCCATCTCTACTATCGTCAAAAACTCTACCAACGGCATAGCCGCCCAACTCGCCCTCATCAGTCAACAGTTTACTCAAGCCGATGAGCGTCATTCCAATCAGCTACGTCTAGAATGTGAAGACAGATGCAACGAGCTCGAGGATGAATGGCAGTACCGTTTGGATGATAACGAGTGCCAACATCGTACCCTCGACGAACTGTGCCACACAGTTCAAGAGCTTCAGTGGGTCCAAACCCAGGATGCTCCTCTATAATCCCGGGTACCTGTCCCTGCTTGCGCTTCAAACTGCATTCGCCTTGGGACTCTCCCCCAAGTCGAAGGTCCCCGGTCCACCTTGGCGCTGAGGGTTCTCCCACCATTTTATCTACCAGCTTGATCCACCTTGATGTACACCCTACGGAGGATTCATCCAACTCCACCCTTCAAACTGTACGATACCCTATACGCCGCTCTACTCGAGATTGTCCTGGGGAGCATAGTGTTGAACACTCGTTGAACTCTCTGCCTGATCTTCCACAACCCCAACAATCTCCTCTTCATCCTGCTCCTGCCCGCCTTACAGAGCAGAAACTCGATCATAAAATCCACGCCGCTATTTGCGTCTGCATGAGCCTCACACCGACCTATTAGAGTAGGTTATACAACCCTATCTACCCTAAACTTCTCGCGGTTGAAGTACCTTAAAATTTCCATACTCCTAAAATTAGCAAATAACGCAATACCGTCCCTCAGTCTCAGGTCCTCGAATTCCAAAACTTTTTGAGTCTGTATTCCACAACCAACCATATCTTATGCCGAATGTTTTCCACCAAACTAACTGACAGCCCTCTCAAATGGTACCAGCGCCACCCAAACGGCTCTATCTGAAGCTTCGAACAATTCTTCAACTTTTTCATCGCCCAGTTTGTCTTTAACAAAGGCCCTGAGGTCCGAGTCAACGCTCTCTTCAATTTCTGTAAATCCCCCGACGAAATGCTAGAAGCTTTCACCAAGCAGTTTCTTGATGAATCGCACAAAGTCTAAAACCTTGGCTGTGCGAACACCATTCTCGCGTATTCTAGCGGGTTACCAGATCATAGTCGTGTCAAGTAGTACATCGTGCTTCATAAACCACAAACCCTCGAGGAGATGTTATCTAAGGTTAATGGATACATCGACCTCGAATGCCTCCGCGAATCCAATAACCAAGGGAAAACCTCGATCCCCAACCAAAATTAATCTCAACCTTCTTCTGAACCTATGGTCACTCTTGTCTCACAGGAGACCGAGAGCAGTAAATGCCCTCACACCGATGCTACCGCTTCGAAACTCATCAAAAAAAGACCCATTCCGGTCTTAACGAAGCCATGAAAGAAACAGACCTCATCATACCAGCCAACATCAAGCTCAAGCACTTTAATGGGGCCACCGAAGTTGTCGTCGGTCCCCTCAGCCTTCCTGTCACTACCGGCCCAATGACCCTCCAAACGAGCTTTTTCGTCATCGACAAGAAATCTAAGTACCTGGGCATTCTTGGGAACGACTGGCTTCATGCCATGAAAGCCATACCTTCAACCAATCACCAAATACTTCGTTTCACTGCACCTTGTGGCACGTAGAATATTAAAGGCTCCGAACGCCTTTCCCGCTCCAACGAGCACCCTGAGATCGATCTAACCAGAAAACTTGTCAAATATAGTAATCAATGCTTCTCCCTCCCCTAACACCATCGAGCCCCTCTACTATACCTGTCGAACCCATTATAAATATCGAACTCGACGGTCTTGATCAAGGTACATTCATTGGTAGGTTTTTGGACGAGATCGAACGCCTCGAGCTCACCACTTTCCTTCGATAAAATAAAGATGTCTTCGCCTGGACTTCCCATGAGATGTCTGGCATGGACCCCACCTTGGCTTGCCATCGACTTAATCTCATTCCTAAAGCCACAGTGGTAAAATAGATGAACCGTACTTTGACACCGCGGCTTCGAGAAGCTGTAAACCTCGAGGTCAAAAAACTCCTTGTCGCTGGCCTCATTAGAAAATTCAATTACGCCAACTGGACCTTGAACATTGTTACTATCCCCAAGAAAAATGGCATGATCCAAATTTGTGTCGACTTTACTGACCTCAATAAGCATACACCGAAGGACAGTTTTCCTCTCATGATCATTTAAGTGCTCTTGGACACCACCGTTGGTCATGAACGCCTATCTATGATGGACGCAGCTTCGGGTTACAATCGGGCACCCCTTCTCCCCGAGGATTAGCTTAAAACTTCTTTTATCACAGAATAAGGCCTTTAATGTTTTAACGTGATGCCCTTCGGTCTAAAAAATGTGGGTGCTACTTGCCAACGCCTTGTCACCACCACCATGTTCAAGCCTTCACTCCCTAAGTCGGCCGAAGTATATATCGACGACATGTTGTACAATAGCCTTCAGAAACATACCTATATTCAAGATTTAACTGATGTCTTCTCGATACTTCAAACATATAACATGAAGCTAAGCCCTGACAAATGCCAATTTGGCATTTCATCCAGAAAGTTCTTGGGGTACCTCATCAGCAAACAGGGTATGGAGATTGACCCCACTCATATCTGAGTCCTTATCATAAGCCTTCCTCTCAAACTAAAAAGGATGTCCAAAAGGTTATCGGCAAGATAGTCGCCCTTAAACATTTTATATCGAAATCCTCTGACCGTTGTGCTTGGCTTTTCTCCCTCTTACGCAACCAAGGAGTCCTTTATGCTAAAAAAACAACCCTGAAATTAATTGAACACCCGATTGCGAATAGGCCTTCCTCGAACTCAAAGCATACCTTGGTCGACCACCCATCATCAGCACCCCCATCGAAGGGGAAATGCATTTTTTATACCTTGCAATTATCGACACTTCTATTATCTCGGTCCTTATTCGACACAAATCCAGTATCAAGAAACCCATGTACTTTATCAGCAAAACTTTAACACCTGCTAAAACTCGATATATCAAGTTCGAGCGATTGCTCCTTATACTTGTTTACACTACTCGAAAGCTCAAACCATACTTTCAAGCTCACCCTATACGTGTTATCATTAGCTATCCCCTTCGAGAGATCCTCGGCAAGAAAGATAAATCCAGACGGGTACAATAATGGTCTATTTATCTTGGTGAAAACGATATCACTTTCGAGAAGCAGATATCTCAAAAAGACCAAACAGTCGCTGATTTCCTTGCCGACTTCTCGGTCGAAGATATCGATTAGGAGGAACATGAAGATAATCTACCAAAAGACCAACCCGAATAGAACGACCATTTGAACCCTAACACGGGTTGGCATCTCTTTACAGATGGATCTACTGGACCTAATGGTTTGGGGATCGGTGTTGTTCTGGTTACCCCTCCAATGGCCAAATCGAAAAGGTTGTCAAATTAAACTTTGAATGTTCTAATAATGTGGCCGAGTATGAAAGTCTTATTCATGGCCTCGATCTCGCCCTCGAACTTGGTGTTCCTAAACTAGCAGTATTCACCGATTCCCAACTGGTTTAGAGATAGTACACCGATAAAAATCAGGCAAACGGTCGCATGGCTGACTATGTTGCCCTTGTCCGCCAGTGCATGGATCGTTTCCCCGAACAATCTTCCATTACGCATTACCCTCGAGGCAAAAATAGACATAACAATTCCCTTGCCTACATAGCAGCCATGTTAAGCCAGTCCGAATCATGAACACTCCATATCATAGTACTAGAACGCCCAAGTATTGACCAGATAAAAGTTAATGCCATCAATACAGGGGGCGAGAGACTCGATCCCGATGATTGGCAAATACCATTCCTTGCTTATTTTAATAGTTCTAACCTCCAAGAAGATCCCAAAGCCAAACATTCGTTACTGGAAAACTACCTCATATACACTATTCTCAAAGGCGGGCTACACCGCAAATCCTTGAACGGCATACACCTCCGAGGCATCACCCAAAACGAAGCCACTACCATACTTACTGAACTCCATGAAGGTCCTTGTGGTGCACACACTACTGGTCGATCTATGGCTCTTCGAGCCATAACAAAAGAGTTATTCTGGCCCAATATGAAGAAACAAGCTGAAGAGTATGTGAAACATTGTGACAAATGCCAATGTCACACCCTTCACAAGACCCCCATTGTAGCCAAGTCGCATGGCCGTTCAAGTTGTGGGCCATTGATCTAGTGGGCCCTTTCCCCAGAGTATCGTGTAGACGAGAACATATCCTTATGGCCACAGATTACTTTACTAATGGGTCAAAGCCGTGCCTTTATGTCAAACCAGAGATGGAGAAGTTATCCAGTTCTTATGGGAAAATATCATCACACGTTTTTGCTGCCCCCACATGATTCGATGCGATAACGGCCCACAGTTTGTTGGGAACAAAGTTTATAATTTCCTTAAGAAGTATAACATCATCCACTCCCCTTCCATACCTTTTTACCCGCAGGGGAATGGCCAGGTCGAAGCAATCAATAAAACTATAGTAGATGGTCTTAAGAAGTGCATCGATGAGAAGAAAAGCCAATGGGTTCAAGAACTACAATATGTACTTTGGGACTGCCATACCATACCAAGAAAGGTGGCGGGCTGTACTCCCTTCCTCCTTGCTTATGGTACCGAAACTATGCTGCAAACCCAGTCTGAAGTACCAACACACAATCCTAACCTCCTCGATGAAGATAATGAGTTTGAACTTGGATGTAATATGTTATGGATCGACGAAACCAGAGACTGAGCCATCCCTAACCTTGGCCGTTACCACCTCTCCCTCTAGAAGTCATACAACAAAAGAATTCGACCACCCAGCTTCAATATTGGAGATTTGGTACTTTGACGAGTCACACCCTCTTCGAAGCCTCGCAATGCCGGTAAGCTAGCCGAATCCTAGGAAGGACCTTTTATCTTGTACAAAAAAACTGACAAAGGATCCTACTATCTAATGACAGAAGCTAAGGAGCCTCTGCCTAAACCTTGGAACACAATGTTGTTAGCCTCAAACAATAGTCCACGGCCACCACCTTGTTCAACTGATATAAATACAGTATAATTAATAAACATATTTTTTATTCTCTAAGCTTCATGTCCATTGAATTTATTGTTATCCCCTTCGGACAATCGGGAATGCATTGGGGGTGACCTCATAATGCTTCATTTAGGCTCAGGCCTTCAAAGTTCATTGAATTTATTGGTCAAACCTAAGTGTCATGTCCACCCTTCGACCTGATTGATACTTGAGGGAGACCTCAAAGTTTTTCATGTTTCCAATTTAAGCAAACCCAAGTGGCATGAATGGCCAAAAGACCAGACACTCGAGAATGCATTGGGGGTGACCACATAATGCTTCGTTTAGGCTCAGCCCCGCCGATAGACCTAGGGACAAACTTCGAGGTTCAGTGCACTTCTCGACTCAGTCAAACCTAAGTATCATGTCAACCCTTCAACTTGACTGATACTCGGGGGCGACTTTGATGCTCTTCAGGGTTCCATGTCGAACCCATCAAAATAGAGCATTCTATACGTCTAATCATACACACAAATACAAGCATATATACATACCAACAATTTAAGTCAAATACATGCAAGCAGTTCCTGTCCAATACATACTAGCAGAAAAATTTCAAATACAGTACTCATGGTTCAAATTCTACATTGCCAATTCACAATCGCTCAAATTTAATGTTCATGCAATACAAGGAAAGAGAGTTCATTACAGCAAACAGACAAGAAAGATATACATTCTACATAGGAGTGGCCGCACTAACTCCTTCTACAGGTTCTTCCATGGCAACATTTCTGCTACCCTCGATAATAGTGTTCAGCCCTACAGTATCAGCTGCACCATCAATTACAGAACCCCTTAAAACACCTCCAATATCATCACCATCCCCCTAGACTGCAGGATCAGCTACACCATCTCCAGCACCCCCCCGCTACATGGTCCACTTCCATCCCCACTACCTGCGCCACATCCTCGACAGCAGACTCTTCGATCGAAGGAAAATGCTCGAAGGTCTCAGGATTATACCCTAACCCATCTAAAAAATTCTTCAGATGGTCATGTCGCAATCCTCATCGTATTACGCTAGGAAACTTCTTATGTTATCCTTCAGTTGCTCCTTTCTCTCCGCCTGCTTCGCCTCCAACACTTTTTCGTATTTGATCATGGTTGGCATTCGTAACTTTGACTTCCCTTGTAGCTTCATCTCTAATTTGCATCTTTTCTCATTTTAGCACATCGACCTGGCTCTCCAACGATATGGCGGTCCCCCGTACGGGCTTCAGACTATCCACCGCCTATTTTAGCATTTTACTCGCTACCCTTTGGGCATTGTTATAAGTTTGGGCCTAAACATTCACCTGCACAAATACTCCACTCATCAGTAGTTCTCAAAGTATAGTATCACTTTCAAAATTTCAGAATCTCTAAAAATAATTACATGATGAAGAGTCTTATTCATCTACTTCCCTACTTTATCTGGGTCTGTTCCGCAAAGGGTCACCATTGACGCAGTCGTTGCTCGAGCCTGCTCCTCCAGTTCGGCCCCACGTCACCCCTCCTCAACTGTGCCATCCCCATCATCGGCCACCTCCTTACGAGGCCTCTTATGCAGAGTAGTCTTCATCTGCTCCACTGTCAAAGCTTCGGGAACAACCATGCCCTTACCTTTGCTAGCCTGCCGCAATACCTCGGGAACAACCTTAGGGATACTCAGTTGTACAGTCCTTGGCCCTCCTCACCGCTCCCTCGACGCATAGCCCGACTTTTGACTCAACCTTCCCTTTTCCATCTCTCCCGCCCTCGTCGAAGCACTTCTTTCTTTCTTCTTCTTTGACTGAATAGCAGCAACAGGTATGTTATGCAGTAACATGTCGATCATATTTTGCCTCTTCCTCATAATTCCCAACTTCCCAAATACTCAATTTACCCACTCCTCATCGTGGTCAATTAGTTGGTCAATATACCTCTTTGGATTTGCCAATGTATTGTTGTTGGGCTTTGCAAAACAACAAAAAACAAGTTCAATAACCTATTCGATCAACATAATAAATGGCCTTCGAACATCAACTTACTTGGATTATACAGCGTATGCTTTAACTTATATACCCCCTCCTCCTCTATAATCTCATAATTGCCCCTTACCAAAACCAAATCCTTATCCCACCCACGCCCCGTCGAACACAGATCAAATAGCCATGGTTTGTCTGCATGACATTGAATGTGATACGTATCCGCCATCTTATTGGCCTTCCTTGAGTAAAACGATACAATATCAAACCACTCGATCAAACCCCTCTTCTCACGTTTCAATTCAACATTCATCCCCATGACAACCCTCATCATTTAATAGAAATTGCCATTCATCTAGCATAGGGCAACATCCCAGTAATTCAATACCTGTTTCACCAGCTTTCAAAGGGGCAGTTGCATCCCAAATTGAATCTGGCCTTTGAACGCCAAAATACCCACCTGAGGAGTATCCTTAAATGTGAAATTGGCCCCTACTGGAGCCAGTATAACTTCTACCTTCGAAAACTCATGTTTTGCCATGAATCGATCTAGTCTAGCCCTTTCCTGAGCCATGAATCGCCCCACCTCTATCCACGAATCATCTGAACTATCCCCATTATCATTTTGCTCTCCTTCACCTTCCTCCCTCTCATCCCCAAAAGGCTCTGCACTACCTTCGTTCCCCCATCCCTCCCCCTCCTCAATCTCCTCTTTGTCACTCTCCCCAACTATTTGAGCCCTAATATGGCTCCTACTCAAAGCTCCAACCTCTGGCACTACCACAGCTAATGGGGTGTCCATTACAATTTCTAGCAATTTTACATTACTGCTCTTACCCCTCGACCTCGACCAGATACACTTGGTTTGATTACTTTGTCCTTCTTATCATCTACCCTCATCCTCAAAGCTTGACCGGTACGCATTATACCTTATATAAGAAGAGGAGCGCAGTTAGCTGGATATATTCGACCATCATATTATGTTCTACCCTTTCCAACTCACCCAACCCATAGTCAAATGCTCGACTACAACCCCAATCACCCCCTCACTCTTCCAAATTTACCACTGGGCCAGACCTCCAGCCACATGGGTTACCCCCTTTCTCGGTCATGCCATTACAAACAAAAACCCTAGTAGCACCTACCCCACAATACAAACAAAACACAGATACAGAAGAAGAAATGACAAAGCAGAAATACAAATCACCTATTTTTCCAAGATATATCATAAGACATACCTGTTTAATTGGATCAGATTTCTCATCAGCAACGAAGCGACCTTCACGCCTCTCCAACAAGCTCCACTTCAACAATAAAGTATGTTTCTCCTCTCTTCCTCCTTTACTCTCCTTATGATTGATTGTTTGGGAACAATACATTTCTCACTCACCTCTTTAATTACCACCTCTGAAAAATAAAATTGCCTCACTTTGCCTAATTCACCATCATTGCCACTCCTCCACTCTCCCTCATTTTTGGCTAAGATGTATCTTTACAATATTACCCTCACTTCCTCCCATGTGCGTATCGCACGCTCACATCAAGTAATACTTTTTTATACCTCTAGAAGCTTCTGGCATACTGCCTGAAGCTGTTAACTCAATCCCACGTGTCACCACCACCTCTATCCCATACCCCGAGGAAATATCATAATGATCTGCAGCATCAGACTGTCCTATGAACAGTGCCACCTCTGACATGTCTGCTATGACAGCTATCTGATTTTGCAATCGAAGTACATGTGCCTTCGATAACAGAAATTTCCAAGCTCTCTCATGTATTCTCTTTCGAGCCATCGTCCACATTTTACTAAATCCCATCGTACATACACATTAAGTACTCGAACCTTCGGCCAGTAATTTTTGATTATATGACGTAACTCAAGATTTTTACCACTTTTAATCATGTTCGTTACTTAAGTTTGAAGTTTGATAATTAGTACTGCGCCTACACTATCATCGTCTACATTGCCCATTGCTATTCTACTACCACAGTTCGACAAACATAACACAGTTCCATTAAACAATTACGCGAGCGTAGATCATAAACATCAAACAGAAGAAGTAGAAACAAGAGCAACAATAGAAATAATATACGTGAACAAGAAACAGCAACGACCCTCTACAATCGAATACTACCACCACCACCACCACTACGACCACTAAGACCCCCCTATTTTCATATGGTATCGTTCTTGTAGAGCCCTACCTCGTCATCAACCATGTTCTCAGCATCCACCTGGTCTTCGGCCAAACTTTTCATTAGGCAGTATCGATTACTGACATTGGGACCCAACCATTGAAGTACCCTCCACCAATGCTTGTACGGCACCCCGCAAATAGGCTTTCCCACTTCCAGTTTTACTAACTTAGGTAGCTCCCAGTCCAGACCATGATCCCCGAAGAACTTTTTACTCAGCGCGTCCGTTATCTTCTCTATACGTCGTTCCCTCACCTCAATTCTTTTTTGATACCTCGTGTTTGGTGTAGTTTCCATGGCTTTGGTAATGCAAAGAAGAACATGAAGGTAGTCTAAACCCCCTCCCCTAATACCCCCCATTTATACTTGGATTAAGGGTTATTTATTACCCCTTAATCAACACTTCTTTTAATTACCTTCCTTAATTACTCCCCCCAGAATAGACCACATTCAACCAATCAACACTCCAGCTTCCCATGCCCAACCATTTCTCTCAGCACGCGCCATCTACACAAATTTTTGAGGCCCCTGCTGAGAGAGGGAAAATATAGTAGCCTACTCACAGCCTTCCAGCATCAGTCGAATACTCGAAAGCTACATCGAAGCCTAGCTAGAGACTCGAAGCCCAGCAACAACATAACTAAGTCAACAAAGCCTTTCAAGACCACTCAAACACTCAAGGACATAATCAAAGCCATAGACAGATAGTCGTTACCAGAATTTAGCCTAAGTCCATGAATCCTTTCAAGACCAGTTGAACACTCGAGGGCATAATCAAAGCCAAAGACAGACACTCGTTACCAGAATTTAGCATCAATACCAGAGAGACTTCGACCATGGTATACAATGTCGAAGGTAGGCACATTTGACAGCCAACTTACCAGACAAAATAGTAAAACAAGCTGCTAGACGACTAAAGTGTTAAAACGAACAGCTGCAGTATTAGAACTGACTCCAAGTACAAGATATTTATCCCCAAAGGATATACATGTAACCTGGCCTCCTATGGTGATTTAGACCTTTATATATCCTATAAATAAGAGGGAGGAGGCACGATGAAGGGGTTAGAAAAATCTCTCCCATCATTACTCTAAGATTTCCTTCAACTGCCCCGTAAACTACTTTTATTTGATCTG
The DNA here is from genome assembly GCA_014058105.1 of Kingdonia uniflora. Taxonomy (NCBI): domain Eukaryota; kingdom Viridiplantae; phylum Streptophyta; class Magnoliopsida; order Ranunculales; family Circaeasteraceae; genus Kingdonia; species Kingdonia uniflora. The sequence goes on from JACGCM010000696.1 coordinate 3,288,601, forward strand.
TCATCTAAACTCGATATATATCATCAACTGTTAAAAAACATCGCTAGAGGTCATGGAATAACCCATTCTAGAACCCCACGCAAGTGTGTTAGTATAGTAATATTGTTTGTTATTATATTAGATACTTGCATAATACCCTAGACGAAGATAACCCTGTGGTGTAAGAGCTAGTTTCCCCTATTACAAAACTTGGATCTTACAGCAGCACAGCTTCGGTACCGTAAGCCAGGAGGAAAGGTGTGGTGCCCATCGCTTTTCATGGTGTGTTACGATAGGTTTAGAATACATGTTATCATTCTTGAACCAGTTGGCCTTTCTTCTCATCGACATATTTCATAAGACTGTTGACTATAGTTTTATTGATTGCTTCGACCTGACCATTCCCCTGCAGGTAATAAGGTATTGAAGGGGAGAGGATAATATTGTACATCTTAAGGAAATTATGGACTTTGTTCCCTATAAACTGTGGATCGTTGTCGCATCAAATTATGTGGTGGCAGCAAAAATGTGTGACGATATTTTCCCATATGATCTCCATGAGTTCTTCATCCCTAGTTCGACTTAGAGGTACAGCTTTGTCCCATTTAGTAAAGTAATATATGGCCACTAGAATGTGTTCTCGTCTTCCCGATGCTCTAGTGAAAGGGCCCAGAAGATCAATGGCCCACAGATTGAACGGTCAAGCAACTTGGCTGTAATGGAGGTCTCGTGAAGGGCTTCGAATATCGTGGGTATGACATTGGTATTTGTCACAGTGTTTTTCATACTCTTCAGCTAATTTCTTCATATTGGGCCAGAATAACCCTTGTGTTACAGCTCAAAGAGCCATATATCGACAAGCAATATGAGCACAACAGTTACCCTCGTGGAGTTTTGTAAGTATGGTAGTGGCTTCGTTTTGGGTAATAGAGCGGAGCTGTATGCCGTTCGGGGATTTGCAGTGTAATTCGCCTTTTAGAATTGCGTATCTGTGGCAGTTTTCTAGTAATGAACGTTTGGCTTTGGGATCTTTCGGGAGGGGTAAACTATTAAAATTAGCAAGTAAGGGTGTTTGCCAGTCTCCGGGATAGAGACTCTCGCCCCTAGTATGGATGGCATTGACTTCCATCTGGTTGATACTTGGGCGTTCGAGTACTTCGATATGGAGTGTTTGAGATTTAGACTAGCCTAACATGGCTGTATTTTAGGCAAGGGTATCGGCATATCTATTTTTTCCTCACGAGTAGTGTGTAATAGAAGACTTTTCAAGGAAACGATCCATGCGCTGGCAGACAAGTACAACATACTCAGCCATGCGACCATTTGCCTAATTTTTCCTGGTGTACTATCTCTGAACAAGCAGGGAATCGATAAATACTACAAGTTTGGGAATACCAAGTTCAAGGGCGAGATCGAAGCCATATATCAAAGTTTCATATTTAGCATCATTATTAAAATATTCAAAATTTAGCTTGACAGCCTTTTTGATTCGTTCATTGGAAGGTGTGACAAGAACAATACCTATCCCTAAACCGTTAGGTTCAGTGGATCTATTTGTAAAGAGACGCCAGCCTGTATTAGTGTTCCAAGGGTCGTACTGTTCGGGCTAGTCTTCTGGTAGATTATCTTCATGTTCCTCCTAGTCGATGTCTTCGACTGGGAAGCTAGGATGGAAATCAATGATTGCTTGGCCTTTTTGAGATATATATTTCTCAAAGACATGTTTGTTTTCTCGAAGGAACGTGGTGAGCTTGAGGCATTTTGCCTCATCCAGAAAACTACCAATAAATGTACCTCAACCAAGGCCATCGAGTTTGACATAGATAGAAGGTTTGATAGGTATGGTAGAAGGGCTCGATGGTGTGGGGAGAGCATGAAGTATTGATTGCTATGGTTTAACAAGTTTTTTGGTAAGATCGATCTCATGGTGTTCGCATGAGTGGGCAAGGCGCTATTATTCTTTCATGTTCCACGGGCCATAAGAGATAGTAAAACAAAGTATTAGGTGATAAATAAAAGGTATGGCCTTCATGGCATATAGCCAGTCGCGCCTTAGAATGCCCAGGTATTCAGATTTCTTATCGATGACAAGGAAGCTGGTTTGGAGGGTTACTGGAATGGTGGTGACAGGGAGGCTACGGCGACTGACGGCGACTTTGGTAGTGTCGTTAAAGCCCTTGAGCTCGATGTTGGCTAGTGTAATAAGGTCTATTTTTTGCATGGCTCATTTAGAGGAAAAGTACGTCTGTTGCACTGCTCGTATCAATAAGCATAGTATGGAGGATGAGGTTTTTGACCTTAATCATAATGGCCAAGGGGACACAGTGGGGGAAGCTAACATGAGAAGTATCCCAATCGATGAAGGATATACCTTCGGGTCGAGGGCGTTGGCCAGATTCTGGAAAAGGATGGGTAGCTTCACTTGATAGATACGCTTGCAGAATTTTTTGATGCGCTTGCGCTTGGTTCTAGTATGGTAACTGTCAATGTTGTTGACTTCGATGAGGTAGAGTTGGAAAATGTGTACTGTGGCTGGGTTGGCAGTTGGGCGGGTTGGGACTTGAGATACGACCCGTTGAGGTAACTGGGGAGATCGGCAACATATCAATACAGACGACCTACTTTAAGAATCATCTCCAGTGATCGTTGCAGAGCATAGCATTTGTTGGTAAGGTGGCAGTTGTACTTGTGATTTTGGCAGTATGGCTCGTCTTTTCACACCTCGATGGGGAAGGGGGTACGCCAGATAGGGTCGGCCTATATTTGTGTGAGAAGGGTGTTAATGGGGTTAGTGAGTTTTGTTAAGACCGGCATGGGTTGCTTTTTACAGATTTCAGATGGGGTAACATCGAAGTGAGGGCCTTTGCGGCCCTCAGTCTCCTATAAGACAGGATCGACCATGGGCGTAAAATATGGTCGAGGTTTATTGTGGTTGGGGGTCAAGGTTTTCCCTTGGCGATTGGATTCGCAGAGGCGTTCATCAGTAAGCCTTAGATAGCATCTCCTCTAGGGTTCATGGTTTATGATGCAGGATGTACTCCTAGACATGACTGTGATCTGGTAGAGCGTTAGAGTACGTAAGAATGGAGTCCGCATAGTCATGGTTTTTGACTTTACGAGACTCATCGAGAAACCGCTTTGTAAAAGCTTCAAGCATTTCGTTGGGGGATTTGCAGAAGTTGAAGAGAGCGTCAAATCGGACCTCACAGTCTTTGTTAAAGGTAAACTGTGTGATAAAAAGGTTTAACAATTGTTCAAAACTTCGGATAAAGCCATTAGGGAAGGTGTGGTACCATTTGAGAGGGCTATCAATGAGACTGGTGAGAAGCATGCAACACAAGATGTGGTCTGTTGTAGAGTAGATACTTTGAGGACATGAGATTGAGGGTCGATATTACGGTATTTGCTAATTTTAGGGGTATGGGAATTTGGAGGTACTTCGACAGCGAGAAGTTTGGGGCAAATGGGGCTTTTTAACCGACTCCAGGAGTTTTGTGTGGGGCTCGGGCTTACACGAATGGCTGCACAAATTTTTTGATCGAGTTCTTATTGTGTAAGATAAGAGATGAGGAGAAGATCGCTGGGGTCGAGAGATGTGAGGTCACGTGAATGGGGCATATTTGGCACTGCACTCGCCAAGGCGTTCTGGAGCAGGTCGACGTGTGGGGTGGCGAGAAGTGTGAAGTGTAGAATCAGAAGAAACCTCCGTAATGGGGATACCAAGATGGAACGAGCCAGTGGGTATGGCGGTGGGGGCACCCTCGGTGCCAAGATGGACCGAGGGGACTTTGAGTTGGGGGTGAGTCCCAAGCCAGGCGCGGGCCAAAATGTACCAGGAGGCGGGAAATCTAGAGCTCTGAGGAGCGTCGTGGGTGTGACTTTGTTGAAGCTCTCGAACGATAAGGTGTAACTCTTCCAGAACACGGTTTGCTGGTCAAAATCGTCTAAACGGAGCTACCGTTTAGCCTTGAGTTCTTGGTGGCGTTCTTCACACTCAATGCGTAATTGATTATTGTAGCGCTCCTTGGCTTGAGCAAATTTTTGGCTAACGAGGGCAAGTTGAGCGGCTAGTCTGTCGGCAAAGTTAACAACGATGGCGGAGGTTGAGCGAAGGGTAGGGCCATTGAGGAAGGCTAGAAAGGGGGTGCGAAGAGAAATAAGGAAAGGGATAGGGTGGGTGCAGCACAGACAGCGCCAAATGTTGGAGCCAAGTTTTGTAGGAGGGGAAACTAATTCTTACACCGCGGGGTTATCTTCGACTAGGGGTTTATGCAAGTATCTAAGACAACAATAAGAAATATCAATGCATTAACACATTTACGTGGTGCTTTAGAATGGGTTTTTCCATGACCTCTAGCGAAGATTTTAATGGCTGATTATATATATCGAGTTTAAATGACAGATCGAATAGGGTTCGGCTATAGGGTAGTCGAAGGTAATCTTGAAGGGTTGAAAGGGATGAGTCACCATGGGATGTCAGATTACATGTATATCCTTTGGGGACAACTGTTCTATACTCCGAGTCAATTCTGATACTGTAGCTATGAGGCAGTTCATTTTACAATTCCGTCTGGTGAGCTGGATGTCAGACGTGTCTACCTTCGGCCATATATTACCATGGTTGAAGTATCACTATTATCGATGCTGAGTTCTAGTGCTGGCCACCTCTCTTTGGCTTCGACTATAATGTCTTCGAGCATTTGATTGATGTCAGAAGGCTTCCTGAACTTATTTACTATCTTATTGGGCTTTGGGTCTCTAGCTAGGCTTTGATGTAGCTTTCGAGTATTCGACTGGTGCTGGCAGGCTGCGAGCAGGCTACTACAGAATTTTTGAGAAGCTTGGCTATTAACAACTCGTTTGAGAGGTTGGATCGTGGCTAAGAGTTTTTTTAACCAGCCATACGCTGAGATAGGTACCAAAAGATAGGCCTGGATTTCGTACCTTTCTGATACTTTAGATAACAATTTAAAGAAGCTTTGGTACCCCCAAATTTTTTAATAAGTTTGATTGTGGTTAAGATTTCCTTCTCGACCAATGACATATGAGGATAATAGGCAAGAGACTCATAAAACTCCTAGTTTGATTTTAGACTAGTACGGATTTTGCACCTCTCCGATGCTCTAGATCACAATTTTAAGAAACATGAGCGCTAGCAATTCGTTTGAGAGGTTGGATCATTATTAAGAGATTCTTTTTAACCATCCACAAGGTAAGATTATTAACAAAAGATTCCTAAAATTCCCGGTTTGAATTTATGACCCGTACAGAAGTCGCACCTCTCTGATGCTTTAGATCGCAATTCGGCGAGGTTTGGCTACCGGCAACTTATTTTAAAGGTTGGGTCATGGATAATTTTCATTTTCAACTCACGATACTTTTGGATAATTACCAAGAGATTCGTAAAATTCTAGTCTTAAATTTTATACCGGTACAGATTTTGCATTTTTCCCATGCTTTAGAAAATAATTCTTAGAAGCTTGGCTACCGAAAACTCCTTTAAGATGATGGATCATGGTTAGAGTTTATTTTTTTAACCATCCATATGCCAGGAATGTTACCAAAAGATTCAAAAGTCCTTGTTTGAATTTTTTACAAGTACAGAATTCGCACATCTCCGATGGTATAGATGGTAATATTACGAAGCTTGGATACTAGCAATTCATTTAAGAGGTTGGATCATAGCTTCAGGCAACTAATTTTAAAATTTCGATCATGGTTAAGAGTTTCTTTTGGGCCAACACCACGCTAAGATAGCTAAAAATAGACACACAAAACTCTTGGATTGAATTTTAGACCGGTACGGATTTTGCATCTCTCCAATGCTTTAAATCACAATTCTAAAAAGTTTAGCTACCGATTACTCATTTGACAGGTTAGATCATGGTTAAGAGATTCTTTTGAACCAACCATACGTTAGGATAGTTACCAAAAGGTTCAGAAAACTCTTTGTTTGAATTTCAGACCGGTACAAATTTTTTACCTCTCCGATGCTTTTGATTGCAATTTTGAGAAGCTTGGCTACCAATAATTCATTTGGGAGGTTGGATCATAGTTAAGATTTTATGCTGGGATAGTTACCAAAAGACTCGCTAAACTCTTTGTTTAAATTTTAGACTGGTACAGATTTTACACCTTTTTGATGATTTAGATCGTAACTCTGAGAAGCTTGGCTACCGACATCTTGTTTTGGAGCTTGGATCATGGTAAGAGTTTTTTTAACCATCCACATGCTAGCATTCTTACAAAAATATTTACAAATTTTCTGGTTTAAATATTAGACCGGTACAGATTTTACACTTCTTCGATGCTTTATATCACAATTTTTAGAAGTTTGGCTACCACCAACTCATTTAAGAGGTTGGATCGTGATTAGGAGTTTATTTTTAACCAACCATATGCTGGGATAGTTACCAAAAGACTCGCAATACACTTTGCTTGAATTTTAGAACGGTACGAATTCGCACCATTCTGATGATTTAGATCCTAATTCTGAGAAGCTTGGCTATCGACAACTCGTTTGGGATGTTGGACTATGGTAAGAATTTCTTTTTAACAATCCACATTCTAGGATTGCTACCAAAAGATTCATAAAACTTCCTGTTTAAATTTTTGACCGTTACGAATTTTGTACCTCTTTAATGCCGTAGATTGAAATTCTGCAAAGCTTGGCTATCGGTAACTTATTTGAAATGTGGGGTCATTGTTTAGAGTTCCTTTTGGACCCATAGCACGCTACGACAGTTGACAAATGACTCACTGAATCCCAGATTGAATTTTAGATCGGTACAGATTTTGTACCTCTCCAATGCTTTAGATGATAATTCAGAGAAGCTTGGGTACCAACAACACAAATTAGAGATTGGATCGTTGTTATGGGTTTCTTATTTATAACTAACATACTGGGATAATTGCCAAGAGGCTCACAAAAATCTTAGTATGAATTTAGGAACAGTACGGATTTTGCATATCTCTGATGCTTTAAATCACAATTTTGAGAAGCTTGGCTACTTGCAAGTCATTTGAGAAGTTAGATCATGGTTAGGAGTTTCTTTTTAACCAACAATATACTGGGATAGTTACCAAAACACTCGCAAAATTATTTGCTTGAATTTTAGAATGTTACAGATTTCACACCCTTCTGATGCTTTATATCACCATTTTAAGAAACTTGGGTACGGGCAACACATTTGAGATGTGGGATCATGGTAAATGGTTTCTTTTTAACCCACGACATGTTAGGATGGTTATAATTAAACTTGTCAAAGTCCCAGTTTAAATTTTTGATTGTTACGAATTTCTTACCTCTTCGATGCCTTAGATCATAGTTCTACGAAGCTTAGCAACCGACAGATCATTTGAAAAGTTGGTTCATGGTTAAGAGTTTCTTATTGGCCAACAACATTCAAGGATAGTTGAAAAGAAACTTAGAAAAATCTCTGATTAAATTATAGACCGGTATGGATTTTACACCTCTCAAATACTTTAGATTATAATTTTGAGAAGTTTGGGGAACGGCAACTCATTTGAGAGGTTGGATCGTGGTAAAGGGTTTCTTTTTATCCCACGACATGCTAGGATAGTTTCAAAAGGACTCATAATAGTCCTAGTTTATATTTTAGACTAGTACAGATTTTGTACTTCTCCGATGCTTTAGATCACAATTCGAGGAAGCTTGTGTACCGCCAAATCGTTTAATAAATTGGATCGTGATTAAGTTTTATTTTTCAATCCATGAAACTCAAGGATAGGGTTTCTTTTCAGCTAATGAAATACTAGGATAATTGCCAAAAGTCTCACAAAACTTTAGGTTTATATTTATGATCGGAACAGATTTTACACTACTCTGATGCTTTAGATCACGATTCTGAAAAACTTGGCTACTTGCGAGTCATTTGAGAAGTTACATCGTAATTTAGAGTTTCTTTTTAAACAACCAAACTTTTTATAGTTAGCAAAATACTTATAAAATTTTCTGCTAGAATTTAAAACCGTTATGGATTTCGCACCTTTTTGATGCTTTAGATCACCATTCTAAGAAGCTTGGATACGGGCAGCTCCTTTGAGATGTTTGATCATGGAAAAGGATTTCTTTTTGACCCAAGATACGCAAGGATAGTACCAAAGGACTCGTAAAACTCCCAGTTTAAATTTAAACCGATACAGATTTTGCACATCTCCGATCCCTTAGATCGGAATTCAACAAAGCTTGGCTGCCGACAACAAAATTGAAAAATTCAATTGCGGTTAAGTATATCTTTTGGACCCACAACACGCTAGGATATTAAACATGAGACTCACAAAACTCCTAGATTAAATTTTAGACAGGTACAGAGTTTGTACCTCTCCAATGCTTTAGATCACAATTCTGAGTTGCTTGCCTATACGCAACTCGTTTCAAAGGTGGAATCGTGTTTAAGAGTTTCTTTTCATCCAACCATACACTACGATAGTTACCAAATGACTTGTAAAACTCTTTGTTTAAATTTTAGACCTGTACGGATTTCGTACATTTCTGATGCTTTAGATCGCAATTTTGAGAAACTTGGCTGCCAATAACTCATTTCAAAGGTCCAATAATGGTAAAGAGTTTCTTTCTAACAATCCACATGCTAGGATTGTTACCAAAAGATTCGCAAAACTCTCGGTTTGAATATTCAACCAGTACAGATTTCGCACTTCTCCGATGCATTAGATCGTAATTCTAAAAAGCTTTGCTACCATCAACTCATTTAAGAGGTTGGATCACGGAAAGAGTTTATTTTTAGCCATCCACATGCTAGGATTGTTACCAAAAGATTCGCAAAACTCCCTACTTAAATTTTTGGCAGTTATGGAATTCGCACCTCTTTGATACTTTAGATCGCAATCTTGCAAATCTTGGATACCGCTAACTCATTTGAGAGGTTGGATCATGGATATGATTTTTTTATACCCACAATACTTTAGGATAGTTACCAAGAGACTCACAAAACTCCCAGTATAAATTTTAGACAAGTATGTATTTCGTGCCTCTCCGATGCCTTAGATAGGAATATTGTGATGATTGTAATTCTGAAAACCTTGAGGATCGGTAACTCATTTGAAAAGTTTGATCGCGGTTAAGGGTTTTTTTTCACTAATGACAAACTTGGACAATTGTGAAGAGACTTGTAAAACTCCTGGTTTAAACTTAAGATCGGAACGGATTTCTCACCATTCCGATGCTTTAGATCAAAATTTTGAGAAGCCTGGCTAGTTGCAAGTCATTTGAGAAGTTAGGTCATGGTTACGAGTTTCTTTTGAAACAACCACACCCTAGGATTGTTATCAAACCACTCACAAAATTATCTGCTTAAATTTTAGACCGTTACGGATTTCGTACCTTTCCGATACTTTAGATCACCATTCTAAGAAGCTTAGGTATGGGCAACTCATTTTAGATGTTTGATCATGGTAAAGGATTTCTATTCAACCCACGACCCGTAAGGATAGTACCAAAAGGCTCGTAAAACTTGCAATTTAAATTTTAGACCGGTATTGATTTTGTACATCTCCGATGCATTAGATCGCAATTCTAAAAATCTTGGGTATCGCCATATCGTTTGATAAGTTGGATCATGGTTAAGTGTTTCTTTTCAACCCATGACACTCTAGGTTAGTGGTCAAGAGACTTGCAACCCTCCTTGTTTGAATTTAAGACCGGTACGGATTTCGCACCTTTTCGATGCTTTAAATCGTAATTCTGAGAAGCTTGGCTGCAGCAAACTCATTAGAGAGGTTGGATCATGGTAAAGGTTTATTTTTAACCATCCACATGCTACAATTGTTACAAAATGATTCGCAAAATAGCCTGCTTAAATTTTTTACCGTTACGGATTTAACACATCTCCAAAACCTTAGATCGAAATTCTGCGAAGCTTTGCTACCAGCAACTCTTTTCAAAAGTTGGATCGCTGTTTAGAATTTCCTTTGGACCGACAATACGCTGGGATAGTTGACAAGAGACTCAATAAACTTCCAAATTGAATTTTAGACCGGTAAGGATTTTGCACCTCTCCAATGCTTTAGATCATAATTCGGAGAAGCTTGGGTACCGTAACTCATATGAGAGGGTAGATCATTGTTAAGGGTTTCTTTTCGGCTAATCACATACTGGGATAATTACCAAGAGACTCTTAAAACTTCTGGTTTAAATTTAAGACCGGTACGGATTTCGTACCACTCTGATGTTTAGATTATAATTCTGAGAAGCTTGGCTATTGGCAGTACGTTTGAAAGGTTGGATCATGGTTAAGGTTTTTTTAACCAACCATACGGTAGGATAGTTATCATGAATCATGTTTGAATTTTAGACCGCTACGGATTTAGTACTTTTTCAATGCCTTAGATCGGTATACTCAAAGTTTAGCTACCGGTAACTCATTTAAGAGGTTGGATCGTGGTTAAGAGTTTCTTTGTAACCAACCATATGCTAGGATTGTTATCAAAAGACTCGCAAAACTCTTTGCATAGATTTTAATCCTGTATGGATTTCACACATATATAATGCTTTAGATCGCCATTCTAAGAAGCTTGGGTATGGGCAACTCGTTTGAGATGCTGGATCATGGTAAAGGGTTTCTTTTCAACCCAAGACACACTAGGATAGTTTCCAAAGGAATCATAAAACTCCCAGTTTAAATTTTAGACCGGTACAAATTTTGTACCTTTCTGATGCCTTATATCAGAATTATAAGGCGTTTGGCTGCTGACAACTCATTTCAAAAGTTGGATCATGGTTAAAAGATTTTTTCGGACCTATACCACGCTCGGATGGTTAACAATAGATACACAAAATTCTTGGCTTGAATTTTAGACCAGTACGGATTTTGTACCTCTCTAAAGCTTTAGATGTTAATTCTGAGAAGCTTGGCTTAGTTCAGAATTATATGGCGTTTGGCCGTCGACAACTCATTTCAGAAGTTGGATCATGGTTAAAAGTTTCTTTCGGACCTAAACCACGCTCAGATTGTTAACAATAGACACACAAAATTCTTGGCTTGAATTTTAGACCAGTACGGATTTTGCACCTCTCCAAAGCTTTAGATGGTAATTCTGAGAAGCTTGGGTTAGATCAGAATTATATGGCGCTTGGCTGCCGACAACTCATTTCAGTAGTTGGATCATGGTTAAAAGTTTCTTTCGGACCTATACCACGCTTGGATTGTTAACAATAAACACACAAAATCCTTGGCTTGAATTTTAGACTAGTACGGATTTTGCGCCTCTCCAAAGCTTTAGATAGTAATTCTGTGAAGCTTGGCTACCGACAACTCATTTAACATTTAAGATCGTGGTTAAGAGATTTTTTTAAGCCAACCATACTCTAGGATATTTGACAATAGATACACAAAACTTCTAGATTGAATTTTAGACTGGTACGGATTTCGTACCTTATCGATGCTTTAGATTACTATTCCTAAAAGCTTGGGTAAGGGGAATTCATTTGAGAGGTTGGATCGGGGTTAAAACTTTCTTTTCATCAAACGACACGCTAGGATTTTAACCAAGAGACTCACAAAACACTATTTTTGAATTTTTGACCAGTATAGATTTCACACCTTTTCGATGATTTAGATCGCCATTCTAAGAAGCTTAGGTACGTATAACTCGCTTGAGAAGTTGGATCACGGAAAAGGGTTTCTTTTCAAACCAAGACAAACAAGGATTACAAACAAAAGACTCATAAAACTCCTAGCTTAAATTTTAGACCGAAATGGATTTCGTACCTCTCTGATGCTTTAGATAATAATTCTATGACGCTTGGGTAATCCCAAATCGTAAGATAAGTTGGATAGTGGTTTAGTATTTCTTTTTGACCCATGACCGTTATGGATAGTGGCCAAGAGACTCACAAAACTCGCAATTTAAATTTTAGACCAGTATGAATTTTATACCTCTTCGATGCCTTATATCGGTATACTGCAAAGTTTTGCTACCGGCAACTCATTAAAGATGTTGGATCGTGGTTAAGAGTTTCTTTGAAATCAGCCATATGCTAGGATAGTCATCAAAAGACTTGTAAAACTCTTTGTTTGGATTTTAGACTTGTACGGATTTCGAACCTCTCTGATGCCTTAGATAGTAATTCTGAAAAGCTGGGCTACAGACAACTCATTTGAGAGGTTGGATCATGATTAAGAGTTTATTTTCAACCGACCACACGGTAGGATAGTTACCAAAAGGCTTGTCAAGCTCCAGGTTTGAATTTTTGACCGGTAAGGACTTTAAATCTCTCTTATGCTTTAGATCGCAATTCAAAGATGCATGGCTACCTGTAACTTGTTTGAGTTCTTTGATCATGGTTAAGAGTTTCTTTTTGACTGACCATACGCTAGGATAGTTGCCAAAATTCTCGCAAAACTTTTGATTTTAATTTTTGACCGGCACAAATTTTGTACCTTTTCGATGTTTTAGATCGCAATTCTGAAAAGCTTGGCTACTGGTAACTTGTTTGAAAGGTTGGATCACCGTTAAGAATTTCTTTTTAACCAATCACACTCTAGGATAGTTACCAAAAGGTTCGCAAAAGTTTCGATTTGAATTTTAGATCGGTACAGATTTTTTACCTCTCTGATGCTTTAGATCGCAATTCTGAGAAGTTTAGCAACCGAAAACTCGTTTGAGAAGTTGAATCGTGGCTAAGAGTTTTTGCTCGACCGACCACATGCTGGGATAGTTACCGAAAGGCTCACAAACTCCTGGTTTGAATTCTAGACCAGAATAGATTTCGCACCTTTCTGATTATTTAGATCGCAATTTTGCGAAGCTAAGCTCCCGGCAGTTCATTTGAGAGGTTGGATCATGGCATAAAGTTTCTACACGACCAACAATATGCTAAAATAGTTACCAAAAGGCTCTCAAAACTAAAGATTTGATTTTTGCACCGGTCCGGATTTTGTACCACTTTGATGCTTTAGATCGCAATTCTGAGAAGCTTGGTTACCGGCAACTCGTTTGAGAGGCTAGATCGTGGTAAAAAGTTTATTTTTGACCAACCACACACAAGGATAGTTACTAAAAGGCTCATAAATGTGTTGTTATCAGTAAGCTCAATGGATACTTCACAAAAAAGGGTCTTATAAAGGTCTAAAATACCCAAACTGAATATAAATTATTTGCTCCATTCTAAGATATTAGCCGCATTCAGTGTAGGGACAGATGATGTGCGTGAGTTAAGAGTAAAAGAAAGAGATGCACCAATAATATGACAAATAAAACAACTCATAATATTAAGTTTTTGAGGCGGATGCAAAATATACATCTCTAAAACAAAACCCAATTTGCGGAATAATATTAAAAAAATCTCTAAAGAGGTATATATTTTTAATTTCTTAGTCAAAATGGCAAAAACACGTTTTTTATGGCCTAAGCGACCATAAATTGCCGAAAATTGATGGTGCCCTTGGCAAAGCTCTAGGATTTGTTCTAAACACAATTTCTTATCAGACATTTTCTCATAATTTAAATCCAAGATTATAGGGGCCTATCCCTCGATCTGACCTAAAATCGAATTGTCCCCAGTTCGAATTACCTCCATATTAGGCCCACACATTCTCCACACGACTTCTCCAGTCAATATTGCCACATACTCCTAGAACTGATGAGGAACGTGGGTCGAGCTCAAACCAAAAAACCTTAATAAGTCAAAACCACCTGTTTCTCACGAACTTAACAATTTTTCAGTCAGCAGCCACTAACCACATTGTTCGGAGGACGTACTCCAGTACGATGAAGAACTGCGGAAGAGGCCTATATAAAGAAAAAGTTCCAAAAGAGACAGGTACCAGAAAAACATACTATAAATCACTAGAAGGGAAATTTCTTATAATTTTCTCAACACTCCAAACTACTTATTCACAAGATCAAACATTTCTAAGCCTAGAAATTACCTGTAATAAGATATCATCAGCCTCAAGCAATAAAATTCACTATTATAAAACCCTTAACACGAGGTCATGGCTTTTAACCTATTCATAGGTTTTCCACGCTAAATACCTATATTGTTTATTGTTTATTAGATTGTAGCCAAGGGTACATTGGCATAAGGACTAATTTCAGGCCACGTCGAGCTCACAGAATTAGGTCATTACATTTGGCGCCATCTATGGAAAAAAAAATTCACGGTATCCTAAGACATTCAATCACTCTACTACAACATTTCAATCATGGTCAAATCTAGGCGACCAACTACCGGAGTTCAGCTCGATCTCTCAATCGAGCTGGAACACCTATCAGAGCTTCGAACGAATCTTAAAATTGACGCGGAGAAACGCAATGAGCTCAAACAACAATTAACTCGCGACCGAGGGCTCTATGAGAAAGAGCTCAAAGTTGAATGATAAGCTTGTTTGACAGCGCTTAAACTACACGAAGATTAAATGATAACAATGTAGACTGCTTTGTAAACTCTACAGAATATTCAGCAGGCTCCTCCAACAAGAGATCGTGATCAAGTACCAGAAGCCTCCAAGATTTCTGAGCAGAAAAGATTAGGACCTCGAGATGCCACCAGCAAGGCTATTTCCAGACATATTCAGAATGAACCTCAGCCCTCCATTCATTTGGGGGGGAGATTGAATCTGAAATCAGCCGCGGTCACCGATATTCCATCCGTCAAGAAGAAGAATAGAGACCTTCACCTTGAGTTCCAGCGCAGGATCGTTTGAGCGAAGGTAGCGGTACTCATAATCTGCAAACTCCTCTTCAAGCTGCTTAACTGATCCGCCACTATATCACATAAGAGCATATTGACCGGCATATTAAGGAATTGATCGAAGCACAAGTTCTGGGCAGTACCGACGACCTTACCAAGTTGAAAGGAAGTCCAATTGCCAAAAAACTATTCGATATGGATATTCCGAAAGGTTTCCATACTCCGAAAATTTGCAAACACAAAGGTACCGATCCCAAGGAGCACATTCAACAATACCGTGATTCGTTGGGGTTGTACTCTAATATCAACCAGATTCCCTACCGTCTGTTTGCCACAAGTCTGCAGGAGGAACCACTCCGATGGTTCCATTATCTACCTGAAGACACCATATACACATTCAACCAGCTGCAGAAATAATTCATCAAGACATATGCTCTCAACAGAAACAAAGAAGAAAAATTGTATTCTCTTATCAGTCTCAACCAATCCAGCAGAGAGAAGCTTAAGGCATTCGCAAAGAAGTTCTTGGAGCTCGCTCGTAAAGTGGCTAATGTTGATCAGAAAACCGTTATTATTGTTTTCACCAACGTACTACAGCTGGACTGCAAAACCAAAGAGTACCTCTTCCTCAACAAACCTGTTACCTTGGAGGATATGATCTTCAAGGTCAATAGTTACGTCGACCTAGAAAGGATGATGTTCGAAAGGCATAAATCTACTAAATCCTTCTTTACCATGAAATGTCCCTCTACAGATCGAAATGCAGAACCTAAGGAGGGCCAGGATGACCAAAAATGCGCCAGGGGAAACACTGGGTACCCACGAAAAGGCGGATCACAAGTCAAGCCCGACCTCCCAAAGATGAAAGTTTGAATCTCCACAATTTTTACAATCCTCACAAAGGATAAGCTTTACCGTCTCTCCCAGCCATTACAACCAATTGAGAGCCTGCCGTACTGCATGCACCATAAGGTAAAAAATCATTCTACTAACAATTGTTATGCTTTGCAAAGGTTGCTCGAATACATTTTCAAGGAGGGACATACGCTTGAACATATTATCAACCTAGAATCATACAAGGATGGCAGCTATAAGAAGCAGCTTGAAATTGTCCAAGTCAAAGATCAAGCTGAGGATAAGCATCTTAACCATATGCGCCACAGCAACATGATTGAGATCAATTAAATCACCAACTCTAACAGATTCAAGCGCATGAGAGTGTCAGAATACTACAATCTCACACCTCAAGATAAAGAAACCAAACTTCTGCCTGAGTCAAGCAATCACCGGCTTAAAATATCATTCGATAATTACGATACTAGCCAAGTCAAATTTCGCTATCATGATGCCTCAGTCATAATGCCCAAGATGAAAAAGTTTGTCATGCACACAATGATGATTGATACTGCCAGCAGTATTGAGATTCTCTTTCAGAGTACTATCGAACAAATGGGATTGGCCGATCAAGTTATTCAAAGCGACACCGATATTAGTGGATTCAATGGTTCTAAAGAAGAGCGAGTAGGGAAGATCATCTTGCCTATTACCGCAGGACCAGCCACCATTGATATTGCCTTATATGTGATCAACGCCAAATCTTATTATCTCAGGATTATGGGCCGCTAATATGGAAGCAATCGCATCCACCTATCATCAAGCACTCCACGTCAAATACAACAATGGAATCTATAAAATCAGGGGTAGTCAAAAGCTTTCTCAAGCTTATGAAAATACCGTCTCTACAATTCTAGATACCTCCAAAAAATATGCTACATAGTAATTGTAGCAAGTAGATTACCCTGATGATCAGCCTTCCATGGAAGAGCCCACCGAATACATCAACATTAATGGACAAAGCAGAGGTACTTTTATCGGTACTAAGCTGGTTCAACACGAAAAAGACGCTCTCATTCCATTCTTACGATTAAATAAAGAAGTTTTTACATGATCTTTCGAAGAAAAGCATGGAGTCCATCTAGCCAAGGCATGTCACAAATTGGCAATCAACATCACCGGCACCGTAGTAAAACCAAAATAGCGATGCCTATCACCACGATTACGAGATGAAGTTAAAATGGAGATCGAGAAATTAATCAAAGTGAGATTCATTCGAGAAGCCAAGTATCCAGATTGAATATCCAACATCATCGCTATCCCAAAGAAGAAAGGAAAGGTCTGCATTTCTGTAGATTTTGTCGATCTCAACAAACATACCCCAAAGGAAAGTTTTCATCTTCCCAACATTCATCAGATCCTAGATTTCATAGCTGGTCATGAACTCCTATCTATGATGGACGCTACTTGAGGATATAATCAGATTCCACTCTTTGATGAAGATCAAGAAAATACTACTTTCATCACTGAAAGAGGACTTTATTGCTGCAAAGTCATGCACTTCGGACTCAAGAATGCAGGTGTAACTTGTCAACGATTGATGACTACTATGTTCAAAGCACATCTCGGGAAAGTCGTGGAAGTCTATATTGACGATCACTTGTGCAAGAACGTACAGTCCATCAATCATATTTTATATCTCAACACAATATTCAACATACTTCGATCTTATAGGATGCATTTCAATCCTAATAAGTATCAATTTGGAGTACATTCAGGTCGATTTATAGGCCACCTCATCAAAAAGAAGGGGATTGAGGCTGATCTAGATCAAATTTGGGCTCTTCTGGACATGCCATCTCAAAAAATAATAAAAGACGTTCAGAAACTTACCGGTAAGATTGCCGCTATCAACTGTTTCATGTCAAAATCTTCAAATCGCTGGCGTTGGCTGTTCCTATTACTCCACGGTTGTACCATACGAGGAAAAGTTTAGACAAATGCAGAGGTTCAATGGACATCAGAATGCGAGACATCTTTTCAAGATCTCAAAACCTATTTGGGGAAGTCTCCCATCGTCAGCACCCCAATAGATAATGAGGAACTGATTATCAGCCTCACAGTTACAGATACTTCACTCAGCTTAGTTCTCATTTGGCTTGATGGGAAAATTGAGAAGCCAGTCTACTTTATCAGTAAAACCCTCACTCCAGCAGAAATGAGGTACTCTAAAATTAAGAAACTTCTTCTCACTCTTGTTTATACGTCACAGAAGCTCAAGCACTACTTCCAAGCTCATTTAGTCAAACTCATGACAAACTACACACTTTGGGAAGTTCTATCCAAGAAATAAAAATCAAGAAAAGTGCATCAATGGTCCATCAACTTGGGAGAATATGATATTTAGTTCGAACAACATCATTCCAAAAAAGAACAGGCCATGGCCGATTTCCTCGCAGATTTTCTAGTGGAAGATCTCGAGTGGGAGGAGCACAATCCTGACCTTTTAGAGGAAGTTACAGAAGATCCACCTACCAAAGCATTTGACGGACGAGCTGAATGGATTACAAGGAAAGGGTGGAGATTCTTACAGATGGATCACCAGGACCCGTAGTGTCAGGAATTAGAATCGTACTGATTACTCCTTCCAGCGACAAAATTAAGAAAGCAATCCGCCTGGATTTTGAGGCCTCAAATAATATCATTAAGTACGAAGCTCTCATTCATGAACTCGACCTCGCCCTCGATCTCGGCGTCCCCGAACTCTCCGTTTACACAGATTTACTACTCATCGTCCTCCATTACTCTGAGTAGTATAAGAAAAATGGCAAGATGATCGAATACGCAGTCCTCATTACAGATAGGATGAGCAAGTTTGTGCAAGCAACTCTCAATTACCTTCCTCGAGGCAAAAATAGGCAAGCCAATTCCTTGGCATATCTAGTCGGGGTAGATCGATATCCCTGATCGAAGTGATTTCAACCCCCAGCATTGATCGTATTTTTGTATGCACAATAAACACTGGGGGCGATAAATGGGGAGACGACGATTGGCAAAAGCCTTTCTTAGTTTATCTCGGTATCAACAACAAAGGTGAAGGACCACTTCCAACAGATCCGAAGGAACGACGACCACTGATAGACAATTTAAAGTGCCCCGTTCAGTCACGGGGCCTTACCATAAATGCCTCTCCAAACAAAAAGCAGATGAGATGCTCTGCGATTTACATGAAGGGACTTGTGGCTCTCATGCCGCAGGTTGATCACTAGTAAACAAAGCTATTACACAAGGAGTATTCTTGCCCGACATGTGCAAGCAAGCAAATAAGTACTTACGCAAATGTGATGCATGTCAGTAACATGGAAAGATGATATGCACCCTTGTGTTCGAACTCCATGTAAGAAAGGTGTTTTGGCCATTCAAAAGATGGGCACTCGATCTCGTCGACGAATTTCCTAATTCTCCAGGTTACCGCCCCCACTTCCTTGTAGCTACTAATTATTTTACAAAATGGGTAGAAGCAGTTCCACTCTATAGAACAAGAAAATAAGATGTCATCTCTTTTATCTCGGAACACATCATCTCTTAGTTTGGGTACCCTCACCTAATTTATATCGATAATAGGACCTAATTTGTTGGACAAAAAATCAAAACCTTCCTCAGCCAACACAATATTATCCACTCACCATCCAATCTTTACTATCCTCAAGGCAATGGCCAAGCCAAAACTTCCAACAAAACCATCGTAGGTGGGCTCAAAAAAAGGCTACACTGTAAGAAAAAAGGGAATTGGGTTTGCGAACTCCCTCATGTCTTATGGGCATATCGTACCACACTATGATAGTCGATAGGTTGTACTTCATTCCTCCATGCCTATGGCACTGAGGCTGTAATTCCTTTTGAATATCATTACCCAGTCAAGATCACGAGCTAACTGATGAGGAAAATGAGTTCAAATTGGTCTGCAACCTCAATTGAATTGATAAAGCTAGGTAACACGCCACCGCTAGCCAAGGTCGATATCACCATATGTTAGCTAATTCGTACAACAAATAAGTCAGAAGCTGTACTTTCCTAATTAATAATCTCATCCTTAGAGAAATACCTCAACACTGTAAAGCGTCTCATGTTGGGAAACTAGCAGATAACTGGGAGGGTCTATTCCTTATCACAGGTCTATCAGGCCTGGGATCATATTACATCATGACCGAAGATGGCGTCCGCATCTCGAGTCCTTAAAACACTAAGAGATTGAAACGATATTATCATTAGGTCCCTCACTACTCCATTTTAGTTTCTCATTTTTCATTCAAAAAGTGAGATTTTTATCTCCATCCAATGTACATCCTTTTTCTGAATCAATGAAACTTACAAGTTTTCTTCATACATCTCTCTACTTTATAGATAATACATAGATTAAAGCATATATAATACTAGCTATTAATCGATATCATACCAACTAAATCAAGAATACATTTTTTTTGGCTGACTCTACTAAATCTCCTGCGATTAGAGCAAGGTAGCACTTATTTTCAATCAACAGACTCTACTAGATATAAGATAAAGCAAAGGTAATACTAGCTTTCATCTCTTTCAATATGTCTGTGACATCATACCAGTTAAATCAAGAATATATTTGGTTTGGCTGACTCTACTAAATCTTTTACGGTTAGAACAAGGTAGAACTTATTTTCACTCAAAGGACTCTACCAGACATAAGATAAAACAAAGGTAAAACTAACTTTTATCTCTTTCAATATGTCTGCGACATTCAATCGGTTTGGTCAAGGTTACGCTTGATCGACTGACTCTACTCAACTCTTAGATTAAAATAAAGGTGACACTAGTTTTCATTATAAGAGATCAACCAGACATAAGATAAAGCAAAGGTAAAGCTAGCTTTCATATCTCTACATGTCTGCGATACATATTATTTCTTTTTCAAGTTTATATACAACAACTACAATGAGGTTTTTTCTGTTGTGGGGATGTCAGCTTTGCTTACCCCTACAGCAGGAGGTCAACTAGCCATGAATTCTCAAGCTCGAGCAGTTATAACTGTCTTGTCCTCCTCTATCAATTTAACAGTTCGAGGGCCCAGATCCGTTCCCATGGAGCTAGTGCAATCTCCTCGATCTATATCAACCTTGCAGAAACATTCCCTTTTTGACATACAATCTAACAAGGTATCTCTCTCTAACTCAATTATTTTAACTTCTTCTACAAAATAAGCAATAACAGACCTTAGCAAGTCTGAATACAAGGCCTGAGTAACAGCTGAATGATACCAAGCCGTCATTGCCCTCTGAAGGCAATCTTCTAACCTTTTGTACTTAGCTTTTTGACTCTCTATTTCTCTGTCTACCTAAACTGTAAAGGCAATGTTCTTTGCAGATTTTTTGTCAGCTTTTGTTGACTCAGCTCGATTAGTCGCCTCCAATTCAACAACTTTAACACAAAGTGCTTCGATCTCCTTCTTTAATTCGTCAACATATGGCATTTTCTTTAATAATTACAATTTGTCCCTTATCACAATCTCCTTTGATCTGATAACACTCTCTAACTCTCTCTCCATGGTGAGAGCGACGTCAATTTTTTTTTTATACGCCTGTATTGCTCTACCCCTTTGCCCACATACCCTTAAATCCGAGCAACATCCCCCTCCAACTCCCTTATTTGAGCCAATAAGCTAACGATATCTCCTTGAACAAGAGAGATTTTGCCATTATTTTTCTTCCCCTTCGAGTGTTCCCTAGCCTCAACATTCCTGGCACGCAAGTTGACCTGACCCAATTTGGCCTTCAGGTGTGCCACCCTTTCATTAAACTGTTCGAAATTCTATATCCTTTACAGAAAAAGCTATAGTCAGTTGCTCAGCTGCCAATTCAGATACAGTTAGATTGTCTTGAGCTCCCTTTATGACGTTATCTTTATCAACTAGTTTCTTCTTCAATCGCCCCAGTTCACTGCTGATATTCGCCAAATCAGTTCGAATGCGCTCTTGATTATTCCTTTCTTTAAACAGATCATTTCTCAAACCAATCACCAACCGGTTTAAATTTTTCCTCGACCCTTCTAAAGCCTATATACGGTAACGGGCCATGTCTGCCTCCTTGCTCTTTACCAACAGTACATTATTCTGGTTTTTGAGTTTCGCCGCATGTTCTTTTAACTCCACTAACTCTTTTTGCCCTTTCAAAATTTCAGCATCCTTCTCATCGATCTTCCGAGTTAGGTTGACAACTTTTTGTATGGCCTCAACAGACATAAAGTGTACCTTCACATGTTGGTCTTCCCTATCCTCACTCACCTCTCTCATCCTATCAAACTCCCCTGCAAACTCCTGGTTATATTGGAGAGCTTCATATTCGTGTAGGCTGACTCCAATTCAACCTGTACATTACAAATATATTGTATCAGTTGGATTTAGAATGCCCATCACTACATTTCTCATTTATAATAAGATATCTATTTTTTGACATTCACTGTGTAAAACTACTTCTGAACTTAAGGTCGAAGTGTAATCTCAAATGGATGCTCTATAACATATATTCCTAATCTAAGGTACGCATTCTCTATACTTGATTATGCCAAAAATCTAAATTATTTTATGTCTAGTACCATTCCAGTACCGTTTTCTCATAAATCAATAATGGGTTGTTGGTTTGCCTCAACATTCTTTTCATTACTTTGTAGCCCTATACTTATGAAGCATACGAATCAAAATTTATTGCTCTATTCGAACCTGCAACCCCGTTTGCGAAGACAGCAGGGATGCTAAGGTCTCTCTCTATTTAGCAAGCTCAACCTCTAAATCTTTTTTTCTGAGGTGTATGTCCTTAAGTTCCGACAGCAAGGTTTACACAAAAGTAACTTAGCCTACAGAATTCTATCCAACATAAGTCCAACCAATTTACAAGCATTCCAAAATATTCATACAATCATAGTACAGTCACACTATCCTACCTTCTCAGTTTCAGTCTCCGGGTGTTCAACGTCATCTCCTTGGTTATTCCTTGTCGTCTGAGGAGACACACCATCAAGCCCATCAACCACCCCAGCAGTATCACCTTCAAACTCTTCATCCTCTTCCTCCATATAGGCGCCGGCCCTAATGGCATCCACCTCCTCTTTCAGAGTATCCTTTGTACATAAGGTGATGCCCAAGCCTGTCACGCTCAACTTCCACCTCCTCCAAGTCCACGCTCGCCTCCGCTTGTAGCCTATTAATCTCAACAACTTAGGAAGCCTTCAGGACCTCCAACTGCTTTCCCTCCTTGCACAAATCATTTTTCAATCGAGCTAGGTTCCTTTAGAGCACGTTCTTCATCTTCTTTAGCTCTACTCTCTTATCCTCGACCCTGAGGCATATTCCCTTTATCAACCGAGCAGCCTATAAAAGATTAAACAAATCGACCTTATTGATTAGCTCGAATCATAGTACAAAATCTACCATAAATAAATACTAGAGCATATGAGCCTATCATTTTACTCATCTCCTCTCCGCGGGGAACTACCAACCTGGTCTTCTCTACCACATCTTTCCAATCGTCCTTCACGACAGGTCAATTTTCAACGACCTTCCCACCAAACACTTCAGATGGTTCAGCCCTTCTCTTTTTCGCCTGTTCTACAGCTGCACCACTTACCAAAGTTCTAGCAATAGTAGTACGCTTTAGTGGTTTCTTTTTGGGGAACGTTCGAGCTAATTTGCTCGATGTAATAGACTTAGGTAATCTTTTGTCCATTCCAAGGGTTTTTAGCAAGTTAGCTTGATTTTCCCCATCAGTTCCCTTCTTTTTGTTGCTCTCAGCGCTCGTCGTCAGCCTTGTTGACTGAGATTTCAAAACTTTTTCAACTTTGTTCTTAACATGCTTCTTCCTGCTAATGCCAAGATCTTCTAATGCAGCCTCGAGCTTAGTCTCCTCTAGAGCAACTTTATCCAACAATGACTCTTTCCTCTCTGCCTGTGATTTGGGACTTGTCATACACACAACATGAACATCAACAAACATCGTATAATTTCAAGTATCAATCTTATACATTATTCATTGTTATACTTACATTATTTTATAGTTTTAAACATAAGTTCCAGGGGTTCTTCATCATCTCTCTGAAGGCAGTCACCCTTCACCCATATCACATTATCGTTCCAAGTTTAACCTGCTGAGTTCAGATCGAAGAAGCAAAGTTAAGTTGCACTCGTGCAAAAATAAGAACCTCCACTTGCACCAAAGAAATTTACGCAAAAAAACTGTAACACAACCTGAGGAGAAATCTTCCCCTTTCAACCCTGTCCTTCCCACCGTAAGTTTAAAGCTTCACAAACACTTATCACCTCCCACATGTCCCCATTCATTTTAACGGGACATGCACTGATAAGATTCATAATCCCTTTCACTAGATTGTTAAGGGGAAGACACAACCCATACTCTAACTAAGAGAAGTAACACAGAAAAGCCTTCGAGAGTTTGCTCTAGACATCCCCATCGAAGTACTCAAAAGAGATCGATTCATCTAAACCCCTATCCCTTTTTTCCTTCTCCAAATCAGCTAGCAAGTAATAGTATTCCTCTCATGTTGCTACAGTGCAACCCCTAAATTGCCTACTAGCATAACCAATACAGTTCCCCCATCTACCTCTTGTAGAAGCCTTGGCTTTATAGAACTCTCTAAATACATCTGAATGAGGAGAGTAGGATACCAATCTTCCAGAGAAGCCTTAAAATTGATCGACACCTACTTCTTCCTCACCTCTCGACGCTTCAATCTCAAACTCAGTCGGCCTACTTGAGATCGACGCCTCACTTACAGGGGAATTCCTTATATCAACTACAGAAAATGATTTTTATCCTAGACAAAACTCCTCACGATCGACCTACTCACAGGTCCAAGTATTTATTGTTATCTTCTTTTTATGTATGTCAACATTATTCAAATATCTTTCATATCTCTTATAACAACATATTTTCATCGATTACTATAAATAGTAATTTATCACTTTTTCATGAAATACAAAATAGATCTTCTAGAATACATACACATATCATGAATATCTATTAACCTTTTATATCATAATAAGAACTCGAGGCAGCACCGTAACCTTCCCTCACTACGTTGTTGTGCAACCACCTTCATGACTCAGATTTAACAACTCTCACACATTTTGACTGATGATCCTTCTTGCTTGAATCTCTACAAATTTTAGTGCTATTTTTGCCTCTCTTTTTCCTTCCTCTCTCACTGCTCTTCAAATTTTGAGAGGTTGAAAAATGTTTGATTGACGAAGATGAAGCAGTATTTATATTTTATCTCTCTAAGTACTAGTAGTTATTGAGCCTTGCGCGAGTCGTCCTACGTTTTAGAACCAAGGCGTCCCATCCACTATCCATGTCAGACGTCTTGCTTTTTTTCGGTACAGACGTCTTCCCATCGTTACCCTTTTTCTTATATTTTAATATATTTTTATTTCTTTCTTTCAAATCTCCCTCTAACCTCGCCCCACTCATAATTACTCACTCTTTACACGAAATCGAGTTTTCACAACTTTTCACAAGGGACAAAATCAGAATCTCTCTGTTTTTCTGTACGTGCTTCTTCTTCTACTCTTATAGCAACCATGACGTCATTTCCAAAGCTACCATAACAGAGTTTTAAATATTTTCAAATTCATTGTTACCAACAGTCACAAGCAACATTCAAAAAAATAAAGGATAAATTCAACAAATTATTTCAGATTATTCAAACTAAAAACAATCTTACTATGTCACCCAATTTTACATCTGCTCCATGCACCTCATATATAATTGTATCATAAACAGCCTTGGTCACCTGGGAACCACATCCGACCGGTCAACCGATAGCAATCCTCATATCCTCAAATTCGATCTCCACCTCAGCAATCAATCTAACCACCTCTTCTCGATCTGCAGGATCCCTCACCAGTTTGTGAAAAAATCCCTCAAAGAAAAAATGGGCATGCTCAAGTTCCCTACCCCTTGGATCAAATCCTTCGAGCTGACATTCCCTCACTGGAAACTCAACATCATAACCCAACAATCCAAAAATTATCTCCCGCACTTCTGCGATCTTTATGGCCAATCGTCCTTTAGCGGCGCTATGAATCCTCTGGGATCGAGTACGTACCATTCCTATCTCTTCCCTCATAATCAGATATCTTTCTGCCTTATTTATTTATTTATTTATTTTTTACTACCGATTCCCCTCAAAAAGTTTTAATATCCTTTTATCTCGTAACAATAACACCAAAATCTTGCGATAATTATTTCCACTTATCGGTTCCCCTCGAACTCAATCATTTCACATCTTTTTAGGTCAAACTTATTCTTTCCAGGTTTTAATTTCTCGTTGAGGTCGACTCTTCATTTTTTTTTTTTAAATCCTACAATATTTTCTCTCCCACATTTCTAGCATATAGGTCGAATCATATTTACATCTTAAACATGCATTTTTACATATATATATATATATCAGTTCGAATGTTACAAGAATTTGTATTTTCTATACTCATGCATTTCGTTTCATTCATTCTTCAGATCATACAACTCGATTTCTAGAGTTATCCTATATCTATATCAGCACGAAAATTAGATAACAAACTTTATTCTTGTCGAAACAGATTACAAGTACTTTTATAGATAACAAGTCTTTTGGGTACTGAACAGCAGGTACTTTACAGATAACAAGTTTTTTAGTGCTTTTAAAAGTAATAGGTCATTCAGGCACTCTGACACATCAAATTCTTCAGTTCGTCTTACTTCAGTAATTTTTCACATGGATGCAAAGCAGAAATTGGAAACAGCAAAAAGC
Source organism: Kingdonia uniflora (assembly GCA_014058105.1). Classification (NCBI taxonomy): domain Eukaryota; kingdom Viridiplantae; phylum Streptophyta; class Magnoliopsida; order Ranunculales; family Circaeasteraceae; genus Kingdonia; species Kingdonia uniflora. The sequence continues at coordinate 3,314,921 of JACGCM010000696.1, forward strand.
TTCCCTCACATGAGTTTGGTCAAAGTCTAGTCGAACTTCAAATGGAAACTATGCAAGAAGAAGACTCAGTGCTTAAATTAACACTTCAAACTGAAGGTCTTCTTAGTGAAAAAGAGTAATGGAAATATAGAAGCAGACTTCCACTTTTCATCTCCCTCCTTCACTACCATAACCTCCTCCTGTAAAACCACCACCTTCGCAGGGTTGGTAGAGATGAAAAGGGCATGACCATAGAAACCATTATGAGACAAAAAATTATCGTAATTACCCCGGAGTCGCGCCTATCTTTTCATCTGTCTCCTCAACCTTGTCCTCTGCAAGAATGTGAAGACAAGCCCAACGTTGCTCACCTGTTAAGATAACGTGGTAAAATATTTATCTACAGTAAAATTCCTCCTCAGCTTCAGCCGCTTCGTCTACCGACATGCCTCTATACGTCGGAGGGACAGGAGCAGAAACAAGATTCTCCAAAGAATGGTCCCCAAAAAATTTGAACTCCAACCTCTATATTTTCGAAGCAATTCGTTCTTCAAGAACCATCCTACAAGTCTTCACCATCTTCTAAACTTACAGAGAATTTTGTAACAGACCACAACGTACTTTGTCACAGTCCACGGTGCAGGTACCCTTTATATAACCCTAAATTTATTATGCAGATAAGTTTTCCCAAGCGTCATCATTCAGAAAGACGTAACTCTTCAAACACTAACCGTCACGTCCATCAATTTCCATCAACATTCAATGCACATACATCCTCCTTTGACACGAGCATTTTCTGTGCAATCAACACACATCATTACTTCTTTCAAAATTAAAATTTCCAACCCGAAATATCTGAATTTTTTCTCAACCAAAGCCACTTGTGACTTCGGTTGCGAGGGGGCGATTGTAGAGGCCTATCCCTCGATTTGACCTAAAATCGAGTTGTCCCTAGTTCAAATTACCTCCATATCAGGATCACGCATTCTCCACACGACTTTTCTAGTCAATATTGCCACATACTCCACGAACTGATGAAGAACGTGGGTCGAGCTCAAGCCAAAAATCCTGAACAAGTCAAAACCACTTGTTTCTCACGAATTCAACAGTTACTCAGTCAACAGCCACTAACCACATTATTCGGAGGACGTGCTTCAGCACGATAAAGAGCTGCGAAAGAGGCTTATATAAAAAAAAAGTTTCAGAAGTGACAGGTACTAGAAAAACATACGGGAAATCACTAGAAGAACTATATCTTCTAATTTTCTCAACACTCCAAACTTCTTATTCACAAGATCCAACATTTTTATGGCTAGAAATAACTTGTAATAAGATATCATCAGCCTCAAACAATAAAAGTCACTATTACAAAACCCTCAAAACGAAGTCGTGGTTTTTAACCTATTCATAGATTTTCCACGCTAAATACCTGTGCCATTTCTTGTTTATTAGATTGTAGCCACAAGTACATCGGTGAAAGAACTAATTCTAGGTCACGTCGAGTTCACAGAATTATGCCATTATAGAGATAATCACCCAAGATTTCAATTAGTCTATTTTGTCATTTCAAAAATTGGAAAGCCAAAATAATTAGTATCGATAAATCAGGAAAAAAGAAGTCAATTATGTAGTGTCATTTAACAAAAACAGATCATGAGCTCGATCATATGTTTAACTCAAATAGAACAATTATGAATTGTTAAACCTAAAATCTGATACCACCTATAAGCATGATGCAAATGAAAGCAATTTGCATTTTCAATCGCTTCTTTGTGTTTGGTTTGATTTGCAATGCAAACGTGGCATCATTATAATACTTGCATGTGTTGGTTTACTTTTCCAAAGCAAACAACTCTCATTTCTATGCAAAATCTTCTGTTTTTGCTGTAGTGAAAAATATCTGCAACATAGTTAGCATTTGGGTTTTCGACTTGAGAGAGAAAATATGCGGAAAAAAAAGGAACATTTTAAGGGTTAAAAAATAATAGTTAACAATTGCATTTATAAATAATGAACCTAACCAAACAAAAACATCTATTTACAATTAATTTGTACTTGCAGAGCATGTCTTTCATGTCTTTATTGAACAAATTACCTAGACATTTTTTTCCAATGCAACCCAATGCAGATGCATTGCAATGTATCTTCTCTGCCTCACGACAACGAAATCACACTCCCACCCGGCAAGTTTCACCGCGACAGAATCTTCCATGTATTCAGCCCCGCCATTTACGGCCCTAAAATCAAGCCGCAGTAAAGTACACAAACCCCTAAACCTCGCTAACGGCGGTCAAAAAAACTGACTTTACCTACCAGTCATCATAAAGTAAGACATTTACAAGTGGCACCCACTCTCGCCCTGTTTGGCCCCCACTTAACGGCCGCGGGGGAGTTGAGGTCCAAAACCGGAGAGAAGGAACTCCAAATTGCTTGTAGTTGGACCCATGATGATTCAAAAGTCACTCTTAAGAACTGGTAAACCTTGCTTGCCCAGTCTCCTCCCTTCTTTCTTGACTCTCTCTCTCAAACTCGACAAAGTACAAACCCAGTGCTTGTCTCTACTTCAATCCTTGATAACTACTATGGTCTCCTAATAGTTCCCCAATTCCCCCAGATACCCAATTACCCCATTAGTGAAGAATTGCCGATGTTTTGAAGTCGACGCGGGTTATCGCTGATTCGAAGGAACAAACGATCCTTGATATGGGATTTTTTTGGGAATGTAAGTTGCTTTCCATCATTTGCATTTTGGGAATTTTTTTTCAATTTATTTTGATTTAAGGCATCATAATTCACCTACTTTATTTGGAATAAAATTTTGGTGGATATTTAAAAAACTCATTTGTAAGCTGTTTCTGCATTTGGGTTGCTCCATAATTTCAATCCCCAAAAGCTTTATCTTCCGATTTAACTGATCTCGAAACACTAGTTTTCTAATATACCTTTGAATTGTAACGATGGGCTGTGCGAGTTCGAATCAATCTCGATGTAAATATTGTCAAAATGCATACTCCCCTCTCCATCGGAGCTATTCTGTTCCCATTCACCACCACCCGTTACATAAAGGCGATAGTTACCATGTTGTCGCGCTTACATCCACTACATTGGGGTCTCTGAAGTTAGATTCGCTTAATCAAAGTGGTCCTGGTAATGATAATTGTCACGAAAACCCCATGAGTACTAATAGTGACGACAGCGTTGATAGAAGGAGAGAGTTTTCGGTGGAGGTTAGCATAGCAAAGAGTTCGTCGGAGATGATCGATGAAAGAATCCCGAGAAGTATCCCTGTAACATCAAGTAGAACGCCACCGGGGGAACCCGAGACGATCAACACATGGGAATTAATGGAAGGGTTAGATGATTGTTGTCCTTTACGACTGCCCCAAATTGTTGATCGGAGTTTTTCATTCCATGCTGTCTCAAATTATGCTCCCCTTGATCAATCGAAACCTAAATTGCTTGAAACATACGCCGAATCACCTAAGAAGATTTTGGTGCAAACAAATGGTATAGATTCCAATATGAATTTGAGTCCAAGTTCCGCTCCTATCGACCAATTGAAGCCTAAATTGCAAGAAAGGAATGTCGAATCACCTAATAAGATGTGTGTTCAGACAAAGGGCATTAATTCTGAAACGAATTCAGCTTCAGTTATATCAAGTTCTTCTCCCCTTGATCAACTTAATACTAAATTGCAAGAAGGCGTCATCGAAGGGCCTAAGATGTGGGTTCAAACAAAGGACATTGATTCTGATACGGATTCGTCTCCAATTATATCAAGTTTTGATCCAGAAATCATTTCTACGTTTCGAAAAGCACTTGAAGAGTTATCTCCTATAGCCACAGTTAATCTCAATAGGCCAGACTTCACAGACGATGTAATGGACAACATGAAGGTAGACAATGTGGTTATCATACCCACGAAATGCCCTCCGAGAGGTGAGGAAAAAGTGGTGATTTACTTCACAAGCCTCCGAGGAGTAAGAAAGACGTACGAAGATTGCTGCCATGTGAGGGTTATACTAAAAGGATTAGGAGTTCGAGTTGACGAGAGAGATGTATCAATGCATTATGGTTTCAGGGAAGAATTAAAAGAGCTATTAGGAGACGGGTTTAGTGGTGGCGTATTGCCCAAGGTGTTTATCAATGGGAGGTATATTGGTGGGGCAGAGGAGATACGACAATTGAACGAAGAAGGGGAGTTAGAGAAGGTTCTTCGTGGTTGTACAGTGGTGGAAGAAAGCGGTAATGGTGGAGGGGTATGTGAAGTTTGTGGGGATATTAGGTTTGTACCGTGTGAGAGGTGTTCAGGGAGCTGCAAAATCTTTTATGAGGAGAGTGATGACGATGATTGGGAAGGCGAAGAGGGAGGAGAATTTCAAAGATGTCCTGATTGTAATGAGAATGGTATTGTTCTCTGCCATATTTGTTGTTATTAATTAAGAGTTATCGATTGTTAACATATATACACACGGTTGTATTCTTTCCTCAGTTGATCAAATGAGTTCTTGTGTTTTCGTTATTTTTGTACAGTTGAACCTTCTCATTTTATTGAATCAGAATGAATAGGGCAATTACTCCTGAGAAACCGAAGTTTTTATTTTTATATTTATATTTATTTATATTATGGCTTGTTTCAAGTGTTCTATGCTCAATCTTATATTATGGCTTATTTCAAGTATTCTATGCTCAATCTTATAATATGGCTTACTAAACTAATGTAACAACTGCATATATATGAGAGATTTGTAGTCCTTCACCAAGAGCTGTCACCAAACTTTGGATTCTTTTGCTTTATTTTGTAACAGAAAAGAAGAATGGTTAACGTGAGCAAGATAAAGGGAGAAAGCTCCAATGAAAAGGCTTATTTTCAGTTTACGGTTGTATTTAGGGAGATTGTTTTTTCTTATTGTCTGAACTCCTAACCGCCTCCATGCTCAGTCCATGAATTACGATGTCAGAAATCATATTACAGTTAACATGGGAGTCTTATTCTAGCTTTTATGTGCATGGGTCATGTGTCTAATATTATCAAACATGTGCAGCTATCAATACAACAATGGTCCCTTAAATTTCGACGATTCCAGCTCTACTTCAGCAGTTGGGGACGTTAAATGCGGGAAAAAAAACATATCAATCGCTTTTATACATATGACGATAAGAAAGAATGAAATTTGTAGTTTATGAGAGTTTAGTTTCACACATTTTTGTTTTTTGGCTTAGACAATGTTGTCTGCTTGCCCATTAACAGCCGGAAATTCTTGCCTTAAGGATTTATCCTGACATATCCGACATGTGTATGTGGGGATCTCAGGTGCCCCATGATTTGTTCAGCAAATTGTGATAAATTTTGATATGGATCACCCTTGTCAGCCCAAAATATTAAAAAAACGTGCCTCCACTGTTTTGTTTTTTTTTTAATATTATGTTTATTATGGGAGCGTTCCACGAAAAAATGATAAGGAACTCTTTTCAAAACTCTACATTGCTTACATTTGACGTATCTGCAGATCTAATTTGGTGCTGATCATCAATAAATGCTAATAAGTAAATTGGTTGCTGAAGTCTCATCTTATGTTTAAAGTGAATTCAAATCACCTCAATTCACCCCACAACTCTTCGTTTGGAACTCTTCGTTTGGAAATCAAGGTGAATATCACTTAGCGCACTTCTGAACCGCGCGGGAACTTCAATGTTTACGATCCAGCCACGTATCCCCATCAGAAACGTTTATCACATCAGCGTTGTTAAGAATTAAGCGTAGTAAAAGACCAATAAGGAATTGCCACGTATTTGTTTTTTTAAATCGCCGCACAGTTCAGAACCGTGCGGCATTCTCCTGCAAGTTTTAGACATAAACTTCATTCGTTTCTCAGAAGTGTTATTCCTCACAACTTTGGCATACCCACGTCTTATTCCTCAAGTTTCCCAACCTAACATTTTCTTCTCCCATAATTCAACGCGTTAATCCACTAACAATGTCGGGAGAGTCTAATCAAAGACCGGGCTATGCATACCCCAAAACAAGACGTAACCCAAACTCCGAAGTAAAATGAAGGGGGAAAGCATTGGTAACAAATATGTGGCCTTTACACCTAACGAGCGACAATGATCCCTCCCCAACCCTCGAGGAGTTGAACCGAGTTGATATTCTCCTGGACGGCTGGGTCCATATTTCTGTTGGATCGGAGGAAATGGTGGTAAGTTTGGTTTGTAAAATTTAAGTATTACTAACGTATATTTCCAATTGTTCGACAAAATACCTAAATGAAAAATTAAAGTGTTAATGTGTGTTTTTTGACAGGACCGAGATGAAATACAATGTAAGGGATCATTGGATAAGGTACTGAAGTGGTACCAATGGATTGCGTTGTATCTGACGTTGAAGAAGTTGGTCGACGATATGGGTTTTGATGAATTTTTGTCGATTAAGGCGGGAAGCTCAAATAATTGCTTGATTCATGCTCGCGTGGAACGATGGTGGCCTTCCACCCATACATTTTACTTCCCTTGTGGAGAGCTTGATTTTATGTCGTTAGACTTCGTCATGCTAACGGGCATATCTTTTGGGAGAGGTCACGAACTCCCGTACGGCGATAAGTACTCTAAGTTGGATGAAGCAGAAAAGATGTTCCCGGGAATCACAAGCACTAACATTAGGTACGGTAATATCACTCTGGCCTATTTAAAGATGTGAAAAGAGGCTTTGAATTCACAACTCTGCAATTACAACCAAGAGTTGGATATAGAATATGCGAGGGCATTTATTGCCTATATGATGGGTAATATCTTTTTCTCGAATGCGTAAACATCTCTTTTGGTGGGTTATCTTGCATCTTTGACATACTACAATATCATAGGTACGTCGGTATTCGCTTGGGGTAAGCTGATTATGGTACATTTGTATCGGGGACTAGATGAAGTCTCACTGCTGAAGAATGGGAAGGTGAAGAAATCGACCACAGGATTCTATGCTATGTTGGAGTTATGGTTCTTTGAGTACTGTCAAGTTAGAATGTATCTGGTGAATGTTTCAAACTTTAACCATATTTATTCCTGTATAGTTACGTGGAGAGATGAAAAGACTAATTCAGGGTCTGAAATCCATCATTCTTTTGCTATGATCAGAGAAATGATAGAATGGAAGGACAAAACAAATATAGATTGGCAACCATGACATCTGTCTAGACAATTAATCACTCCAGAGGTAAAAGTTACACATTTGCTGAGTACGAAGAGGGTTCCCATGGTTTCAGTCCCATACATGAACGGTACGCTTTGGTATTTAGGAGACCGGTGAATGTGTCAGTTGACCGGGAATGATAGTGTGTCATATAACCCCCCCAAGAGATTATGAAATTCTCACGGTACGATCGAGAGTTATAACAGGGTCTGAAAGATGTGGACTTCTACGATGGTCGCAATTATTTTATTTCAGACGTAGATTACATAAGATATTGGCGTGCCACTCATCTAAATCCCAAGGTCGGTTGTAATTTAGTCAAGAGGGCCAGAAATATTTGGATGGTCAGGCGTGATCTAGGGAGGCCTGATGTACACTTGCCACCTGCGTAGAGTTTAACTATGTCTTCGCAGGTACAAGACTATGGTGTTCAGGCGGCCGGCGATCAACATGATATGGGATGGCTGATGGATATGGTGGGAACGAGCGATCAACGTAAACGGATACCGATCCCGGTGATGCAGTTACCATACCCATGTCCATCTACGTATAAAGTAGATAATTTGTGGCATCAATCCCAAGGAATGCGGTATTCGACATATGAAGACTTGAGGCAATACGTTGACCGCACAACCGAGTAAGAGGGGGAGCTGAGGCAGGCACAAGAGATCATTTGAGAGACGCCCGAGAGACAAGCTGAGATGTCCATTTCCTATGAGACAGAGCCAGTTGTGCAATATACCTATGACGAGAGTCTCGCACGTGGCAGACACGCCCGCCAAACAAAGAGAAGTTATCCCAGTTAGGCTATGTTTTATTTAGAATTTTGATTTATGTTTTGTTTAAACTACGTTGAGTATGCTTTGTTTTGATTAGAACTTTTATTTGTTATGTTAAAACTACGTTGAGTATGTTATGTTTTTTTTAGAACTTTGATATGTTATGTTAAACCTTAGGTTTTTTATGACCTCCTATCTATACTTGGTTTCTTTGGTAATGACAAATATAATATTTTTGGGGCAAACTTTTTGACCAAGTATCTCAACGGCTATATTCCCTTCTCAACAACTATATTTCCTTGGAAACTTGTTGACCAAGTAGCTCAATGGCTATAATACCTTCTCAACGGCTATATTCTCTTGGAAACTTGTTGACCAAGTTGCTAACGAAAAATTCACATACAGGAACTCAAAAAATTGGTCTTCCAAGTGCTTCGTAAATCTTGCATGCGCTTGGTCTCAAGTATCTCAAAACCTTGCTGCCACGAATGGCCAAAAAGCCGCTACATTTTGGTTCAAGGTGCATGGCCAATTTAACTCGTTCTATGTTGACCAATCGATGTGGCGATCATACAACAATGTCAATTGCCTGTATAAGGGTCGGCTCAATAAGGATTGTTGGATTTTAGAGGTATTATTCAAGACCTTGAAAGCCGATATTTACCCACATTGGATCGGGCGACTGTGTAATTATTTACATTTTTTTTTCTTCTCATTTCATTCATTTTGTTATGCTAATCATACACATTAGAATTTGAAACTTTATTTCTAGGAACGTTTGGCATACGAGACATTCGACAAAATGCAAATAATGCCATTTACATTTGGGAAGGCTTACAAAGTTTTATAATAGTACCCAAAATGGTTAAAAATTCATCACATCGGGCAACCTGGCCACAACGTTGCTACGAAGTTAAATTTTCACGAAAGCCCGGGTAACTCCACCTACATCGATCCTGAAACACCTGCATCCAGCAATCCAAATGTCATAATTTTGGATATTCTATCGATGTGGATGCACCACTATATTCTTGTGGGGATGTACGACCGGACGGCCAAAAAAAATACAAGGCAAAGAAGCGGCAAAGTCAAGTATAGGTTATTGGAGGAAGAAGATGTTTGAGACGATGACCAATATGATGAAGGCATGAATTGAGAGAGACGAGCAGAAGAAAAAGGAAAAGGAAGCTAGAGTTAGAGCGCGAGTGGAACAAAAGTTGGCTTGAGAGGCTAAGATTCAAATGAGGCGTGAAGCGGAGCTAACTTGAAAAAAGCCATCGAAGATGCGCATATGGTTAAGGTGATGACAACGGACCCAAGTAACCTACTATCGGTACAAAGGCGTTTGATGAAGAAGTAAATTAAAGAATATTCGAAGAAGTTAAAGGTGAAATGTCCAAGTGATGACGACGTTTCTAGTTATGATGATTGATGCAATCCTTAACGTTAATAGTAGTTATTAAGTTCTATCTAATTTCATTATTTTAATAAAATTGTTATTAATCGTACGTAATCCTTAAAATATTCTTCAATCAAGTAGAGCAAATACATTACAACTTCAACATAACACTTGGAAACAAAATACCTTACTTTAGAAAATAAAAAAATAATGATGCAGACTACATTACTCTGCCCTTTTTTATTCAACAAATGCGCGACAAGTTCATCTCGTAATTGGAAATGAGCACCTTCATTTCTAATTTCATGAACCTTCTGGATGCAGTCTTCCATAGTGTTGATCGCGTTCCTTGGATTTAAGTCTGCCTTCTAATTCATCATAAATATTATAAACTCGGGATCAATGTCCATTTGCTGGATGTAAGTATGACGTTCATCTTCGACGATCATATTGTGCAGGATTATACATGCATACATAGAATTTCCTGGATCGCTAGGTTTCCAAAATTGCGCACCATGTGCCAATATTTGAAACGTAGCTTGTAATACCCTAAAAACACGTACTACATCTTTCCGACATGCTTCTTGCATCTTCAAAAAATATCTTTTGGCATCTTTGGATAGATTTCTCATGGTTTGAATAAGTATTTTCCATTTTGGATAAACTCCATCCGCAAATTAATACCTAATAGTGTGTGGTACCATGCCTATATTATAATTGGATGGCGGCGCAAGCAACTCCATTAGACAAGTTGTTAAAAGCGACCCTTGATACAAGACGTTCACGTTGTTATTAAAATCGGACACCCCAAAGAATGCGTACCATGTCCAAAGATCTTACAATGCAATCGCTTTAAAATCACCGTCGAGATTTTCTTATACCTGGTATATAGTCCTGCCAACCCGGTAGAACAATTCTTCCATTTCCAATACATACAATCTATACTACCTAGCATCCCCGGGAAGCCTCGCGATCCATTCACTTCTAACAAGTGTAATGTATCGTTTTCATTGGAAGATTTAAGATATTGACCTTTGAATTGTGCTATAACTGCTTTATAAAATTCCTTCAAGCACAAAATAGCCGTAGAGTCCCTAATCCGAAGGTATTCTTCTTGGGCGTCTGCGCTCGTACCGTAACAAACATGTGAAGTGCTCACGTTATCTTTTGGTGCAATGATGAACACATCGCCTTAGCGGCATTTTCTCTTTGAATAAAATAAGGGTTCGAAGAAAGTATTTTATCATAAATACGTTGATACACACCATTGCTCATACGGAATCGAGGACAAAATAGGATACCTTTGAAGATTTGGTTATCACCGAAGTAATCCCGATTAAGGCTTAACTCCCCCAATTTATGATTATGGTCTTTCCGCTTGTCAATCCTTCCCATTTTACTACCTTCCCGCCTCCCTGATGATGTCGCCTCTTGCTCCTTTTCTTCTGCTTCTCCCATCTCAATCATAATCTTGTTATACTTGTGCATCATCTCAATTTGACATCGGAAGACCTCTTCGCTTCCGGACTATGATGAAGATGATGACTCTAAAGATGAGAGTGATGGCTCAGACATGATTAGGTCAGCCAGAATTTGGCTAGACATGATTCGGCAAAAATTGATTATAGCAGAATAAAGTTGAGTTTAATGATTTAAGAGGAATGAGTTGAGTGTAGAAGAGTAAAAGAGTAGAAAATGAATGGGTTTTATAAATAAAAAAAACTAGCCATTTATAGCCTTTGAGTTTCTTGTTAATGAAGCTTGATTAGGGAAGAACCAAGTATGGAGGGGGAACCTTGTGAACATTTCATATTTGTAGGCTCTTGTCGCGTAGTTCCAAACTGCGTGGCAAGAACTAGCCGTTGCACACACCATCAAATTTTAGCCGTCCACGTGTCTCTATCCTAGCCGTTGTATATACACGCAATTATGATTCGTATAGGAAAAGGGCCTCTTAAAGCTTGATAAGTGTCATCATCTCATTGGCTTACTCCCTAAGTGCAATTCAGAACCGCGCAACATCAATCTACCAAATATCTACCCAGAGGGTGGAGAATTCACCCTCAAGGTGGATATTGCAAAGCAGCGTAGGTGTAGTCACCTTGCTACGGTGGGGTGGAATTGCCCAAATGAGGGTAAAGGATGGGAATGCACCCTCCACATCATCCTTCACCTAGCTGCTGTAGATGCTCTTAATACTACAATGATGTGCAACAATCTTACTGCGTTATTTTATAATAAGTAGTAAATATTATAAAGCTCTTTAAATCCGTTAGGGACTTGCTTATAATTTAATTTTGTCATAAGCTAATTAGCAGTCAGGTGCACTCTATTTGAAACATCCATATTTAGTATTAGTTTCATTTTTGTGTTAAGTGTCACCTCTATCTATTGGTTATTCATCACCATAGAGTGTACGTGGAACGACTACAGTTGGACAGACATCAAACAAGTATGTTCGTATTGTACCCCTTCGCTCAAATACTCTAGCCCATTAGTGTTTTACAAAATGAACAAAAACAAATATTTGTGTTTTTTTTGTATTTATGAAAATAAGTTTTTGCTCGAACGAACTTTTATTCTATTAGAATAGACCTGACAAAACGATCTCTGTTTGAATAGACTTTTGTTATGATCAAACAAAATAGTTATAACCTCTCTGTTCGAATAGACTTTTGCTCCGTTCGAACAGAGCATGGGATTTTTCAATTTTCTTATAAAAGGTTATTTTATTTTATTTTGAACCTTACCTCTTCCAAAATGAATTTTAGGGCTTGAGATATTTAGAGAGAAGATGGAATTTAACGAGAGATTCAATAAGAATTAACTCTAAAGTTTAATCGATCTAGAATTTTGAAAACCTAATTCCAATTTTAGATTTTGAGAGTTTGACAAATTCAAGCTTTGAAGCTTTGGTGTATGATTCGTAATAAGGCGTTGCGAGAACGAGGAATCGATTGCAATAACCGCTATTAGAAGAGAGGTAACCACGGTATGTGTTTATCGAGTCTATAAATGATTGAATTCTTGTAATTTCTTTTAAATAGTAGATTTTTAGCTGTCGAGCAATTCGACAGTGACCTATAGGTTTTTCTCTTGAGAAAGGTTTCTCACAAGGTTAAAATTGTTTGTTCTTGCATTTTTTTTATTGCTTATTGCTATCACTAGATTATCATATAAGCATGAACTAGGCTAGAATTAGTCAATTAGTTTCGAGGATTATTGGACCTAAGTTATTTGACCTAATTTTATCGAAATCGATTATTATCAAGGACTCATAAATTTTAATTGGTAAGCTTAACAACTTGAGTGTGGATCCTAACTTGTGTATTTGAGATTAATTAATTATGAAAGATTTAGAGGCCCCATAAATCATTCTCCCCTCTTTGATGATAAAAATTATCCTTATTGAAAAGTCTGAATGGTTGCATTCTTACAACCATTCGGAGAAGATGTCTTGATTACGATAGAGGATAGATAGACGTACCCTACCAGAATGAAAGGAATGGGTGATGAAGCTGAAGAGGTCCTTACGCCTAGGAATCAATGGTCTAAGGAAGAAAAAAAAGATGTTGGTTATATTGTTACACTTTGCAGCGGTCGCTTAAAATGATACTCAAAGCAGGTCGATTACGCCAGTATATTGCCGACATCTGAAGCTATCTCGATGGGTCATAACTCAAAACCCAGGTAGCCCCCAACAATGGAAGAAATGAAATGCATATCTTTCAAGACAACATGATCGAAGTCAATAACATTGACAGTGGTCATAATCAAAGGAAGAAGAAAAAAGTAGAAGATTGTTGCAAACTTACCGACCAATAAAATTACCAGTCCTTTTACCTGAAACCAGCCAGCATCCCAAACTTGAAGGTATATCCTTTATTGACTGCGGCGTCTCTCATGTCAAATTTACATACTCCAATTCAATTGTCATCCTAATAAAGGTTGAACACATCATCCTAGACATGATTCTCATCGATACTGATGGCACAACCGATGTCCTTTTTCTCTAGATAGTCATGACAATGCTGATGGCAGACGATATAACCTAGGAAAATGTCGAGTACAAGGGATTCAATGGTTTCAACGAAGTCGCTGCTATTAAATGGACAACATAATGGGAGCAAGCCTTCCAAGAGCTCAAAACTTATCTCGGTCAACCCCTAATTATGAGCACTCCAATCGAAGGTGAACTACTTTTCTTTTATCTTGTAGTTAGAGAAAAATCCTTAAGCTCGGTTCTCATTTATATAGAAGATGGCATCGAGAAGCCCGTGTACTTCATCAGTGAAACTTTGACATCCGTAGAAACCAGATATTCAAAACATGAAAAATATCTACTCAACCTCGTCTATACATCGATAATGGTCATGTCATATTTTCATACACATCGCTTAAGGGTGGTCATAAGTTACCCCCTTCGAGAAGTACTCGCCAAAAAAGTAAAGTCCAGACGCGTTCAATATTGGTGTGTTTATCTCGGGGAACATGATATCACATTCGAGAAAATGATATCCGAAATGGGTCAAGTAGTCACCGATATTCTAGCAGACTTCCCTGTAGGCGACGCCGGCTGAGAAATCCACGAAGGAGAAATTTTGGTAAAGCAAACTGAACCATCCGACCCATGAAATCTAAACACCGACTGGAGACTATTTGCCGATGGCTCGGTAGACCCTAATGGTGTTACGCCCCAAAATCCAATAATTGGTGAGCTTGACCAATTACTAGATTCGAAGCTATGCAGGTCAGGGAATCCACTGATTTGCCCTACGAACAATCGAGCCATAGACAAGTTTAGGCTCAGTCATTCACTTAAAAAAATAATCATCAGAGTAAAGAAGGATTAATAAAGCGCAAGCAAATGATATATGTAGATATCAGACTGAAAAAAGAATACAATATCTCGAATAAAGTACAATGACATATGCTGAGATCACATACAAGAAAGTCTAAACTAAAGAAGATCTGCAGTGGCAAAACTGGCTCCAATCAGACTGAAGCTCACAACAATCCAAGCTACTCAACCTCTGAAACGGGGGAACAAAGCGAGAGTGAACAAAACCATGGCTCACTAAATACCCAACAGAGCTAAATAACCTACTAATATAACTGGTACAGAGAAGGGGGTGAGGTGAATGAGATAGAGTAAATTTTAAAGTAAAAGAATTGTAACTAAGTAACTATGATCTAGATAAAGAGATATAAGTACAAAAGAATAGATATAGGAGTTTAGAGAAAAGGAAATAGTGATAAAGAATAATGATAGTGATGATAATATGATATGACATGATGAACTGGGATAATCCCACAATTATCCCAAATGCTTTATTCTTTAATGCTTTAAAACGTGCTCACGATCCTATTAAAATATTGGCTGAACAACTGTTAGCATGTTTATCTTAAAGAGATCTGTTAAGGAGTTTTCAATGGGTACGATTTTTGTCAAGCTCGACCAAGCTAGTGGATACTTACTTGATCAAAATGTTCCAGATTTTCAACCCATCGTGCCAACGTCCGAATTTTATTTTTCATTCCAAGAAATTTCAACCTCACCGAGGATAAGTCTTGCACCGGATTCAGACAGTCTCCTACCTTCCCATACTTCCGGATGGGTAATAAAGGTATGATAGTGTTCACAGCCAGTTCTTCACCTACTATTTTAACCCGATTTAGGACTCCTGCGAACCTATCAGAGGTTAACCGATGTAGAGCTGTGCTATGTATCCGATCTCGTTAAGTTAAAAGAGTTTAACATGATTAAAAGATAGAACAGATCCCAAGGATCACAACACAACAATCATAAACCCGGCATCACACATAGGACGACCACTTGCATAAGAGCGTGGCAAACAATCATAAAATAGAATGAACAGTGACTCAGTTACACCATCTAAACCTAGATAAGACACCAACCTAACCGTCACCCCAACTAACCAACATTAGTCTCTAAAAGACTGAAACCATGAACAAGAACATATCTACGAGAAATACCACACTAACAACTTCTAACTAAACCCAAAGCCTAAAGAAAATTATAAACCAAGTTACAGAATAATTAATATATAGGTCATCAGCTTACTGATAAAAATAATATCAGACCATAACTAAATCACATGCACCTCTCTACATAGAGTACTACTTTAATCTGCATCTATTAACTAGTTGAGGAATTTAGAAATGAAGGGGACCCGCCTGATAATAATCCTGAGTCCTAACGAAACAAAAACTGGAACTCCACAACCCAGAATCAGCAATACGGCTAATAGAACACAGGACAAGCTACAGCAGACCATCATTATAGCAATTAATCAAACAATACAGGAAACCAATCCATAACCCAAACCCTAGAAATAAACCCAACCTCTATTCAGAAGAAAAGAACAGAAAGGAAATAGGGGAAATACTCACCAAGAATAATGGCGAAGATCACGACGAGCGAGGGAATAGATTAGATTAGAATTTTGGGAAAGAGGGGATTTGATTTGAGGGAGGGAGAGTGAGAGAGTATTTTGAATAAAAGAGAAATGAGGTTAAAGGACCCAACATGTAGCTAAAAACGAGCCTCTGTTCAAATAAAATATATTTCTATTCGAACAAAATGAAACAGGTAGAACCTTGTTCGATCAGAAATAAACTTGTTCGAACAGAATGGAACAGAAGGAATTCAACTAAACAGACATTTATTTGAACATAACAAAAGTAAGTCGAATAAAATGAATTAGGCAGGAATGTATTCGAAAAGAAAGAATCCTGTTCGAACAGAATGAAACAGGTAGCTATGTATTTAAGCTGAGGCAAGGTCTGCTCGAATAGAGTAGAATAGAAAGAACCCAAAACACCAAAAATAGATTCCTTCGAGTAAAAATTGGGAAAACTCAAGAATCCTAATACAGATCCCTCTCGGATCACACCACACCACAACCACAAACACCACCACCAACCTCACAAAGGGTTCCCAAAGCCATAACACAATCACCTTCTCCTAATAACCACCGAAACACCGAAATGCAGAAAATGAATCTAACTCCAAAGCCTACCCAAAAGGAATAAAATGGATGCATAAAGGATAGAAGGAATATATGTCGAATATATGCGGACACTAAATGTAAGGCAATAAATGCAGATGCTAAATGGATAGGAATATATGTAGAAACGGGATATATACAAATAAATAATATACAAAAAATTACGGGTCACTACAATTTATTCTACTAAAATGAAATTTCGCCCTGAAATTCCACACATACCTCAACCCGAGAACAATTGCGGATAACGGCCCCTCACATCCGCATCTAACTCCCAGGTAACCTCACTATGATCATGGTGACCCCACTGAACTTTCACAAAAGGGATAACCTTGCTGCGAAGAATCTTCTCCTCGCGATCCAAAATACACACCGGATGCTCTCTAAACGAGGTATCGTCCTGAACCTCTATGGGTTCTCAGTCAATCACGTGAGTCGGATCCCGCTCATTCCTCCTCAGCATTGAAACATGAAATAGGCTGTGAACTCGGTCCAACTGCGGCGGCAATGCTAAACGATACACTAACTCTCCAACTCTGGCCAGAATCTCGAACGGACCAATAATTCTCGGAGCAAACTTCCCTTTCTTGGTGAAATGCATCACGCCCTTCATCGGAGAAACCTTCAGCAAAACGTGATCACCGATCTCAAACTCTAGCGATCTCCTGCGGATGTCGGCATAACTCTTCTGTCGGCTCTGTGCTGTACGTAACCGATCTCTGATAATATTAGCTGCCTTAGTAGTATCACAAACCATGTCTGGCCCCAGAAAATTCTGCTCACCAGCCTCTGCCCAACTCAACAGTAATCTGCATGGTCTACCATATAAAGCCTCGTAAGGTGTCACCTCAATGCTCGACTGAAAGTTGTTATTGAACGCAAACTCCACCTAAGGTAAGTACTAGTCCCAGCTACCCTTGAAGTCCAAAACATAAGCCCTAAGCATATCCTCAAGAATCTGGTTTACTCTCTCTGCCTGACCATCAGTCTGTGGGTGAAATGCTAGGCTGAAATCTAATCAGGTATCCATAGCTCGCTAGAAACTCTTTGAAAAGTTACCAGTAAATCTGGCATCTCGATCTGACACTATAGACTACAGAACCCCGTGTAAACGCACTATCTCTCTCACATATAATCTGGTCAGCTCGTCAACCCTCAAAGTCTTGCAAACTAGAATAAAATGCATTGATTTGGTCAATCGGTCTACAACCACCCAAATAGAATCGTGCTTCTTTTTCGTCCGCTGTAAACCCAAAATGAAGCCTATCGTCACGTGCCCCTATTTCCACTCTGGAATAGGTAAAGGTTTAAGCTGCCCTACAGGTTTCTGATGCTCGGCTTTCACCTGCTGACAAGTATGACATTTGGAAACAAATTTAACTATCTCACGCTTCATATTGTCCTACCAATAATGCCTCTTCAGGTCTTGGTACATCTTCATACTGCCTAGATGAATAGTGTACTTTGAACCGTGAGCCTTGCTCAAAACCTCACGCGTCATCACCTCTGAATCTGGCATGCATGCTCTACTCTTGTACCCGATACTGCCATCTAAACTAACTGTCCAATCAGGTCTGCTAACGTCTGAAGACCAAGACTGTAATCTAGCATCCTGCTGCTGAGCCTCTATAATCTGTGAAATCAATGAAGGCTGAACGCTCAAATTGGCAATAAAACTACTTGTACCCCGTGAATACAAACTCAGCCCAGAATCTGCCGCATCATGAAGCATCAACCACTCACGAATCATCAGATGTGCAAGAAATCCCCTAGGCAAATGGCTCAAAGCGTCATCCAACACATTTGCCTTCCCTGGGTGATACTGCAAGTCGACATCATAGTCCTCCAGGAACTCCATCCATCTGCACTACCTCATATTCAGTTCTTTCTGTGAGAAAAGGTACCGCAAACTCTTGTAATCAGAAAAGAGCTCGAACCTCTCTCCGTAAAGATAATATCACCAAATCTTCAATGCAAATACCACCGCTGCCAACTCAAGGTCATGAGTAGGATAGTTTCTCTCGTGCATCTTAAGTTGTCTTGAAGCATAAGCCACAACCTTTTACTCTTGCATTATAATATAACCCAGCCCACTGAGCAAAGCGTCGCTGTAAACCATATACTTCTGTCCGCTAGAAGGAACAATAAGAACTGAAGCTGTGGTCAACCTCTTCTTCAACTCTGTGAAAGCTGAATCACACCTGTCATCCCAAAAGAATCTAACATCCTTCTACGTCAAGCGGGTCAAAGGAGCTGCAATCCGCGAATAGCCTTCGATGAATCTGCGGTATTAACCGGCTAATCCCAAAAAGCTACGAATCTCTGTTACATTTGTCGGCTGCGCCCAATCTGTAACTGCCTCAACCTTCGAAGGAACAACCGCAATACCATCCTTGGACACCACGTGCCCTAGAAACTTCACTTCCTTTTCCCAAAAATCTTACTTCTCAAACTATGCATATAACTCATTCTCCGGCAAAGTTTGTAAGGCAATTCTCAAATGTTCCTCGTGTTCGGCCTCGGTCTTCGAATAAATCAATATGTCGTCCACGAATACAATGACGAACCGGTCTAGAAAAAGTCGAAAAGCTCAATTAATCAAATCCATAAAAGCTACGGGCGCGTTTGTCAACCAAGCGGAATAACCTGAAACTCATAATGCCTGTAACGAGTCCGAAAAGATGTCTTCAAAAGATCCTCCTACTTGATCCTTAGCTGATGGTAACCTGATCTGAGATCAATCTTTAAAAAGAACTGCGCTCCCTAAAACTGGTCAAACAAGTCCTCGATCCTTGGAAAAGGATATTTGTTCTTGATCGTGGCTTTGTTTACTCGAGGAAATCAATGCACAGACGCGTTAACCCTTCCTTCTTCTTTGCAAAAAAAATTGGCGCTCCTCACGGTGAAGTACTCGGCCAAATGAACTTCTGATCCATCAACTCAGAAATCTGATCATATAATTCCTTCAGTTCAACGGGAGTATGTCAAAATAAATCTCTCTTGCCGGCAATGACCCAGGAATCTGCTGGAAAATGTCAGAATTGTCGCAAACCACCGGAATCGAGCTAACGTCCACACCGAAGGACTCTAACTCTATGAAAGCCAATAAGCCGTCACTTGACTGCGTAAGTTTCGAACTAGCGAACGGGAACCGCCTCTCCTCAAAAATACAAAAAGTAGCCATTTTCTCAAAATAGTCTAATGTAACCCAATGCGTAGACAGCCAATCCATACCCATGATGATGTTATACTCCTGCATCCGTTGTACTAACAGGTTTGCCAATTGGATGCGACCACAAGCAACTATAGAGCAACCTCTACTAATACGAGAGATGGACACTGAAGAATCGAGAAGAGTACCTACAAAAATCTCATCAAGCAATAAAGAAGACTCTGAACCAATAGTGACTATGAATGAATGCGATGCACCGGAATCGAAAAGAACACGAGCAGGCGAATAAGAAATATTGATCGTACCTTCCACCATAGGTGGAGCCGCGCGAGCACCTTGCCTTCCCACTGCGTACATCCAGCCCTCTCCGTGGCCCTGACCCTTGCCCTGCTGCTGTCCCGGATGCTACAGTCTCTGTACACCCAGAGGGCCTGGGACTAGCTGTCTACTCTGTAGACCCGGGAACTGTCGCTATGGAAACTACTGAATCTGCTGCGGTCGCGGCTAATAACCAACTGGACTCTAAAATTGTCACAATGGCTGTGGACCTTTGGCTGGTTTAGGATAATGCTACTTGACGTGCCCCGTCTCTCCGCAGTTTCAACACTGACGAGAAGCAAGCCGTGTTCTCTCAAAATACTGTCCGCCCGTAACTCTAGCAGGAGTACCCTCAAACTTTTGCCTATTGCACAGAGTCTGAGCCGCCTTGCCCTTAACGGTCTTTGGTCCTGTCTCAGCTGGCCCCTCAAGCCTTAGACTTGCGATCCTCGACATCGTTCTGTTCTCAAGCTAAAACTTTAGACAAAAACTCTCTATATGTAATGGCACCGGAAGTAATCAAGAACTTCCTAAAATACGGACGAAGACCCTTCAGGAACTTTATCTTCCTCTGCTCTTCATCATTAACAATGAACAGAACGTAACGAAAAAACTTGTTAAATCGCTGATCGTACCTCGATATGCTCATATCACCCTGCTCCAACATATAGAACTCAGAAATGAAGGCGTCGCTGTAACTATGCAGAAAATACTAATTGAAGAAACGATCCTGGAAGGATGCCAAAAGTATCAGAGTCTCCACTATGGTCTTCTTGGTCGTATCCCACTAATAATCTACCTCGCCCTGAAGTAGATACGTCGTAACATTTACCTGCTGATCATCAGGACACTTCATCGCATCCAAAGTCTTCTCAATAGACTTGGACCATGCCTCTGTCTCAGAAGGAACTAATGTCCCCGAAAATATAGGATGTTTGTATCTCTGGAGCTACTCTAAGTAACTGTGCTCTCTGGCCACTGGGCTCTTAGCCTACTAAAAATAAACTGCGAAACCCTTCATGAACTATTTCATCTTTGCTGAAACACCGAAAGGAGTAGAACTGGTAAAATGCCTGCCTGCTCTGAAATTAATAGAGTAGGTGAGGTACCCTGATGAATCTGAACCTTTGGTACTATCCTCATACCGACCCCAGCCTCAGAAACTATCTGCTCGTTCTGAATGATCGGAACAGATCCCAAACTCTCCTGACTAATCGTTGGCTCACCAGCTACTACACTACTGCGTAAACCCTCACAAATACCCCCATGAGTCCTTGCGCGACCTCTGCTTCTGCCACCTCTAGCCATCTGTATGAATATAGGAAACACAACTCAGGAAAAGAGGAAAGGAATAGGAAACAGAAAGAAATACAATAAAATGCGTATTATCCGAAAAGAATTGATCTTAACTCCGTCTAAAGAATAACTCGTCATATGATTTGCAAGAACAGAGATATGGATTAACCTAGTCTCTGATACCAAGTCTGTCACCCCCCCCCAAAATATGATAATCGGTTAGCTTGACCAATTACTAGATTCGAAGCTGTGCAGGTTGGGGAATTCACTGATTCGCCCCATGAACAGCCGAGCCATAGACAAGTTCAAGCTCAGTTATTTACTTAAAGCAATAATCATCAGAGTAAAGAAGGACTAATAAAGCAAAAGCAAATGATATATGTACATATCAGACTGAAAACAGAATACAATATCTCAAATAAAGTACAGCGACATATGATGAGATCATAAACAAGAATGTCTAAACTAAAGAAGATCTGCAGCGGCAAAACTGGCTCAAATCAAGCTGAAGCTGATAGTAATCCAAGCTACTCAACCTCTGAAAGGGCGGAACAAAGCGAGAGTGAGCAAAACCATGACTCATTAAATGCCCAAAAGAGCTAAATAAACTACTAATATAACTAGTGCAGAGAAGAGGGTGAGGTGAATAAGATAGACTAAGTTTTAAAGTAAAAGAATAGTAACTAAGTAACTATGATCAAGATAAAGAGTTATAAGTACAGAACAAAAGATATAGGAGTTTAGATAAAAGGAAATAGTGACAAAGAATAATGATAGTGATTATGATATGATATGACATGATAAACTGGGATAATCCCACAATTATCCCAAATGTTGTATGCTAAAATGTTTTAAAACGTGTTCACGATCCTATTAAAATATTGTTTGATCAACCGCTAGGATATTTATCTTAAAGAGATCTGTTCAGGGGATACATTGGGTGCGATTTTCTTCAAGCTCTACCAAGCTAGTGGATACTTACTTGATCAAAGTATTCCAGGCCTTTCAACCAACGGAGCTAACGTCTGAACTTTATTTTTCATTCCAAGGAATTTCAACCTCACTGAGGATAAGTCCTCCATCGGATTCAGACAGTCTCATACCTTCCCACACTCCCGGATGGGTATTAAAGGTATGATATTGTTCACAGCCAGTTCTTCACCTACTATTTTAACCTGATTTAGGACCCCAGCGATCCTATCAGAGGTTAACCGATGTAGAGTTGTGTTATGTATCCGATCTCCTTATGTTAAAAGAGTTTTACATGATTAAAAGATGCAATAGATCCCAAAGATCACAACGCAATAGCCAAAAATCCAGAATCACACGTAGGACGACCACCTACATAAGAGCGTGGCTAACAATCCTAAAACAGAATGAACAACGACTCAGTTGTACCATCTAAACCTAGATGAGACAACAACCTAACCGTCACCCCATCTAACCAACATCAGTCTCTAGATGACTGAAACCATCAGCAAGAACACAGCTACGAGAAATACCACAATAACAGCTTCTAACTAAGCCCAAAGTCCATAGCAAACTATAAACCAAGTTACAGAATAACTAACATATAGGTTAACAACTTACAGATAAAAATAATATCAGACCATAACTAAATCATATGCACCTCTTTACACAGAGTACTACTCTAACAAATATCTATTAACTAGTAGAGGAATTTAGAAATGAAGGGGACTCGCCTGATAATAATCCCGAGTCTCGACGAAACTAAAACTGAAACTCCAAAACCAAGAATCAGCGATAAGGATAACGGAACATAGGAAAAGCTACAACAGACAATCATAACAACAATTAATCAAACAATACAGAAAACAAATCCATAGCCCAAACCCTAGAAATAAACTCAACCTCTATTCGGACGAAAAGAAAGGAAAGGAAATAGGGGAAATACTCACCAAGGATAAAGGTAAAGATCACGGCGAGTGAGGTAACGGATTGGATTAGAATTTTTGGAAAGAGGGGATTTGATTTCTGGGAGGGAGAGTGAGAGAGTGTTTTGAATAAAAGAGAAATGAGGTTAAAGGACCCAACATGTAGCTATACACGCACCTTTGTTCGAATAGAATATATTTCTATTCAAACAAAAAGAAACAGGTAGAACCTTGTTCAAACAGAAATAAACTTGTTCAAACAGAATGGAACAGAAGGAAATCAACTAAACAGACATCTATTCGAACAGAACACAAGTTAATCGAATATAATGAATTAGGCAGGATTGTATTCAACCAGAAGGAATCTTGTTCGAATAGAAGAAACATGTAGCTATGTATTCGAACAGAGGCAAGGTCTATTCAAATAATAGGACAGAAAGAACCCAGAATACCAAAAAAATTCCTTCGAGGAAAAACTGGGAAATCTCAAGAATCCTAACACAGATCCCCCTCGGATCACACCACACCACAGCCACAAACACCACCACCAGCCCCATAAAGGGTTCCCAAAGTCACAACACAACCACCTCCTCCTAATATTCACCGAAGCACTGAAACGCAGAAAAGGAATCTAACTCCAAAACCTGCCCAAAGGGAATAAAATAGATGCATAAAGGATAGAAGGAATATATGTAGACACTTAATGTAAGGCTATAAATGCAGATGCTAAATGGATAGGAATATATGTAGAAAAGGGATATATGCCAATAAATAATAATAATAAAATTTACGGGTCACTACAAATGGCTCAGGTATAGGCACCATGCTAGTCTCCCCTTCGAATGATTGACTGGATAAAGGTATCAAACTAAACTTCAAATGTACCAACAACGATGCCGAATATGAGGCTTTAATTCATGGTTTGGACATGGCCCTCGAATTGGGTGTGCCCAAGTTGGTCGTTTTTATTGACTTACAGTTAGTTTAAAGACATTACTCTGGAAAAATCCAAGCATATGTTTTAATGGAAAAATATGCGAAACTTGTCCGTTAGAATATGGATCGTTTTGCCGAACACTCATCGATTACACATTATCCTCGAGGTGAAAATAGACATACCGACACACTTGCCTACATCGAAAACTGGCAAACCCTTTTCCTGGCTCATTTTGACATCAACACCCTCCCATCCGACCCGAAGGCCAAATAATCATTGCTGGAGAGCAGCTGAAGGTACTCAATCCTCCAAGGCAAACTACAATGAAGGTCCCCAAGTAGGGTACACCTCAAATGTGTATCACAACAAGAAGCCGCGACCATCATTAAAGAGTTACACGAAGGTAACTGCGGTTCACATAATACAAGATGATTTATGGTGTTACGTACAATTGCACAAGGACAATTCTAGCTGAATATGAAAAAAATATGCTGAAGACTGCAAAAAATATTGCGTTAAGTGCCGGCGATACGAATATGACATCAAAAGCTCTTCGCAAGATCTCCACTATAACCAAGTTTTCGGGCCATTTTAACGATGGACCATCTAACTGGTGGGACTATTCCCAATAACTTCATGTAAGAGAGAACACGTCCTAGTGGTTACAGACTATTTCATATAAAGAGTTGAAGCAGTACCGTTATGCAAAATAAGAGAAGAAGAAGTAATTAAGTTCTTGTAGGAGAACATAATTACACAATTCAGATGCCTTCTCATGATCCGATGTGACAATGGGCCATAGTTTGTAGGAAATAAGGTCAAAATATTCTTGAAGAAGTACAACATCATCCTTTCTGCCTCCACGCCATACTACCCACATGGCAATGGCTAGGTCGAAGCTATAAACAAAACCATTGTAGAAGGCCTTATGAAGTGTGTTAATGATAAGAAGGAACGATGGGTATAAGAGCTATAACAGGTCCTATAGGCCTATCGTACAACACCAAGAAAAGTAGCAGGCTGCACCCCTTTCTAGTTGCATACCGAGCTAGAGAAGTTTTACCAACTTAATTAGTAGTCCCCACAAGAGACCCTAAACTTCCATACAAAGAAAATAAGTTTCAAGTCGGCTGTAACATGAAGTTAATCAACAAAACTTGAGATAGAGCCCTGACTAACCTTGGTCGATACCGCAACTCACTAAATAAGTCATACAACAAAAAAGTTCATCCCAAAATTTTTGCAATCGGAGACTTGGTTCTTCAAAGAATGACCCACATCTCAAATTCATAAAATTCTAGGACACTGGCCGAATCCTGAGCTAGCCGATACATCGTTTATGACAAAACAGATAAGGGATCCTATTACCAAATGACCGAAGATGAAAAACATCTGTGAAAACCCTGGAACACGATGCACTTAGTTCGCTGCAACAGAAGACTAGAGTAGATACTTTCCACAATTGTAACTGTAAAACTTTGAGTCAATAAAAGATCTTTGTTGAGCAGTATATATCAGTAAATCTTTATGAACTCCTTAAGTCGCTTAAACCTAACTATCGCGTCAAACCTTCAACCCGACTAATACTTGAGGGTAACCTCAAAGTTTTTCAAGGCTCCTAATTTGAGCAAAACCAAATGGTATAAATAATTGAAAGATTAAACTCTTGGGGGCGACTTCGGAGCTGACCACGTCTGGTTTTGTTTAGGTTCAAACCCGCGGATAGAAATACCTGGGGTCGACCTCGAAGCCTCATGAACTTCTTAAGTCGATCAAACCTAAGTACCTTGTTAAAGCTTAGACCTGACTGATACTTGGGGGCGACCTCAAAGTTTTTCAAGGTTCTTTATTTGGGCAAACCTATGTGGCATGACTAATCAAAAGATTAAACACTCAGGGGCGACCTCTGAGTAGACCACGTTTGGCTTTGTTTAGGTTCAAACCCGCGGATAGAAATACCCGGGGTCGACCTTGAAGCTATATGAACTTCTTGAGTCTGTCAAACCTAAGTAGCACATTCAACCTTCAACCCGACTGATACTTAGGGGGGACCAAAAAGTTTTTCAAGGTTCCTGATTTGGGCAAACCCAAGTGGCATGAATAATCGAATGATTAAGCACTTGAGGGCGGCCTCGAAGCTGACCATATTTGGCTTTGTTTAGGTTCAACCCCGCGGATAGAAATTCTTGGGAGCAACCTCGAAGCCTCGTAAACTTCTTAAGTCGATCAAACCTAAGTCCTACGCGCTAAACCTTCGACCCGACTGATACCTGGGCCCACCTCAAATTTTTTCAAGTTTCCTGATTATCAATAAGCCCAAGTGGCATGAATAATCAAAAGGTTAGCTCGATGCAACTCAATTGTTATGATCAAGACAGGTTCACATTTTAACCAATATACATTCAAATAGAAGAAATAAAAGTAGATAGCCATGATAGAAAAAAGTCATCATACTAATCCGAAGCAGAAACAAGAGAGTATAACCAGTTATAAAATTAATACACAAATACAGAAGCATTCCATTAGTTGCTAATACATAAACTACAACTTATTATACGACGAGATTGGTGCGATCCTCCTCAGTGGTCCCGGCGATATTGGTACTTTGACTCAAACAAGTACTGGAGGCATTAACCTCATGCTCCGTGGCCGGGGCCACCATTGACAAACTTTGTACCACTTCTTCATCCAGGCTAGCATCCTCCATACTGGGGCCCAATACAGGGATAGACAAAAATTTCTCGGTGGTTTATAGTCCAACTCGTCTATGAACTGCTTAAGAGATGCGGTCACATGGCATTCCCGCCTAAAGTCTGCCTGGAACTTCACATGATTATCCTTAAGCTTATTTTTGAGCTCCTACACCTTCTCGGTATGACGCTCGACTAAGGCTAAATTTTTCTTCACGGCATCATCTCAAGCCTGAAGAAGCGCATGCTCCAGTTCAGACGCGCAGGTGGTCAAGGACATGATGGCCTCCTTCAAGAATCCCTCACCTTCAATCGCCTTCAACCTTCGACTGGATACCTTCTGGGCCTTCTAAAAAGAAAGCCCCCATGCATGCACCAAACACAAAAGACCTTCAAAAACTTAACATTTAGAATAGACTCTAAGGTGGAATATATAACTGGTTACACTATAGATTTCTACCTGTCTCATTATTCCTTTAAAGTGATGCCCAGCTTTATCAAGGTCAGATACGCAAAATTGCACCATCGACTCAGCATTGGCTTAGGCAGTATCATCATTTTCAGATACAAGAAGCCTAGCTTCGTTTGAAGTAGGCTCAAACTCCATTTGTTCATGCGTTCTCTTTCAGGTCGCCGATCGAGGGTATTGTGAACTTGACCCCTCACCGAAAGATTTACTCTTCCCCCTCTAAGTTACCTGTAAAAAATCTATTTGAAACTAGGTCATTCGTGACAAGGAGGGCGAGGTTCCTGTACCGGTATTCTCCCGCTGGGCCCTGAAGACAGAGGGACTCTTCGTCCTCATGAGATTATCATAATCCATGGTGTCTGAATCTTCCTGGCAGGTAAAAGTTTTTTTTTTTCTGCGATGGACATTTCGAACCCGATGAACCTTTGAGAAGGGTGTCTGTCTTCTTTTGCATTCTCTTTAGCAGCTTCAACCTTAGGATGATCTGGTTTATGTAATTGTCATTCTGGTCGATCAGATCATCTAAATAGTATTAGGCGCTCTTAGGTACTCCACTCCAAGGCACTACAACATAAGGATAGAACTTAAGAAAACAGTCAAAGGTAAATACTTGACGAAATACTCAAATAACACTTACCATGATTGAAAAGCCTATTGTTTAATGTGAGCTTCTCTTCACCCTTGAGATGCTCATAACACCCCATTACAACTACAAGATCCTTATCCCACCCGTGGCCAGTCGGGCACAAGTTGAATAGCCAGGGTTTATTTGGATAACATTGAATATGAAAGGTCCCACCTTCGAGTCACTCTCCTTCGAATTAAAAGTTATAATATCCCCACATTCCACAAGAGACCTACCTTCGTCAATAACTCTCCATTCATAGCCCTGATGACTCTCATCATCTCATAAAAATTATCATTCATTTGGTAAGGGGCAACGTCCCATAAATTCAACACTTCCTTCACAGGACGCTGAAGGGGGAGTTGCATGCCTAGCTTAATCTTCCCTTGAAAAGTCATAATCCCTTGCGCAAGCTCCTCCTCGAAGGTAAACTTTGAGCCACATGGAATTTAGAAGACACCCTTACCCATCAGGTTATACTTTTTTAGAAATTGTACCAGCCTCTTTCGCTCATGTAGAGTGATGTATGTAAAACTGACATTATCGTCCCTGGTATCGTTATCACCATCCTCAGGCCCACTACCATCATTTTCCCTATCCCCTTCGCCAATTTCCTCTTCGACTCCTACATGGTCATTCCCAAATACTTTGTTCTCCTCCTCTTTCTTGTTACTATCTCCAACTAACCGCGCCCTTTACCACCTTCATCTCACAGATTCAACATCAGGCTCAAGAACTGCGAGAGAAGCAGTATCTATTATGTGTAATTCCTCCTGATCACTACTCTCGGTCAGGCTTACTCGGCCTAATTATTTCATCCTCGACCTCATCAATTAGCCTCATTATCCAAGACTATAGAGTACGCATTCAATATCCTACAGAAGAAGAGGGAACTAGTTAGATCGATACATTTGAGTTAAAAAAGCCCCCGTTAACCACATTACCAACCCTTGGTGATGTGCGAAGTGTTACCTATCAAATATACCTCAAACTAGCCTCCAAGGGGTACCTCCAGGTCGAAACCCCCAACCAGCTGCACCTCTTCCTAACTAACCATCTTGAAGGAATGTTCAAAAGCTACGAACAAAATTAAGCACCTCAGCCAAATCCTCCTCCACCAAATCCTGCCTAAAACCCTGTCGTTTTCCAGGAAACCACAAAATCTGCCATTAATGGCGAACAATCAAGCTTTCCCTAATCTAAAATACAAAAAAAAATAAAAAACCCACTAAGGAATGAAACATATTTCATAGCAATAAGGACATACCTGGCATCAGTTTCCTTAGATAATCTCCATTAGCAGCAATGAGCTTTACTGGGTCCCATAGAGGATCTCTGTCAATAGCAACCAAGGTTTTCTTTTCTCCTTCGGACAAATGACTACATGCCTTTTTTTCTCTCTCTCTCACTCTCACTCACTCTCTCTCCTTTTCAATACTCTATTCTTAAACCTTATCAGTTTTCTAAACTGCCATCATTAACTCCACTAGCCCCATTCTCTCTTACCTCTCTACCTTCCCTCACTAATTCATACAGACTGCCCCTTACAAGTTTTTCCCACCCATCTAAATGCTTCGACCACCTACCAATTCTACCTTCGTGCCCTAATTTTCTCTTTGAGGTCCTCAAATTGCACAGACATAAAACCTCATGTACACAACCGCCATTAATTTTTTGACCCAATCAAATCTTTTTCTCTATGTCTCGAATAAAAACATTACTAGTACACTCAAGTGCTTATTGCAAATTGAAGTCTTGAAATGAGGGATCACATGCGCTTGCTACACGTAATAATCATTATATCCAAAATCAGACATAAAGTGACTACTAAACCTAGCTCTGTGTTATGTTCAATATAGGCAGGTCCCCACATGTCAGAATAAAAGCCTAGAAATGTCAGATCGGTACAGTTGACGCTCTGTAACGTATCATAGACCTCGAGACTCTCAGTGCACAATATCGATGGAAACAACAATCGGCCATGCTATAATTGGTGTTTAGAAAAAGTATTTATTCTGAGCCTTGCTACATCAATTTCCTTTGAAGTAATTGAAAACTTTCGGCCTACAAGAATATTACACTTATTGATTCATGTTGCATCTTTTTCCGTCAACTTCTTTTGTCTCATTTTCCTAACCTTCAACTCACAAATTCTGCCATTTTTTAATTATAGTTTTACCTTTTCCATTCGACAACATTTTGATAATCCTAGAAGGACTTACTTCTAAGACCTTCAGAGAGCAGTAATTCATAGCATTACCATGTTCTAAGTAATTTTCTTCGGTCATACCTCAGAACAGTCGATCAATAAGCATCGACAACACATAAAATAAAAAGCAAGTCTATTCATTCGTTGTCCATTATAAAACAAAAAAACAAAAATCATCCACAACAACTAAGAAAAAGATAATAAAAGAAACCAACATCAGTTATTGCCAGGGCAACTCTTCAAGTGCCCCGAACTGCCATAACTACCACCACCACCCTCCTCCATCAACCGCTGCACTAGGGCTCTCAACATTGTAGACCGGTCAGTCACGGTATAGAGATACTACTAGAATAAAGCCCACCAGAAGATGAACTCCTCTACTTCATCTCGTTCTCGACTGGCCAGCTCACCCATGTGCTGATCGACGAGGTCTGGCAGCTATGCCCCAAACCCCATACGGTCAAAATATTTCCTAGTTTACTCAACCACCTTGACAGCTAACTTTCTTTCTAACTCTTCCTGTTGGCTCTGAGACCGAATCTTCATCTTACCTAATAAAGGAAAAGGAGAGTTGAAGAAGTAAATTAAGTAGAAAGTTAAGAAAATTATGCTCCTCCTACAATGACACTTTTTAAAAGCAATTAGGTGATCATTAATGATGCAAAATCATAATCAACATAATCAGTTATTAATGATCTTGGTAACTGACACATTAATGGCAATCAAATTTATAAATTCCCATACCAGCAACATCTTAACAAGAACACTTGATAATAACTTTTGAGGCCCCAGCTGATAGGGGGCAAATGTAGTAGCCTACTCATACCCTTTGAGAATGGAATTAATACTCAAAGACTCCTGAGCAGCCCGAAGCCTAGAAAACTTACAAATCTACCAGACTTACCACAAAGCCTACCATTGAGTCTACTAAAGCTTCGACCACCATCTCAGTTCATCTCAGCTACTGGTCAAATGTAAACAACACAACATATAACTCTGGTAGATCTGACTTTAGTGCAAGACAGTTGTAAAGAAGGATACACTTGTAATTTGACCTCTTTATGATGACGTAACCTTTCCAATCTTCTATAAATAGGGAAGGATAGCTACAAAAGAGTGGTCAAGATCCCCCCCCCCCACACACACACTCTAATGATGCTCTGATATAGCCTTTGAGCACCTTCTTAAGCTTGAAGATTCAGTCCACTTGAGCCTTTATGCTATCTTTCCCATTTTTGGACTTCAAGCAAGTGTGTCTATTAGAACCTTTCTCTATTTATATTAAATATACTTGTGAAAGCTTCTATACGAGTATTGATTTAGTGGTGTAAGAGTTTAATCCTCCCCTTTATGAGATTAGGTCTCTACACACATAGTTGCCCCAATAAAAATTTTGGTAGTAATCATAAGGACATGAATAATACTATTACTTGGGATGATAATAATGATGAATTTAATGCTAATAATGATCATTCCCAAGAAAATAAAAATGATAACTATTGTGCGTATCCTGCTAGAATAAACTCTTATAATAATTATTCATACTCATTTAAGCTGGAAAGTTATGAGTTTGGGGACTCTTATCTTGAAGTGTTGTATACTCGGAAATTTTCGAAGTGTGTTAAACTTTAAAAAGTTAACCAACCTTAAAAGATCATCAAGTTAACTCACTCATATAGGAATATTAAGAAAAGGTTGATGATACAAGCCTTCATAATAAAAAGCTTAAAAGTAAGAAACTATATCGTCTTGACAAACTTGAGCCGCAAGAAAATGATGTTCATAATGTCGAGGAGAAAGTTAAGTGAACTCATGATAAACTTGACAAGTCTAAGTTTGATTTAGGTTCATCTCAGCGGAAACTTCAAATGTTTTATCATAGAGCAAATTTTTTTGATAAAATGCTAAGTTTGGGAAAATATGAAAGTGAAAAAAGGGGACTTGGATATGAAAAACAAGCTTTTAGCTTAAAAACCTCTTAAGTTATATTTTTTTTTAAAGCCATAGTATTTCCCAAACATATTGTAGTGTCAAATACTCGTACTCGTACTAGTAAGCCGCATTATTGAAAGTGATTTATTGTCATGCTTGTGGTAGAAGGGACATTATCGTTCATATTTTAAATTTGTTTCATATACTAGACAGGTTGGTTGGCTCCCTATCTAGGAAAAAAAATATGATTAAGAAATCTCCAATGCTTACTCAAAAAGCTTAATATCTATTAGAGCTATTTTGGTGCTTAAGGTTGAGTTGACATCTCAGTCAGGATGTAATGTTGTACTGGAAGCTATTCGGTCTATTTGGGTGTGAAAGGATTATTTGCCACCACAAATAAGGTGCAATGTTGTACTGGAAGCTACAACATTGGGTGCTTAAGGTTGAGTTGACATCTCAGTCAGGATGTAA
This sequence comes from Kingdonia uniflora, assembly GCA_014058105.1. Taxonomy (NCBI): domain Eukaryota; kingdom Viridiplantae; phylum Streptophyta; class Magnoliopsida; order Ranunculales; family Circaeasteraceae; genus Kingdonia; species Kingdonia uniflora. Next base: position 3,347,309 of record JACGCM010000696.1, read on the forward strand.
TGTTGTACTGGAAGCTATTCGGTCTATTTGGGTGTGAAAGGATTATTTGCCACCACAAATAAGGTGCAATGTTGCTTTGATAGGTAATAAATCTAAATAGAGGCGAGCTATCAGTGCATGCTCTATTGATTAGGTTCATTTCTTACCCTCTATTCTATTATGCTATTATCTTCATCTTTTTGGGGTAGTAGGGCATAGCTTTAGCTTTTATTACAATTTGCATTTTAATAGCTATTGAATATTAAATAGTTTTTCTAGATTAAGATAGTGCTTTTATGTTATATTAATTTATGGAATAATTATTTGGTAAAATCACAATTTACAATAGTCAGTGACCCCCTTGTTTAAACTAAAAGCTCATTTTGATTAGAACCATATGAGGATAACTGTTGAAACTTTGTACCTAATATAATGTGAGGATCAGGCTTTTTTATAAGCTCTGAGTGTTATGAAATTAATTTTTTCTAGTAACTCTCATCTTATTTTATGATCTCATTTCATTTGCATTGCTCAATCGTCGATGGTGACAACAAATTTAAGTTATTATAATAGAATATTTCTTATACTTGATTCGAGATGAAAGAGAGACTGTGTGAGACCAAAGATATGATAATAGGCATTTTATTATTTAACCGTTTTTGGCCTTCGCTACGGTTACCCAAACTTTTTATCCTTTTGCAGCCCTTTATGCCTTAAAATATACCATTCATTTTATACTTAACCCCTTTTTACTCATTTATTCTAAGACTTTTTAGTAAAAAATAATTGAGGAGTGAAACCATGTGGTTTTAGTGGTAAAGATGAATATAATAGGAAAGTATTCTTAATGCTTTGATAGTACATCTATATGATTTTGTCTAGAATATTAAAAAATAAGAGAGATAGAGGAAGAAATAATCTATTCTATATATACACAATAAAGGGAGAGATAGAAAAAGTAACTGTCTATTTTATATGTACTCAATAAAGGGAAAGAGGGGGAGTAAGTGTAATATTTTGTCTTAAAATGCCAGTAAAACATCTACTCCATCATGTGCCTACCCTTGCCTACATTATAACCTCTCTAGGTCGTATTTGATCTTGAGTTTAGTGTAGTCAATTTAGGGAAGATGAGAGATAGTGATTCTATATTAGTTATCTTGACACAATTAATGATAATTGATTTCTTATTCATGAGATCTTTCAGTTTATAGTGGGCATTTTATCTGATGAAATATGGAGAAAAAAATTGCATACTCATATTCATATTTCCACAGAGTATTTACTATTAAAATCTTAGTAACTTTTACTGACAACCTAAATGAGGTCTGACTCAAAGAAAATTTCGAACAATGTTCTCTAACTGTGGCTAAGTAATATGCCAGAAATAGGCGTTTATCTGACTATCCACACACACACTTACCAAGTAATTCATTTTAGTGACATTTTTTTATAACACATGGGCAATGTTCTGGTCTGTTTAAGATATTCTAGATTAATTTTCTTTTGATTATGCATTGTCTTAGGGGGAGTGTTTGCCTATGTCAATTTATGCCATTTTTTCTTAGAATTTTTTGTCTGTGTTCTAACCGGGGCCACCATTGCTTTGAGGGGGAGATACATTTTATATTGAGGGGAAATAACTAGTACTTTTTTAATATGATATTGTTTTGGTTCTAATTCTTTTTGTTTACCCTTTTATACATTTGTGACAAAAAGGGGGAGAGATGATCATGTAAGGCAAGCCAGGTAAGCTTTTTAGTATTTTGTGTTCTAGGTAAGTTTTAGTTTTCCCCTGGATTCCTTATTTTTTTTGGACGGTTACGTAATGTATCTTTCTTAGTATGCAAGGATTTTGTAGCAGATACTATAGGATGAAAAAGTGGCTTCAAGTATGGGTGTTCATTGATTGAGTCAGTCAGTTCCAATTTTAGTTTGCCAGCTACTTGTTTCATGGCTTTAATTTGAGTTACAGATCCCACTCTGGAGACAGAAATACCCACATTATTGGCTGGTCAAATTTCAGAATTGAATAAATCGACGGATAAGAAGATTTGTCCATCTATAATGGAAATTACATTGGTAGGGATATAAGCCAAAACATCTCCCAATTGAGTTTCCACTATTGGTAAAGCGGTCATACTACCTTCACCTAAACTAGAACTTGATTTAGCAGCTCTTTCTAAAAGGTGTGAATGCAAATAAAAAACATCTTCGGGATAAGCTTCACGACTAGGTGGTCTTCTGAATAGAAGAGACATTTGGAGATAAGTTTGTGCCTGCCTGGAGGGATCATCATAAATTATTGAAGTATGTCGCTCACGGTAAATGAAATATTCAGCCAGAGCCACTCCTGTATAAGGGGCAAGATATTATAATGTAGCAGGCGCATCTACTGTTTCGGCTACCACAATAGTGTATTCCATTGCTCCCCATTCTTGGAAAGTAGTCACTACCTGAGCCATAGAAGATGTCTTTTGATCAATAGCTACATAAACACATATTACATTTTGCCCCATTTGATTAAGAATAGTATCGGTGGCTATCGCTGTTTTACCGGTCTGTCTGTCCCCAATAATTAATTCTCGCTGACCGCGCCCGATAGGGGCCATTGAATCAATAGTAATAAGTCCTGTTTGAAGAGGCTCATACATAGAACGTCTCGAAATAATACCTAGAGTGGTAGATTCAATTAGCCATAATTTAGAAGCTGAAATTTTACCTCTACAATCAGTAGGTTTAACGAGAGCATTTACAACACGACCTAAATAAGACTCACTCTCAGGTATTTGAGTAATTCTTCCTATTCCTTTTACAGAACTTCCCTTTTGTATCATTAAACTGTCACCCATTAATATAACACCCACATTATTGGATTCTAAATTTAAAGTAATGCCTATTGTACTTGTAGGGACCAGATTTTGCAAAGCTCGAAATAACTTGATATCGATCCTTACACCAAGAACTACTATGACAAGAATTAAATAGGGGATAATACTTGACACAAGGGATTTAACGTGGATAACCTGTAAATAGGTAAAAAACCACGACCTCGAGTGGAGGATTTGGTTAAAGTAATATTATTGCTTGAGAGAGAGAGAGAATCTGATTACAAGAGTTAATCTAAGAAAAGATAGCTAAAGATTAGATAATTATATGTATAGAATTATCTGTTGACCGTCCTATTTCCTTAGGAGCTCTGCCCTTTTATAGATATTGCTCTCAGCTTGACATCGTGCTTGAACACGTTCTTCTAAAAGTGGATGTCATGGGCAGTTGAGTGTGTAACTGCTAGCTCGTGGGAGACAGGTGTATATTGACTTGTTCTGTTTACACCTGTTGTGGACAACCCACGTTCTGCTTGAGTTCGTGGTCGATGTGTAACTGTTGACGTATATGTAACGTGTTTGTTTATGCGTGAGTCTAGTACTGAATAAGATCGAGTCTTCCGGGGCTCAAGGTATAGATGAGATCGAGTGATAAGTAAGTTCGAGTGTCCCATAGATCGAGGAATAAGTCCCTTCAATCGCCCCTCGCAACTGAAGTCACGAATGACTTTAGCTAAGAAATCCCTGAGAATCTGGAACACCTTACTGATGACTATTCTGCATTTAATGTTTTTGACAAGTAATTGATGTACGTGTTGACTGATGCGAATAATGGCTGCGTTGAGAACAACCTGCATTGAGTACTTTCTTGTGTATAAATAGGTGGGAGACGAATCACCGTTCATCACTGTTGTGGTGCGCTATTGTTGATTGTTGAATGAAAGTTTGAACTGCTGTAATGTCTTCTCCGGTTTTACCCTTCAAATTATAATAAGCCCGCGGGTGCAGAAGTAAGTATTATCTGTGCTTCAACCGGTGGACTTAGGGGGGCTTAGCGGTAGCGAGCTAGTATTATCTTTGCTCGTACTTTAGGCAGTCACCGCAGGCTAAGAGGTTCTTTATGGCCTCCACCTCGGATTTGTGTTTCATCAGGGGTTCGGCTAGTATTATTTATGCCTTGATACCATATTGGAAAGCTGGGCTTATCAGCACCGAGCAAGTTTCTTTACTCGTGCTTTAGGCTATCACCGCAGGCTAAGAAGTTCTTTATGGCCTCCGCCTCGGATCTGTATTTCCTCAGGGGTTCGGCTAGTATTATCTATGCCTTGATACCATATTGGAGAGCTGGGCTTACCGGCAACGAGCAAGTTTCCTTACTCATGCTTTAGGCTATCACCGTAGGATAAGAGGTTCTTTATGGCCTCCGCCTTGGATCTGTGTTTCCTCAGGGGTTCGGCTAGTATTATCTATGCCTTGATACCATATTAGATACTGATCCTGCAGACTGAGGCTCTTTATGGCCCCAGTCCCAGAGATTTTTGAGTCCTCAGGGGTTCAGCTTGTATTATCTATGCCTTGATACCATATTGGACAGTAGAGCTGAAGTTGCTCGAGTTGAAGTTGAAAAGGAGCTAAAGCTGAAAGAGAGCTAAAACTAAAAATAAGCTAAAGCTAAAAATGGGCTAAAGCTGAAAGCGAGCTAAAGCTGAAAGAGAGCTAAAGCTGAAAAGGAGCTAAAGCTGAAAGAGAGCTAAAGCTAAAAATGAGCTAAATCAGAAAATGTTAGTTATTCAAGCTGATGTTGCTCGAGCTGAAGAAATTAAGTTAAGATGCTCAAGCTGAAGTTAAAAGTAAGCTCAAGCTGAAAGCGAGATAAAGCTAAAAGAAAGCTATAGCTGAAAGCGAGCGAAAGCTAAAAATGAGCTAAAGCTGAAAAAGAGTTAAAGCTGAAAAGGAGCAAAACCTGAAAGAGAGTTAAGCAAAAAATAAGCTAAAGCTGAAAATGTTAGTTGTTTGAGCTAAAGTTGCTCGAGCTGAAGAAATCGAGCTAAGATGCTTGAGCTGAAGTTGAAAGTGAGCTAAAGCTAAAAGAGAGCTTAAGCTGAAAATGAGCTAAAGCTAAAAATAAGCTAAAACTGAAAGCAAGCTAAAACTGAAAATAAGCTAAAGCTAAAAGCGAGCTTAAGCTGAAAGCGAACTAAAGCTGAAAGAAAGCTATAGGTGAAAGTGAGCTAAAGTTGAAAATGACCTAAAGCTGAAAGCGAGCTAAAGCTGAAAGAGAGCTAAAGCTGAAAAGGAGCTAAAGCTAAAAGAGAGCTAAAGCTGAAAATATTAGTTGCTCGAGCTTAAGAAATCGAGCTAAGATGCTTGAGCTAAAGTTGAAAGTGAGCTAAAGCTGAAAGAGAGCTATAGCTAAAAGAGAGCTATAGCTGAAAGCGAGCTAAAGCTGAAAATGAGCTAAAGCTTAAAGCGAGCTAAAGCTAAAAATGAGCTAAAGCTGAAAACGAGCTAAAGCTGAAAACGAGCTAAAGCTAAAAGAGAGCTAAAGCTGAAAGTGAGCTAAAGCTGAAAATGAGCTAAAGCTGAAAATGAGCTAAAAACTGAAAGAGAGCTAAAGCTGAAAGCGAGTTAAAGCTGAAAGAGAGCTAAAGCTGAAAGAGTGCTAAAGCTGAAAGCGAGCTAAAGCTAAAAACGAGCTAAAGCTGAAAGAGAGCTAATGCTGAAAGAGAGCTAAAGCTGAAAGCGAGCTAAAGTTGAAAAAGAGCTAAAGCGGAAAATGTTAGTTGCTTGAGCTGAAGTTGCTCGAGCTGAGTTCAAGCTAAAGTTAAAATCGAGTTTAGAATTTGAAGCTGAGTTTAAATCTGAAACTTCCTCCAATCATCTTCCTCTTCTTAATCGCCCCAGTGTTGATTACACATATCGAAGTATGATCGATGCTGGGGGTTGATATTATTCTGAGTCTCAGTCTCGAAATTGGGGTTCGCTCATAATTCTACTAGCGGATCAGGCTTAGGGAGCTGTCATGCTGAACTTCTGATGCTTACTGTCTGGAATACACCATGGTAGAATATCTGATTACTGAATATCAGCGTGGCTTTGGAAAATGTGGAAAAACTGTGCAATTCCTACAGACGGCGCCAAATGTAGGGACTGGATTTCGCAAAGCTCGAAATAGCTTGAAATCGATCCTTACACCAAGAACTACTATGACAAAAATTAAATAAGGGATAACATTTGACACTGGGGATTTAGCGTCTAAAGCCTGTAAATAGGTAAGAAACCATGACCTCGAGTAGAGGATTTGGTTAAAGTAATATTATTGCTTGAGAAAGAGAGAGAGAATCTAATTACAAGAGTTAATCTAAGAAAAGATAGCTAGAGATTAGATAATTCTATGTATCAAATTGTCTGTTGACCGTCCAGTTTCCTTAGGAGCTCTGTCCTTTTATAGACCCTGCTCTCAGCTTGACATCGTGGTTGAACACGTTCTCCTGAAAGTGGAAGTCATGGGCAGTTGAGTGTGTAACTGCTAGCTCGTGGGAGACAGGTGTATCTTGACTTGTTTTGTTTGCATCTGTTGTGGACGACCCATGTTCTGCTTGAGTTCGTGGTTGATGTGTAACTGTTGACGTGTATGTAACGTGTTTGTTTATGTGTGAGTCTGGTATCGGATAAGATCGAGTCTTCCCGAGCACGAGGTATAGATGAGATCGAGTGATAAGTAAGTTCGAGTGTCCTATAGCTCGAGGAATAAGTCCCTTCAGTACCCTCATCAAATTCTACTAATTCACCTGACATTACTTCATCAAGCCCATAAATATGTGCAATGTCGTCGCCTACTTGAAGTACGGTGCCGGTATTCACAATCTTTACTTCAATTTTTCTCGTTCTATCTCAGAATATCCATTCACTCGAAACTCATCCGCTTCTGTTTTTACTTTCCATAAGCGGGTGCGAGCCTTTTCCAGCTGTTCAATAACCCCTTCACGCTGTTTTTTAGAATTTCTAATAGTACTCAAGATTCTCTATTTTTGATTATCTAATAAATCATTTAATGAAAGTAGATTATCTTCTCATTCATTTTAAAAATTCCATGATCTCTTCCCGAACTAAACATGAATCTTTCGATTCATTTGGCTCTCACGCTCAATTAGTTACGGGGAATTTAATATATATATTGAATGTAATGAGCCTATCCTCTCTTCTCTATTCTATTCCAAAATATGGAAACTGATCCTTGATCCAAGACCACAATATTCGGAGGACTCTTCCGGCCAGAAAAAATATGTAATTATCACCAAAGTTGTTTTTATTTTTAGTAACTTTAATAAATTCCTTTTTTTGGAATCCAAAAAATGCATCTTACATTATACATAGGTCGTCGATTAGGCATTGGATAAAAAAGGACAGGATGCCCTTTTTTGTAGTAAATATTTCAAATTCTTTTAGCGATATGAGTGATCTATATCGGATAAATTGCAACTATTCATTTTGAAACCAATTTGATACTAACATAATGGTAGAAAGAGTACCAATCGTATGTCTGAACTTTAAATAATTTAGCTTTAACCATGTTAAGGTCCCACATTATTGGTTGTATAGGGAATCAAAGCTGATTTACTCAATGAGTCATGAAATGCTATGGTTCAGACATATGATTTCTTAATTTATTCAGAAGTAATTCATGAGATCATGCACCTTTCTTTCCTAGTTATAAAGAAAAGGCAAAGAAAGTGCAGCTGGTTATATCCAGCCTATTCTTGAAATAAACAACTCGCACATACTCCCTTTCCAAAAAAAATCAATACACCAAGTACTATACTTAGATTTATTGGATTTGTAGCTAAAATATCGATATTAAACCCGAAACCTTCGGCGGATGGCCAGTGACCCAAGGAAACGAAAGAATCGGTTAAATTTTTTATATGATATCTCCTCTTAAAGATAGGACTAACAAAAAAGAATAGAATTATTTTTGTATTACTTTGTCCCCCCCCTTTTATTTATTTATTTATTTATTTGCTTTCCGTAGTTATTTTATTTCTCAATCAATTGCAAAATACCTCGTTTGTTGCAACGTTTCCTCAAAAAAGGGTTTCAATTGGGCTAAGAGCGAGAAGGATGAAAGTGAGTGGATCTACTAATTCCTCATCCTCAAATCTATTTTTCCATGAGGTATTGTCTCAACAAATAAGCTATTATTGGAGTTAAATCTCAATATAATTCGAAACAAAAAGTAACAAATCCAAAGTCAATAGTCAATAAAAAAAGACTTTTACATTTTTAAGCTTAAATAAAAGGATTCACAAATAAAAGTGCTAATGCCACGACCAGTCCATAAATTGTTAAATCTTCCATAGAAGCCAGACTAAGCAATAAAGTACCTCATATTTTAGTCTCTGCTTCTGGTCGTCTGGCAATACCTTCTACGGCTTGGCTCGCAGCAGTACCTTGACTAACTCTAGGTCCAATAGAAGTAAAACCTATGGTCAATCTAGCAGTAATAACAGAAGCAACAAAAATCAATGGATTCATGGTAAGCTCCTCGCGCAAAAATAAAGAAATGGTTAATGATACAATTACTATTATAAAGATTCATCCAGTCGAAGTAACTAAGAACTACGAATTCAAGTATGCAAGGATTTTATAGTGGATACTATAGGATGAAAAAGTAGCTTAGAGTATGGATGTTTAGTGATTGAGTCAATCTATCGAGTTATAATTTTTTCTTTCTTATAGTTATAGTTTTGCCATGAAATTTACCAATGGGGGAGATTAAAACATCCATTGGGTGTTGGAGTACTTCGATATTGAGCTTTTTGGGTTCGAATTAGCCTAATATTGCAGTAATGTAGTTGAGAGCTTCAGTGTGTATATTTTTGGCCCGAAGGTAATGCATTATCGAAGATCATTCAGGGAAACGATCTATGCATTGGCGAATGAGCTCTTCATATTCAGCCATTTGACCGTTTGCATGGTTTTCTTCGATATAATATCTTTGGACTAGCTATGAGTCAGTAAAGATGGCTAACTTGGGTATGCCCAATTCAAAGGCCATATCAAGACTGTGAATTAAAGCTTCGCATTCAGCTTCGTTGTTGGTACACTCAAAAGTTTAGCTTTATTCCCTTCTCTAGATGATTGTTAGACGGTATAACATGGACGATACCTATTCCAGAACCATTCGGGTCGGCTGAGCCATTGTTGAATAATCTCCCACCAGTATTAGGATTCTATTGGTCTATTTGATCAGATTGTTCATCTAAGATTTTATCCTCATGTTCTTCCTAATTGGCATCTTCTACTGAAAAATTTGCTAGAAAGTTAATAATTGCTTGACCTTTTAAAGATATTTGCTTCTTAAAAATAATATCATGTTCACCGAGGTTGACAGATCATTGTTGCACCTATCTGGATTTATTATTTTTGGTAAGGACTTCTTGAAGGGGGTAGCTCGTTATCACCCTTATTAGATGTGCATTGAAGTGCGGCTTGAGTCTTTTAAAAGTGTAGACGAGGTTAAGTAGAAGCTTTTCTTGTTTCGTATATCTGGTTTTTGTCAAGGTCAATGTTTTATTGATAAAGTATACTAGCTTTTTGATTCCTTGATCTATCTGTATAAGGACCGAACTTAAGGATTACTTTGTAATTGTGGGATAGAGAGAAAGTAGTTCGCCTTTGACTGGAGTACTCATTAATGGTGGCTGACTGAGGTAAGTCTTGAGCTCGTGGAAGGCTGGTTTCCATTCTATTCTCAACTTGATGTCTGGGTTTTTCTTTCAAGTTTAGTAGGCCCCTAAATCGCGGAGTAGAGAGAATAACCAGGCGTATATATCCAATGATTTGGAGAGGAATTAATTGAGGGCGGCAATTTTACCATCGACCTTTTGTACATCTTTCTTCGCTTGGGGAGATAGCATATTGATTAGGGCCCCAATTTGTGTGGGATCAATCTCAATACCTCTCTTACTTATGAAGTGGCTGAGGAATTTCCATAAAAAAACGTCAAACTGGCACTTATCGGGGTTTAACTTTATGTTGTACGATCAAAGTATATCAAAATCTTTGGCCAGGTCTTGGATATGGGTCTTTTCGTGGAGGCTCTTGCAAAGCATGTTGTAAATATAGACTTCGACTGAATTACCCAACAATAGTTTAACATGTTAGCAACCAGTCGTTGGTAAATCGTACCCATATTTTTAATCCCGAAGGGCATGATGTTGAAATAATATAGACCTTGTTCTATAATAAATGATGTTTTAATTTAATATTCAGGCATAAGAGGTTCCCGGCTCTAACCTGAGGTGGCATCCATCACCTAGAGGCGATCGTGCCCTTCTATTGTATCAAGTTGTACTGCGATAACGGGGAGGTAAAAACTATCCTTTAAAATATGTTTGCTGAGGTCAATAAAGTCGACACAGACTCTGATTTTTCCATTCTTTTTGGGAGCTATAATTAAATTTAAGATTCACTCGACGTACTTAACCTTGTGGATGAAACCGGGGGCTAGAAGTTTAGCGACATCAAGATTAACCACATCTTGAATCCTTAGGACTAAGGTTCATTTCTTTTGTTTGACTGGTGTGCACTTGGGTATTAGGTCTAGTCGATGACAGGCTCAGGTAGGGTCAACTCCTAGTATTTCGTGAAAAGTCCATATGAAGACATCTCTATTGGATAAAAGGTACACGATCAACAAGTTTTTTTCTTCATCAGTCAAGGAACATCCCATGAACGTTCCTTGTCTTGAGCCATCGAGATCGATATATACTATAGGCTCGATGGTTGATACTTCGATAGGGATATTTGAAGGTTCGATGAGGAAAGCACTACTGGAATCAACGTCAATGGTCGCTGCCTTGGCCGTGGCTAATACCATTCGCCACAGGTATACCCGTGCCCAGAGTCATGTCAACTGGTGGTGTGGCTAATACTCAAGCACGAACCTGACTGTGGCCAATGAATCAGATATAGCCACGGGTAGTACCGTGGCTATTTCATGGCTATTAATGCACATTGGATACCTTATAAACCGTGGCAAATAGCTCCATTGGCTACAAATTTTCCCACGAAATGTCCCGTGGCTAATACCTGTCAATCACCACCATAATATTTATGGCTAATGCTTGTTAATTACCACTGTTTCATCTGTGGCTAATACTCGCTATTAACTTCAAAACTAGTCGTGGCTAAAGTCATTTTACAAAATATATATATATATATATATATATATTTCACCGTTGTAAATGGGCGAAGCCACGATTTCATAATTTCCTAAGAATGATAAATTACAAAAATTAGCAGATCAAAATGATGTCGTGCAACAGCGTAAAAAAATAGATGCTCTTGAAGAATTATTTCTCATATACAAAGGAATGGTAGAGAGGGTACCACATACTCTGTGCTACAAGAGCTTATGATGGAACCGCATCTAGAGCTGCACTTCCTTATTAAAGGCATTCTTTGCTTTATTAAAGATTCTTACTTCCTGCACAACAACAACAAGACCACCTCGGAACTGAGTTTTGTAAATAGAACCATAAGAATGTGTAGCGATAATATTGTTGAATCCACCAGTTGCTTTCTTTATCTCCGCGTATGAGAAATGCCTAACAAATGGTAATGGGCCTGCTAGGAATGAACATAATGAAGTGTAAGTCATAGCTAACTTGACAACACATAATACTAATACTCTTTAGTGGCAACTTTTTCGAATGGAGAGATGTATTAGGACTGATCAGCATAATCGAACTGCGATCTTTACTATTGACAAATATTTCTAACAAAAACAAAACTACCATACAAGAACTCTCAAACATTTAAGCAAAAAGGCTAGTCCACAAATAAGAATGGTAAAGATCTTTACTTCACATAGCCGATGTGTGTGCTCTTACAACTAGGGATGAAAGTAGAATGAAATCCTAGCAATGTATATAGGATCATGTACGAGCGCCACATAATCAATCGCTATTTATATTATTAAATTTATCTGAGAGAATTTTTTCTGGGCATTTTTGGCCTCGTATATGCTAAGATTTAGTATCAACTTTTCAATCGCTATGTATATAAGATCATGTACAAGGATGCCTTTAATATTAAGTTGATTTTTCAAAAATTAAGACCAAGAGCCAAGGTCCCTTGGTTGGTCTGAATGGGTTTGAAAAGTTTGCATTCACCTTAGACTACCAGCCTTCACTGGAAGAGTTTGTCATTATGCCCAACCACTGAAGATAAGTAGAAAAACAAAGAAAAGGTTGTTGTCACAGTTTTCTGAAGGATTTGTGGTGCCAGGTTTTGGTCTTATAAAGATCATGGGAAATGTGAGAAGCATTTTTTGGACAAGTAGATGAGGTCCAATGATGTCCAAATTTGACCTGGACATTATACAATAGATTATAAGCTAGGAGGCAGTGCAATGATATATGAAGGAATCTAAAATCCCTTATATGTTGTGTTTGTACTACCCTCATTTTTATGCTCATACCGCCTTATCAATTTCAGTTTTGAGCTCTGAGGCATGCTTGGCCTTCTTTTCTATATTTTTTGGCATTTTAGCAGATTGCTTTCATGAATGTAAGGCATTTTCTTCTTATAAATTCTAATCACTTGTAAAATACAAATATGCAATATCCAGAAGAATGCCTCACCTGTTGATAAGCATGAAAGCATATCCCAGCAACAAGAGCCTTGATGCATATGTCTTTGGCATTCAAGCCTAATACAGAATGAAGTGAGGCACGATTAGCCATTTAATGTGATGGTTTCAAATTAATCAGGCAAAAAAATTTAAACATGTATTTACCGCAGCTTGCAGGTGGACGGGGGTAAACTTGACACCCTCCATTAATAAAGCCACTGGGGTTAAGAGGAACAATGGCATGATTGTTATTACTGAGAACAGAGTTATAATGTCCATAGATTTTTGTAAAGAAGAAAGGAATCGTTAGAAATCTGTGAGACAGTACCCACATGCATCTATAACTAACATAGATATATGAATTTTGTATATCAGGTAGATTCACCAAAATTTATATATTCATCGTACCTTTTTGTTGACCATGAATTTTTTGCTGAGTACATTATGAGATTGGAGTGTCACGTTAGATGCCATTGGACTCCAAAATCCAATCCTGAAAGTAGAGAAGATAACAAAAGGAGGGGATCAGATACCAAAACGATACACTTTTTAACTTTCTTAAAAAAGTATTAAAGCTTTTCTTACCAATTAAAAGAGGCTTTAGAAATTGATGCCAATGCCACACAACCAACAATTGGTACAAGGCATGAAACAACCTAGAAAGTAGGCAATGTCATAACTGATCTAAGTAATGGAAATAAAAAGGAAGAAAAAAAGATCTTACCTCCCCAAGGAACATGGCAGAGAGAAGAATCGAGAAAAAGGGTTCGATTGCTTTAATTGTGTGTGTGAATGAAATAACAACTTTCCCAAGACTCATATTGGTGAAAAGGTTACCCATGGTGTGCACAATAGCCATTGGAAGGATCGCCATGGTATGCACAATAGCCAATGAAAGGATCGCTACAAGCTGCAAAGTGGTTTCTTACAAACAAAATTAAATATGGTATATTTAAAAAGGATCTTACCAATTAAAAGAACCTTTACATGTAATTACATTTTATGATTTCAAGAGATGGTAAACTTTTTAATCACATCTCATAATGGAAAAATCAAAATGAAGGATCATTTTCTCTTGTGGGATGTAATTTTAGACAAACCAATAAGTCGTTCTTCCCTTTATAATCTCGGTGGTCAGTAGAGACCAGAAGCAGCAACTAAAAACTATGACCTGCGTATAGGAGGAAACAAACAATGTAAGGAAATGAGTGGTTTCCGGTTGCGTTAACTATTTATATACTTAGTTACTCGAAGAAAATAATCACCACGTTTATTCTGAGTTTCCTTTAGATTTCTAGACGATATCTTTCAATCCTGATGAGAAGCTTTTGTAAAACTGCAATTTAGTCAAAAATATAAAGATTTTATAAGCAATTTTGTTTTCCAAGATCTTGAGAGATAGTTACATTTTCCCATAAAAAGGAAAGTTTAAGAAGGGTGGTTCAAACTTCGTCATACATTGGTAAACTCCAATGTGTCACCTCATGTTTTGCAGAGTTCTGCGACGTACAAAGAAGGAGCCACCTCGAAGAACTGCACAAATTTAGCAAAGTTTTAAATGTATCAGTCTTTTTGGAGAGTGACTTGCATGAGAATCACAGAGTGGTCCTAATGCAGCTGTACAAGTCCAGGGGATAATAAATCATTTACAGCTTCACGAGGATTATTCCACATGGGAACACTAGTGTACAGCTTCATGAGGACTGTCAGCATAAACCCAAAATTACAATTGACATAATCCAAGCTTAAAATTTAGGGACATGATCACTTTGATCTCCATTATGTGATTGAAATTATACTTAGCTAGATGCCGCCTACGTTTTTAGTTTGACCTGTCCTGGAGTTTGTTGGAGAATTAGACTAATACCAACAAATTTGTTAACATTCAGGGTTAGAATAAGCAGTAAGTTAAAACTCAGCATACTTAGGGGGATCAAGTACTAAATGTCTAAATTGAATAACATACTGTGCGTCAAAATTAAAAAAAAATCCTAGATTATGCTACGTAGTGAGCATACATATGGTTATAATGTTTCCCAGTTGGTAAAGAATGTCCTTTGCTACTTTTTATGATACTTATTTAACAGTTTAAACCATGAGAAACGTTATACCACTGTAGCTACCGAAAGATATCCCTTCCTCCCAATTTTATCGTCTTGCAACTTCATCTATAACGAGTTTGTATGTAAAAAAAGATTTTTCAGCATAAGATAATGGTATAATTTTGTCTGCCAATTTCTATCAAGATAACTAGAATTATAGATGAAAGATATATGAAGCATTAGGAGACTGCAAACTTTACCTTTTAATTTTGTTTTTGTACTTTGAAACCAAGAGGTTTAGCAGCTTCCTCAATTTTCAATACTATCTCGTTTGCGGAATGCAGAGATGTAAATTGTGTTTCCCGTTTCACAATACTCTATAGTTTGGAAAGATAAAAATAAACTGTTATATAAGGATCCCGGATAACTTATGACAAAATATAATAATTGCAGGAATCTTATTAATAGTTGTTTAGTATATAATGCACTTAAAATGAAGCTAGTGCTTAAAGACCCACCGCTTGCATCACGAATAGATTTTATAGATTGAAACTGTGAGATCATGAAATAAGCTCAAATGTATTCATTGATACTGGTTTTTCTGTCTTTTCTGTTACAAGATGTTCCTACAAGGAGAAAAACAAACTTAGAAGATACATTTACATTTACGATAAGGAATGAAATTGAAGGAATACCGTACAAAATCTTATCCCGGAGTCGTTAAAAACAATATTAATGTCATCAAGGTTTACATTTTCCTCCTTTTCAAAGTCAGGTGGTCTGTATCCTTTCATAAACCATTATGTTCCTAAAATTACCAAAATTGTAATCCTCTATAAATGAGCTCCACTGATGGTATGACAATTTTTTTTATAGTTTGAGTGTCAGGTTGATCTATCTCTAATACTCCCCAAAGCACATCCATCAACCCATCTATATCCAATATTCCCCAGAGCAAGTTATCTCACAAGAATTTAGAATCAACATCAGATGGATCAGGATATAAAGAGAATATAATTTCAATAATAATATAAGTTATGTGGAAAATGAGATATACCTGGATCAAATATTGGGAACCTCAAAAAACTTATAAGATAATATAACTTTCTCCCTCATCCTTTATCCAGGCTTGGGACTGGCAATGTAAAGCTTAAGTTTGCCATTGGCAGAGTTAAAAAGGATTTACTTAGTTCATATATTACACAGTGAAACATAACTTAGTTCTCAAAACAAATAAGCATACAAGTTCATAAGCATAAAACTTTGTCTTTTCCAAAAAAAAAGAAAAAGGAATCATGAGGTAAATATAGTAAAAGACTTGGGCCATGCAACAAAGCCTCCAGCACCCACATCTCTCATTGTCTTAGTGAAACTGTCTTGCCTAAACAATAAGGCATCTTCGTTGATGACATTGAATATCTTTATCTTATAGTACCCATCTCCTAGCTGCTTATTATGGCAAAATGCATCAGGACTAACATCAGCAACAATACCATAAGCGACTATCCCTTCCGGATACCCGTTTAACTTGCATTCTCTATTCAAATCTGATTGTTTTCGCTACATATACAATCATAATAAATATAAGTACACTATAAATTTTAATTTTTGATACTAATCAGTACATTAAAACTATTAGTACCTGAGTAGCTTCCGAAGAGTTACTTGGTGCATTATAAGACGAAGAGGGTTGTATTTGTGGTACACCCTAAGTGCAAGAAAGTCGTCATAAGAGTGAAATATTTTTATATATATACTCTATCTTTATTTACAAAAAATAGATATTTATAGTAAGACTTACCGATGTTTTTTTGATGTGGTCATCCAAGTTCTTTTCCGTATTCAACAACATAGTATTTAGTTCATTATTTATAGCTTTCAAATCCTCATTCTCTTCTACTATGTGAATTGCGTTAGCCACAAATGATGGGGTGATGTCTATACCCATAGCCATCATATGACCTTTCTTGTCTTTGCTAAGAGTCTACATACATTGAAATTATTAGTAAACATCAATGTACTAAGTATTAATTTACGATCTTTAAAAGTTACTAATATACCTTTGCAAGCACATCATCATGACCTATCTTATTCGAATCTGGATACAAGTTCATATTCTCTTGTAATTTTTCTTACACAACATTGAAAAGTCAACCAAATAAAAACATAAGATAAAATAAAATTTATATAGTATAAGAGAATTATATAGGATTGACGGAGTATATTACAATAATTTTAGGGCATTGATAGGTCTTCTTTGCCTTGGTATGAGCTTTAATGAACACGTCAGCCCTACAAACATCTTCATCAGGGGCATTTCCCTCCACAGCCTATGTATTTATATTAACAAAAATAAATAGTTATCTAAAGTAAATACATAGTTCGCAGAAGAATAAATTATATATATGCGCTTATATATGTTTGTCAAATATAATATTACCAAATTAGGATGAACAACGGCCATACTAGTTCGACCAGTGGTATATGGCGCCTTTACTTTATTACAATTTTCCATATTCTTCTTACTTTGAGCCTTCATTAATAACATAAATCACATACCAATTAACAAGAAAAACCGGAAATGTATTTACTAAAGATAAATTTGGTTATTATGAAGATACCTGAAATGCATCTGAATTGCGCATGTCAACAAACTCTACCCAAACTTCCTTTAAAACAAATGGAGGGGGAGTAGCTTTTACCTTTGTTGGATCCTTACCTTTAATGTACTTCTTATTTAGCCTGGACTTGTGTCTCTTCCAAGCATCGTTTATACGCCGCAATATGCTAAAATTAACAACGCGCCTAAGAACAAAGGTTAGCTGAATATACAAGAAGAATGAGTAAGAAAACGTTAATAAATATTAAATATAATAAATTTATTAATATTAAATAAAGCAAATTACCTCTAGCTCTGTTTTCACAATATGAATAAATTCATCAAGGACATTGGTAAATTTCTTGAAATTAATAGGGATATGGTTACAAGTAAGAGTTCTAACAGTTGTTGAGTATGAATTAACCCCTCGAATAGGCTGACCCCATGAATTAACTCCAACTTTCTTCTTCTTCCCATCGGGTAAAGGTTTGGATCCTCGAGATGGACCCCTTCTCCTCGAAGATGAAGTATGAGAAGGTATGTTTCCTACACAAACAAAAGAATAATTAAACAATTATAACAATAATATTAACTTCTATACAAATTTTGATATAAAAAATTTTACTTGCGGTATCCACCACAGCTGAATCGAAATTGAGTGAATGCGTAGTATGATCTATGAAAGAAACTGATAGCCAAAGCAACAAATGTATAAGTAGACAAAATAATTAATTGTACTTCATATAAATTAAGGCAATATAAATAAAGCATAAGTTATAGCAAATACGAACAACGTAATAGAAAGTTATAGAAAAGAGAAACCATACAAGACTACAAAGTAACATTTTGTTATTTCCTTAAGCGTCTTCGTTTCTTCGGCCTTTCTTCAACAATAATATCTTCGGGATGGTGAAATATTTTTTCCTCATTAATATAACTTTCCCTATTACACGGACCAATATCAGAGTCAAATAAAACACGTTCGTCAGATAGAAGGCATGCCTCGTCATCAACATAAACCTTTGATGGAACCTGCAAAACTACGTGCCAATCTGGATCTTTTGGATCCTGGGAATAGAATACTTGTATGGCATGTTCAGCAGCAATAAATGGTTCATTATCCATATGATCGGATCTAATTAAGTTGGACATATTAACCAATGTTAAGTTTGCTTCTACATCCACTTTAACACCATGGTATGTAATTTTAGCCCAAACACACTTGAATAAGATAGTCTTGTGCCCTTCTCGATATTAAAGTTCGATGATGTCCTCTAGAACCCCGTAGTATAAAGTAGATTTTTCCATCGTATTTTTGTCCCTACAACTAGATTTGAAGGTGGTCATAGCACTAGTACTAACCCCGCTATTCTGATATTGTTTTGTTGCTTCGTAATCTTTGGTAAGAAACAAGAACCCGTTGACACAATACTTTTTGTATCGATTAGCGTAATATGATGGCCCTCTTACAATATCAATGAAATTGATATCAACATTTTTCACAGTTTGTAACTACAAAGAAAATTACACGATCCAAAATAATTAGGCAATCCTGTTTTTGAAACATTTGTTTGACATGATTATACTTTTATTTGCAATACATAAATCTTACAACTTTTAAATGTACCTATTTTTTTAACCAAGGTATGAACACTTCTGCACTAGGAATTTTGTACTATCCTGACCTCTTTCCCATTGCTAACTTACGAAGCTTTATGAAGTTATCATGTTTTCTAAGTTTCAAAATATAAAAAGAAATTATATTTCGAATAAAAGGAGAACTATTTATAAATATTCGTGTATGAATATATACCTTTTCCAAGTATCATAACAAGGTTGACTCTTTAACACCCACATTTGTTAGTATTCAATACCTTCTATGATAAACTCTTGGTTGGAGCCAACTGGTCTGCCCTCATCATCATTTTCATTATAGTCGACAACATTGAGTAGATCAGGAGGAGCGGAAAGAGAACCATCCAAAGACTTCTCCAATTTTGTTAGGATGTTTGAATTTCCCTGACCTTTATACTCAGTACAATATGTTAAAGTTTATTGTAAGAGATATGCATGCGCAATACAGCCTTCGGGGCGGGCTTTATTCATGACATCATCTTTGAATGTCTTCATTCGCCATATAAAAATATAAACAATTATAGCACAATTTTTATTTATATATAAAAATAGAAGTTTAAATAGTTTGCAAATACCTTTCAAATGCCCACATCATTCAAAATGCAAGAGGTTCATTCACACGGGCAACATAAGCTAAGTGGATGGGCAAATGCATCATCACAACAAATATAAATGGAGGAAAACTCTTTTCAGCTTCATATAAAGTTCTTCTCATACCCACATCGAGTTTTGTGAGCGTGTCAACATCAATTGTTTTAGAACAAAGTGCATTGTAGAAGTTTAAAAATCTTCTGATTAAATCACGGATTTCTTTCCTATCTCTAAAGGCATGTTAAAGCAAAACAGGAAGTAAATGTTGCATCAAGACATGGTAATTGTAGGATTTCATGCCCTTCAACTCCATGTTATCTCTTGAAGCAATATTTTTCCAATTACTACTAAAACCGAACGGAACATGAAGATCTTTCAAAGTTTGCAAGAATATTTTTTTCTCATCCTTCCGTAACCAAAATCAACCCGGCGACATAACTTCCTTCCCATTATGAGTTTTTAGCCACAAATTCTTTTTGATTTTCAGTCGCTTTAAATCCCTACGTGCATTAGGGTCGTCCTTTAATTTTTTTTGAATTCATCATAAGTGCAAGTAAAATCTCGCAATCATTCTTCTCGATGTGCATGACATCCAAATTGTTACGAATATGGATATCCACCCAGTAGTCAAGATCAAAAAATATGGATCGCTTGGAAAAGCATGTCGCAGGATTGAACTCATCAACTTCACCTAGAGCTATATCCTTTTTCTTTGCTTTTACTATAGGTTGTGCTTTGCCCCATTTTACATCCAACTTAGAAGTCATTTTTTCTACATCTTTCCCAAGCAAACGAGAAGTGGCTCTATAAGTTTTTTTATTTTATCAAAGGTACTGGCCTTAGTGTTCGTTCTAGCCTCATTAGTATTTGGCAACCATCTTCTATGTTTAGGATACACATTTTTTTTCCCATAGTGAAGCCACATGGAATCTATATTCGAACCGCAACATGGACAGGCAAATTTTCCCTTTGTCTTACAACCAAAGATATTTCCATATGCAAGAAAATCATGGATTGTCCATAACAATATTGCACGCATGTTAAAGTTTTTACGTGTGAATGCATCATATGTCATAGACCCCTCTTTCCTCAATTGTTTTAATTTAGCAACTAAAGGTTGCAAGTACACATCGATGCCATTTCCTTATTGTCAGGGACTGGGTATTAGCAAGCTCAACATTATGAATTGTGGCTTCATGCATAAATTTGGAGGGAGATTGTATGTCACACACATGATTGGCCAACAACTATGTGGCAACCCGAACATACGAAACGGACAAGCACCATCTGTTGCTAGCCCTAATCGAAGATTTCGATGTTCAGCGGAGAAATCTTTGTACTTTCTATCTAAGACCTTCCATGTTATAGAATCTGCAAGATATCGCATTTTTCCATTTGGTAATCTTCCAGTTGAATGCCAAGTTAAGTCTTTTGCCATCCGTGGAATACTGCAAAAGAGGGGGGAAAGACACAAATTGCATGTATTACAATTTTAGTATTAAACCTAATTGATTAATTTTAATAAATAAAACGATAACCATAAAAAAAATCCTACCTATACATCCTTTGTAGGCTCGGTGTTATTGGAAAATACCGTAGTACCTTTGAAGAAACTTTTGTGCCTTCTTTATATCTAGAGGTACTACATGTCGGACAATTGGTCTTCAAAGCATTTTCTCTCCAGTATAAAATGTAATTATTAGGACAAGCATCGATATTTTCATAATTAAGACCAATATGAGATAGTATCTTACTAGCACGATCGCTATAGGTCGGGGCTTTGTTTCCTGCTGGTAGTACATCTCAAAATAACTTTAGGAGATCTATAAAATTGGCTGCAGACCAATTGTGTTTAACTTTCAGCTTGTATAATTTTATGATAAAAGTTAATACGGCAAAACCTTCACATCCAGGATATAATGCAGTCATGGCCTCTAGCTCATATTTCTTAAGCTCTGCAGTGGAGTCATCTTCACTTGGTTCTTGATATTCACTCGATATGTTGGCTGCCCCACCTTCTAAAATTGGATTTATCATATGACCATTGTCTGGAAGTACTGTGTTACCTATATTATTACCCGAGTCATCCATGAATATCTCATTTTTGTATTGTTCGAACAATTCTACATGCCCAATATCCTCATGAACTTCTTTTTCGCCGTGTGCATTCAAACCTTATAGGTTTTTGTGAATCCATCTCTGACTAAATGTATAATAACATTGTAATATGAAATCGGAATCATTTTGTTTCTGCAGTACTTACATGGACATATAATGCTTCTAATATCAGGAAGGTGATTCCGTGCAAAATCTATAAAGGCGTGCATGCCTTTTATAAGTCCTACGTCATGATGTCGATGGTTTATCCAACTCTTATCCATGGAACTAGCTTTCAAAGTATATATTGCGCAACAAAAACGCACAAGATTTTTCTGTGCCCTTGTTTTATTCTATAAAAGAAAAGGAAATAGTAAGAAGGTGCATGATAAGAAGGGAAAAAGACAAAGAAACTAGAAACAAGCCAGCATTAGCATTAGCAGTAAAAGAACTAGCTTAAGTGGAGTATCTAATGTCTACTAAAAAATTAGAGTCCCAACTAAGCTCACAAAGCAAAGCCAGCCTATTGTATATAATTGTTCAGACCATATAAGAATATAATTATACCATTGGCTACATATTACATATTGTTTCGATCAAACTAAAATTGTCAACTGCGGTCAATTACAGTTGACCATGGCCAAACTGCAAATAAAGGACTATAATTTCTTTTTTGCAAAATGGCAGGACTTAAGTCAAATATCCATATAAATATCAAGGCATAAGTCTAAAAAACTCAAATCATAAATTTTATTTGCTATGCAGATTACAAGCTTCTTGCTTCTTATTTGGTCAATCCATATTTTGTGATTCTACCCCTTTGTTGCTGCTTTGTAATCTATATGCTTTTTCCTACACTTGAATTTTTGTTTTTGTAAACAGAGTTTGTTGTCCTTAATGTAACGAGGCTTAGGGTTTTCTATGCCGCTGTATTCATATAGAATTGTTAATACTTATACGTATTCGTGATTCTTCTCAACCTTGTTCACATACTCTTGGCCAACCTATTTTACATAGTTATTTATGCTTGATATGATATCTGTTGGGTTGAAACTAGTGTTTTTATCAATTTGTTTGCTAATAGACTATTAATTTTTGGGAGCACTGTCATTGTGATTAGGCCGTTAGTTAGAGTAGAAGGTTTAAAGTTTTGGAAGTTATCGCTGCTTGATGAAGTTGCCTCATATTTGTTGGTGCTTGTTCAGATCCATTCGGTCTGCCAAGCTTTTAAGTGTATGGATTAGGGGATGATTTTTTATGCTTGTTCTCGGGTTCATGGTCCCTCTTAGAGCAGTTGTACTACTTAGATTAGTTTCGTTCTTTACTTTTTTAGGTTATTATGGGTTAGTCCCCCAGTCACAGTTCACTATATTTTTTAAGACTATTGCCACTTATTTATTTAGAAACCTATATCTTCTTAAGTCATCTTCAACATCATGAGTTGAAGGCACCCTTTTAATGTTGGTTGCTTTTGAAGGTTGTAGTATTCTCATAGCATTTTTACTTCTTGTGTGTGTCGCACCACATGATGTGGGTTTTGGTATCCATGAGGTTTAGTTTAGGGTCATGGTGTTGTAACCTTTTGGAAATTGAAATTATAGAAGATGGAGTGAGTTGGAAGGGCAACTTTGCTTAAGTTCTTTCTTGGATAGTGATGGCAATTTTTTTTCTTATAATTCGTAGATATTGGCATGTCAAAATAGGAGCTTAAATAGAGGTTTGAAGCTGCTTTATCACTTTAGATGCATACTTTGCAGTCTTTTACAATATTTAGTTTGTGGGCGTGGTGGTAAGATTGAAGGAGTTTATTGCTTTTATATGTACCATTGACTTGACAGTTTGCGCTACGCCAAGGCCTTATCTACAATGTCTGGTTATTAGCCAATTTTGCTAGGTGGAGCTTGGTGATTGGTTTTACATTTTTCAGTTAGCTGCTATGGTTTTATTTTTGTTATTTCTCGCTTATCTAGGGTGTTTCGTGGTTGTCACGTCTGTCATTGGGCATATTTGAGGAAACTACATTTTGCTTTATCTTGTGCCTGTATATGTAAAAAAAGTAGTTGAACCATATCGAGTATGCCTTTGGATGATTTTATTTCCTTTCAGGATGAAGTCGATACCCCCAATAAACCATTAACACCAAGTCCTACACCTTGTGCTACTTCACCTCCTTGCCCTAAACCTTTAAGCTTGAAGTCATCTCTTGTACCTTCTCTAGAACCAAGTTACAATGAAGATCCCTATCCAAAAACAAGTTCAGATGATTTACCCATTATCATATCCCATGACATACCTTCTCCAACTTATGAAATATCTCAAGAAGCATCCGATTAAAGGGGGGATTCAACCCTTAATAATATAAGTACAGTATATCAATTACCCTTGGCTCCTCTGAATATAGAAGGTGGTACACTTTCCACTGATTTGCCTCTTGCTCCACCAAATTACCCACCTTTTTAGACATTAAATAAATCGATCTGACGCCAATAATACTATCCTATGCCCGAGTTGATTACCCAAAAGTAATCCCATTCCTCTACAAATAATGGGTTGCTCTCGACACTTTACTAGGTTGTTAATCATGGGATTACGGGTTTATCACATCCAATAGTCAGCTTCCTTCTATGCATCCTCTAAACCAAACTCCTATCGCACAACACTTAAAATACCACATTAGAAAGATGCCATGGAGAAAGAACTCTCTGCCTTACACCAAAATCATACATGGAGTCTCATACGACAAACACCAGATATCAATGTCATTGGTTCTCATTGGGTCTTCCAAACAAACTAGATGGGTCAATGGAATGATATAAATGTAGAGACCTATCCCTCGACCTAACACAATTTGAACTACTTTCGAATCAAACTACCTCCATATCAGACTCACTAGAAATCCCCATTCCTTGAGAGACTCACAAAAAAGATTTACGAGGTTATTTTCTTTACAGATCCAGTTGATGAATATCTGATGCAATACCTAATGGAATATGAAGACAAGAAATTCCAAAACGTATCATAGGTGGGGTTGAAACTTGGAAAGGAGGGGTTGTAAAGCCACAAGCACCACATTACCATAATAGATAATTTAAAATGCTAACAAAAATCAAAATTTTAGCAAAATATACCACTGATTCATGCAGATAAACAAACCAAACTACAATCAGAGGACAATTTAGAGATCTAACTAAAATCACAGTTTCTAAATACTAAGAGTGTTTGGAAACAAAAAATACCCAAATCATAAATACCTCGATTTCAAATCTTCAATTTGATAAGAAAGGTTCAGGCTTCAATTGAGTTTGCAGAACTACAATTAACCCCATAAAATAGATTACAAAAATGGATATAGTGAGTGAGAGAGAGAAAGAAAGATAGGTCAATTAAATCACCTTGATTTCAAAGCCATAATTTCAATTAGGAATGTCCAGGCTTTAATAGAGTTCTTGGTTCTTCAATTTCACCCAATAAAATTCAAAAGTTAAACCTACTGATCCAATAACAAAAAGACAAATCAGGTTTCGCCATTAATGGAGATAGATTGATTGAAGAGATAAGAATTTAAAGGAGAGATGTTTTTAGTGATGCTATTAGTGAAATCATCATCTGGAGAGATATTAATTTAATCAGGTTTTGCCATTACTCACTGATGCTATCAGTAATATTATTTTGACACTAAACACACTATTAACTTAAAACCAATATTATTACCTCGAGGATGAAGGATGTGAAATCGAAGACCCCTCACGTTATATATCGATGACGAATGAATCTCAATTGCTGCAACGAGAATCATCCAACATTGTTGATCATCCATGTGGTGGTGATGACAAACAAGCAAATCCCATAAAGCTACTTCTTCTCTTCCTAGAAGAGCAACAACAACAATAACAGAGATTAGGATTAAGATGAGAAATTAGTCTTGGGCAGAGAAGAAACAGAGAGATCGAAAGAAGATGAGTTATGAAAATATGTTAGCGCCAAATTGATTTTGGGTTTTAGAATCCCGCGTTTCCCTTTTGTTTTTGCCATGGTTAGGCACGAAATTTGATTTTTGGTCACGAAACCTTAATGTGGGAACTTTTTGGCCATGAATATTTGATTTTAGCCACGACCTGGTTTGTAGCAATTTGCCACATGCACAACTGTGGCTAAAACTAAATTTGACAGTGGCCCTTGGTTTATTTTCTAGTACTCAAAGTTGTTGTGATTGCTATGGATTGACTAACTTTAGGGTTTAATTGATCTCTAGATGTATGCATGATCGTACTAGACATTGGGAATTTTTCAATCCCATGTTCCGCTCGGGGTGGTAGGTTGATGGTATTTCCTTCATGGCATGCAGCTAGTCGTGACCCAAGATGCTGAGGTTTTCTGATTTCTTATTGATGACCATGAAGTTGGTTTGTAACACCATCGGGTTAGCGGTGACATGAAGGCTGATTTGGCTGACTGTCGCCTCAGTGGACCCATTGAAACCTTTGAGTTTGGCATTGTCTGGGATTATATGGTCTGTCATTTGCATTGCTTTGACTCTTTGGTGAAAAAGGACATTGGCTGTACTTTTGGTATCGATAAGGATCATGTGCACGGATGATGTATTGGACTTTTATCATGATGACCAACGGGTTTAGGTAGGAAAGCAGTCATGAAAGATGTCGTAGTTAATGAAGAATATACCTTCGGGTTTGGGATATTGGTTAATTTTGGGTAAGAGGACTGGTAATACTTGTTGGTAGGTAAGTTTGCAACAGTTTCTTTCTTCAGGTATGACTGGTACCAATGTTATTGACTTCGATCATGTTAGATAGGAAGATATGCACTTCATTTATTCCATTGTTCAGGGATGCCAGGGTTTTTAGATATGACCTATCAAGATAGCTTAGGAGGTCAGCAATATATTATTGTAGTCGTCCTACTTTTAGTATTATCTCTAGCGTCCGTTGTGAAGCGTAGCAGTTATATGATGGATGGCTATTGTATTTGTGGATCGGACAATATGTTTGTCTTTTTTTACTTTGATTAGGTATGGTTTTTTCCATATTGGATTGGCTTGGATGATGGGTTAAATAGCATTGATGGAGACATTGAGTTTGGGCAGAACTAGCATCAGGCACTTCTTTATCAGCCTATCGGATTGTTCCTCGTGATTGCCACATTTCTGATTATCAGTCTCCTTATAGGCGGGAGCTACCATGTTATTGAGTAGTTAGATGTTGAGGTTTGTTATGATTGCTAGTTTGGGTTTGTTCATGTCGATTTTTTTTGTGGATGTGTTCGAGGTTGATGTAGCCGTTGACTTTAAACTCAGTGCTATAACCAAATTCTCGAACTACGAGTTTTCTGAGTGTCAAAACGTGATGGAAATGCAGAAGCAGACTCCCACTGGTTGTCTTCCTCCTCCACTCCCATCACCCCCTCTGCTGAAACTGCCACTTCTGAAGAGTTGGTAAAGATGAAGAGGGCCCAACCTTAAAATCCATGGTGACATAAGAAATTAGTATATTTGCCCTGTAGATACAACTATCCCTGCATATGAGGCCCTAACCCTGCCTTCCGCATGAGTACGAAGACAGGCCCACCGGTCCATGCCTGTCAAGACGACGACGTAAAACCTCTACTTATAGTAGAATTCCTCCTCAGCTTCAATCGCTTCTTCTTCCGATAAGCCTTAATACGTCAGAGGAATAGGAGTGGGTATCGACATTTCCAAGGTATAGTCACCAAAATACTTCAACTTCAACCTCTGCATTCCAATCGCTATCCTCTCTTTAAGGATCATCCTCCGAGTTATCACCATTTTAAAAAAAACGTTCAAGTTTCAAAACAAGTTATGCAAGCAAGCACTGTTTCAAAGATTTGTTACAGATACTATTTATATAACCCTACACTTATTATGCAGGTACATTTTCCCAAGCGTCATCATTTATTATAAACGTGACTATTCACTCGCAACCATCACATACATATGCATCCACATCATCATTTAATTACCATCACTTCCCAAAGTCGCATAACTTCCATCCAGTCAAGCGCCATCATTACTCCGTTTCAAATTTCAAAATTTTTACATTCTCAACCAAAGCCACACGTGACTTCGATTGCGAGGGGGCGATTGTAGGGACTTATCCCTCGATCTCATTTAAAATCGAGCTCACCCAGTTTGAATTATCTCTATCTCAGGCTCACGCATCTTTAAAACACTCCAGTCAACATTCTAACCAGCCCCACAAACTGCTCAAGAACGAGGACCGAGCTAAACTTAGAAAACATTATCCATTCAAAGACATCTGTCTCTACAAACTCATCAGTTATTCAGTCAACTGCCACTACCCATATTATTCATAAAACGTGCTTTAGCACGATGAAGAGCTGTGGGGAAGGCCTATATAAAGAGAAAGTTCCATAAGAGATAGAGACCTAAAATTTTACACAAACTTCTTATTTACGAGATCCAAAACATTTTTATACATAGAGATCCCTTGTAATAAAGATATTTGCCTCAAGCAATAAAGATACTTTCACAAATATCCCCCATATGAGGTCGTGATTTTTACCTATTCAGAGGTTTTCCATGCTAAATCCACCTACTTCAATTCTTATTCTCTATTAGAATTTTTTTACAGATTCATTGGTGTGATAGCAAATTCCAAACTATTTCGAGCTCATAGAATTTGGCCATTACAGTTTCCATTTAGATTCCAAGGAAGCAGTATTAGTTTGGAATCCTTTACTTTGAAATCTCATTGATCGAAGTAATGCGAAATAGTAGAATCTCATCCAATGGAACTGATTTAAAGCCAATTTGATTTCTACTTCAATTTAGCAAATTCTGGAGAAGACATATTGTTCCTCCATACATTGAAATCCCTACCTATAATTTGAGTCCAAAACACAACCGTCAACACTAGCTAATCATGTACTTGGCGGCCATGATGTTGTGAAACAAAATATATTTTCAGGCTTTAATGTTAACATTAATGACCTTAGCAAAAAAGAAAATGTCAAATTATCAACAACAAATGATAATAGAGGCTAATAATACAAATGATAAAACTTATGGAACAAATGATAAAGTTCAAGGAAAATAAATGACATACTTCTAAACAAATGATGAAGTTCAAGGAAAGCAAATGACAAAGACTTCTCTACAAATGATAAAGTTTTCGTAAAAGAAATGAAAAAGACTTCTGAACAAATGATAAAGTGAAAACAAATGACAGAGGATGCAACTATAAATGACATAAATACCTCATTATCCAAACGTTGTTTTGGATGTAAGATGTGAAGAACGTCGGCAAACAGTTTCTTCACCTATTCTCCTATAAATACTTTGGTTGTAGTCGCTATCCTCAGCAGATAATTCATCATTCCTGAGTGACCAAACATGGTCCACATTGTTCTTCTCATCCTGGGAGATGGGTCTTTGAATAAAAGATCCGAATAATACTCCAAGAAAAAGCTGGTCAAGGTAAGCATGCAATAGGTTCATTCTACAAGCCCATGATATTGATATCTTATTAAGCTCATTGTCAGTTAGTTTATGCCCTCTTCTTTATTGAAATCATAAAATATTGAGCAACCATCACCGCTATTGGGCTATGTACATTTCCAATACCCACTCAGTCGGGGTGTTACAGAGATATGCTTGTTTACAAATAATTAAAAGAGGCTGGTCATTTGAGGTACTTGAAATAGTCTCCTTTTTATGAAGGATGTGTATAATGATATCTCGTATATGGAAATCATAAAATATACACTAATGGTATGAAAACCATGAAAGTTTATCAATCAAATTAATGTCCAATATTATAAATTCCTCATATGGAATTTATTACTATAAGATGAGTATATCAGCTATTACGATGATGATTAATACCTTTAAATCCTATGGAAGATCGAATTATTAGTACATAAAATAATTTATTCAGTGGGTTAAGGATTGTAATTACTTTTGGAGTAGTATAGAGATCCTTTCGAGAGGAAGTTTTGGTGTTGATCATGGCTGCATGGGAAGAGTTATATTATTGTGAATTCTCTTAGGTTTTCCAAATATAAGGATTACTTAGAACATGTGTTTCTATTTTTGAAATTGCTTTGTTTTTGAAGTAGTATTATATGCGTTTGTTAAACTACTAAATCTCAAATAAGATGGTGCTTATGTTCAGAGCCAGAGGACAGTGAGGTATTGTGCTTTAGGAAATGGTCTAAGTGCGATCATCAATAATCTACCAAAACTTGACAAAAAAGAAGGTTAGTATTTTTTTTAATGGCAATAATGCATAGATTGTTATTGCTCGTTCGTCAAAATACTTGACGTTCAAGTAACTTTGCATTTTTTATTTGCAAAGTATATGACCGTGTAGTTTGGCATGGAAGAAGATACAAGTCTATAGATATTAAAGAAAATGAATCATATAAATTAAAAATTTAATTTTTGAGAACATTAAATATAGTATCAAGAAACCATTGCAATACGAAATATACTTTTTTTTTGCAAAAAGTTTGGATTATTTATATATGCTCAATCAAAGATTACAAGATAATTTCAAATCATTGACACATATGCCCTCCCACTCTAAAAAAAGAACTGATAATTATGAAATATACGATCATATGTACGAAGAGTTCTAAGAAAAACCAATATAACTTGATGCTATTTAATAATTAAACTAACAAATATATTATGAGACTTAAATGTAACTGTATAATTTGAACAAAAGGCCATTGAAAATTGATGCTCTCCACAAAATTGTCACTCTTTTGGTAGACCCATCTCATGCACGGTTTTGCACTTTTATGAGCATGAAAGAACTAAAATGCATACACAAAGCATCAACACAGGTGCTCTTTTGGGGCACCTTATTGTTCATTTGTCATTGAGTATAACAACAAGCTCTTAGAGAGTGATACCACTCCACTCTCTAAGCTATCGCCGGTGTAGTCCGGTAAAGACTCTCGTAAGTCTAGTCATGAGGAATCGTATATCAATCTCATATTGTCCCAGGTCCTTATATAGACATTGGTGCATTTAATATCTTGTGTGGCTTACGTCTGTCTTTACCAAATCGAATTTGTGGGTATTCTGAATTAGGTTTCTTTTTTGTGGGATATTAATTGATTGATGGCTTATCACTCGATTCTAGGTCCTGGGTCAGGATCAGGATCGAGTTAAAGTTATGGGTTTCAATTCTTAAATTCACCTTTTGGGGATACCGCTTATACCAAGATCTTTGTTAGGGGGTTGGCATGGGAGACTCGGAGCGAAACACTGCGATGTTATTTTGAGCAGTTTGGGGAGATACTCGAGGCGGTTGTGATGGCTGACAGGAGTACTGGAATATCGAAAGGATATGGGTTTGTGAGTATTTCTTGTTTATGGCTTTAACTTATATGGAATTCAGTGATTTTCTTATTGCAATGGTAGTAGTTGTATAAACTTATCGCAATGGTAGTAGTTTGATAAATATTTGATAGGTGTAGAAACAGAAGGGCAAAAATCCCTCCTTTAGTAGTGTTCTTGTATGTGAAAAGAGAATGATGAACCTTTTGGACACATTAAAATGTTAGTGTATCCTTAATGTAAAATTGGGTAATGTTGAAGACATTGGTGCTAATAATAGAAAGTTGATGGTTGAAGTGTAGCATAGAGCATGATTTAGGCTTCCCCTTAAGAGTACCACCAACCCCCACCATAAAGAAAGATAGGAGCTTACTTTACTCCACCATAAACCCTACTTTCCTCTACCATCAACCCATATTAAGTCCATATATAGAGAAAAGGGAGGATAGACAAAGAGAAACTCCTATCTTTAATCATTGTTATAAAATGAAGTTACGGGAATGAGTTCAATCCATTACTGCACTGGTGAAGAGATGGAAAGACAGACTTCCGTGTGGCGATAGAAAGAGCTTTGTCGATGAGATCTATGGTGTTGTTTTGCCTTACTTAATGCCAGGCATGTGTACTCTTCTTAACCTTCACTATAATCAGATTTGGTTTATAGAGATAACCATTGTCATAGATAATTACTTATAATTGAGATTTAAATCTTGTGGTGACCTATATGCTTGTGGTCTTAGCACTTATACTTCCATCCTCTTATGATTAACCAACTGTCCCCATTATTGGTTTGTGCAACTTCAAATCCTAATTACAACTATGAATGAATAGTCGATCTTCGCCACTATATTTTTGGGGATTAGGGATGAGAGATTTGATATGATTAATATTTATAGCTACTGTAGGAGCACCAAAGGATATATACTTGCATAAAACTCACATGGTATTTAAGCTATCTTGTGCTTAGTTAATAACATTACTACAACTGATATAGCTATGAAGATTTTTGGATACAACTTAGGTTCTCTTGTTACTAATTCCCATCACTATCATTGTCAGATCCTACCTATGATTTCAGGAATATTTATCTACTAGCTTCCACATTAAACGAGGAACTTATTAGTATACAGCCAATTACTTCTTATGGTTAACCTAGGAGGAGACCATATCTCATGTCAAGTAGAGTGACTTGACTTATTGCATAATAGTGTAAGTGATACACATATATTTAAAAATAAGGTCATTCTTAAAACCCTAATAAGATATCTTTACAGTAAATGTATACAGTAAGGTTTTATCGGTCAGCCAACTGTAAATCTTGACATTTCCATGGGGTTAATCCCTTAAAGAATGTTGGTCAAATCATATGAAATAAACATTTCCGTGGGTATTAATCCCCAAAAGTGCATTGGTTATTTTATTGAGTTAAACATAGGCATCTCATTGGGTTTCATCCATAAAATAGTGTCGATCAGGTCCTTAGATTTTACAGAACTCTGGGCATTTTCGTGAGTGTGATGGCCAAATTTCGTAAGCTCAACATGGCTTAAAATTCGTTGTGACACCAATGAACCTGTAACAATATTCTGGTGACAAATAAGAAAATGACACAGGTGGATTTTAGCGTGGAAAACCTTTTAATAGATAAAAAAACCATGACCTCGAGTGGAGGATTTTTGTAAGAGTATTTTTAGTGATTGAAATAGACATCTTATTACAAGTGATCTCTAAGCTTAGAAATGCTTGAATTTTGTAACCGAGAAGCTTGAATAGTTTGAGAATCTAGACAAGTGATTTCTTGTGCAATTTTTCTTGTATTTATCTCTTCTGGAACTTCTTTATATAGACGTTCTCCGTAACTCTTCATCATGTTGAAACATATTTTCCAAACAATGTGGTTAGTGGCGGTTGACTAAGTAACTGATGAGTTCGTGAGAGACATGTGTCTTTGACTTCTCTAGGCTCTTCGGTTTAAGCTCGACCTACGTTCTTCACTAGTTCGTGGGGTTGGTTGAAATATTGACCAGAGGAGTTATTTTGATAAATGCGTGAGCCTAAGATAGGGGTGAATCCAACTGGCAATAGCTCGATTTTAGGTGAGATCGAGGGATAGGTCCCTACATTCGCCCCCTCGCAACCGATGTCACGAGTGGCTTTGGTTGAGAAAAAATCTGGGGGTAATTGGAATTTAATTAAATCTTTGAAATTTGAAACGGAGTAATGATTGTGTTGACTGGATGGAAGTTACATGATATTGGGAAGTGATGGGTATTAAATGATGATGTGGATACTGATGTATGTGACAGTTATGATTGAATAGTTGCGTCTTAGGAAAACGTACCTGAAGGTTGTGTTAGACAGATTAATGTATTTTGCATCATACCTGAGATTGATTTTTGAAAGACTTGTTATCTGTAAAAATGTATGTAACAGTTGTTGATATGAATAAAATTGGACATTTGATCACCTGTGTTGTATATATAGAGTTTATGAAAATCGAGCTTTAAGAATGTTGTGATGTAAGAAGAACGTGTAATGTGTGTTGAAAATAGTGGAGGCGAAAAGTGTTTAAGATTTTTGTACTTCACAAATTCAATCTAATAGAGTTTTACAAAATAAGAAATCTAGACAGAATATGCTCGACGTAGAAAGCAATATAATGGACAAGCTCGAAGGAAGAGATAAGTACAAATATTTTCCCATTATTCTTGGATTTTTTGTTGCGAGATACAAGGTAACCTGCTCGTCATTTTGAGGACGACAATTTGAATGTCGTATATATATAACACAAAGGGTAGGAAGATTAGTGAAGGTGGTGTAGAGGTTAGGGATGTACGGACTCAATCTCAGATGATTTGGCATGCCGCGGAAGGACGATTGGTTATAAAGATAGCTGAAGTACGAGAGATGATTTTTTGTGCGTTTGGATATGATGATGAGTTACCAGTAAGGGAGTGTCAGCTAGAAGAATTAGATGTAAGGAGTAGGGAACGTGAGTATGCCCCGTATTTCCATGAGGTATTCTTTCGTGTGTTGGTGCTGGACCCTACAGCTTAAGAAGAAATGGTTAGATTGATTGTTGAGGTCGAGATTGAATTTGAAGATGGATGATTAAATGGTGGCGTGATTGGATGTGGTGTTCTAGGTTATTAAGTTTGTTTCAGGTGTGATTTTATAAAAATGTGTTTATCATAAAAAATAAGTTTGTTAAATGTGAACATAAAATAATGCAAATCAATGGGATCCTCTATAGTTACAAATGCCGTTTGAAAACTATTGCAATAAATATTTTGAATACTTTTGAAAATTTTGTTAGCTTTGAAAATGACATCACTTTACTAAAAGTATGATACAGAAAAGGAGGAAATGCAGAAGCTTCTAGTTTTGTTTTGTATGTAAAGCTGAGATTTTTGATAACGTGTAGTATGAATCGTCATGAGTGCGGGAAGGTCAGAAAAATATATAGTGACAGGAGAGAAGAATATGTTAAAATATGAAGGGAGGGGTAATGATGGAAAGTTTATTTAATTGAAAAGGTTCAAGACGTCTGACATGGATAGTGGAAAGGATGCCCTAGTTTTAAAACTGAGGACAGGTCGTGCGAGGCACAATAAATGCCAGCTGATAGAGAAAGAAAGGATAAATAGTGTTTCTTCGTCATCATTCAAACGTTTTTCAACTTTTGAAAATTTGATAACATAGAGAGAGAGGCACAAAAAAATTAAAGAGGACTTGATAAGGAGTTGTTTTAGGGCGATCAACGGTTGAGGAGAGTGACAGATACTGGATCACGCAGGTGGCTATACAGCAGTATTGTGAGGGAGGGGCTCGGTGCTACTGTAGATTCCTACTCGGATTTTGAAGGTTAGTTAAGACGTGTGGGATATATATGTGTTTGTGCTAATCGTAATCATTTTTTATTTTAAAGTAAATATTAACATCAACCATATAGCAATAACTATATAGTGTATATACACAAAATATATTAAAGATATATGTTGAACGTATATGAACGATTTATAAGAAGTAATGGTAAATACCTGAAACTGTATGTAGGTCGGGCGTGTAAGGCAATTGTGTAGATTCAAACTTTGCTTGTAGAAATTGTGTTAATATGGGTTGCATACCCGGAAATGAGGTGTCGACCTCCGGTTAGACGATAGAGTCTGATGGTGAGGGTGAAGTAGGATTAGAACAAAATCCTAGTTTTCCTGGTCAATTGATATCCTATCCTCCTGGTTCGGATCCCTTTAGTGAAATTCTTTAAGGCCAAGGCCGCTATAGGAGGGACATGGGATAATTGTGTAGAGTATGCCGGTAGTCACTTTAGGGGTTGTACAGTAGCGGTGGGGGAAGAGTATTTTTATCTGTTAGCCGATTTAGAAGTGGAAAAACGAGATAGGGGTATAGAGGAATCTATCTCGTTATAATACTTTAATGGTGGTGTTCGGAGTGACCATGAGAAAGGTTTTTAATATTACCTGTCTCAATTAAAGTACGGGTTGAGTCTTCCTTTGGCCAATTTGGCAAAGGGGATCATGAATACAATTGGGGAATGCCCTATTCAATTAAATGGGAACATGTGGGAGGTAATAAATGTATGCGATCATCTGAATGAGAAGTGGGAGAACGAGGGGAAAGTGAGGAGAATATCCCCTGAGGATGTGCAATAATTCTATGGGATGAAAAACTATTGTACTAGTGGTGGGGCATATTTCTGTACGACCATAACTCGGCCTCGTTTCTTCAATCTGAATTCAGCAGGTCGAAATTAGAATGACAACGTCATATGGGTGAAGGGTAATTTCTTTTAGAGAGATGACGAAGAACCTCTAGATTTTTGGTTTAGAACTGTAAAATAAAGTAAGTACAGCCATGCATAGATAATATATTGATATACTTGAACTGATACTTATGGTAGATAATGAAGTGATGTTGTGTATTGCAGGTGTGAAATCTCACGTCAAGAGGAAAGAGTCGTTGTCGGACGAGGTTGCTGTGGAGGAGGCTGAGCTCAAATTTTATTGGAAGGACTAGGTCTTAGCAAAAAGAAGGGAGTTGATAGCAGGTCGAAAAAGGTGAAAAAGGCTCAGTTAATCTTATTGATGGCGGGAGTCGACGAAGGAAAAAAGGGAGGAACTAGTGTGGAAGGTCAAACTCACTCGGCTAAGACCTTTGAAATAGAGAGTTTGGTTCAGCCTGAACCAATCATGTCGAGCAAAATAGCTCAAAAATATCCAAAAAAATAGATGTTAAAGTCTGTGGCAGCCTTTGGTACCACTAGAAGTGGTGAGTCTGCTAAAGAAAAAAGGAGGAGGGTCGAATCTTCAGAGAAGTCTAATGAGAAGGTCGCCGAAGAGTGACCTATCGTGCTGAACGACCTTAAAGAGGTAGAAGATAGGGCCAGGCTAGCGGCCCTTCACGGAGAGGAAGATACGAGCAAGATGGTAAGTGTATATTGATTATATGAAATATATTTATTGCATACCGAGCTGATGCTGAGGTCGATATATTTTATATAGGTTGTTTGGATAGTGAAGGGGCTTTGGCTGGGAGTTGAAGAACATAAGTCAGAGTTGAAAAAGATAAAGATCGAGCTTGAGGCAAAGTTAGTTCAAGCGAAAACTGATGCTACTAAGGAGGAAAAGCAGTTGGAGGCTCTAAAGGTCTCTCATACCGTAGCAATTGGGCAGCTATAGGTAGAGGCAGGAGTCTAGCTGGAAGAGATGGCCAATGAGCGCGATAGGCTTGGGCGTCATCTGATGTCAAAGGGTTACTTGGAGAAGGAGGTGGATGTCATTAAGGTGGATACCTACATTGAGGAGGAAGATAAAAAAGAGATAGATGAGGTTGCGGTGGGAATGGTGGATGGGTTAGATGGTGTCTTCCGTCAGACTGTGATTAACAATCAAGGGGATGACACCGAGCACCTCAAGTGTGAGACTGAGCAGGTAGGGTAGGGAAATAAATTTACACGAACATATTCAGCATGTATCATAAACTGCTGGATTATGTATATTTAATAGACTCATTGTCAGAGTTTGTCCGTAATTCTCTTGTAGGCATATAGAGAAATGCATCTCAGGATAAAAGAACTGGAGACTGAGCTTGCTAGGGAGAAAGAGATTTCTACATCCTTTCTGCTTCGCAAGCGGAGCTGTAGGCTAGATCAAAAAAGTCCTCTTGAGTTATACGTTATATATAAAAAATATAGACAGTGGCATATAGGAAATATGCACCTGAGATACTAAAATACATGGCCTTAAGTATTTCACTGATTAGGCACTTCGACCTTAATCTAAAATAGTCGCACACAGTAGATGATAGAAATCAGATACCTTGTAGAAATCAGTTGTATCTATATGCGTGTATGATCGAACTGTATATAATATATTTATATGGTGTAGGTCGAGTTGGATTCAGTTCGCTCGCTCAAAGATGAAGCGCTCCAATGTAACCGAGAATTTGTAGAGGAGTTCGATAGGATGAAGGGAGAGAGTGAGGACAGAGAAGACCAGCATGTAAAAGTACACTTAAAATATGTTGAGGCAAGTTAGGCTGTTGCCGACCTTAGTCGTAAGCTCGAGGAGAAAGAGGCCGAGATAGGCAGAGGGTCAAAAGAGTTTGCGGAGATGAAGGAACAAGCCGCAAAGATTCATAGTCGGATTGACTTTCTGATGTCAAAGAATAGGTCGGTTGAAATGGCTCAGTATCGTATTCAGGCGTTAGAAAGATCAGAAGGGAAATTTTGGGTTGATCTCCAAAATTTTAGGAGCGAGTTGGAATGACTAAAGCAGATTCTGGTGGAAAAGGATAACGAGCTGAAAGTAGCTCGAGAGAATTTGTCAGCCTCGAAGGCTATAGTGGAACACTTGCATGTAGTTTTACCTGTGAAGGATATAGAATTTTGGGAGATGCAGCGATGATGTAATGATCATAATGAGAGAGTGGTTCGACTACAGGCCGAACTGGCACAAGCCACGCACGTGCCAAGAAAGCAGAAGTTGGATAACGTTCGTGGGAGAGTAAAAGGGATGTTCAAACTCCTCTAGTTCGAGGGGATGCAGTGAGTTTTTTAAGATGAATTAGAGAGCTAGAAGGTGATGTAGCTCGAATATAA
Organism: Kingdonia uniflora; assembly: GCA_014058105.1. Classification (NCBI taxonomy): domain Eukaryota; kingdom Viridiplantae; phylum Streptophyta; class Magnoliopsida; order Ranunculales; family Circaeasteraceae; genus Kingdonia; species Kingdonia uniflora. The sequence continues at coordinate 3,385,183 of JACGCM010000696.1, forward strand.
GGACATGTGCAGAGAGGTAATGAAGCTTAAGGGAATGCCAGAAAAAGTTGGATGCTGCTCTTATCAGGGAGAAAGTCATGGAAGGGGAAATCTGGGCAAAGGAGATACTGATGAATGAGAAAGATGACTTATTAAAGGATATTCCAGTTAGGGAAGAGTTTAATGTAGAAATCAAGAGACATCATGCTTAGGGGGTGGACCTAGAGGCCAAGAATTTTGCTGAATCAACCAAATATATGACGAAATTGGAGGAAAATATATCTATTGATTCTTGGCTAGATATGGAGCTGATCCATCAGAAAAAATTGCACGTTAATTTGGGGGCACGCCACAAGAAATTATGATCAAAATTCGCAATGATGGTCAAATCCAATGTATCAAGTTCTGACCTGTTTTGTAGAGGAAGTAAAAAGACTTAAGTTATAATGAGATACCTTGTTCAAAAGTCTATCGAATAAGGGATGCGTGTATAGAGTAAATATAGATCAGGGGAACTTTATGTCCTTTATGGAAACCCATTTAGGTCCTCAATCTGCTGAGATGATAGGGCAGGGAAAAGCTGCTGTAATCTGTGAATTGAAAGTTTGACCTCTTGCTGACGGGGGAAGCGCTCCTGACACCTCATCGGCAAGAAAGAACCCCTTGTAATATGAATTTGACCTAAAAAATAAATTGTATTTGTCACAAACACATTGAAATAGATGAAAGCTAGTATGACTGTTTCTTTATCTTGTGTCTAGTGGGGTCTTTGATATAGAACAAGTTTTTACACATGCTCCAATCGTAGAGGCGGGTTAGGCCAGTCGAATCAAGTGACTTTTGATTCAGCTGCAAGAATGTTGCAGGCATAATGAAAGAGATGAAGGCTAGTATTATCTTTACCGTATCTTATGTCTGTTAGATTCTATGATATAAGACAAGTTTCTACACTCGCCTCAATCGCAGAGATTTAGTAGAGTCAGCCAAATCAAGTGTTATCCTTGATTTAACTGGTATAATGACCCAAACAAGTTAAAAGATGAAGACTAGTATGACCTTTGCCTTATCTCTTGTTTGGTAGAGTCTTTGATTTAAAATAAGTTTCTACACTTTCTTCGATCGCATAGATATAGTAGAGTCAGCCAAACCAAGTGTTATCCTTGATTTAACTAGTATAATGACCCAAACAAGTTGAAAAAGTTGAAGACTAGTATGACCTTTGCCTTATCTCTTGTTTGGCAGAGTCTTTGATATGAAACAAGTTTCTACACTTGCTTTGATCGCAGAGATTTAGTAGAGTCAGCCAATCCAAGTGTTATCCTTAATTTAACTGGTATTAGATCGATAGAAGGCTAGTATTATTATCTGTGCTCTGATCTATATAATGTGGTTGAATCTACGTAAGTAGATAGATATTTTGAAAAATTTGGAAGTTTCATTGATAAGTTTAGAATTTGCATTGGATGGAGATGAACATCTGACTTTTGGAATTGAAAAATAAAAGCGAGAAAAAGAAATGGAGTAGTAAGACGTTTAACTATAGTACCGCTTCAGTCGCCTAGTATTCTAAGGATTTGAAATGGGGATTCCCTCTTCTGTCATGAGATGATATGATCCCAGGCCTGAGAGACCTATGATAATGAATGGACCCTCCCAGTTGTTGGCTAATTTTCCAGTGTGAGGCTCTTTGTGATGTTGAGGAATTTCTCTGAGGACAAGATTGTCGATTTGTAAGGTACGATGTCGGACTCTGTGGTTGTATGACCTGGCTAGCATATGATGATATCGGCCAAGTTTAGTGATGGCACGTTTCCTGGTTTCATCAATCATATTGAGGTTGTAAGCCAGCTCGAACTCGCTTTCCTCGTCGGTTAACTCATGATCTTGAAATGGGTCTGAATGACGGCCTTAGTGTCTTAAAAAGGGAGTGGAGTGCAACCTGTTGACGCTCGTAAAGTGGTATGATATGCCCATCGGGCATAAGGAGGTTTGCGAACCCAATTCCCTTTTTTCTGTGAGTGAAGCCATTTTTTGAGTCTATCAACGAAGACTTTGTTGGTGAGTTTGGCTTGGCCGTTGCATTGAGGATAGTAATGATTGGATGGTGAGTGGATGATATTGTGTTGGTTGAGGAATGTGACGATCTTTTCCCCAACAAATTGGAGACCATTATCAATTCAAATTAGGTGGGGGCACCCAAACCGAGTAATGATGTGTTCCTAGATAAAAGAGACGACCTCTTCTTTTCTGATTCGACATAGAGGAACTACTTCTACCCATTTTGTAAAATAATCGATAACTAAAAGGAGGTGACGGCGATTACCTGGAGAGTTAGGGATTTCACCGACGAGATCAAGTGCCCATCTTTTCAATGGCCAAAACTCCTTTCTTGCATGGAGTTCGAGCGCAGGGGCACGTATCATATGTCAATGTCGTTGGCAGGTATTGTATTTGCGTGAGTACTCTTCTGCTTGCTTGCGCATGCTGGGCCAGAGTACTCCCTGTGTAATAGCTCTATTTGCTAGTGATTGACCTATGGCATGGGAGGCACAAGTCCCTTCATGTAATTCGCGAAGCATTTCATTCACTTTGGATTTGGAGATGTATTTCAAAATAAGGCCCTTTGACGGAAAGATAATATAGCATACTATTCTGATTTGTATAGTGCTTCGAGTTGTTGATCAACTGTCGGTGCTCTTTTGGATCCTTTGGAAGTCGTCCATTACAACTGTTGTCGATGCTGAGGTAGGCTAAAAAAGGCTTTCACCAATCGTCGTTTCCCTCTTTATCGACCCCAGTGTTGATCGGTCATACTGAAATGCGATCAATGCTGGGGGATGAAACGATTTTGATCTGGAGATATCGAACTTCTGTACCTAAGACCCCGGCTAGATATGCTAAGGAATCGACGTGTCTGTTTTTACCTCAAGGAGGATAATCGAGAGTTGCTTTCACAAACTTGCTCATCCAATCTGTAATGAGAGCTGCGTATTCTATCATCTTTCAATTCTGTTTATATCGCTTAGAGTAGTGGTGAACGGTGAGTAGCGAATTTGTATAAATGGAGAGGTCGGAGACTTCGAGCTCAAGAGCGAGATAGAGTCCATGAATGACAGCTTCATATTCGGTGACATTATTTGAGGCCTTAAAATCCAGGCAGATCGATTTCTCAATTCTATCATTAGAAGGTGTAATCAATACGATTTTGATTCCTGACCCTACGGATCCTGCTGATCCATCCGTGAAAAATCTCCACCCTTTTATTATAATCCATTCAGCTCGCTCGTCAAGGGTTATGGGGGGTGGATCTTTGGGATTTTCTTATGTAAGGCTAGGATCGTGCTCGCCCCACTCGAGATCTTCCACTGGAAAATCTACAAGAAAATTGACAACGGCCTGACCCTTTTCGGAATGACGTTGTTTGAACTTGATATCATGTTCTCCCATACTAACTGACCACTGTTACACTCTTCTTGATTTTTCTTATTTAGATAACACCTCTTGAAGTGGGAAGTTTATCATGACTATGACTGAATGAGCTTGGAAGTAGTGCTTGAGTTTCTGTAAAGTGTAGAAAAGAGTGAGAAGAAGTTTCTTAATTTTAGAATACCTCATTTCTGCTGGGGTGAGGGTTTTGCTGATGAAGTAGACGGGTTTTTGATTTCCATTCAAGGCAGATGAGAACTGAGCTAAGTAAAGTATCAGTGACTGCTAGATAGATAATCAGTTCCTCATTATCTACTGGGGTACTCATTATGGGAGACCTCCCCAAGTAAATTTTGAGGTCCTAAAAATCTACTTCGCATTCTGATGTCCATATGAACTCTGTGTTTGGGTGAACCTTTACGCGTTTCGTGCAACCGCGAAGTAACAAGAATAGCCAACGACATCGGTCTGAAAATTTTGACACGAAACGGTTGATAGCAGTAATCTTGACGGTAAGTTTCTGAACGGCTTTTGTTGTTTGTGGAGATGTCATGTTGAGGAGAGCTTAAATCTGATCTGGATCGCCCTCAATCCCCATCTTGCAGATAAGATAACCTAAGAATCATCCAGAATGGAACCCAAATTTGCATTTATCAGGGTTGAGATGCATTCTGTAAGATCGAAGAATGTTGAATATAGTATTGAGATCTGAGATAGGATTGGCTGATTGTACACTTTTTTATAAGAGATCGTCGATGTAGACTTCATCAACTTTCCCTAGATGTGCTTTGAACATCGTAGTCATCAACCTTTGATATGTGGCCCCTGCATTTTTGAGTCTGAAGGGCATGACTTTGTAGTAATAAATACTTTTTTCAGTGATGAAAGTTGTTTTTTCTTGATCTTCTACCAGAAGCGGAATTTGATTGTACCCCGAAGCAGTGCTCATCATAAATAGAAGATCATGACCTGCTATAGAATTAAGGATCTGATGTATGTTTGGAAGAGCGAAACTATCCTTTGGAGTATGTTTGTTCAGATCGGTCAAATCGATGCAAACTCAGACTTTTCCGCTCTTCTTTGGTACAGCGACAATATTGGATATCCAGTCAGGATATTTTGCTTCTTAAATGAATCCTGTTTTGATCAATTTCATGATCTCAGTATTAACTTCATCCCAAAGACGTGGTGATAGTCGTTGTTGTTTCAGTTTGGCTACTGTGTCCTTGATGTTAATGGATAGTTTGTGGCATGCTTTGGCTGGATTGAATACAGGCATTTCTACAAAAGACTACGCCAAGACGTCTCGATTGAGTTGCAAAAACTGAATGATAGCATATTTTTTGTGCTGAACCAGCCTAGTACCAATAAAAGTACCTCAGCCAGGTCTATCAAGGTCGATATATTCTGTGGGCTCCTCCGTAAAAGTTTGATCGTTGAGGTGATCAGCTCCCTGCAATTGCTATGCAGCAAATGTGTCGTAAGTGTCTAAGATAGAAAAGACAATATTTTCACAAGCCCGAGAGAGATTATAACTACCTTTGATCTCATAAATGTCATTGTCGTGTTTGAATCGGAGTGTTTGATGATAGGTAGAAGCGATTGCTTCCATGTTGTGAATCCAGCAGAGGCCCATAATCCCGAGATAACGAGATTTGGCGTAGATGACATAGAAAATAACGTCGATGGTGGTTGGTCCTGCAGTGATAGGTAAGATGATCTTGCCTACTCGCTCCTCTCTTTAACCATTGAACCCACTGATATCGGTGTCGCTCTAAATAGCTTGGTTGGCCAAATCCATTTGGTCGATAATGCTCTGAAAAGGAATTTTAATACCGCTTCCACTATCAATCATCATTGTGTGCATGACAGACATCTTTATTTTTAGCATTATTACTAACGCATCATGATGTGGAAATTTGACATGGCTAGTATCGCAATCTTCAAATGAAATTCCAAGCCGGAAATTGCTCGACTCAGGGAGAAGTTTGGCTTCTTTGTCGTGTGGTGTAAGATCGTAGCATTCTGATAATCTCCTAAGCTTGGATCTATTTAAACTGGTGATTTGGTTGAATTCGATCATGTTATAGTGGTGCATACAGTAGAGATGCTTCTCCTCAGTTTGATCATTGACTGGAATAACTTCAAGCTGCTTTTTATAGCTGTCATTTTTTTACGATCCAAAGTCAACTATATACACGAGCATCCGTCCCTCTTTAAAATTGTTTTCGAGCAACCTCTGCAAAGCATAACAATTATTAGTAGAATGATTGTTTACCTTATAATGTTGGTAGTAGGGTCGGTTATCGATTGGTTTCAGTGGTTGGGAGGCGCGATAGAGCGTGTCTTTCAACAACATTAAAAAAATTGTGGAGATTCGGACTTTTAACTTTGGGAGGATGGGCTAATTTCGTGGACCGTCTTTTCTATGATAGCCAGTATTGCCAATGGTGAACTTCTTATCTCCCTGTTCCTCCTTTGATTTGGTGTTTTGATCTTTTAATGGACCTTTGGTGGAGAGAACAGATTTAGTAGATTTTTGACGCTCAAACATCATCCTTTTCAGGTCAACATAACTATTGGCCTTGGTGATTATATCCTCCAAGGTCGCAGGTTAGTTGAGAAAAGGATACTACTTGGCCTTGCAATCGAGATGGAGTACGTTGTTGAAAGCAGTAACGGTTGTTTTCTGATCGAGGCTATTAACTTTACGCCCAAGCTCTAAGAATTTTTTCCCAAAAGCCTCAAGTTTATCTCCGTGTGACTGTTTGAGACTGATTAGATAATACAAATTCTCTTTTGTGTCCCCGTTGTGAGCATACGTCTTAATGAACTATTTCTGCAGCTACTCGAACGTATATATGGAATCTTCAGGGTGAGAATGGAACTATCATAACTATTTTTCCTGTAGATTGGTAGCGAACAGATGGCAAAGGATGTGGTTGAGATTTGAGTGCAACCCCAATGAATTACGGTATTATTGAACGTATTCTCTCGGGTCAGTATCTTTGCATTTTTGAATTCTTGGAGTATGGAACCCTTTCCGTATTTCCACGTCGAATAGTTCTTTGGTAATCAGACTTCCTGGTAACCTAATGATGTTGCCGATAGCACCTAGAACTTGTGCTTCGATCAACACCTGAATCCGTTGGTCCATATATTCTTTCGTGACATAATGATGTGCTAGTTAAATCGTTGTGCGGGTGGGTATTGGATGATGAGTACCAGTACCTTCACTCACACTATCTCATGCTAGAATATGTTGCTGAGGTCGATGTTTCTCCTACTGGCAGACAAATATTTGATGACCTCGGCTGGCTTCAGATTAAACTTCTCCTCCTAAATGTATAGAGGGTTATTGTTCATGCTGAAGAATCCTAGAAATAACTCTACGAGACCCCAACCTTTCCCTTACGGAAATACGGGAGGTTACAGGCAATTGATCGTGACCTCTCGTTGGTATAGCCTGATGAATATTTTACAGAGCTTCGAGGGCAGTCTGTATTGTTGTTAATTGGTCTTCATGCAATTTGAGCGGTATGAAATGAACTTGTCTTCCTGCATTGATCTCTTTTTCATGGAGCACCCGATCTTTAGTTAACTGAAGTTTGGGCTCGGCGCATTTCACTCATTCGGCATCGAGATTCACCCGTAACTCTGTAAGTTACCCCAGCTCTAATGATACCTCGAGGTGTGCACCTGTAGCTGGTTGTCTAGAAGTAACCATGGTTGAAAATCGCAGTGAAAGACTACCTTAGGATATCGTAGAAATGCAATCTTTCCCTCAGACGGCGCCAAATGTGATGGCCAAATTTTATAAGCTCTAAATGGCTTAAAATTCACTCTCACACCAATGAACCTGTAACAATATTCTAATGACAAATAAGAAAATGATGCAGGCAGATTTTAGCGGGGAAAACCTCTGAATAGGTAAAAAAAACAACGACTTCGAGTGGAGAATTTTTGTAAAAGTATTTTTAGTGATTGAAATAGGTATCATATTACAAGTGATCTCTAAGTTTAAAAATTCTTGAATCTTGTAACCCAGAACCTTAAATAGTTTGAGAATCTAGACAAGTGATTTCTTGTGTAACTTTTCTGGTCTTTGTCTCTTTTGGAACTTCTTTTTAAATAGGCGTTCTCCACAACTCTTCATCGTGCTGAACCATATTTTTCGAATAATATGGTTAGTAGTGGTTGACTGAGTAACTGACGCGTTCATGAGAGACAGGTATCTTTAACTTGTCCAGGCTCTTCGGTTTGAGATCGACCCATGTTCTTCATAAATTCGTGGTTGGTTGAAATATTGACCGGAGGAATTATGTTGATAAATTCGTGAGCCTGAGATGGGGGTGAATCGAACTAGCGACATCACGATTTTAGGTTAGATCAAGGGATAGGTCTCTACAGTGTGCATTAAGCTCTAGAAGATGTACTAACCCAGACAAATCTTAGATCACTTTTCAAGCAGAGGGCAGAATATTTCTAGAGTATGGTTGATAGACACATAATATTTACGAGTACAATACCTAAATTTATATCTACCTAGTCATTTATTAAATAAATATGACACTAATAGTGCTTTTGTTTGTTTTTACAGAAATTAGTCACATGATAAACAAGTCGTACATTTTTCTGGTTTTTAACAAAGAACAAGGGTGATGCACTCCAACAATGATTCTCATTTGATGTTGTCACCCAAAGGCCCATGAATAGAAGCCCATTAAAGAGAATTAGATATAGATATTATTCTCCTGAGTTATAATATATTTGCATGATTTTAGGCATTTTTTAGGGGATTTTACTTTAATGGTGATATTTGTAACCCTTCCTATACTCTATAAATAGGAGGGGAATCACACCCATGAGGGATCACCTTAGAGAGGGTAAATATCAAGGTTCAATAAGCAATAAAGTTTTTGTTCTTCTCTTTTTCTTGTCTTTTACTTTTTATCGTAGTAATAGTAGTATGAAAATGATCAAAGGGATGAGTAGCTAATCTTCTTAGCCAAGGCTAGAGGAAGCTCCACCCAATATAGCCTTAGTATAGATTGTGTAACTTAGTTAGAGTAATTACTTTTTCTTTATCCCAGAATATTGCATATTCGTATTCCTTCGTCCTATGCTTGACCATAGCTAGGATTAGGAGGAATAAGAAATATAAGTAACCATCTTGTTTGACCATAACAAGATAGGTTAGGAACATGGAAAAGAGAACATAATCCATGCTTATCAACCGGACCATGTTTGAATAAGTTGGTTTATGGGTAGTTCCCAATCAATAATTATTTTATCTCATGATGTATTGCATATACCCGACCAAGGATATGCGATACGGAAATTCGTAAATACTTTAACTAGGTACACTATCTCAAGGTTACAACGGATGGAGTGGAATCACGCCTTGATTTCCTCTTCAATCGTATCAACACCTTTTCTAGTTTGTGTTTTATTTTAATTTCTTTACTTATAAAAACCCAAAGCTCATTCTTATTAGATAAAACCAGTAGCTCGAAACATAATTCGCACCACAAGTCTCTTGGGATACGACCTCGCTTACCCTTGTACTTAACGGTACACCGTGCGCTTGCGGGTCTTTTAAGACGTCGATTTATAATCGATCAATGGTTAAACCATATAAGAGAATCCTTGTACACAATTTACTTATGGGATATTATTCACATAGATATAATCCTTAAGGATCGACACATAATGTGGTTACAAATTACTATAAGTACTTTATTAGTCATGTATCGTACACACTACCTTTGAGATTAGACAATATCGATATATGTAGAGTAGGTCGTGATAAAAAGTATTTAAAAACACTTAGTTTTGCAAATGAGCCTATTGATTTGTCCAATATCTTTACAGTTCACGGTAAAGAAGATCTTTACCCTTTGTTCAAATGGCCAAGAGATGATATTTTAGAAGCGCACAGTATTTTGGATACCCAAGATAGTGGGATAGATCCATACATTGTTAACGAAATGGGTATTGAACTAATGGTTTTGGAACGAGCGTCTATTGCAGAGAATGAGAACAATTCAACTTTACGTACCCAAACTTGTTCAGTATAGTAGCTGATGTTGATCTTGATACTACTTAAGAACCACATCATACTCTAGGTGATGATAAGAATGATGATTATGACGATGATGGGGGTTGATGAGGATTATATAATACTGGTAATCTAGGTATTAACTCTGATAACACTAGTCGGGGTAATATCGTTGAAAGGGGTTACCCGTCAATTCAAAGGGATTACATACCGTTTATTGAAGAGGTAGTCTTTGACCATGCTACTCAAGACTCCAACCATGGTTCTCGTCAAAGATCAACAAGTTGAGGAAACCAATGAGGCTGAACGGGAAGGTTAGAAAAAGGATTTGGGTCAGGATCATCTCAAGGAATTTATGATGCGGGTTCACTTTCATCACACTTTGTGGTATGGGCATTGGTATTGGCTATTGCCCACATCCATCAACTTTTGATGCTCAAGAAAGTGACCCATATAGGGGCGTTTTGGTAACATAAATTTGTACCTTGATACGTCGTCTTATGGGTATGGACATGGTCGGAAAGAATCATCATAGTCTTTGAGACAAAATTACGTGGATAAGTGAGTATGAGTAATAGTTGTAAGTGGATGTCCACCCCCGGTGATTATGCCAAACTTAATTCAATAAGAGTGCGAGAACCACATAAGAACTGAGACCTTTATTTCAAGCATTTAACGTGAGGGAAATATTAATGGAATGTTTCTTACTGCAACTAATGGTCAGAAAATAATGATTTTATGGAACTGCGTTACTCATATATTCATTAGACTATTAGCATATCAGTAACTTAAGGAGATAAATGTTAAATGCCAAGTTTTACTTCGTAATTGAATTACTTATATTTTCTTGTTATAAACTTTTTGATTCGTAATTTCCCATTTAACATTTTCTTTTTACTTTTTGATTATCATTTTTCAATTCTAAATATTTTTGGAGACTTCCTACACATTTTCACACATTTTAAGTAATTTTAATAATATCTCCTTTCATTATCAAAATACTGAAAAAGCCACCGATATATTGAGATAATTTGGTTTAAACCAGCTTTTTGCATTAAAGGATTAAAAAATAAAGTAATTAAAAAGCCAATATAAATTAAAATATCACCTTGAGTTGCCACTAGGCAAAGAGGTAAGCTAGAATGGGTTGGCATTTTAATCCTAGGTCATCACAAAATGGTATTTAGAGCCAAGATGGCTCGATCATAAAGATAGGAGAACTGCAACACCTTGTCAGAGTGGGTACTGGAAAGGCATCTAGCTCAATAGTGGTAATGGTTGCACCAATAGTTTAGTCTCACATCTCTTAAGATTATGCTGGGTGTATGGTTCTTAACTTAAGATTTCACTTTACATATCACCGAAGAGTTATTTGGGAATAAAAATCCTAAACTGCTGGAGATCTACTATGGTTAAGTGAGGGCAATATCGGTACTCCTAGAATAGGGTCATGAAATTTAAATTTACAATTTTGTGTACTTGCTTATATCATTTTATTAATATGATATCATCTCACATAATTAAGGGAAATCCTGGAGCTACGATGGATATAGTTCAAGTTAGATGTATGGATTTGAGCATATCAATAGAACATCCTCCTTGTGCAATTCATGCCACGGCGTTAATGAAGCTATCCTTAATTAACATGATTCGGGTTGTTCAACAAGCTACTCAATAAGTGTTAATGACAATAGAAGTGGATTCTTATATAAAATAGATCTAGTTCCAATTTTATGATCAATTGACTCCATATGGTCGTACTAGGGCAATCAAAGTTCTTAAACATGAGGGTCACAATGATCCGTATGCCTTGATTGGAGATGATTTATGGAGTGCAAATAGTGCATAGCTTTTAATTATCTCAAGGAAGTATGTTTGGAGATGATTCAGACTAAGAAAGACATCTGCGTTTGTACATATGAAGGTAGACATAATTCAATATACGATGAGCTCGGCCGACATAGAGAGAAATATGAGAAAAAGCACCATCAATCAATGTTGTAGTTAAATTAAGTGGGCATGAATATGTGGTCGCAAAATCTTCAAAGGCTATGAAGTGTAGTGTATTCTATGTGCACATTTATTCCACAAAAGGTATCTCCATACATGGTTTCTTACAGCCAATAATTGTCCAGATCGTAGATGAGCACATCAAATCCATCGTTTTTGTGCCCCTTAAGGGAAGGGGCACTTCCTTCTTTCGCCCCCTAAGTGGAGGGGCGGCCACAGCATCACCAGGAAGCACTTCCCGTAGGTTGGTACCTCTCTAAACTTGACATCTATACGAGGTTCATATCCGTTCTACCCCGGCACTAGGAATATAAAGTCATGTGGACTATACAAATACACGCTGCTCTAATAAAATATTTGTTGTGGTTGGATTGACTTATTATTGTGTTTAATATTCTTTTTTATTCCAACATTAGTAAAGGTAAAAACTGTTAGAGACCTGTGGGATTTCATCACCCAAAAAGCTCTCTAACAAGTGGGACCACCAATTAGGGATACGAAGAAATTCGTATCACACGAAAATTGAACGTCCCAGACCTCAAAATAACTGCTAATAAAAAAGGAAAAGCAAGATTCCCGCGGGATTTCATCACCTAACGGATAGGTGTACCGGACCGGGGTACAAACATGGGTTCATAGGATACGGCCCCGGCCTAGCGCCGCAAAATACTGGTTGTAGGTTTGCGACATCACCGTTCCAAGTGCTGGCGTACGATAAGGCGACTCCCTCGGGCGTGAGGACTGAACATCTACTTTAAGCTTGTACTAGCATAGTGACGCAGTAGAGTATAGGAACCAAAGCCTTTTGCCATCGTACTCATTTTGAACATAGAAGAATATAGAGGAGACCAAATTATTACTTCTAAAAAATGTTAATATGCTGGAATCTAGGTTTAATTGATTATTTACTGCAACGGGTGTTAAATTTTATTGATTATTAGTTGTACATGATCAATTGGTCACATGAAGGAAAACATTTAGGAAGCTTACCGGAACCTTTGCCCATTTACGGGTCACCACCTCAGCCTAAACGGAGAGGGCGACCACCTCACCAAGTCAATACAATAGAAGACTTTGGTGCCCCAGTTTGGGAGGAAAGTTCCAAGACCTTGAACCTAATAGAGCTTATGAGGAGTTTGAGACATTGGCTGAGAACTCTCAGCAGTGAGATTTTGATCCACATAAAAATATTCGTACAACCAAGAAAGGTGGCTTATACGAAATGAGTGAGGGAACGGCCATCAAAGCCCAATTAGATACTCTTACCGAAAAAATCAAGGCTATGGCTACGAATCAATCTAAGGGTAGTGTGAACCAGGTTCAGCAACAGGGTTGCACCATTTGTTATGATGTAACCCATGTGACTCAAATGTGCCTCATGCTCAATGAAATTAATAACAATCTAGAGCAATTATATGCTTTGAATAATACCTACAAGAGGCCCTTTGACCCGTACAAGCCAACTTGGTATAACCACCCAAATTTTTCGTGGAAGAACAACCAACCCAGTTTAGGTTTTGGAGAGCCACAAACCTCAGCTCATAATTTTCCTAGGAATCCCTTATCTCAATTTTATCCTCATGCATTTCAGCAATCCTTTCAGTCATCCATACAGTTCCCACCCGCTCCACCCAAACCATCTTTGGACGATACCCTTGCTCTGTTCATGCAACAATCAGTACAATTTCAACAACAAATGATGCAATTTAAATAATAGACTTTGGTGAATCAGAATTCTACATCTCAATCTATCTCTAATCTAGTGACTCTGATAGGATAATTGGCAAATACATTGCATGAGAGACTACCAGGTAAGCTACCTAGCCAACCTGTATCTAATCTAAAAGGACTATCAGGGTTTGATTCTAGCTCAATCCCAAAATAGGTTAATGCCATTACAACTCTTCGAAGTGGTAGACAAATTGATAGCCAAGTTGAAATGCCTAGGGTTGAGCCAAGACCCATTGCTATTGAGGATGAGGTCAGTATGAGTGAACCTTCTAAGAAATCTAAGGAGTTGCCTACCTCATCTATTTCCATACAAAAGGCACATATTGAGCCAAAGGTGCCTTATCCACAACACCCTCTTCCGGCTAATAAAGGGATTCAATTTGATGAGATATTATATACACTTAAGCAAGTTTATATAAATATTCCAGTACTCGATGCCATCATGCTTATCCCTGCATATGCCAAATTTCTTAAAGATGCGTGCACTAGGAAAAAGAAAATCAATGTGCCCAAGAAAGTCTTCTTGACTGAGATATTAACCCCGCCTAAGCTTCGAGATAATGGAAGCCCAACCAACCCTTGTAAAATTGGAGATCACATAGTGGATAGGGCGTTACTTGACTTAGGTGCTAGTGTGAATGTCCTGCCTTACTCGGTTTATCAAGAATTAGAACTTGGAGAACTCGAACCTACCCGAATGACACTTTAATTGGCTGACAGGTCAATACGATACCCACGTGGTATCCTTGAGGATATTCTTATCAAGGTTGATACCCTAATTTTTCTAATGGATTTTCTTGTTTTCGACACTGAAGATATAAAGAATCCTAGCTGTGAAATCCCCATCATATTGAGCCGCCCATTTCTTGCGACTGCTCATGCCATTATTAATTGCTTTAATAGGGTCTTACAACTATCAATGGGAGACATGAAGATCAAGATCAATGATTTTAACAATAATACTCAAGTCCCCATTCTGATGACATGGTTGAGCTGATTATGATTGACTCCCTAGTTTACAACTCGTTCCCTAAATCATTTTCTGAGGACTCTTAGAATCATGTCTTGTAAACTTTGGTGAAGACTTTGATGAAAATCCGATTGCTGAAGAGCTTAATGCTCTACTTGACTCGACACCTGCTTTTACCAAGTCTAAATGGAGACCTCATGTTGAACCTCTGGAACAGTCTACTACTTTACCTATTCCATCCATTGATAATGCACCCAAGTTAGACCTCAAGCCATTACCTAAGACTTTGAAGTATGATTTCTTAGGTGATTCTAATACTCTACCTGTGATCATAGCTTCTAACCTCAATGTTGACCAGGAAAGTAGATTGTTGGGTGTCCTTAGAAGACACAAATTAGCCCTAGGGTGGTCTATAGCAGACTGAAAGGGGATTAGCCCGGCCGTTTGCATGCATCGCATCAATCACGAGGAAGGTGTTAAAAATTCTTGCGAGATGCAATGGTGGATGAATCCCACCATGATGGAGGTGGTGAAGAAGGAAGTTCTCAAACTTTTGAACTCGGGTATCATATACCCCATTTCGGATAATAAGTGGGTCAGCCCCGTTATGGTTATACCAAAGAAATTAAGGATTACTGCAGTTCAGAATAAGAATAATGACCTAATCCCCACCCGTATGACCACTGGGTGGCGTGTATGTATCGACTACAGGAAATTGAACGTGGTCACGAGGAAAGATCATTTTCCTATTCCTTTTATTGATCAAATACTTGAGCGCTTAGCCGAAAAAAATCATTACTGTTTTCTTGATGGCTATTCTGGATACAATAAGATCTCCATTACCCGAGAAGATCAGGAGAAGACAACTTTCACATGTTCCTACGGGAAATATGCTTATCGACGTATGCCATTTGGGTTATGCAAAGCACCCGCAACATTCTACCGTTGTATGATGAGCATATTTTCTTATATGGTTGATAAGTTTCTTGAAATCTTTATGGATGACTTCTCTGTGAATGGATCATGTTTTGACGAATGTTTACACCATTTAGAGCTCGTGCTAGAACGATGTACATAAACCAATTTGGTGTTAAACTAGGAAAAGTATCACTTCATGGTGACAGAAGGGATAGTTATTGGATATATTATCTCCCACAAAGGGATTAAAGTCGTTAAGGCCATGATCGACATTATTACTTCCTTACCTCCACCTCGGACGGTTAAGGCCATTCGATCATTTCTGGGCCATGGTGGGTTTAATCACTGGTTCATCAAAGATTTTAGTAAAATTTCTCAGCCCTTGTGTAATTTACTTGCTAAGGACACTGATTTCAACTTTGATGACGCATGTTCAGAAACTTTTGAGAAGCTCAAATTTTTATTAACTTCAGCCCCTATCATCCAACCTCCCAATTGGGAACTTCCCTTCGAACTCATGTGCGACGCTTCTGATTACGCTGCTGGAGCGGTTTTAAGGCAAAAAGTAGATAATAAACCACATGTTATTTACTATACTAGTCGCACGCTCAATGACACACACTTAAATTACTCCACCACGGAGAAGGAGTTATTAGGCATTTTGTTTACCTTGGAGAAATTTTGTTTATACCTTGTTAGATCCAAAATTATTGTTTACACCGACCATGCGGCCTTAAAGTATTTACTATCTAAAAAGGACGTTAAGCCTCGGTTAATAAGATAGATTCTTTGGTTACAAGAAATTGATATCGAAATTCGAGATAAAAAAGGTGTTGAGAATGCTGTTGCGGATCATCTATCTCGAATTCTCACTGAGGGTGTTGAAGATTTTCTCCCTATCTCAAAGACATTTCCTGATGAGCAGCTCATGGATGTCTTACAACTGCCTTGGTACGCCGATATTATCAATTATCTTGCTACCCAACGATTACCTGCCCATTGATCAAAGCAAGATAGAACAAAATTCTTACGCGAGGTTAGACGTTTTAGTTGGGACGATCCTTATCTATATAAGTTTTGTTCCGACCAAGTGATTAGGAGATACTTCCCAAATAATGAGTTCCATAGTGTACTCACATTTTGCCATACCTTAGCTTGAGGATGACATTTTGGGACCAAGAAAACCGCAACAAAAGTTCATCAATCTGGTCTTTACTGGCCTGCCCTTTTTCGTGACGCACATACCATTTGTTCTAAATGTAATAGGTGCCAGAGGACCGAGAATATTTCTCATCGAAACATGATGGCCTTGAACAATATCCTTATTATTGAACTATTTGATGTTTGGGGCATTGACTTTATTGGCCAATTTTCTTCTTCTCGCGGGAACCTTTACATTATTGTTGCAGTTGATTATGTTTCTAAATGGGTGGAGGCGGTGCTATGTCAAACAAATGATCATAAGCCCGCGGTAAAAATTTTGAAAACTATTTTTAATAGTTTTGACATGCCTCAGGCAATTATTAATGATGGTGGTAAACATTTTTGTAACCGTGTCTTTCAAAATCTTTTTAAAACTTACTCCATCACTCCTTTTATATTTATTCATAGGAATAAACTTATTCTTAGGCAGTTATCTCCCTTGTAGCAAACTATTCCTAACAAAAATGCTAAATTTCCCTTATACTGAGCAAAAATTTATTTAAGGTATTAATTGCCAAACTACAGTGAAGTGCACGTTTTCAAAATATGCTAAGTTAACTTGAATTAGTCGGTAATAAAATGATAGTACATCTAGCTTAAGATATTCCAAAATATTATAGTGTATACTTGGTACAATTTCAAAATTTAGGTTTTTCCATAATATTTATGTCAAGGTAAAATCAGTTTAAGTGTTTAAAAATTCGTCAAAAATATACAATAAATTGTCAAAGTGCCATTATTTCACTACGTGTTTGGAAATTCGTCAAAAACATTCCTAGATTAGAGACTCAGATAACTCAGTTATCAACTACGTGGAGTGAAATAGAGCATGAAGAACTTCTAAGCAGTGAAGAAGAACAATTCAAAGTTAAATCCCCTAGTGAGTTAGAAATGGATGAATTCAAGCAGAATCAAGGAATGCTTTCTCTGTGGGGCGAATGGACACCATATTGCGAGACAGATTTAGAAGATAAACATTTTAAGGTCGACGACGATCCTATGTCACAAGGAGATCTTGAAGAAACCGCTACCATGTCTAATACAATTCTTTCTCAATTACCTCCAAATTCAACCCTTAACATTCAACCATCAATGTTACTATCTATCATTTCATTTGTCAACCCACTAAATTCTTTCGAGGAAACTATGACCAAGACTGAATATTTTTTGCTCTCCTCTAATGATTTTTCTGACGATGAAGATGACGAGATAAAATATGAACATATGGAATCACCGTCTCATTATGCGATAGCATGCGAGGAATTTGTAGATGATGATATTTGTACCAAAGTCAAAGAATTGGAAATAGCCAAACCTGTTGCAGATGTTATCAACTTGTCATTTCCTTCTCAGCCTCCTTATGAGTCACCTCAGCCTTGCCTTGAGCCGCATCCACCTGACACAAAGTACAATATTGAAAGCCACTGGGTGGACGGTCCTTCTTTACAGTATATATCACTATTATTAGGGGCTAATTTTGTTTTGGTTACTTTTTTACCAACCATACCTATACCTATGCCTACATCTCCATTTCATAAGCCACTTGGGGGTACCATAATTGTTAATGAATTTTCGATTTGTTACACAATAACTTTAGTTGTACCTACTACATTGATCAATGTCTGAATTATTTCAAGTACTGGGATGACCCCATAATTCTTAAGATAGTGCAAGCATTATCACCTGTAACTGAGTCATACAAACTTGAGCCTGACCCACAACCACCCGATCGACATCACTTTAATGGTTTAAGTTACTTTTTGGGAAATGATGAATATCAAGATAAATTTTTGGTGTATGGGATTATACCTTGTAAAATATCTTAAAGTGTGATTCCCCATAAATTAAATAAGAAAAATCTTTATCCTGGGGGAATGGACTCTGAGTTATTTTTATGTATCATGATTGCATCTGCACAATTAGGTACAGATAAAGAGAACCACTATTTTTCTATTATCTGGTTATTCAAGTATAAGGACAATTTTGGTGTTCCTCGGTTATTTAAGGAGAACTTGCAACCTGGATAGTTCATCAATTATTATACTTTATACCCCTTTAGACTGATATCATGACTTTCAAGTTTAGGAGTACATTTGTCTAGCTGAAGATGGTAAAACTTAGCGCTTCTTGAGAGGCAACCCAAGGCACATTTAGGTGAGAAGTTTTAGTTTTTTATTTCCCATTTCATGTATTAAATTTTGTTCTCAAACATTGAGGACAATGTTTTATTTAAGTTTGCGGGTAGAAAAACATTTTTTTTAAATGTTTTTTAAAGAAAAGTGAAATAATGGCACTTTGACAATTTATGATATATTTTTGACGAATTTCCAAACACTTAAACTAATTTTACCTTGACATAAATATTATGGAAAAACCTAAATTTTGAAATTGTACCAAGTATACACTAGAATATTTTGGAATATCTTAAGCTTGATGTACTATCTTTTTATTATCGACTAATTCAAGTTAACTTGGCATATTTTGAAAGCGTGTACTTCATTGTACTTTTGCAATTAATACCTTCAATAAATTTTTGCTCAGTATAAGGGAAATTTAGCATTTATGTTAGGAATAGATTGCTACAAGGGAGACTGCCTAAGAATAAGTTCATTCCTAAGAATAAATAATAAGCCAAATGTGTTCTAAAAACTTTCATGCTGCAAGGCTACTTACATGATTAAGAGCTGAAAGATGAAAAATTATTACCAATCTCGAGTTTGACCATAAACTATGTGAAAGGAGCATAAGAAAATATTACTTATGAGAATCATGAGTCTAGGCCATGATGGGGCACCACACCCTGACAACCTTAGCTAACTGGCGGGGATTGTCGACTAAAAACTCCTTGTAACGGAGGCTTCACTAAGAATTAATGTACTTAATAAGAAAAGGCTTACTAAAGAAAAGAAAAAATTAAAATTCTTGGAAGACGAATTGACTAAGGCATTTGTCGAACTGACTGTTAAATTTATTCCAGTAAGAGCTAGACTGCCAAAAAACTGAGTAAATTATTCTAGACAACGTATTAGGCAATAAACCTATTTTCATTATACACTCAAATATAGCTAAAGAAAAATAATTGAATCTCTTTCTAATCTTGAGGTAGTACCTCTAGTTTCGGATAAGCTTAAAATATTCTTTGATATACTTGGGAGAATAACATGCTTAAGGATTCTTTCATTGGTATATTTTTGTTACAACTAAGTAAGGATAAGTTTATAGAAAATGAGTCAGTATATTCTAGAATTATTTAAAATGTCATTATCAACTTTTGTGGGTATAGTCACTACAAACCCTCACGAGACAACACTCGTCCACCAGGGGAACCTAGGGGTTTAACGGGTTGTTACATACGCTAAACTCAACCACGTGACATGGGAAAATGGTTTTTGTTTAGTTTTGCTCAAGTACTAGCAAAAATAAGGTCAATGGTATTTGATAGACACGTAATATTTACGTGTGCAACTCCTAAATTTATATCTGACTAGTCATTTATTAAATAAATGTGATACTAATAGTACTTTTGTTTGTATTTACAAAAATCGGTCACATGATAAACAAGTCGTATATTTTTCTAGTTTTTAACGAAGAACAAGGATGATGCACTCCAACAATGATTCTCATTTGAAGTTGTCAACCAAAGGCCCATGCATGGAAGCCCATTGAAGAGAATTAGATATAGATATTATTCGCATGAGTTGTAATATATATGCATAATTTTAGGCATTGTTTAGGGGATTTTATATTAATGGTGATATTTTGTAACCCTTCCTATACTCTATAAATAGGAGGGGAATCACACCCATGAGGGATCACCTTAGAGAGGGTAAATATCAAGGTTCAATAAGCAATAAAGTTTTTGTTCTTCTCTTTTTCTTGTCTTTTACTTTTTATCGTAGTAATAGTAGTATGAAAATGATCAAAGGGATGAGTAGCTAATCTTCTTAGCCAAGGCTAGAGGAAGCTCCACCCAATATAGCCTTAGTATAGATTGTGTAACTTAGTTAGAGTAATTACTTTTTCTTTATCCCAGAATATTGCATATTCGTATTCCTTCGTCCTATGCTTGACCATAGCTAGGATTAGGAGGAATAAGAAATATAAGTAACCATCTTGTTTGACCATAACAAGATAGGTTAGGAACATGGAAAAGAGAACATAATCCATGCTTATCAACCGGACCATGTTTGAATAAGTTGGTTTATGGGTAGTTCCCAATCAATAATTATTTTATCTCATGATGTATTGCATATACCCGACCAAGGATATGCGATACGGAAATTCGTAAATACTTTAACTAGGTACACTATCTCAAGGTTACAACGGATGGAGTGGAATCACGCCTTGATTTCCTCTTCAATCGTATCAACACCTTTTCTAGTTTGTGTTTTATTTTAATTTCTTTACTTATAAAAACCCAAAGCTCATTCTTATTAGATAAAACCAGTAGCTCGAAACATAATTCGCACCACAAGTCTCTTGGGATACGACCTCGCTTACCCTTGTACTTAACGGTACACCGTGCGCTTGCGGGTCTTTTAAGACGTCGATTTATAATCGATCAATGGTTAAACCATATAAGAGAATCCTTGTACACAATTTACTTATGGGATATTATTCACATAGATATAATCCTTAAGGATCGACACATAATGTGGTTACAAATTACTATAAGTACTTTATTAGTCATGTATCGTACACACTACCTTTGAGATTAGACAATATCGATATATGTAGAGTAGGTCGTGATAAAAAGTATTTAAAAACACTTAGTTTTGCAAATGAGCCTATTGATTTGTCCAATATCTTTACAGTTCACGGTAAAGAAGATCTTTACCCTTTGTTCAAATGGCCAAGAGATGATATTTTAGAAGCGCACAGTATTTTGGATACCCAAGATAGTGGGATAGATCCATACATTGTTAACGAAATGGGTATTGAACTAATGGTTTTGGAACGAGCGTCTATTGCAGAGAATGAGAACAATTCAACTTTACGTACCCAAACTTGTTCAGTATAGTAGCTGATGTTGATCTTGATACTACTTAAGAACCACATCATACTCTAGGTGATGATAAGAATGATGATTATGACGATGATGGGGGTTGATGAGGATTATATAATACTGGTAATCTAGGTATTAACTCTGATAACACTAGTCGGGGTAATATCGTTGAAAGGGGTTACCCGTCAATTCAAAGGGATTACATACCGTTTATTGAAGAGGTAGTCTTTGACCATGCTACTCAAGACTCCAACCATGGTTCTCGTCAAAGATCAACAAGTTGAGGAAACCAATGAGGCTGAACGGGAAGGTTAGAAAAAGGATTTGGGTCAGGATCATCTCAAGGAATTTATGATGCGGGTTCACTTTCATCACACTTTGTGGTATGGGCATTGGTATTGGCTATTGCCCACATCCATCAACTTTTGATGCTCAAGAAAGTGACCCATATAGGGGTTTTGGTAACATAAATTTGTACCTTGATACGTCGTCTTATGGGTATGGACATGGTCGGAAAGAATCATCATAGTCTTTGAGACAAAATTACGTGGATAAGTGAGTATGAGTAATAGTTGTAAGTGGATGTCCACCCCCGGTGATTATGCCAAACTTAATTCAATAAGAGTGCGAGAACCACATAAGAACTGAGACCTTTATTTCAAGCATTTAACGTGAGGGAAATATTAATGGAATGTTTCTTACTGCAACTAATGGTCAGAAAATAATGATTTTATGGAACTGCGTTACTCATATATTCATTAGACTATTAGCATATCAGTAACTTAAGGAGATAAATGTTAAATGCCAAGTTTTACTTCGTAATTGAATTACTTATATTTTCTTGTTATAAACTTTTTGATTCGTAATTTCCCATTTAACATTTTCTTTTTACTTTTTGATTATCATTTTTCAATTCTAAATATTTTTGGAGACTTCCTACACATTTTCACACATTTTAAGTAATTTTAATAATATCTCCTTTCATTATCAAAATACTGAAAAAGCCACCGATATATTGAGATAATTTGGTTTAAACCAGCTTTTTGCATTAAAGGATTAAAAATAAAGTAATTAAAAAGCCAATATAAATTAAAATATCACCTTGAGTTGCCACTAGGCAAAGAGGTAAGCTAGAATGGGTTGGCATTTTAATCCTAGGTCATCACAAAATGGTATTTAGAGCCAAGATGGCTCGATCATAAAGATAGGAGAACTGCAACACCTTGTCAGAGTGGGTACTGGAAAGGCATCTAGCTCAATAGTGGTAATGGTTGCACCAATAGTTTAGTCTCACATCTCTTAAGATTATGCTGGGTGTATGGTTCTTAACTTAAGATTTCACTTTACATATCACCGAAGAGTTATTTGGGAATAAAAATCCTAAACTGCTGGAGATCTACTATGGTTAAGTGAGGGCAATATCGGTACTCCTAGAATAGGGTCATGAAATTTAAATTTACAATTTTGTGTACTTGCTTATATCATTTTTATTAATATGATATCATCTCACATAATTAAGGGAAATCCTGGAGCTACGATGGATATAGTTCAAGTTAGATGTATGGATTTGAGCATATCAATAGAACATCCTCCTTGTGCAATTCATGCCACGGCGTTAATGAAGCTATCCTTAATTAACATGATTCGGGTTGTTCAACAAGCTACTCAATAAGTGTTAATGACAATAGAAGTGGATTCTTATATAAAATAGATCTAGTTCCAATTTTATGATCAATTGACTCCATATGGTCGTACTAGGGCAATCAAAGTTCTTAAACATGAGGGTCACAATGATCCGTATGCCTTGATTGGAGATGATTTATGGAGTGCAAATAGTGCATAGCTTTTAATTATCTCAAGGAAGTATGTTTGGAGATGATTCAGACTAAGAAAGACATCTGCGTTTGTACATATGAAGGTAGACATAATTCAAATATACGATGAGCTCGGCCGACATAGAGAGAAATATGAGAAAAAGCACCATCAATCAATGTTGTAGTTAAATTAAGTGGGCATGAATATGTGGTCGCAAAATCTTCAAAGGCTATGAAGTGTAGTGTATTCTATGTGCACATTTATTCCACAAAAGGTATCTCCATACATGGTTTCTTACAGCCAATAATTGTCCAGATCGTAGATGAGCACGGGTAGATTTAGAGGGGGGCGCGAGGGGGCGGTCGTCCCCGCCAAAAATTAAAATTATATATATACATTTTTCTTTGTCCTAATGACATTAAGGAAAGTTAGCTCAACTAGTAAATTGTGGAGATCCTAATCCAAGAATCTAAGGTTTAATTTTTTATATTATCAAATTAGAACTTAATTTTGATATTTTTTTTAACCTTAAGTTGATCATGTCATTGCCACAAAAAGCTTCGATTTTTTTTACGAGACGAGAAGTCAATCCGGATAATTTGCTAGTCAAATATAATGTTATATTTGATTAATTTAAGTTTAAAATACCATTAAATGGCTAAAAAAAAATTTGGGGCTCGCCCCTCCAAACATGAAATCCTGGCTCCGCCCCTGCAGATGGGGTCTACCAAAAGAGTGACAATTTTGTGGAGAACATCAATTTGCAGTGGCCTTTTGTTCAAATTATATACTTACATTTAAGTCTCATAATATATTTGTTAGTTTAATTAAGAAATAACATCAAGTTTTATTGGTTTTTCTTAGAACTCTTCGTACATATGATCGTATATTTCGTATTGCAATGGTTTCCTCATACTATATTTAATGTTCTCAAAAGTTAAATTTATAATTTATATGCTTCATTTTCTTTAATATCTATAGACTTATATCTTCTTCCATGCCAAACTACACGGTCATATACTTTGCAAATACTAAGCGCAAAGTTACTTGAACTTCGAGAATTTTGACGAACGAGTAATAGCGATATGTGCATTATTGACATTAAAAAAATGCTACCCTTCTTTTTTGGCAATTTTTGGTAGATTATTGATGATTGAACTTAGACCATTTCCTAAAGCACAATACCTCACTGTCCTCTGCCTCGGAAAATAAACACCATCTTATTTGAGATTTAGAAGTTTAACAAACGCATATAATACTACTTCAAAAGCAAAGAAATTTCAAAATTAGAAACACATGTTCTAAGTAATCCTTATATTTGGAAAACCTAAGATAAATCACAATAATATAACTTTTTCCATACAGCTATGATAAACACCAAAACTTCATCTCGAAAGGATCTCTATACTACTCCAAAAGTAATTACAACCCTTAACCCACTGAATAAATTATTTTATGTACTAATAATTTGATCTTCCATAGGATCTTAAAGGTATTAATCATCATCGTAACAGTTGATATATTCATCTTATAATAATAAATTCCATATGAGGAACTTATAATATTGGACATTAATATGATCGATAAACTTTCATGGTTTTCATATCATTATTGTATATTTTATGATTTTCATATACGAGATATCATTATGCACATCGTTCATCGAAAGGAGACTAATTCAACTACCTCATATGACCAACCTCTTTTAATTATTTGTAATCAAGCATATCTCTGTAACACTTCGACTTAGTGGGTATTGGAAAGGCACATAGCCCAATAGCGGTGATGGTTACACCCGCGGTTTAGTCCCACATCGCTTAAGATCCTGCCAGGTGTATGGTCCTGAAGTTAAGATTTTACTCTACATGTCACCGAGGCATTTTCTTAGGAACGAAAATCTCACACTACTGGAGAGCAGTAGTTAAGTGAGGACAATGTTGGTACGGGTAGAGTGGGGTCGTGAGAAAATAGTCTTTCAAGCCAGGGACAACTCGATCTTAAAGATTGGGGGACTGTAACACCCCAGCTGAACGGGTATTGGAATGGCGTCAAGCTCAATAGTAGTGATAGTTGCACTAGTGGTTTAGTCCCATATCACTTAAGATTCTATCAGGTATATGATCCTTAAGTAAAAATTTTACTCTACATGTCACCGTGCCCTTTTCTTAGGAATAAAAATCCTACAAGGCTGGAGATTCGAGTGGTTAAGTGGAGAAATATTGGTGCAGGTAGAGTGAGGTCGTGAAAAAATGGTATCAGAGTCACACCATATTGTCATTAATATCTTAACATAAATCAAAGTGGGAATATAACAAAACTTAGCAAACTTAACAAAAGATATAGTTACTGATTTCTTAGGTAGTTTGCCGAGATGTGAAGAAACTGAAGCATGACAGTCAATTCACCATCAGGTCTCCAAACATTACCAATATAACTTACATGATCTCCAACAGTACCCCCATTGTCTCATTGACTGAAATACTATATTACCAAAAAGATTGAAATTATTCCCTAGTATCAATCTCTACTACAACCTTACTCCAGTTATAGCAAAATTAACTTATAAAAAAAATACCGGTAAAAAAATATTTATTTTAAAAATCAATATTAGTCAAATGTTTTTAAAAAATCGTCTCCAAAATGCATAACCAATACAATAGAGAAATGGACATCTTATCTTATTTGAATAACGTGCAAAATTCGATGTCTACACAATCTTCGGTCTCATACTACATAAGCCATGAGATTCAATCCGTTATCCCTAAAAACTATGTGCAAATTATTGAATGGCGTTACTAATGAAGACAAAATAAATGCCATGTAAATAACTAACTAAAATGATTTACTTGGATAATTAATGGAAACAAAAAAAATATTAAAGAAACATCTTCACTATAACCTCTACTATTGGTCCTCTACCTATCATGTTTGGACGAGGTTAACCTAGTAGATAAAACAATCGAAGTCTTACTCGTCTCTCATAAAGTAAATTAAAATAACTACACTTACCAGCTACCTAATACATGTAGCAAACCAATAATATATGGCTAATAAAACTATAACATGAGATGCTCGGGAATTCATTTCACATAATAGTCATTTGATTTTTCTAAATGTTAAAACTATTCCAATTAACAGTATCTATCTAGACTCGATTCAAAGAAAATATACAAAATTCTATAAGTGAATCACAAAACTGGATTACATGTCAAAATTGCTGCAACAGGCAAACATGATATCATCCACATAGTACCTGGTCACAAATTAATAATCAAAACTTAAAATACCAAAACTATTTACAGAGATGATCCATCTCTAGAAGCCACCATCTTGCTTCCCTTCCCCACATTTGGTTCATAACCAACATGGTTTTGACCTACAATGCTAAACCCAAAGTCTCATCCACAAGGTTAAACAAAAAACCCAATTAAATCATGAAAAAATAATACTAACTACTATGTAATTGCATCCCAACGTAAAGTTCTATAATCTATAAACTTGAGGAAAATATATCAAAGTCCTACAAAATTACTATCAATAACAATAATATACATCAATCAAACAACTACCCAACACACCAAACACTATAGTCAACTAAAGACTAGTCCATAAATCTTTCTATATTAACTAAACTACAAGTCAAGCCTTATCATGTTCGATAAACACGGCAATCAATCTCGACTACAACCGTACTCCAATAATACTATCAATAATGACTCATGGCATTATAACAAAATTAACATATAAAAAAAATACCAGTAAAAATATATTTATTTAAAGAATTAATATTATTCAAATGTTTAAAAAAAATCGTGCTAAACATGCATAACAAACTCGGTGGTGAAACGAGCATCTTATCTTATTTCAATAATGTGCAAAATCCGATGTCAACACAATCTCCATTCTTATACTACATAGGCCGTGAGATTCAATTCGCTATCCGTAAAAGCTATATGCAAAATATTGAATGTCGTGACTAATGAAGACAATATAAATGCCATGTAATTAATAGTTGAAAATGATGCACTTGAATAATTAATAGAAACAAAAATATATATTAAAGAAATATCTTCAGTATAACCTCCACTAGTGGTCCTCCCCATCAAGTTTGGAGAAGGCTCTCATAGTACACAACAAAATCGGCTATGACTAAAAACCTTAACAGATATCCAAAGTCACTCGTCTTTCATAAAGTGGAATAAAGTAACTACACTCATGTAGCAAACCAATAATATATGGTTAATAAAATATCAAATTTCTATAAAATTATTATTTATAACAATAATCTACATCAATCAAACAACTAATAATCTACATCAATCAAAAGTAAACAAATGACTAGCTCGCAAATTTTACTATAAGAACTAAACTACGAGTCAAGCCTTATTATGTCCGTTAAACACGACAATCTATCTAAAGTGACTATCACTGTTAACGCTTATAGAAACAAATTAGCCACTATTCTAAAGATTTAAGATAAGCATCTTTATTCCTCTAAATCTATGATTAAAGTCAATATGCCCATGGTCACAAAAGATTAATTCTAAAGCCAAACAAACTAAACAAGCAACAAAAGACACAAGATACCAAGAAATTATCCTAACTCGCTTTAAGGAATTACTGAACCTATGAGTACATGAATAGAGATAGCAATTAACCTTCAACTCTAATACCAAATTTGTAGCGCCCCTCGCATGCCCCAAAATTGGTTATATGATATATAATTAAATTACGCATCTCAAAGTAATAATAGGTCAGGCCCCAAAGATGAACCCCACAGATGATAATAAGAAACAAATAATTAATCATCTACTAGTACACAATAGAATAACTTAACGCAGTGGAAAACACGAGTCTTAAAATAATAATAATAACTCAAAAAATACGGTACTAAAAAAGGATCACTAAACAAGTGTGACAACTGAAGTTATCGTACTGAATGTCTGCTAAAGAACGATAATAAAACAAATAAAAATAGAAGCAGCTCCAGTCTACCACTTCACCAAACCTCTAGTATATCTTTACACTACAACAATCCCTTAAAGGATCAGCACCAAAAAATGGATGGTCCAACAAGGGTGAGCTTAACTTAGCTCGCAAGTAATTTAAACCATACCCCTCCCCATACCGAGCGAGCCTAACATGTAGAAGATAAATAAAGCTCTTTACAAATAAGATAAAGGAAGAAAAGAAAGAATGAAGACATCTGCGAATGAATGGTGATATACATAAACTACTAAGATAACTAATTGAATGAATATGATATAGTAATATTCTAATGCCTTAATTTCCCAGTGTTCTAGTATGTGGATGTTGTAATACCATAACATGAAATATTCTAATGTTGGCGCCAACCGGTTAGCTAAGGAGATAGGAATGGGTAAATGTTTTATGTAGACATGGTTCAGTTTAATTAAGTAGAACCATACTATCGCACCCTGATTTCCAGGTCTGTACATAAGCATATTCCTTTAAGCCGGGAATTACCTGGAAAAACACTTGATCAAAGTATGCTAGGGGATTTTGACCCAAGGATTGCCATTAGTTCTATTGTGTTCTTTTGAGGTCTTTTAACCCCTTGGAAGTACCCACCTAGTCACTCTACCCAGTTGTACATAATCTACTAATTTAAAAGGGCCTTTCTTTAGGGTATCTCAACCCAAGGTAAAAACTGAAGCAAGAACCTAAGTTATTTGTGATTTTGGGATCCCAACCCAAGGACCATGTCAGCTTTGCCCCAATGTGTACAATTAAACTAGATTAGGTACTAGGAAGACCTAAACTCTAGACGACCAACTAATGACGAAGGAAGATACCTTCTCTCTCTAGATGGTTCAAATGCTCTTAAATCTATGATTGGGTAATCTTGAATTTAATCATACTCTTTATTCTACTCTGAGAATGGTCTACAACTCTTGTAGACAGGATCCCATTATAACTCTTTTATTTTTGGTCTGACGCAACTCTTGTGTAAAGAATTTAGGTATCCTATATATCCTGGAATTATATAACTCTAGTAGACTCTCTTATAGAGACTCTTGTGATGAGGAAACTCATATAGAAATGATATTTTTAACACTTGTCTAAGGATCAAAACCACGAGTACTATGTCATGAATAAGTATAAGGGTTTTATATGCTAATGGGACCCTTGCGTCAAATACAGGAAGATAACATAATCTAAAGCACTCTTGCTCTTGTAAGATAGAAAAACTAATACTAACTATGGTATTAAGGAGTTTTGTTTACATGTCCAAGGATCAATACCACGAGGACGCATCATGGGTAATACTCAATGTCTACTCCACTAACAAGATTATCAATATGATAAACCACAGATAGAGTAACAAGTACTTTAAAATATGGTCCCAATAACAGTAGATGATGGAGCATCATAACCATGCTACAATGATACAATTGTAAAATGTATATTCTCGCCCAATCAAAATCATAAGCTATGCGCCTAAATAAACTCCCTCATAACATGTATATCAACACAGTCTAACAGCAATGGGATTTATGTTCTCTGACTTGAGTTATATAGGATTTATACCTCCTCTTTAATATACCATGAAGTTACGAAAGAAGAACAATTCAAGCCCTTTATATGTACTTCACCGTTAGCATGATAATGTGTCCACATATAAGAATTTCTCCACTAGTCTCACTGATTACTAACTATCAAAAATCAATCCAAGGTTTAAAAAACCAAACTCTTTTCCAACAACCACATACACTAATAAATATAATGGATATACTATAAATTACAATATCTCATAACATCTGCTGGTTATACAAGATAGATCTAGCCAGTACTCATGCCAGACATGGAAACCTACAAGATGACATCTAATACAATCTAATTTTTAATAGTCTCTCTGTAGGTCTAGTCTTTTATGAATGATGCATACGCCAAAAGAAAAAATGGGCAATGCAGATCTGTAACCCATAATAAGCATGAATGATCTTGGGTAACTCTTAGAGCATCCACAGCAGTAGGGTGGGTGGATTTGCCCAAAATTAGGGTGAATCCAATCCACCCCACAGCAGTTGTGAAAAAAACCTAGGTGAATTTGCCAAACGTACTTCTGAACCGCGCGCAAGAATGAACGTCCCAGATACGTCCACGTGGCAAAATCTCAGCGCACTTCTAAACCGTGCAAAAACTACCACCCAATAGGAAAATGACGCGTAATTTTTTTTAAATATATAGCCGCGCAGTTCTGAACCGCGCTGCATGACGCTGTAAGCTAAAGGCTTATACTTGTAGTTTTTTTTTCAAGTGTTACTTGTATTGGCTTTTCAAAGTGTTAGCAAATGCATAACACATGTGTTTGTGGTTTTACCCAAGGCATACCCAACCTTACTCTACAAGTTTCCCAACCCAACCCATTTCCTCTGTTAATCACTTAAAAATGTTGGGAGAGTCATGTTTGCAACCGAGACATAATTTCTCCAAAACCAAACGGAACGTAAACACGGAAGTAAAACGAAGGGGAAACACCGAAGTAACAAATAATTGGCCGTTATAATTGACGTCGGACAACAATCCCACCCCATCGTACGAAGAGTTGAACCGAGTAGATATCCTCCCGGACGGCTGGGTCCATATTTTTGTTGAATCAAAAGAAATGTCGGTAAGTTTTGTGTTTTATGTGTTATTAATGTATATTGGTATGTGGTCGATGAAATGCCCAAATGAACTTCTAACGTGTTAATGTACTTTTTTAGTCAGAACCGAGATGAATTACTATGTAGGGGATCATTGGATAAGGTACTGAAGTGGTATTGATGGATTGTCGTGTGCCCGACGTTGAAGAAGCTGGTCGACGATATGGGTTTTGAGGAGTTTTGCTCGATTAATGCGGGAAACTCGGATAACCATCTCATTCATACTCTCGTGGAATGGTAGTGGCCTTTCTTCCATACCTTTCACTTCCCTTGTGGGGAACTGGGTTTCACACCGTTAGAGTTCGTCATACTAACGGGCATATCTTTTGGGAGGAGTCGCGAACTCCCGTACGGCGAGAGGTACTCCAAGTTAGAGGAAGCAGAAAAGTTGTTCCCATAAATCGCAAGCTCTGACATCAGATACGGTAACATCACTCTCTCCTATTTAAAAAATTAGAAAGAGCCTTTAAATCTACGTCTCCACAATTACGACTCACAAATGGATTTCATGTATGCACGGGTATTTATTGCCTATATGATGGGTAATCTCTTCTTCTCAAATGGTGCTACATCCTTTCGGGTGGGTTATCTTGCAGCATTGACAGACTTCGATATTCTTGGTACGTCGGGTTTTAACTGGGGTACGCCGATTATGACAGTTTTGTATCGGGGGCTTGATAAAGTCTCAGTTCTGAGGGACGAGAAGGTAACGAAATTGATCACTGGATTCTATGCGATATTGGAGTTATGGATCTTCGAGTACTGTTGGGTTGAAATTGATCTAGTTAAGGTACATAACTTTAACCATATTTATCCCTGTATTTCTGGGTGGAGAGATGAAAGGGCGAGTACGGGGTCTGAAATCTATCACTCTTTTACTATAATCAGAGATGTGATAGAATGGAAGGACAGAACTAACATAGATTGGAAACCATAGCACAGGTCTAGGCAATTAATCCATCCAAAGGTAAGAGTTGCTTCAGCGCTGAGCTTCTAGAGGGTTCCATTGGTGTCAATCCCCTACGGTTACGGTACGCTTTGGTATTTAGAAGACCGGTGTATGAATCCGATGATCGGGCGTGATAGTGAACCCTATGACCCCCCTCAGGAGATTATGGAATTCCCAAGGTACGATCTAGAGTTATATATCAGAGTCTGAAGGATATGGACTTCTTCGATGGTCGCGCTTATCTTGTTCCAATATAGATTATATGCTATATTGGCGTGCCGTTCATCTAAATCCTAAGATCGGTTACAGTTTAGTAAAGAGGGCTAGAAATATTTCGATCGTCAGGCGTGATATAGTGAGGCCCGATGTACACTTGCCACCTACATCAAGCTTAGCTACATCTTCGCAGGTGCAAGACTATGGTGTTCAGGTGATCGGCGATCTACGTGATATGGGATGGTTCATGGATGTGGCGGGACCGAACGTTCAACGTATACGGATACCAATCCCGGTGATACAGGTACCATACCCGTGTCCACCTACGTATACTACGGATGAGTTGTGGCATCAAAACCAAGGAATGCGGTATGCGACATATGAAAACACGAGGCAACTAGCTGAGACAACAATACTGAGTTGAGGAGGGAACTAGCGCAGAGGGATGAGATCATTCGAGAGACGTTCGATAGACTAGCTAAGATGTCCATTTCCTATCAGACAGAGCAGGTTGTGTAATGTACCTATAAAGAGAGTCTCGCACGTAGCAGACGCGCCCGCCAAACGAAGAGAGGTCGCCTAGTTAGGCTATGTTTTATTTAGAACTTTTATTTATGTTTTGTTTAAACTTTGTCGCGTATAAATATTGATTAAAATATGTTTTGTTTAAATGATGTTTTATTTAAACTATGTTGAGTTTATATAAATATATTTTTTTAAAGATTTTTGTTTTGGAAACTTGTTGTCCAAGTTACTCAATCATCAGTGACAAGTATTAATATTGCTTGATTAATATGTGATTGAAGTGAAATGGGGAATGTTAAGTCTGGTTGACCTCACTCTTATTAGAGCCGCCCAACCAATGTTTTAGTATGTTAAACCTTATTCTAGTTTTTTTATGGAAACATGTTGTCCAAGTTACTCAACGACCATATTAACGGCTAGTTTTTTATGGAAACTTGTTGTACAAGTTAATCAACGTCCATATTAAAAGCTTGTTCTTTTTTAAACTTGTTGTACAAGTTACTCAACGGCCATATTAACGGCTAGTTTTTTTTATTTTGGACACTTGTTAACACGACTATATTAACGGTTAGTTGTATTCATCTATAAATGTCATTCATCTCCTACACTCTCCTCCCTTCAAATCTTCTATACTTTTCTCCCACCATACCTTACAAATAAAACTACTATGTCTTCCTCATGCCCCATCGGCCTACCTGGCAGCAACGTCGCTAGGAAGTTAAATTTTAATGATAGTCCGGGTAACTCCACTAATACCAATCTTGAAACACCTACATCCGATACTCCAAATATCACGATTCCGGATTATTCTATCGACGTGGGTGTGCCACTATATTCTTGTGAGAATGTACGACCAGACGTCCAAACAAAATATAAAGCAAAAGAAGCGGCAAAGTCAAGTATAGTTTTTTGGGGGAAGATGATGCTTGAGACAACGTCCAACATGATAAAGTCCTGGAATGAGTATGACGAGCAGAAAAAAGAGGAAAAACAAACTAGAGCTAGAGCACGAGAGGAACTAAAGTTGGCTAAAGAGGCTGAGATTCAAAGGAGGCGTGAAGCGGAGCTAACTCGAATAAAAGCCATTGACGATGCGCATATGTTTAAGGTAATGACAACGGACTCGAGAAACCTACTACCGGCACAAGGGCGTTGGATGAAGAAGCAGATTAAAGAATATTCGAAAAAGTTGAAGGAGCAGTGTCTAAGTGATAACAACGTTTCTAGTGATGAAGATTGATGTAATCTTTAGTGTCAATAGTAGTTCTTAAGTTCTATGTAATTTCAATATTTCAATAAAATTGCTATTAATGGTTCGTAATCCTTAAAATTATTATAAAATCAAAACGCAGAAGCAGTAAACCATGTTTCCTTAAAAGTATTACAATGATGAAGACTTGGAAACAAAATACATTACAACTTCAATATTAAACTTGGAAACAAAATGTATTACTTTATAAAATAAACAACCAATGATGAAGACTACAATTACTCTGCCCCTTTTCGCCTTTACAAATGCGTGACAAGTTTATCTCGTAATTGGAAATGAGTTCCTTCATTTCTAATTTCGTAAACCTTATGGATGTGCTCAGCCATAGTGTTGATCGCGTATCTTGGATTTAAGTCCTCCTTCTAAGTATTCACGGATTTTCTAAACTCGGGATTAATGTCCATTTGTCGGATATAGGTATGACGTTCATCTTTGACGATCATATTGTACAGGATTATACATGCGTATATAACATTTCCTAGATCACTAGGTTTCTAAAATCATGCACTGTGCCAATATTTGAAACCTAGCTTGTAATACCCCAAAACCACGCTCTACGTCTTTCCGGTATGCTTCTTGCATCTTCAAAAAATGTTTTTCGGCATCGTTGGATGGATTTCTTATGGTTTGAATAAGTGTTTGCCATTTTGGATAGACTCTATCCGCTATGTAATACCCCATAGTGTGCGGTACCGTGCCTAAATTATAATTGCATAGCGGCACAACTCCATTAGACAAGTTGTTAAAAAACCACCCTTAATGCAAGACGTTCACGTCGTTGTTAGAACCGGGCACCCCAAAGAATGCGTGCCATATCCAATGATCTTGGGATGCAACCGCTTCTAAAATCGCCATCAGGATTTTCTTATACCCGGTATATTGTTCTGCCCCACCCGGTAGGCCAATTCTTCCATTTCCAATACATACAATCTAAACTACCTAACATCCCCGAGAAGCCTCGCGATCCATTCACTTCTAACAAGTGTAATGTATTATCTTCATTGGGAAATATGAGGTATTGAGCTTTGAATTGTGTTATAGTAGTCTTACAAAATTCTTTCAAGCACAAAATAGCCGCAGACTCCCCGATCCGAAGGTATTCTTCTTGGGCGTCTGCACTCGTACCGTAATATAACATGCGAAGGGCACACGTTATCTTTTGGTGAGAGGATAAGCATATAGTCTTAATGACATTTTCTCTTTAAATAAAATAGGGGTTCGAAGAAAGTATTTGATCATAAATATGTTGAAACACACCTTCGCTCATACGGAATCGATGACGAAATAAGATACCTTTGAATCTTGGGCTGTCACCGAAGTAATCCCGGTTAAGGCCAACCTTCCCCAATTTATGCTCACAGTTTTTCCGTTTGTCAATCCTTTACTACCTCCCCGCCACCGTGATGATGTCGCCTCTTACTATTTTTCTTTTGCTTCTCCTATCTCAATCATAATCTTTTTATACTCGTGCATCAACTCAATTTGAGGTCGGAATAGCTTTTCATCACCATACAATGATGAAGATGATAACTTCCTAGATGAGAGTGATGTGTCAGGCTTGAGTAGGTCAGCAATGATTTTGTCAGACATGATTAAGCGTAATTGATAAGAAATGAAGAAAGCTGAGTTTTAAGATATAAGATGAATGAGTTGATTGTAGAAGAGAGTAGAAGATAAATAGGGTTTATAAATAGACAAAAAACTAGCCGTTTATACCCGTTGAGCACCTTGTTGAAGAAGTTTGATCAGGGAAAAACCAAGGTAAAATAATGGAGAACCAAGGATATTTTTTATGGAGACTTTTCCCGCGCACTTCTGAACCGCGCGGTAAAACTAGCCGTTTCAAATTCTTTCAATCTTAGCCTTCCACGTGTTTTAATCGTGTACATTGTGTTTACGCGCAATTCTGAAGTGAGCGCAATGGGAGCCACTGGATTGAGTCCATGTATTATAATCTTAAAGGCTCATTAACTACGTGCCCTTTTAAACTGAGCGCATTGACTACGCGCCCTTCTGAACCGCGCTGTATGAATTCACCCCAAATCCACCCACAGGGTAAATTTTTTGTATGCCACGCCACCGATTCACCTAGCTGCTGGGAAGCATTTGGGGTAGATTTGAGAGCGCAGATTTGAAATTTACCCTGCCACGTCATAATCTACCTAGCTGTTGTAGATGCTTTAAGCATAGAGAAAACCCTAATGAGGCCGAACTAACATGCAAAAAATCTCCCAAAGACGTGGAGTGAGAAATGGTGAAAATCACTTACCTTATAATTGATTTAAGAAAGTAAAAGCGGCTTTAGAACCTCGTCCAATCTTTTTTTCTTCAACCTCCAACAAAACCCTAGCCTTTTCTCCTTTATTCTTCTTCTTTTTCTTCATAAAATTTTTCTAGAAAAATAGCTCTCTCTATTCTAAAAATAAGGTTTTAGATTAAGGGATGGTTAATTAGTTTTAGAGGGATTAGGACTCCTAAGTATTTACCTCTTCAACACTTCTAATGACTCTAAATAAGAATCCATAATATAACTATAACTAGGACTCCTATTAAACTTATGACTAACACTAATAAATAATAGAACAATTAAAATTATTACTATGACTAAAATGTATGCAAGATAAAAACATGATAATGAATAATAATGAAAAATAAAACCCGAGACATTACAACCCTAAATTCTAATAATTAGTCAACCAAGCCTGAAAGGGCCTAACCTTTCGACCTAGTCCAAAATCTAACTACCTCAATATAAGACTCGCGCATTTCACATATGACATGAACAGTTAACATTGACACCTACACCACGAGCTGGTGAAGAACATGGATCGAGCACAATAGAAAAATATGAAGTCAAAGATACATGTCTCCTACGAACTAAACAGTTATACAGTCAACTACACTTACCTTATTATTCAGAGAACGTGCTTCAGCACGATAACGAGTTACGGGTAAGGTCTATATAAAGCAAAAGTTCCAAAAGAGACGGAGACCAAGAAAAATTATATTTTATATACTCTAAACACAAATTTTTTTATTACAAGATCAAGTATTTCTAGCTCGAGAGATCACTTGTAATAAGATATCAGCCTCAAACAATAAAAATTATTGTTACTAAAACCCTCATCACGAGGTTGAGATTTTTTACATATTCAAAGGTTTTCTACAATAAATCACCTATGTCATTTCTTTTTTTATAATAGTTTTCACCACAGGTACATTTGGTGTAAGAGCTAATTTCGAGCCATTTCGAGCTACGAAATTAGGCCATTATAAAACCCATTACTAAAATTCGAGGCCTTACAAGTCTCATAAATAACCAAGCCAATAAAGGTTTATGCTTAATAATCTATTGGTCCACAAGTCAGAAAGAATAGTATAGGGATAACTATACTCAAAATTACTACAAACCTCTACAGGTTATAAGAGACAACGATCTCATGAATTTCAACTCTCACATGTATGCCAAATATGTGATCTAACTAATAACCGAGAACTAAGCATCCAGTTTTAACTCTTCAACATGATCACCACCACAGCAACAACAAATCTGAAATATTTTTATTGCGAGTGTGAGTAAACCACGGCTCTCAAATTTCCCAAAATAACTAAACAATTATACCGACTAACGAGATGAAAATAGTATAAGTAAAATATGTGAATTTTGCTAATGAATAAATTATATTTGCTAATAATGCTAAAAATGTCTAATTAAGATATGTATTAAATCAAATTTGCAAAATACATTAAGTTAAAATGCCAGATATAATAAAAGACTAAGACTATAACCTACACTTAGAGTTAATGAGTGGCGTTAAGAAGAATTGCCAAATGATTTGGTTGATTAACTGCTAACATATGACTTAAACATTTAACAAAATAAATATTGGATTCAAAGGGTTTGAGTTTTATCATACTCGGACAAGCTAAGGATATTTCAATTGATCAGAGTGTTCCGGGAGTTTCAACCTTAGAAGCCTAGTTGTGCTCACTTTATTTTTATTCCAAACAA
Source organism: Kingdonia uniflora (assembly GCA_014058105.1). NCBI lineage: Eukaryota > Viridiplantae > Streptophyta > Magnoliopsida > Ranunculales > Circaeasteraceae > Kingdonia > Kingdonia uniflora. The sequence goes on from JACGCM010000696.1 coordinate 3,422,943, forward strand.
TTTCAACCTCTCACAAAGGCTAAGATGGGTACCAAATAAGAATTGTCTCTTGCCATCCCACACTCTAGGATGAGTACCATAGTTATGATAGTAACCTGCCCAAACTTATGTATTATTTTAACCCGAGCTAGGAATCCTAATAACCAATCGGGGGAAGGGGGGTGGTTAGCCGATTTAGAGTTAGTTTATCTATCCGATCTTATTTTTGGAGATAACTTAAGAAATTTATACAATTAATGCAAACATGATTATAATCAATTGCTAGCTTAAGTACAAAAAGTTGTTAGCGTCGGCTCGTACTCATGGGATAACCTACATGCTCTAGACAGTAGTCAACAATCCCTTAGAACTAGATTTACAAACTTTAGTTCTTTAACAACTCTATACTCGGAATCTATAAAACAGATGGATATGAATCTCACTAGGTTCCAACATCAATGGAGACAATATATATATCTAATAACAACCTGATGCTCAAGGACAAAGCCACAAGAGTGCTCAGATATGAATAATTTCTTAAAACTAACAACAAAGTAAAAATGACCTTAACGGAGTTTCCCTAAGAGCTCTATGAACCATTAGGACAATAAGTGTCACGACTCGATGATTCAATAACCCATAAACAAACTATCAGATGCTCGACACCAATAATCAGCTTTATACTCGGGATAATTGTCAGTTCACAATAAACAGTCAAACAATCCAAGATTAACAGTGTTTCATAAGTCCTATTTCTTGCTCATTAAAAGAATAACGAAACATTAACCACACTCGGTAATGGAACCCAACGATTCTGTGTTAACTACCGAAACAACGACAGTGCTCAAAGACAAAGTCACGAGAACACAAAGTACAGCTAGAATAATTATAGGACTAATGGAGATAATAAATGCAAAGCGGACAAGCTCAAAACAAAAGATGTCTTATTACAAAAGCTATACCGTTCAAGTGACTTGACAAAGAATCAAGAACTATATATTAGGATCTTACAACTTTGTTAGTATCCAAAGACGAAACTACGAGGATAACCTAGAAAAATCAAAATAGACGGTGCTTAATCCCATTATCATGTCTAGCAAACTAAACTAACGAAGTCGTATATCTATAAAGTGATAACTATAATCTTTGAACTTTATTCTAATAATAGTGGTTAAACCACATGTCGTTATTTCAATATCTAAGTTTCTCTTAAACGTAAGATACTAGGATTTACTAATCATAATCGAAAACATGTCAAGAACGTCGTTTTGAATAACCCAGACATCTACCATGTGAGCGACCTAATATCAGTAAATGGAATCGTGTACATACTATTAATAGTTGCTAATCAATAGAAAAGCTTAGACATTAAGGGATAGAAAACTCGCCTCGAACCCGGTGCAATAGTTTATCGGCAAAGTCGTCGTAGAATAACAGATAATCCTTGAGCATTATATGACAGCCCAACGGCAGCGAAACAATGGACATGAGAACTAAGAAAGCTCAAACATTGCCAACACCTCTTGGACTCAAATAAGCGAGTACCTGAACCAAGAAGCGAGATCCCAACTGAAGTTAAGAAAGCATAGACCTCTCTAGATTTAAACAAAAAAGTACAAGTAGAAGTCGAGACCCATTAAGGGAACTCCCTTGAGGAACACCCAAAGTATTAAAGCTTCACAAAACAAGAACCATACTGAGATGTGAAGGCCAGACCAAGCATACTTCAAAGACATTTTTTCTACTACCTCATCTAGACCCCACCATAGCCTTTAAGAATTAAAGAGGAATCAATCAAGCACAGCCAATACCATTAACTCCGAGTAAGGATGTATACCTCCAAAGGTAAAACCAATAACATGGACTAACTCCATAAGGATTGAAATAAGTTCAAACAAGAAAACACCTCTGAAGACATCCAAATAAATATCCCACATATATTAATCAAGCACCTGGAGTGTCAAAAGTAGCTAATTAAGCACCCATCAAGTGATAAAATATTCATGATGTTTAGCCCAAGTAAGCATTTCTCTCTTATGTACCCTAAAACAACTTCAGCCCAAGACCTCTAGACCAAATCAATCTCTAAAGCAAGCACCTGATGCTCTTCGCCTATGGCATCCCCTTTCTCTAGTTAGCTTATCTCCAACCAACAAATAAAGAACCTTGCATAAAACAAAAATATAAATCTGCTTGTATAAAATTTTAAGCAGATAGGTGAATATTAATGGCTACCACATGATGATGATGATGATGATTGTTGAAGTTTAAAGTGTGGGAAATCTCCTAAGCAGATACCTCCAGTTTAGGTTCATGGAGCGATGGGTTTGGAGTTATGGGTTTTGATGGAGGAGGGGAATAACGGTGTTTGGATAGCTTAACGAAATCTGGTGTTGGTGGAAGATTATGGGCTTTAGATGATTTGTACTGATCTAAAACTAAAGGTAATTGGTGAAAGGAAAGCAAGCATAAAAGTATTAAAAACAAGCAGCAGCTCTCTCTCTTTTCTAGTGTTTGAATATGGAGGGAATCATCTCTCTAAACCCCTCAAATTACAAACCCAAACGAACCCACCTTCAAAACAACTAACCTGAAGAATCTCTTCCTTAGCAACTATCCAATACAACAGTATACAACATACCTAAAAGAGTCCCATGTCCTATGTGAGCAACGATTGACACCAATAATTGTATGGACTATCCCTCGACCTTGTCCAAACTCGAACTACTTCAATATCAAACTCGCGCATTACACACGTGACATGTACAATCAACATTGCCACCTAGACCACGAACTGATAAAGAATATGGATCGAGCACTACAGCAAAATATGAACAAGTCAAAAACACATGTCTCCTACGGACTAAACATTTACACATTCAACTACCACTTACCTCATTTTTCAGAGAACGTGCTTCTCCACGATAACGAGCTGCGAGTAAGGTCTATATAAATAAAAAGTTCTAGAGGAGATAATGACCAGAAAAACCAAATTTTATAGACTCTAACACAGAAATTTCTAGATTCAAAACACCACAAAACTTCTTATTTCAAGATCAAACATTTCTAGTTCAAGAGATCACTTGTAATAAGATATCAGCCTTAAGCAATAAAAGTTACAGTTACTAAACCCTTAACTCGAAGTCGTGGTCTTTTACCTATTCAAAGGTTTTCCATGCTAGATCACCTGTGTCATTTCTTGTATTATATTAATTTTTGTCACAGGTACATTTGGTGTAAGAGCTAATTTCAAGTTATTTCAAGCTTCAGACTTAGGCCATTACATTTGGCACCGTCTGTAGGAAAGAAGTCATTTTCACGATATTTTAAAGCATGCATTCACTCTACTATCCATTTCCAATCATGGTCACTTCCAAACGACCAACAACAGGAGTCCATCTCGATCTTTTCGTTGAACCGAAACAACTCGCTGAACTATGGGCGAATCTCCATACCGGAATAGAGAAACATAATGAGCTCAAACGTCAGTTAACTCTTGACCATGAGTTCCACGACAATGAGCTCAAAAATGAGCGTCAAGTTCGTTTGACAACATTAATGAGACATAAAGAACAGATGACAACCATGTAGACTGCACTACAAGCTTTGAAGGATACTCAACAAGTTCCCCATATCGGAGATCGTGATCAAATACCAGTGAACTCCTAAATTTATGCACAAGAACGATTAGGCCCCCAAGGAGCAACCAACAAAGCCATTTCCAAAAATCTTCAACACGAAACCTAACCTTCAATGTATTTGGGTAGAGAAGCTCAGTCCGACGTCAGTAGAGGTCTCCAGCCATCCAAGCGTCCAGTGGAAGAATAGTAACCTCAACCTTGGATTCCAGCACGTAAGAGCTTGAGCGAAGGCACCGGCACTCATAATCCTTAAACAACTCGAGAAACCACTCAGGCCACACATCAGTATGTCACACAAGAGCACATGGATCAATGTATCAAGAAGTTGACTGAAACTTAAGCTCTAGGCAGTAAAAATAATTTCAGCAAGTTACATGGTAGTCCGATTGCCAAAGAGTTACTTGATATGGAAGTACCAACATGTTTCCATACTCTGAAGATTCGTAAATACAAAGGCACCGATCCAAAAAAGCACATTCAACAATTCTGAGATTCCTTGGGATTGTACTTAAACCTCAACCATATTCTATGTCGTCTGTTTGCCACAAGTCTGCAGAGAGAACCGTTATAGTGGTTTCAATCTTTACCTGGAGATTTCATCCTCACATTCGATCAACTACACACTACAACAAATATGGTCTTTCATGTCATGTAAATTACATCATTTTTTTCAAAGATGACATTGAAAGTCGTAAGTTAAGGATTCTCACGGTAATTTTGTTTACTTAGTTTGGCTTCAACGTCATTTATGTAAATAGTGAGGCTTAAAACTATATAACGTCATTATTGATAGTGACATTAAAAATAAATAGAATTGACATCATTTTAGAAATGTCTTTATAGATAAACTTGTGGCAATTGCGTCGTTATTTAAGGAATGACGTGGTTTGTGTTTAACAAACTTGCTCGCGAATATATTTTAATTATTGAAATCTTCAAAAATTGTAAGGCAAAAAGGTCGAATGTGCCAGGAGATTCAGAAAGTTAGCATTGAACTCTGGATAGTTTAGGTTATGGGGGAAATCAGAAGCGCACAACTCAAACACTATAACCCAAATCGAGACTTAAATCAAATCTTCACGGATCGAAGAACGCAAGATGGAGACATTTTTTCCTGGCAATGCTCTTTCGCATTTGGACATCTCCATTACCCAAAACCTATCAACAGGTTGGTATTCCCCTAATTGAATTATCTTCTGTCTAGATTAGTTATTGTTATGATTCATTTTCTCTTTAGATTTCATTTTGATTTTAGGTTGGAATTTTATGATTTATTGATAAAATTTGTGACCTCCGCATCAGATTAGGTATTAGTAAGACATAGTATGATACTTATTCGTTGATGATTGATGTTGTAGGCCATGCTTGCTGGTAATGCTTGTTGATGCAAAGGAATTGAAATCTGTACAAAACCTGGTTTGTGTTGATATTGATCATAGTGCACGACAAGCACCCAAAGGAAATGATTTGGGTAACTTTCAATTTATTTTCTATAAATAAAACCATAAAGTTCGATGTTCTCCCCACTTCCCGCAAAGTAAAGCTCCAAGTGCATTAGTAAGATCTTGTATAGATAGACAGGTAAATCTTGTGTATATAAATAGTGTTTTTGGCAGTACTAAATCTTGTGTAAATTAACGGTGCATCATGCATCAATGAATTTGCCATTAACTTTCAAAGTGCATCATGTTCAATGATTGTGCAGAAACTTGCTGCAAGATTTGTGGTGTTTAGTGTTCTCTTAAATGCCAAAGAACTAAAATTGTTGTGACTTCCTGGTCATGCCGCCCCGGGATGGGTTACTTGCTCAGTAACTTTAGCAGATGAATAACATCAAAGCACAACATATGGCTTGAATCCATTCTCATCTCAATGTGAGATTTGTCAGACATTTTTTTTATCGTTAATGAAGAATTGGTTACAACCTATTGTTTTTAATGGAAGGATGTTGATGGCCAGATGGCTTTACTAGATAAAAGAGACTGGAGTACTTGAGTGAAGATATTGTCTCATTTGCCCAGTTACAATTTCTACAAAGATGCATCCTCTTCATGAAACATACACCGGATAATTCTTAGTCTGCCGCTAGTTTAGAGTGCGGGAAGTCTTCAGGAGTACAAAAATCCTTAGGTTCACTATAATTAACTTGTTTTTTTTTTTAAAACTAAATCCAACTTTTACTAACAAACCCATTGCAACGTTACAAATGGAAAATGTGTACTATACACAGCATAAATCGTTTTGTAACAATAACTAAACATATCAACACCTACATTTTATTTTTGAAGATTTTATTTTTATTTCAATGTTGATGATATGTACATTTGCTTCTTACAAATTATGTCGGAATAAATAGATCTTGATTAAGTTGCAGATCTGACTCGGTGAACAGGAGCACGAAGGGACGACAAGTATGCAGCATCAGCTTTACCGATACCGCTGAAAAGATGGCCAAAGGGTGGCATTTCTATGTACCTTCCAAAACCAGGTTCAACCTTCAGCTCACCATTTTCCCATACAACTTTTCCCCCTACTATTGTCACTTCAACTTTTCCCTTTCCTTTCCTCCCTTCATACACATTTATGTCAGACCTTGAGTGGTGGGAACTTGAAAGTATTTTGAAGCTTGCGTTAGGATTGAGTATGATTATGTCAGCATCAGATCCTACAAGTATTGCTCCTTTCCTCGGATAAATATTGAACACACGAGTACATTCAGTGCTTGTTACTCGCACATAATCAGTAGCAGATATTTGGCCTGACTCCACCATCGTATCCCAAATAAGATGCATCCTTTCTTCAATACCATTGACGCCATTGGGAATTTTTCTTAAGTCGTCAATACCAAGAGCTTTTTGTGTTGAATTGAACGTACAGTGGTCTGTTCCTACAAGCTTCAAAATTCCTGTTGAAAGGACTGCTTGAAGGGCTTTACCGTGTTCTGCTTCTCTTATTGGGGGGACTCATGACATACTTCGCTGCAGTAGTGAAATCAGGGTCCCAAAGAGCAGAATCGTCAAGGACCAAACCAGAGACTACTGCTTCTCCAACAACTGCTTGACCAGATTTTTGAGCTTTAGCTATCTCTTCCATGGCATCAATGCTCATCACATGAACTACATACAAAGGTCATTTACAAAACTAGCCAAACGAATAGCCCTAGAAGTTGCCTCTCCTTCCAGCATAGGGGGCCTTGAGTGTCCATGTCCTTCTGGACCTGTAATACCAAGATCAAAAATCCTTTTCTATCCTTTGGCAACGGCGTCTCCATTTTCAGCATGAACCATAGGCACAACACCAAGGGTTTTACATTTTTTGAAGCCTTCTAGTAGAAGTTCGTCGTTGATCATAAAAGAGCCTTTGTAGGCAAGGAAAAACTTGAAAGAGTTGATACCTTTTTCCTTCACCAAAATTTCCATGTCTCTTGAAACAACTTCATCCCATTTTGTAAATATCATATGAAAACCATAATCCATGCATGCAATTCTTGCCTTTTTTGTATAAGCTTCAAAACCACCGGCAGATAGACTTCCATTAATTGGTAAAGCAAAGTCAATGTGCATCGTTGTTCCCCCAGCTAATGCACCAGCCTGACCGCTTCAGCGGTCATCAATAGTCTCAGACCCCATAAATTCCATCCCTAAGTGCGTATGGGGGTCGATACCTCCTGGCATGACATACTTTCCCGTAGCGTCAATAACAATTACATCATCACCAACCTTGATCTTAGACTGCACCAATACAATGATCCCATCCTCAACATAAACATCTGCGAGTTCTTGATGGTGTGCATTAACAACAATTCCTCCTTTAATCAAAATCTTCAAAGTCGTCGGGGATCGACATCCCGCAGATTCTCCTTCGTAACAAAACTCTAGTGTTTGATTTGATTCAGAGATTTGAAATGAGAGAGCGCAGAGGAGAAGGGAGATGAAGTGAAGTGTTTTGAATCTTTGCTCTGCCATTTTGTTTTTGCGCAAAGACTGGAGTGGGGGTTCAAGTCAAGGGGAGACGCTCAAAACCTAAATTCTCTCATTAATAACTGTGATCTAAAACTGAAGTTGCTAGCTATTTTTTGTGCCGGGAGGGAAGATCCGTGTAGGGGGATAGGTTAGAGAGTCGAAGGGAAATTTTGTGAATTCCACAATAATTGAGATATCTCCAAATGCAGCTGTGGTAAATGAAGAATTTTTTGGGCCATTTTGGGCCAGTTCTCTAGGTTATGAAATTTCAGGTACTGGATTCATGAATGTGTGAGAACAATACTGTTTCTGCACCATCAAAGTCATGAACTCTTCAATTAAAGAATTTTTGAACTATTTCTACTGAATCTAAAAGAAGCCATTGAAATAAACAATACTGTACCATAGGAATTGAGTAGTTCCATATTTACCGGCAGACCTGATATTATCTTCAAATGGCTTGGGTGAGTATTAGAGATCAGTTACTCATTTCAGTTAATGAGTTCTTTTTTTTCCTTTCCACTAATAGATGTGAAGATTAACCATTCGTTACATTTGTCTATGCTACATGATGATTTGTTGTAATTCTATTTATTAATCACCGTTCCATTATGGAATTTTCTCATGCATGTTGAGTATAATGCAGGCCACATGGCAGTGACTGTGGAATTGTGAATGTAAACATTCCTACAAGTGGTGCTGAAATTGGCGGCACTTTGGTGGGGAAAAGGCTACTGGAGGTGGTTGTGAAGCAGGAAGTGACTCTTGGAAACAATATATGCGTCGCTCAACATGACAACTTTGATTTTACATTCCAATTCATTTCTTAGATTTGTAGTTTTCGTATAAAAAGTTGACTTTTTTACTTTTGTTATCTTAGATTCATAGAATATAAACCTAAAAGGAATGCGATCTATATAGTTTTAGCAGATTAAACACTAGTTTTGAACTGACTTAAATCAAATCCTTTTTGGGGTAGTATTAGAAAATCCATGTGTTTTCTTCAAGCCTTACGAGTAATATCCAATATGGCTCTCTCAGAAAGATATGGACAAGAAATTTTCTAAATTACCGTACGTACATAGAATCTACTAAATCTCAGATTAAAGCAAATGTAATACTAGCTTTTAACCGATCATCTATACACAGATTAAAGCAAATGTAATACTAGCTTTCAATCGACCATCTATACACAGATTAAAACAAAGATAATACTAGCTTTCAATCTCCCATCTATATATATATATATCTACCATTAAAACAAAGGTAATACTAGTTTTTAATCAATGATCTCTATCAGATAAAAGATAAAGCAAAGGAAAAACTATCTTTCATTTTTATACATGTTTACAACTACATAAACTATAGGTTACTTCTACAGGTGCTCTTTTTTGCTTCAAGGAGGCCAGCTACGCTTTCTCCTACACATGAGAACATTCAGCCATAAATTCTAGAGCTCGAGTAGTTACAACATTCCTGCCTTGCTCTACCAATTCATCAGGTTGGGAACCTAACTCAATTTCCATGTCGTTCAGGCAATTTCCCCGATCTATATCTGCATTACAAATATAGCCTCAGAGTGACACACTATCATGCAATGTATCCCTCTCAAGCTCAAGCCTTTTTACTTATTTTACAAAATAGAAAATAACAGCCATTAGCTCATGTGAGCGCGCTATTTCTTAAATAGTCGTATTTCGATCAAGCATAACTACCTTGGAAAAAAGTTTTTTTAATCTCTGATGACACTCTTTCAAGTCTTTGTGTATATTACTGTCCTACACCATGAGTTGCTTTGCGCGTGTCATCACCTCATTATGTCGCGCTATCTGCTCCACTGCTTTATCTAGCTCAGCTTTATTCATCGTCCTCAACTTTGACAATTGATCATGAAGTTTCACTAGCTCCTAATCATTTGCATTACTTCCCCCAACAAAACCCTTCTTCAGTAGCCTATCCTTCCTCTTAATCACCCCCTCTAACTGTAGTTCTCTCTGAAAAACAATATCAAACTTGTGCCCGCTCTCTCTTAAGCATTCATTTCCCCTCCTTAAATGCGCTTGAATCACTACACAAATACAGGTTTTTACGTCATTAAAAAAATGACATAAAAGGGATTTAACGTCATTTGTACAAATGACGTCGAAAGCGATGACGTGGAAGGGTAGGGACTAACAACGTCATTAAATAAGTGACGTGGAAAGCTAAGCACTAACGTCATTAATTAAGTGACGTGTAAAGGGTTTAAAAAAATGACGTTATTGATACCCAATTCCGGTGACCGACCGACTAATATGTTCTATTGATGTCATTAAATAACTTCATTAAAAAATGACGTAATTAAACCCTTTAACGTCATATTTGAAGTGACGTGGTAGCATTTTCATATATCAACAATGATATTTTTAAAATGGCGTCAATTCCTTGAAAAAAATAATAATAAATAAAAATATAAATAAATATCAAATATTGTCAATCTACTGCCATGTCCTCCTCTCTACAAAACCACCACCATATTCTACAAAAAAGTAAAATATTTGGCTAAATTATATTACTTCCATTCAATACAATATGTTTGAACTTAATCACTTCATTATTTTAATTACAGAGCTAAATCTCTGGTAAACTTAACCAATGCACACAAAAACTAATAAAGCAATCATAAAGAAGGGTTTTAGATGTTTTACTGCCAGAATGCTTGCAGTCTTTGAGAGCCTTTGTGTGCTTCTACTAATCTGGATCAATTTGTAAACCTGTCAAAGCATACAGATTAAACATTATCCCCTTGCATAGAACAACTTAGCAAATAGTATATTCACACCTTGTTAGTAAGGTAGGAGGAAGGTGGATATTCTCGATCACAAATAATCAAGGATTATACCGTGAACCACTTGGATATGTACAAGCTAACACTAAAGTCTTAGCATAAAGTGAAGTAATAATTCCTGCCTTTGCTATTGAAATAGTCTGTTGCTCCATCACCTATTCAAGAGTTAAAGTAAAATTAGAATAACCACATCACTGCGAGAAGCTTCCTTAGAGCTTGAGGAACTGAACTAAAGGAAAATACATAAAACTCACCTCATGTAACATACTTCTTGCGTTGTTCGATATCTTGTCAAACTTGTCAATGCAATATATCCCTAACTAAGGCCTCACTTTCTAAGACCTGAAGACGTAAAAATCCTTAGTCTGAGTTCTCATAATTGCACACAATGAATTAAATACTGGGCAATATATAGTAGCACGCAATGGAATCTTTTATGTCGGCAATATTACACTTACGTTGAAAGCTGCACATGAGGATGATTGGGGTAACATGAAAGGACTTAATGAGGAGGGTCGTACAGTTGGATACAGAATAAGCTACAAATACTTCAGTTGGTCTATAACATGGATGATGATGCGTAACATCCTATACGCCTACGCGTTACATACTAAATGACTGAGAGAGCTAATTATGAACTGATCTTGCATTGGTCGAGATCAACAATGTTAACAATTGTTGGCCTATACAAGAAGGTAGTTCCAGTCTAGCTAAGTAATCATGCTACTGTAGGTTTCAAGTTTTTAATTGGTTTGTAATGAAATGGATGTATAACATACCAGTCTCCTTCTTTGTCTTCATAAGTAAGAACAAAATCATATGATCCATCTAACAGTTTGGATGGCTTTTGTTACTTCAACCCCAAGACCTGTATATCTGCATGAACCTAAACCAAAAAAACATATGCTACTGTCAGACATGAAGCTAGAGAAAATCAACAATTAACTAGAACATCGGGATAATTAGTTTTTACATAGCATCGGCAAACAAGTTCTGCGAATATTTTTTTTAAACAGTGTTTAAATCACTACTTGATTCATTTTGCATATCTGCAGATAATTGACATGTATGTATGGAAATTGATACTTTCAAAACAATAAAGATAATGTACAATATGCTAGCGATAAATTGATACTTCAATACAATAAAGATAATGTACAATATCCTAGCAATATATTATGATACTTTCAATACAATAAAGATAATGTACAATATCCATATAAAGTCTATTTTAATGATGATTCAGTTGCCCGTCTCATCCTTCTAAGTGGAGATAATGATCCATAGATGGAGATATGATTTTAGCAGATGGAGATGGAACAGCAGTTTGGTCTGCTAAGACAGCCGAGATGTCCATAGACGGTATAAAAATCCATAAAAATGGAAATTTTGTGCTTCTTGACCTAATAAATCGGACTATTTAGCAATCATTTGATCATCCAGCAGACACACTTCTCATGGGACAAATTTTAAGGGAGGAGCAATGGATTACATCTAGAGTATCTCCTACAAACCTCAGTTCCCTACCATGGGTTGAAGCCCGATATTGGCCTCACCCTCAAATCAATATCGCCTTGTAAGTTTTGTTCAGTTATTTTGATTGGAGAGCAGTAGCAATTCCTGATCCTCCATTAATTTGGTATGACTTAATGGTTTTTGTGCAGAGAAATTTCACAGGCTTTTGATTTATGAGTATATGAGTAATGGGTCTATGGAAAAATGGATTTTCGATGAAAGCAAACAGTCTGATCTTGATTGGATAACAAGACATTGGATATTGTTAGACATTGCGAAAGGATTACAGTATCTTCATGAAGAGTGTAGACAGTAAATTGTTCATTTAGACATGAAACAACAAAACATCCTTCTCGACGACAACTTTAATGTAAAACTTTCGGATTTTGGGCTGCCAAAGTTAATCGACCGAGATGAAAGCCAAGTAGTGACATGTATCTGGGGAACTCTAGGGTATATAGCTCTAGAGTGGCAGCAACTCACGCATTACTGTCAAAGCTGACATCTATAGTTATGGGGCTGTTTTGGTTGAGGTAGTGAGTGGAAGGAAGAACTTGGACTGCTCAAGACCCGAGTCTGATATGCACTTACTAAAACTCTTGTAAAGAAAGGTGGAAGAGGACCGTTTGTTTGACATTGTTAACTTTGAAAGTGAAGATTTGCAGTGTGCCGAAGAATAAATTTTTAGGATGATAAAGCTTGGAATTTGGTATTTAAATGTTGATCATACAAAAAGGCCCTCTAAATCTACTGTGGTTAAGGTACTAGAGGGGTATATGGAGTTGGAAACAAATTTTGGTTTTAAATTTTCAGACGTTATTCCACCTCAAACTGTTCTAGTACTTCTACATGTCTTTGTGTATGAGGGATTTGTATTTTAGCAGTAAGATTTATCAACATTGTAGTGAAATATATCCAAGATAGACTATAGTTTCTTTGAATCAAATTTCATTTTGGATGAAACTTTCCCGACTCTGAACTAGTAAATATGTGACACTCAAAAACCTAACGTTCAATTACGTACCTCTATTCAGGCAGATCCTTTTTGGGGTTGCCAATGGATTTATTCCAAACTGACTGGCTTCAAGTCCAAAATGAGTCTGAATTCCATCCAAGAAAGACTTCAAGTAGTTATTCATAGTTATGATGAAGGACAGAATCACCTGATACACCTCCAATTCCCTTGCTCTTAGAGGTGCTTTATTCACCATTATTGATGTTCCTTGATGCGAATCAAGTCTGTACAAAGCAGGAATTAGGGATTAGAAATGAAGCAAAAAATATTCTTTGTTCCCTACCTTGAAAATCAAGTTCGTAACAAAGCACTGAATTAGTAAAGATGCAGTATTATCTGAGCATACGTAGTAAAAAAAGAGAAGAAACAGATGCGGTAACATAATGCATCCGTTAAAAATTGAGACGAAAATAGATTTCACATTTATCTTCAGGAATGTCTAAATAACTAGGTAAAGAAATAATGGTCTAAAGATTCTGACCTTATCAAATAATATTGATACAAAATTTGGGAATTCCCCAGTGGCAATGATAAGAAATAGTAGAACTCGAAGTGACAGAAGACCATTGTAAAACATGATTTCAACTAATGAAAGCCCATCCTCTACACCAGACTTCTCCACCAATACAAGGTCCATGGTCTAAAAATGAACAATCTAATTAGATAACAAAAAAAGACAAGTTGATACAAAAGCAAGATAAGGATAATATATATTTATGGTGACAAAGGAGTACATACCATGACATGAGGGGCAATCCTAATACAGTAGATAGGAAATCCACTATAAAACTTAAAAGGCCTACCTATTTTTAGGGTTTTCATAGCACAATCCAAGGAATACTTGTATGGGTACTTTTTGGTTACATCAGGTTGCATTTTCTAAATCTGGGTCTTGACATAATCAAATGGTAAACTGTTAAGGCTTTCATGGTGAAGAAATTCTAGCCAAAACAGATATTGAACAGTTAAGTCTTTCATATAAGATGTTCTATTAATGTATCTTACCGACAACAGTGCACGCTTCACCAAAACCAAGTTGATCCTTGAAAAGCTCTACACTTTGGTCATAAGAAGCAAGCATGCCCATATTTAAGGCCATTGCCCTCACAACAGCAATTGCTTTATTTGTTAAGATCCTACATTAATAAGAAGATAAACAGGTTTAAGTTATAACTGCCTAGAGCACAAAACTATACTATACATTATTTGTCTAGTAATTGACATTAAAGATAGGATAAAAGAAGCCTTGTTCACTATCCTAAGAATTGAAAGGCTACTAAAATTGAGAATGTTAAAATAAATATTTTGACTACATGATTCCTACAAAAATAAGCAAGAGTGCATGTAGAAATAAGTGATAGGCGTACATTTGAAGTTTAATTGTGTGCGAGCCTTAGAGTTCTTCATCTAACTATCTCTCAAATTCATATGCAATTGCTTTCTGTAGAGAAACCCAAGTTACAGTCAACTATTCTAATTAAGATGCATAGCAATTGCCGTAAAAGGCAATTGTTTACAACTTGAAATGGATAAGTTGAATGAGAAAACAAAGATTCCCAGAGGTTCAAAAAATATCAAGGGTTATCAAATGTATAAAGATACCTCATTAAGCAACGAAGGCTACAATGGACCTACCTGAATAATGGTTAAACAATAACAGCTCACAGTAGAGCAAAAAAATAATAGTAAGTAGACCAACTTCATACCTGAACAAATGCATGTCCCTTATCCGAGATTTCAACTAAAACAATAACCCAAGACATATACAAAAGTTGTAATCCTTATGCCAATACGACGTACGACGAACTGTTATTCTTCTCTCTCCTCCTTTATCCGGGCTTGGAACCGGCAATGAAACCATATAGTTCCATTGGCGGAGTTAAAAAGGGTTTTACCTAAGAAAACAAATTAGTTTGTAATCGAGATATAGATGCAAAGGTCTAGCAGCTAAAAAGATAGTAAAATTCCCTCATCAATAAATAATAGAGTTCAAACTCTTAATGCGTTATAATGTAAAAGGTCTAGCAAAAATATAAAAATAATAACCATATTGAGGATTGTCAAAACTTAATCCTTGATAATTAATAGGGTCGGCCAAGACACGAATAATCCGATTGCATCGCCGATGGTTTCATGTTCTTCCCCACTAAGTGGCATATCCTCTTTTACAGTTGTTTGAATACTCACCTTTGACATTCCATCTCCTAAAGGTGCACCGTGTACTCTACTCGTAGGGTCATCAGTATACCAAAAACCAGTTGCAACAATATTACTTGGAGAAAACCAATATAGTTTGCAATTTATGGGTTTGATGTTGTATGGCATCTCTGCTAGAAAGAGCATATGAGAAAGTGAGTTAATTAACTATAATTTATACATGCAACATAATTTTTTAACTTGTGAACATACCGAAATCAATATGCTACTTTCTGAAGGGGTAATTTTATCCAAAGCATTTCCTTGATTTGACTGTTCAAGGAATTAGTGTTAGCAAGATAGAATTATTAAAATATAATAGTGAGAATTTTAAGTTAATATACCAGTAATTTTGTCATTTTTGTCATTCGTGCCTCCATTGACGATACTTTCTCATTCACTTCCTTGCATACTACTAGCTCCTCTCGTAAAACCCTCACTTCTTGTAAGCTTTGTACTATCACTCTACCATGTTTAGCACCTTTATAAAAGGCTGTTGATATGTCAAATCCCATTGCCTTCATACGTCCAGGGTACTCGAGACCTAAAACCTCTGTGAGATCATTATCTCCAACATTTGAATAATTTGAGTTGATTTCATCTATTTTATCCTAAAAATAAAAAGTTAACATATGGTGTTAACATACACAATTATTATGCAGCATTAAATACATAATTATAAAATACTAAAGGTACATACTATTTTTCCTTGGACCAACTCATTTATGGCTTCTCCATTCTTCCTTCTGTGTGCCCTTGTCCATACAGCAGACCGTCGAACCTTTTTTACGACTGATGTGGCGTCATCGGCAATCTCTTTGTTCTGCAAAAAAAGAACCATATATTCTTATAAGCGTAGATTAGTAATATAAATTGGTATAAAGCATATGAAAGACAACTACCATTTCATGTTCCAACTGAGGATATCCTAAACGACTATATGTATGGGGTAATTTATGTTTTTTCCTAGTTTCGATGAGTCTTCTCCTAAGCTCCTGTAGAAACAACAATATTATTTTTAGGTTACTGACAATTGGATTAAACATTAGGGAGTAGCTAAAATGTTACAACAAAAAGAAAAGAAAGTATATAAGTTCAATACCTTGTAATTAGAAGTTGTACATTATATACCAAAAGCCTCCCATTGATTGTAAGGTACATCTTCTGGACATTTTTCAAGAGCTTGTTCAAACTCATCAATAATATCTATTAATTTTCGAGAGCCTGTTCACACTCATCATTAACATCTTCTGGACATTTTTCGAGAGCTTGTTTATACTCCTATTGAATGTCACCTTAACTCTTTCGCAGTATCAACAGACATATACATCCGCCTAAACCTCAGTATTATGGGGAAATACCTTAAAATCTGTGCTACTATACCAACTCTTATTCTTTTTGTCTTAGGATCTTGTTTCCATTGCGAAGCTCCATATTTTGGACATGACTCCTTCTTTTCATGGTCTTTCCTATACAAAATACAATCGTTCACACATGCGTAAATTTTCTCGTATTCCAATTCAAATGTTTTCAGCATTTTTCTTGCAAATACATCGAATTTGGGAGATTGTTATCATCCGGAAGAATATCCTTCAGAGTCTCTAATAGTTTAGTGAAACTTTTATCAGACCAACCATTGTTTTTTTTTATGCTAAATAGTTTAACAATAGTAGTCAACTTTGTGTACTTCGTGCTGCCCGGATACAGTGGCTTTTGTGCATCTTGTAACAAGTTGTCAAAGTCTGGAAGTTCATTAGCATCACCAATATATTCATCTCCTGCATTTGATGCATATGCTGCCTTATATAAGTTCTTCTCCGTATCTATTGGATTAAAGATTATCTCTTCGTGTTGACCGTGAGATATTGACTCTGGTAGATCTTCTCCATGTAATATAAATGGATCGTAAGTCATGTCTATACCTCGAATTATCAAATGATCATACACTTTGCCATGATACAAACACTTTATGTTCTTGCAATCTTTGCATTGACATCTAATTTTGTTCAAGGCCAAACCATCAGAGTTTAATTTAGCAAACTCTAGAAAATTTTCAACTCCATCTTTAGTACTCCTGACTAGCTCTTGGCAAAAGCCTCCACGACTTATCCATGGACACCTTTTATTTAAAAATATATTTAAATGTTATTCATAAATTTAACTAAAAATAAGGAATATGGTACTTAATTATGAATATATCTAGAGTTATTCAGGGATATAATAGCAAACACCAACAACTTAAAAGTAAGAACCTTTAGACTCATAGAGATACAAAATAATGAAGTGCAGGTTTCTTATGAGAACATTGCCCAAAATTCTAGGAAATTATGCTGAAATTTGCGCATATGGGATAATCTTAAAAATCATAGCAAGGGCTTACATATTTAATACCAACAACATTAAGCCATCCATGTTTTGATGTCTTTAAACTAAATTAGAACCTTATTCGTATCTAGTAAATATGAGCACTTATGCAATACTAGCAACAGTTAGCCCACACACTTCTCATGTAAAGGAAAGAAAAGTTAGGTCATAATTAGATGATAAATACAACCATCTAATGCACTAATGACTATGAAGAAGAAGTTAGGTACTAACCTTCAAGCTCCAAATTATATTTATGATGTTTTTGGACTAGAGGTGTTCACCTTTTTCAAATATCTGAAATAAACAATTTTCATGCTCAAGTACATTGTTATTTGATATAGTTACCATCAACTCAAGTTAAAACATTCTATCCAGCCTCTTGCAACAAAATTCATTCCCTCAAAAATATAACTAGAAAAGAAATAGACTAAAATTTGTATTTAATAGAAAAAATAATAACAACTAACACATATAGCTACTAAGCATGGGTATTATGAATATACATGTTATAGCAAGAAAAACACTTAAACATAATACATAATACCGCGAACATAAAAGTTTAAACAATATTTTCAACTCAAATTAGGCAACCCTGTTTGAACCCATAGGATTAGGAAGGCCTATAAACTCAATTAACTTCTAAATAGACAAATTTGGGGCAGAGAAGAAGAGGGTTCGTCGTGTGCAAAATGGTTCCAAGGATCTCAACATCGAGACTCCTCCTAGGAAGAAGCCAGGGAAAGATGTATTTCAGTTGTTTTCAGATAAGGTAAGGGACCCTAAAGATCTAGAATCTAGATGGGCGGTTTTACAGGAGACAAGGGTGGAATATTTTATAGGAAAAGGTTTTGTTAGCTTTTTGAAAAACCACCCAGAGCTCAAAGACATATTGGAGGCAGATAAAAGCTTAGGGGGGCAGAAGATATTGCAAATGTTCTACTAAGCATGAATCTTTTAGTATGATGTGATCGAGTGGTTAAAACACTTCGTCCCGGGAAAAAGAAGTTATCAACCTGGCCAACACATTTGGAGATCTTTCCTGATCAAGGGTTTTCTAAAAATGATGCTTTCTTTGCATGGATATTTGTCAAAAGACGGTCGCTATGGCAGACAATTCTCTCATTTGTTTGGCCTGTTGTGACATTAGCAATTTGTCTATTATTTCCTCATGGGTGCAAGCTGATAGTATTGTATACCTGCCCGGGACTCCTGCTAGTTATATTCAGCCTGCTCTTCTTGAGAAGTGTAATCTTTGGTGCTATCAACCTGGCCAACACATTTGGAGATCTTTCCTGATCAAGGGTTTTCTAAAAATGATGCTTTCTTTGCATGGATATTTGTCAAAAGACGGTCGCTATGGCAGACAATTCTCTCATTTGTTTGGCCTGTTGTGACATTAGCAATTTGTCTATTATTTCCTCATGGGTGCAAGCTGATAGTATTGTATACCTGCCCGGGACTCCTGCTAGTTATATTCAGCCTGCTCTTCTTGAGAAGTGTAATCTTTGGTGCTATGTGGATTATTCTTTGAAAGCATGTTTGGTTCTTCCCAAATATCCTTGCGGAGGAGGCAACACTGTCTGAATTATTTCAGTTTTGGCCCCAGAAAGATGAACAGGAGAGACCAAAGTGAATAGGAAGACTTTTCTATGCGATAGTGGCTGTTCTATTCATATTGCTGCTTAGGCATCATGCGCCTGATGAGGCTGTTAGAGCCAGGTATCATAAACGGGTCTCTAATATTATTGATGATGTCCTGGAGTGGTCTCCGAGATTGGCTTTGTCAGGAATGATGGAGAAGCCGGCAACTGTGGTTAATGAAACAGAAACCCATTCCACAAATGGGAATACATCAGTGTCAGAGGAACAAGTTGATCAACAAGATGACATGCTCGAAGAACCCGTCTATGACCAGTATGAAGTTGATGTTGAACTTATCGACAATAAAGAGGATGCTGAACATCATATATGAGAATCATACATCAGTTATTAGCATAACAGAGAATATTTACAGTAACAGTTTGTTTTTCCTTCACTTCCTATTTTCGCAGTAGAATTTTTTAATTGAGCTATGATATTTGGAGTCTTTAAATTTTTATGTTGCCACTTTTAATAAACCAGGTGATTCCAATTATAAAAAAACTCCTAAACAGACCCAGTTTGCAAGACAAGACTTGATAAAAGAAGGGGCAGCAAGGCATGACTCGATGAGTGAAAAAGGCAGCAAGACACGACTCGATGAAAATGAAAGAAAGGGCAGCATGACATTGAAAGCCTAGCAGACATGAAACCGGTAGCTATTTTTGCTATGAAAGAAAGACTGGCAGCAAGACACGACTCAATGAAAGAAAAGATAGGGCCAGTCTAGGCCAACAGAGCACAATCTCAAATAATGAGCCAACGGCTGTGAAACTGATGCGAAGAAGGAATGTGAAAGACCGCCGCAGCAATCTTTGCCGCTAGAACACTCCTTCGAATGAGTATCAGTATGTGCTACCCGCTTTTTTTTATCCCGGCACTGACCAGACAAGTGAGAGTATGTGGCAGAGACCAAAACAAGAGTTTCAAAAGGAGACTAAAGAAAAGAACCGAGAGTAGGCCTGGTAGTATAGGAGCGGAAGCCCGTAGGGTTTTTTTGTGTTTTGGAAGGCGCAGCTAGAGATCAAGGTGAGGGAGATAGTCAGAAGTAGGTAAATGAATCCAACTCTGACGCTGGGATCCCAGAAACATTTCTCTCAATTGTTCAACTGTTGGCTAAATGTTAGGGGCATCTTTCTCATTCGAAGTCTGCCAGAACACTACTTTGGCGTAAGAAATTCTTTTAGAGAGAGATTTTCGAAAGGAATGCGAACCAGACCGTCATAGAATACTACTTTGGCGCCCATATTCCTTTTCCTTAGTGGTGGATTTTACCGGTAACAAGCTTTATTGCTCTTTCTAATAGTCATAGTCTAAAAAAATACAGCAACTAGGGACAGAAGAAGCCTTTCCCTAAATGCTAAAGGTTCACTACAGCATTGAACCAGGTGCCCATCAAAAAGAACTTCTTATCTTAAATTCCTACATGGGCGCAACACACCCCTTCGAATGTCTTGGTTCAGTTGACTCCCTATCAAAAGGCGAATCAAACCTAGCAGCCTATAGGATGCGTAGTTTAGGATCCTAAACTACCTAATAATAGTAGTGGGTTTGACTTCTAAACTACTTAATGAAGCTAGGCTCACCGTAATGTCTATTCTAAACAAAGACAGAAGTTAGGAGACTTGCGCAAGTTGCTATGTTGACATTGCTAAACAACAAGCAGTTAGAAGCGAGAAAGAAAAGTAAGGGTGAAAGGATGACCCTACCTTGCCTCCGGCTACCTTCGGCAGCAGATACCTAGACCTGCGTCAGTCTAAATGTTAGGGGATCTCCTAGCTCTTGGTTCGCCGAACGCAAGTTACCCTATCTCTTCTTGTTGGGTAGTTTAGAGCTCACCCTAGCCAAAGCCACGAAGTAGCCTAGTCTTGCCTCTAAACTACTTAAATGGCCTATTGATAGTCCTGAATATCATTAGCTGGGGCTGGACCTATACGCCCTAGCTCCATCTTTCGATCGGCCTACATCTACCGTTGGCTAGGGCCACCTCGCTACACGCCCTCCAGACTGACCGTCGTTCTTCTTTGAGCAACGCTCTTATAGACTATAGCTCTGGACATGACTACTAGAAAATCACTCATCACTTTTTTTATCCTTCTTACTGATTCTTTATGCTTTATAGAACTACACAGCCTTAAGATATTTTAGGAGGTCATAGGTAGATTGTAAGTCACTCGTATTGAGCCCGTCTGATGAGTCTAACGCATTTTCAGTATTTTGCCTTACAATAAAAAAGTCTAACATATTTTCAGTAGGACATGAAAGAAGATATAGATTTCTGGCACAGGCTGTGAATCTCCCCAGCCTAAAATCTTAAGTATTAGCTCAGACGAAGATCCCAACTAAAATGGGCGATCCATCCTTCTTATCAATAGACATCCCCAACCCAAATTCTTTTTCAAACGACTATTAGCCAAAACAAAATATGTTATGGAGATATCACAGAATAAGAAAAAAATTTCTTTACGTGATGCCAGCAAACAACTATAATCACGTTGTTTAAACTTTTAACTGAAATAAAAACAAGCATTGTTATTGTAGGAACTCTTATTAGCACACCTGCAGTGGAGATAGCTAGCTATCCACCATAATGAACAGCATCGATTCATTTTAACTCGAAATTGCTACCAAATTTCAACACATTTAAATGTCTCCCCTTAAAAATAAAACAAAATGGACCCCATTATGGTCGAACTCGCATGGACTGTATCGCATCATTCCCAATATTGTTGTTTCAAGTACCCAAACTTAATACAAAAGTAAGTTTCAAGGTTCTGAAATAAGGAAGCCGAAAGTGCACTCTAGTTTCAAAGATTGAAAGCTTCCCCAACAATTCTTAAACAACCCTCGCCCATCCATATCATCTAAGTCCAATTCCAATTCTTATGCTCATATGACTATAGAACTCAAGTTACAACAGAAGCAACATTCTAAAACCAAAATATAAAATCAGAATCAATTAAAAATCACAAGAGATTGTTAAAACTATAAAATTACTCCAAACGGAATCAAAATAGTAGGGAATTTGGGGTTGCATCGTTAATTAGGATATCTAAACCAAATTGTGGGGAAAATATTGAAAATTGGCCTGAAGTATGGTACGGTTCCGAGATTAATCCTTGAAAATATTGAAAATTTCTGCTAAAGGGGGAATTTCATACCTGCTCCAAGATTCATCCTTGCAGATTAAGGTTAAAGTTAGGATTGAATTGCACCGTAAAAACCTTATAAAGATTGGCCTGGAGTTACGGTTGCACGACGGCTCAGATTTTCTTCATTGAAAAACTTTCACTTTTGATTGTGCCTCCTAAATCTTCTCTCTCGTATTAAGTTGATTATCATGGTGATCCCACAAAGTTCTCCACAAAATCGCATCCTAATTTCTATTTCGCGGAACCTCTCTCGAATTTTCCTCAATTTTATTAATAGAAACAAGGTCATTTAAGCCATTAATGACGTTATTATAGTATTTTAGATTACAATTTTGTTTATGTCATTTGTTAAAATGACGTAATTTACTACGGAAAATGGCAAGCAACATCAGTTACTAATAAAATGACTTTGATGCATTATTGAACCTCTTAAGTTATGGAGAAAAACTAAAAATATAATAATCAACGCCATTATTCAAAAAAATGACTTTGATTAGTTTACGTCGTAACCCTTATTTGTTGTAGTGAATACGAATTACATTTGCCGCCAACTCTTTAATTCGGACATATGGGTTAACCATGTCGCATTTGGCAGTCGAGACACCGGCATTATCTTTTTTCTTCTTTGACCGCTCTCCAACTTCGGCCTTCTTGATACGCGAATTGACCAAGGCCAAATCCTCTTTCAATTTGACTACCCTCTCATTCAGTTCATCACACCATTTTTAAACCATCCAAAAATCAATATCTTTAGCAGGCATGCCTTTACTCAACTGCTCAACCATATTTTCAGAATTGGACAAGTCTGCTCGAGACTACTCTCAAACTTTCTTAAGTTTATTATCTTTCCAGGTCATTTAACTCTTTAATTGTTCAACCGTACTTTTGGGATTCACCAAGTCAGCTCAAGACTTCTCAAGCTCGTTTACTTTCTTGATCATTTGACTTTTCATACTATTCACAAAGCCCCGTGATTTTTATCTGTCTCTTCTAACGACTTCTTACGATATTTAGCGACATCCGCTTCTTTACCTTTCGTCATCAATAAGCCTATCCTTTTATTGAGCTTCACTATCTCAGCTTGCGCTCCAGCAAGCTTACTTTGTGATTTTCCTATCTCAACATCTTTACCATTGACCTGCCGGGTTAGGTCTTTAACAACTTTTACCACCTTAGCGAACTGGATCTATACTTAGACATATTAATTCTCCCTAACTTCATATGCCTCAGTCATACTATCAAATTCTGCTACAAACTCATGGTTATATTGAAGCGTCTGTTGTTCGCCCAAGCGAATAGTCTCCAATTTGACCTATATCACAGATATAATATATCAACCTCGAGTCAACAATACTTCACAGATAAAATCTATACATTATACAGATGATTTTACAGATTTCTATTTTTTACATGCCAACGAGCTGAGGTCATACTTTGACCTCAAATTAAGATGTAGTCTCGCAACAATTGCAATAACGTCTGCATCCTTTTTCAAGGTACGCAATTTTTATGTTCTAATTTGCTCATACTTCAAAATATTCAGAACATACTTGATGATTATCGTTCCAAATTTTCTAACATATTTGCGATATATATCTATCTTCTAACTTAACTTTGTAGCTCTAGAGTTGTAATGGCCTAATTCTGTAAGCTCAAAATGGCTCAGAATTTGCTATCATAGCAATGAACCTGCAATAATATTCTAATGGAAAATAAGAAATGACACAGGAAAATTTAGCGTGTAAAACCTCTAATAAGGTAAAAAACCACGACCTTGAGTGGATGATTTTTGTGAAAGTATCTTTATTGTTTGTGGAGGATATCTTATTTCAAGTGATCTTTTGTTATAGAAAAGCTTGAACCTTGTAACTAAGAAGTTTAAATGTTGCTGAGAATCTAGAATAAGTAATTTCTTGATGATTTCTAGTATAATTATTTTAGTCCCTCTCTCTTCTGAAACTTTTCCTTTATATAGGTCTTCTCCGCAGCTCTTCATCATACTGGAATATGTTTTTCGAACAATGTGGTTAGTGGCGGTTGACTGATTGACTGACGAGTTTGTGCGAGACAGGTATCTTTGACTAGACAAGGTTTTTCAGTTTAAGTTCGACCTACGTTCTTAACAAGTTCGTGGAGTAGGTTAGATTGTTGACTGAGGAAGATAAGTTAAAATTGCGTGAGTCTGAGATGAAGATGTTTCGAACTGGCGATAGTTTAACTTTAGGTGAGATCGATAGATAGGTCCCTACAATTGCCCCAACGCAACCGAAGTCACGAGTGGCTTTGGTTGAGAAATGATCAATTTGCAATTGGTATTTGGGTTGAAATTCTTGATAATTGAAATAGAATAATGATGGCTTTGACTGTGTAGGAGTTACGTAGTTTATGGTGAAATGACATGTAATTAATGAGGATGTGGATGCTGATATTTATGACAGTTATGATTTTGAAAAGTTGTGTCTGTAATGAATGACAATGCTTGGTAAAATGTACTTGCACAATAAATGTAGGTTTATATAAATAGTACCTATATCGAATCCTTGAAGCAGAGTTATTTATAATCTGTAAAATTCTCTAAAATATTAAAAATGGTGAAGACACGGAGGATGGTTCTTGAAGAAAGGATTGCATAAAAAATGCAGAGGTTAAAGTTGAAATACTTTGGTGACCAATCTTTGGAGATGTCGATACCCGCTCCTGTTCCCTCGACTTATCAAGGCATGTCAGAAGACGAAGCGGTTAAAGCTAGGGAGGAATTTTACTATAAATGGATATTTCATGCCGTCATCTTGACATGCGAGGAACGTTGGGCTTGTCCTCGTACTATGGCGGAAAACAAGGTTGGGGCGTTAGATACAGGGACAGGCATATCTGCGGGGTAGTTATATTGATTTCTTGTATCACCATGGATTCTAAGGTCGGGACCTCTTCATCTCTACCAACTCTTCAGAGGTGGCGGTTTCTGAGAAGGAGGTGATGGTAGTGGAAAAGGGAGACAACCAATGGAAGTTTGCTTTTACATTTCTATCACATTTTGGCACTCAGAAGACTTTCAGTTTGTAGAGTTGGTGCCAGTACTGAGCCTACTGCTTACATAGTTTCCATTTAAAGTTCAACTAAACTTCGACCAAACTCATGTAAGGGAAGCTTTTTGTTGGTTCCAATTTCTGCTTTGTATCAGGGTAAAAGATCATTGAAGCAAGAAGAACTGAAAAAGTTGATGTGTTAGAGTGCCTGAATGACCTGTTACTTTTTAAAGTAGTGAAAAACTATTTATCTATAAAGTACCTTGAGTTGGGTGCTAGACAGATTAGATCTCTGTAATATACCTGAGATCGATAACTGCAAAAACTTGTTATCTGTAAAATCTCGTGTAATAATATTGACATGAATACAAATTTGTCATCCAACTACTTGTGTTTATGTAGATATAAAATATATCGTATACTCGAACTGAATCGTTTGAAGGATGTATGAAATGAATTGAAGTTTGTGAGTACCAAAAATATTGTTATTGTAACATTCAAACTGAGATATATATGTGCAAAAATTTATGTGGTAATGTAAGTATGATATGTCTGCGTGTGGGAAATGTGGGAGATAAAAATAGCAGGAAATCTGTAATGCAAAAATTCTAGATAATAGAGGTCGATAGAGGGATAAATCTTGAAAAAATAAGCTTGATTTGAAAAATAATGTACCTCATGATTTTTGGGTTTCTATTACGAGATAAAAGGTCAAAATCACATTTTGAGGAGAAAGTGTTGTATAAATGTATAAATAAGGGTTAAATTTATTTTTTGAATATGGAGAAGAGATTGTGATGGTGCGGACTCGATTTCAGAGAATTTGTCATGCCGCTGAAGGATGATTGGCCGTAAAAATCACTGAAGTGCTAGAGAAGATTTTCGAATTGTTTGGTTATGATGCTGAGTTACCAGTAAGGGAATGTCAGCTCAAATGACTGGTTGTAAGGTGTAGGGAACTTGCGTATGCCCAATATTTCTATGAGGTATGCTTCCATGAATTGGTGTGGGATCCTGCAGATAGAGAAAAGATGGTTAAACTGATTGCTGAGGTGGAAATTGAATTTGAAGATTGGATGATCGAAGGAGGAGATCTGATTGGATGCGGTCGCCTAGGTCATCAAGGCTATTTTAGATGTTATTATATGTAAATCTTTATCATAAATAAATGCAGATGTTGTTAATTTTAATAAAAAAGATGAAAGTCAATTTGATCCTCTATTGTTAAAAATGTCGTTTGAGACTGTTTTGACAAAATAATTTTGAATAAGTTTGAAAATTTTATTAGATTTGAAAATTACGTCACTAGTACTATAAGTATAAGGAACAAGAACAGTAAAAAAGTAGGAGCTTCTTGTTTTGTTTTCTATGTAAAGCTGCTAAAATCTAATATCGTGGAGTGTGAGTCATCATGAGTGTGGGAAAGTCAGATAAAGATATGGAAACAGGAGAAAAATATATGAGGGTATGGGTAATGATGGAAAGATAGTTTTATTGAAAAGGTACAAGATGTCGGACATGGATAGTGTAAAGGACGCCTCGGTTCCAAAATCGAGGACGGGTCGTACGAGGCGCAATAACTTCCAGTCGTTAGAGAGAGAAAGAATAAGTAGTGCTTCATCTTCATCATTTAAATGTTTTTCAACATCTAAAAATTTGTAGAGTACAGAGAGAGAAGCGCAAAAAAATTGTAGGGCTTTGGCAAGGATTTATCTGAGGGTGATCTACAATCGAAGAGAGTGGCAGGCACAAAATCACGTAGGTGGCTATACAACACCATTGTGAGGGAAGGACTTGGCGCTAATGTGGATTCTCATTCTGACACTAAAGGTTAGTAGAGACCTGTGTATATTTTTTGCAAATTGTAATCTGTTTAAGCAAATCCTAAAAAATCACTATTTATAGCATTCTTTGATATTTGACATATAGACATAATATTTGAAAGATATGTTGCATATGAATGATGGATGTGTATAAAATAATGATTGATACCAGAACCAGTATGTAGGTCGAACGTGAGAGATTTTTATGTAGGATCAAACTTTGCCTAAAAAATTGTAGTTGAGATGGATAGTTTGCCTATTAATGAGATTTTTCCCTCCGGTCAGACGGTAGAGTCTGATAGTGAGGTTGAAGTAGGATTAGAGCAATTTCTAGGTTTTCCAGGTAAATTTGTGGCCTATCCCCCTAGTTCAGATGTATTTAAAGAATTTTTTAAAGCCAAGGTAGCTGTAGGAGGAAAATGGGGTAACTGCGTATTCGCAGGATGTTTAGGGGGTGTACTGTAGCGACGGGGAAAAAGTATTTTTATTTGTTGTTCGACTTGGGGGAGGAAAACAAAGATAGGGGTATAGATGAATCGATCTCGTTAGAATATTTTTATGGGAGTGTTTGGAGTGACTTTTCAGAGGGTTTCTTTTTTTACCTGTCTCAATTAGAGTACGGGTTGAGTCTTCCCCTTACCAATTTGGTGAAGGGGATTATGAATGCGATTGGGGCATGTCCTATTAAATTGAATGGGAACATGTGGGAAGAAATTACTGTTTGCGACCATCTGAATAAAAAATGGGAGAATTAGGGAAAAGTGAGGCGGATATCTCCTGAGGACGTATTGCAGTTTTATGGGGTTAAGAATTATCAAGCCAGTGGTGGGGCATATTTTTGTGCGAGTGCAACATGGCGTCGTTTCTTCGATCTTAATTCAGCAGGTCGAGCCAGGAATGACAACGTAATATGGGAGAAGGGTAATTGTCTTCTGAGAGATGATGAAGAACCTTTGGATCTTCTGTTTAGAACTGCAAGCCAAAGTAAGTATAACAATTCGTAGAGTATAATATTGATATGTATGAACTGATGATCTTTTGGTGATAATAATAAATGTTGTTTATGGCAGGCCCAAAGTCCAGATTGGAGAGGAAAGATTCATTATTGGACGAAGTTGCGGAGGAAGAGGTTGTGCTCGAGTTTGTGTTGAAAGGACTTGGCCTTAGCTGAAAGAAAAAAGCTGGGAGAAAGTCGAAAAAGGTTCAAAAATCTCAATCGACCAGGCTAATGGCGGGTGTTGATGATGGGGAGAAGAGAGGAACTTGTGGGGAAGGTCGAACCAATGTGGCCAAGGCCCCATGAACAGACAGTTCGGTTCAGCCGAAGTCTATTACATCGGGAAAATTAACTCAAACGTTTCCGAAGAATTAGATGTTGAAGCGTTCGTCAGCCTCTGGTACCACTGGAAGTGGTGAGATCAGCAAAAAAAAAGAGAAAAGGAGAAGGATCAAACCTTCGGGGAGGTCAAGGGAAAAGGTCACTGAAGAGCGACCTACTACTGAGGGCGATCTCAAAGCAGTGGAGGGAAGGGCAAGGCTAGAAAATCTTCATGGAGATGAGGACATGAGTAGGATGATATGTATTTATATTTAATCATGTAAAATATTTATTTATCACGTTTCCAACTTGTACTGAGGTCAATTTATTTTGTACAGGTTGCGCGTTTGGTGAAGGGGATTTGGCTCGGAGTGGAAGAAGAGAAATCCGAGCTGATGAAGGTGAAGGTCGAGCTTGAAAAGAAGGTAGCTCAAGCGAAGGCTGATGCTCTCAAGGAAGTAAAGAAGTTAGATGCCCTGAAGGCCTCCCATGCAGTGACGATTGGCCATCTACAGGCAGAGGAGAGGGTGAATCTCGAGAAGGTGGAGGCGGAGCGCAAAAGGCTTGGGCGCCACCTGATGTTGAAGGGATATTCTGAGGATAAGGTTGATGCCATTAAGGCAGATACCTATATTGAGGAGGGTGATGATGATGAAATAGAATAGGTAGAGGTAGGAGTTGCTGATGGGTTAGACGGTGTCTCCTGCTAGACGGTGCTAGACAATCAAGGGGATGGCGCGAAACTCCCAGAAGGCAAAAATGAGAAGGTAGGGTAGAGAAATGACTCGTACGAGTATTTTGAAGTGTCTTGAAAATTGTTGGACTTGTGCGTATTGAATAGACTTTTGTAGGCTGAGCGCCTGTTTTTTTTGTAACTCTCTTGTAGGCACTTAGAGAAATGAGTCTCAGAATAAAAGATCTAGAGACTGGACTTTCCAGGGAAAGAGAGATCTCTACAGCCTTGCGGTCTTCGCAAGCGAAGCTGCAGGTTAGATCGGAATAGGTCTTATGACTTGTATGCTATATCGATATAAAGTTACCAAGTAAATTGGATAACATAAAGCGCAGAGGTAGATCAAAAACTTGCTATCAGTTTTAGGAAAATAACATTAATATAGTGCGTAGAAAAATTCAAAGTATTTGGATAAAGTGGAATATCAAAAATATGTACCTTAGACTTCAAAATGTATGTCATGGAGCAACTATCTGAGATTTGACTTTGACCTTTAAGCCTAAATGCAGTTGCACATGGTGGATGTTAGAAATCAGATATCTTTTTAGAAATGAGATATTCATAATATAATGTATATATTATTGTGCAGGTCGAATTGGAATCAGTTCTCTCGCGCGAAGATGAAGCGCTCCACTGCAACCGAGAATTTACGGAGGAGTTGGATAGGGTGAGTTAGAGGAATGAAAATAAAGAAGATCAACATGTAAAGGTGTATTTTAAATTTGTTGAGGCAACCCAAACTGTTGTTGACCTCACTCGCAAGGTCGAAGAGAAAGACGCCGAAATTGAGAAGGGGATAAAAGAGCTTGTGGAGGTTAAAGAAGATGCTACAAAACTTCAAAGTCGAGTTGACACGCTGATGGTCAAAGGTCGGCAAGCTGAAATGGCTTAATACCATTCAGGCACTAGAAAGATCAGAGTGGCAATCTCGAGTTTATCTTTAGAATTGTTGAAGCGAGCTGGAACGACTGAAACAGAAAATGAGTGAAAAAGATAATGAGCTGAAGGTAGCTCGAGAACATATATTAACCTCTGATGTTGCAGTTGAACACTTGCATATAGCCCTACCTACCAAGGATATTGAGTTTTAAGGGATGCAACGAAGGTGTGATGAGCTAAATAAGAGGGTGGCACGATTGAAGATCGAATTGGCACAAGCCAACGCGCGTGTCAGGAAAGCCGAGGCTAGAGAATGCTCGAGGGGGCATAAAAATGATGTTAAAGTTCCACTAGTCCAAGGGGATGTAGTTAGCCTTTCAGGTCGAATAAGATAACTAGAAGGTGACGTAACTCGAATTCAGGGGCATGTGCAGAAAGAAAATGCAAACTTAAGGGAATATCAGCACAAGTTGGATACTGCTCTTATCAGGGAGATGGTCTTGGAAGGGGAAATCAGGGCGAAGGAAATCCTGATAAAGAAGAAAGATGAATTGTTAAAGGATACTTCTTCCAGGGAAGAATTTAATACAGAAATTGTTAGGCTTTGCGTTCAGGTGGCAAACTTGGAGGTCGCTATTCAGGCTGAATTAGCTAAATTTGTCAAAAAATTGGAAGAGGCTATAGCATTTGATGTTCGGACAGTCATGGAACTGGCACATCAGAAGAAACAATATGCAACTTTGGAGTCATGCCTTGAGAAAGTGAGATGTAACTTTTCAAGGAGCGTTGTAGGTCATGCATCACGGATAGACCTGTTAAAGGCGACCGTTGCGTATTTTGTAGAGGAAGTAAAAAGACTTAAGTTAGAACGAGTTACCTTGTTTAAGAACTTGTCTGATAAGGGATACATTTGTAGCGTGAATATAAATCGAGAAACTGTAAGGCCTTTATGGAAACGAATTTATGCCCTCGACCTGCTGATCTGATAGAAAGGGGCAGAGTCGATGTAACTCATGAACTGAATTCTGATCAACCTCCTACTGAAGGGTAAAGCATGGCTGATATGCTAACAGCAGAAAAGATATTCATTGTAATATGACCTGAAAATAAATTGTATATGTCGTAGACATAGGTAAATAGATAAAACCTAGTATGGCCTTTGCCTTATCTTATGTCTGGTGGCGTCTTTTATATAAAACAAGTTTTTTACATTTGTTATAATCGCAGAGATGGGTGGAGTTAGCCAAACCAAGTGAACCTTGATTTAACTGTAGTAATGATGCAGACATATTAAAAGAGATGAATACTAGTATTACGTTTACCTTATCTTATGCCTATTAGAGTATTTGATATGAAACAAGTTTCTATATTTACTTCATTCGCAGAGATGGGTTGAGTTAGCTAAGCCAAGTGAATCTTGATTTAGCTATAGTAATGTTACAGACATATTAAAAGAGATGAGGGCTAGTATTACCTTTGCCTTATCTTATGCTTGTTAGAGTTTTTAATATGAAACAAGTTTCTACATTTGTTTCAATCGCAGAGATTTAGTAGAGTCAGCCAAACCAAGTATTATCCTTGATTTAACTGTAGTAATGCTGTAGACATATTGAAAAAGATGAAGGCTAGTATTACCTTTGCCTTATCTTATGCCTATTAGAGTTTTTGATATGAAACAAGTTCTTACATTTGTTTTAATCACAAATATTTAATAGACCCAGCCAAACCAAGTGATATCCTCAATTTAACAAGTATAAGATCAATTGAAAGCTAGTATTATCTATGCTTTAATCTATAGATTGTGGTTGAATCTACGTAAGTAGATAAATATTGTGAAAAACTTGAAAGTTTCATTGATCAATTCAGAATTTACATTTGATGGAGATGAAAAATGATCTAGGAGGATCTAGGTTAATTTGATATTTTGTCAAAGTGGTTCAAATGAGGTTGAGAGTCATTTGAACAACCAAATTCAATCCTACTGGAATTTTGGCCCAGAGCCATTTTTCGTTCGAATGACATGTATTTTCGTTCGAACGAGTTATTTTCATTCCACTGGAATTTTGGCCTAGAGCCATATTTCGTTTGAACGAGTTGGGGTTTCGTTCGAACGACCAGGCCAGTTTCTAGGGTTTTAAACCAATTAGTCATAAGGTCGTTCGAACGACTCCCAAGTTTGTTCGAATGACTCCCTAGTTCGTTCGAACGACTTTGGTACTGTTTTGGATTTTCAAACGTTGTTTTGCTTCAATATTCGTTCTTTTATGATTTTTGAGTTCCCTAGTATATAACGGGAACTTAGGTTATTTTCTAGGTTATGTTAGATCTAAAAAGTATTCTGAGAGAAGCCTAGTGTTTGAGAGTTTTTATTATAATTACTTCAAGTTTAAATAATCCTATCTCTATTTTGCCAAATCTAATTGGTGTTCTTCGTATTTCTTTACTAACCAAATACTTCTCAAGCAAACAAAGGAGAAGCTATTGAGTCCGCTGAAAATCTATCACAAACCTAATTTGAAGAAGTAGAACGATTTGGTGATGGGTGATTTTAACGATCGACTCACGACTTTGGAAACGACAGTTTCCGACCTAACTTCTACTGTACGGGAGTTAGTAGAACAATTGTGTCTCACAAACCTCGCGATGAGTTCCGCTTTGGCAAGATGGCGAGACCGCTCAAAGAAGAAAGGGGTTATGGTGGTGGATGAAAATGACAATTTTGCGGAGATCGATAGTGATTCTAGTAAGGCCGAATCCAAAAAGGATTAATCGGGTATTGGTAAGTCATCGAATCCTATTCGTAATCTTCGTATCAATTTTACGATTAAAATTCTTGCATTCGACAATTCGATCGATGCCGAGAAGTTGGATGATTGGTTAGATAGGTTAGAGACCTATTTTTCTGTTTACAAATACTCCAATGCTCAGCAAATATGCTGTGCTACGTTGAAATTTGCAAGTCGTGCGCTCACGTGGTGGAAATCTTATCAGAAACACCACGATGTTGGAGATTTGAGTTGGAAAGAATTTAAGGTTTTAGTGCAAAAACTGTTTTATCCGATTGGGTTATGAGCAAGAGAGATGGTATAAATGGCACGATTTGCGCCAAAAGTTTGAGCAATCCATACTGGAGTACACTACAGCGTTCCATAACCAAGCTTTGGTTTTGGACATTGATGTGGACGACTATGAGGTGTTCATGAAGTATACAGGAGGTTTGTCAGAATCCATTAGGAGAGATTTGATGCTCTTTACTGTGGCCAATATCGAGGACGCTACCATGAAGGCAATTGCCATTGAAGGCAAGTATTTGAAGAGTGATAAAGAAGACGACAAGATTAAGTTGGGGTACAAGTCCAGTTGGATAAATGAGCACAAGGGAAAGGCCAAAGGAGAGGGGTCTTCGTCTAAGGAGTTTTATTACAATCATTGTCAGGCAAGTGGTCATATTTCTGATTATTATTGGAAACTTCACCTGGAGCTTCTGCAGAAGGAGGAGAAGAGCAAGAAAGGGAGATATGTACTAGCCACAGAAGTTGTTGACCTCTCAAATTTGGATAAACCGAATCCTAAGCTTACACTTATGTTTCAGCAGAATTTGGCTTCTGAGGAGGAGAATCGAGAAGAACTTTTTCATGTCAGTATTCAGGTAAAGAAGAGTTTAGTCAATGCCATTATAGATCTGGGTAGTAAAAAAAAATTGATTTCTAAGGCGTTAGTGAAGAAGATGGGTTTGACGGCTATAACACATCCTAAGCTGTATGGTTTGGGGTGGATTCAGAAAGATGCGGATTTGATGATCACAAAGCAGTGTACTTTCAGGTTTCCAATTTCTAAGAAGTTTATTGGCGAGGTGACATGTGATGTGGTTCCCTTAGCCGTGTGTCAGGCCATCTTGGGTGGCCCTTATCTTTAGGTCTGGGATGAAATTCATTACTGTAGAGCTCGCAAGTATCGCCTTGTGAAGGAGGGAAAGGAGTTCCATATCAATGCCTATAAGAAGCATGTCACTACATCGAATTTAGTAATGGCAACTCAGGAAAAATTGTTGGTTAATGTGATCAGCAAGTTTGTGTTATTGGTTCGACCGGCTCAAGAGGGTACGTCAGCCCGAGTATTGTCTCCTATGACAACATTTTTTAAGCAACGAACTGACTTGGGGATGTTTCTAGAGGAGGTTGTGGTACATACTGATCATGAACTGTTCTAATTTTTAGCTACACAGTCCACGCTACACAACAAAATGGCTGATACGTTATCTCGACCCCCATTACCAACTACTTCCGCTATGTTAGTTTCTATGCAGAGACAACCTTTCGTTACGTCAACGTATGTTGCAGGATATGATGATCCTTAGGAGTATAGTATGTTTCGCTGAAAGTTGCTGCCAGGCGAACAGGTGGTGGTATTAAGTCGTTCCGAGTTAGGAAGATGGGACAACTACCTAGTAAGTCGAAGCGGTACATTAGGGACATGGGCAGCGCCGCATTCCCACCTCTCAAGTTTTAGCTTGAGTAGGAGCTCAAGGCAGCTAAAGGGGAGAGCCATGATCCAGGAGGATCTAGGTTAATTTGTTATTTTATCAAAGTTGTTCGAGCGTGGTTGAGAGTTGTTCGAACGACCAAATTCCATCCAACTGGAATTTTGGCCCAGAGCCATTTTTTGTTCAAACGACTTATATTTTTGTTCGAGCGAGTTATTTTCATACCGCTGGAATTTTAGCCCAGGGACATATTTTGTTCGAGCGAGTTTGGGTTTGGCTCCAACGACCAGGAAAGGTTTTAGGGTTTTAGACCAATTAGTCGTAAGGTCGATCAAACAACTCCTTAGTTCGTTCGAACGACTTTGGCGCTATTTTGGATTCTCAAGCATTGTTTTGCCTAGATATCTGCTATTTTATGATTTTCGAGTTCCCTAGTATATAAAAGAAACTTAGGCTATTTTCTAGGTTATGTCAGATCTAAAATAATTCTGAGATAAGCCTAGGGTTTGAGAGTTTTTATTGTAATTACTTCAAGTTTAAGTAATCAAATCTCTATTTTTCCAAATCTAATTGGTGTTCTTCGTGTTTCTTTACTAACTAAAAGCTTCCCAATCGTATTGTGGATTAAAAAATCTCACTTTTGGAATTGAGAAAACAAAAAATCAAAAGCGAGAAACAGAAATGGAGTAGTAAGACGCTTAACGATAGTACCGTTTCAGTCGCCTAGTGTTCCAAGGATTTGAAATGGGGATTCCCTCTTTTTTCATGAGATAATATGATCCTAGGCCTTGAAGACTTGTGATAATGAATGGACCCTCCCAATTGTCAGCTAATTTTCCCGCGTAAGGCTCTTTGCGATACTGAGGAATCTCTTTGAGGGTGAGATCATCGATTTGGAAGATAAAGTTTCTGACTCGATTTTTGTGCGATCGGGATAGCATATGATGATTTCGACCTTGGATAGCGATGGCGCATTCCCTGGTCTCATCGATCATATTAAGGTTATAAGCCAATTGAACTCATTTTCCTTGTCTGTCAGCTCGTGATCTCGTACTAAATGATGGTATTTAGAAGAAATGATGGCCTTAGTGCTATAGGCAAGGAGGAATGGGGTGCATCCTGTTGACTGTCTGGGAGTGGTATGATATACCCATAAGACATGAGGCAGTTCTCAAACCCAATTCCCTTTTTTCTATGAGTGAAGGCATTTTTTGAGTCCATCCACGATGGTTTTGTTAGTAATTTTGGCTTGGCCATTGCCTTAAAAATAGTAAGGATTGGATGGTTAGTAGATGATATCGTGTTGGTTGAGGAAGGTTATGATTTTTTCTCCCAAAAATTGGGGCCCGTTATCAATACGAATTAGGTAGGGGTACCCAAACCGAGTGATAATATGTTCCCAGATAAAAGAGATGACCTCTTCTATTCTGGTTCGACATAGTAAAATTGTTTCTACCCATTTCGTAAAATAATCAGTAACTAGGTGACGGTGGCTACCTGGAGAGTTTGAGAATTCACCAACGAGATCAAGTGCCCATCTTTTGAATGGCCAGAGTACCTTGCTTGCAAAGAGTTTGAGCGCAGGGGCATGCATCATATGTTCATGCCTTTGGTAGGTGTCACATTTGCGTGAGTACACCTCCGCTTGCTTGTGCATGCCATACCAGAATACTCCTTATGTAATAGCTCTGTTTGTTAATGATCGACCTGCGGTATGGGAGCTATAAGTCCCTACATGTAATTCGCAGAGCATTTTATCTACTTTTGGTCTGGAGATGCACTTGAGGTAAGGCCCTGTGATGGAAAGGCGGTATAGCAAACCATTTTGATTAGTGTAGTGCTTCGAGTTATTGATCAGCTGTCGACACTTCTTTGGATCTGCTGGGAGTAGTCTGTTGCAACTGTTGTCGACACTGAGGTAGGCTAAGAAAGGCTTTCGCCAATCGTTATCTCTCCTTTTATCGCCCCCAGTATTGATCGTGAATACAGAAATGCGATCAATGCTGGGGGCTGAAATGATTTTGATCTGAAGATATCGAGTTTCTGTACCCAAGACCCCGGCTAATTATGCGGATGAATAGGCGTATTTATTTTCACCTCGAGGAAGATAATCGAGAGTTGCTTTCGTGAACTTGCTCATCCTATCTGCAATGAGGGTTGCGTATTTGATCATCTTTGCATTCTTCTTATATTGCTCAGAGTAATGGTGGACAATAAGTAGTGAATCTATATAGACTGAGAGTTCGGGAACATCGAGCTCAAGAGCGAGGTCGAGTCCATGAATGAGAGCTTCGTACTCGGTGACATTATTAGAGGCCTCAAAATCCAAGCAGATTGATTTCCCAATTTTTTCATTGGAAGTGGTAATCAAAATGATTTTAATCCCTGACCCTGCGGGTCCTGCTGATCCATCCGTGAGAAGTCTACACCCCATTGCTGTAATCCATTCGACTCGCTCATCCAATAGAATGGGGGGTGGATCTTCGGGAGTTTCTTCTGTAAGGTCAGGGTCGTACTCCTCCCACTCGAGATCCTCTACTGGAAAATCTGCGAGAAAATCGGTAATGGCCTGACCCTTTTATGAATGACTTTGTTCGAACTTGATATCATATTCTCCCAAACTGATTGACCACTGTTACATTCTTCTTGATTTTTCTTTCTTGGATAGAACTTCTCGAAGTGGGTAGTTTGTCATGAATTTGACTGAATGAGCTTGGAAGTAGTACTTGAGTTTCTGTGAAGTGTAAACAAGAGTGAGAAGAAGTTTCTCAATTTTAGAGTACTTCCTTTCAACTAGAGTGAGGGTTTTACTGATATAGTAGATTGAATTCTTAATTTTCCCTTTAAAACGAATAAGAACTAAGTTGAGGGAAGTATCTGTGAATGCTAAGTAGATAATCAGTTCCTCATCATCTACTGAGGTGCTCATTATGGGAGACCTCCCCAAATAGGTTTTGAGATCCTGAAAGGCTACTTCGCATTCAGGTGTCTATGTGACCTCTACATTTGGCTAAAATTTTCCTCGCTTGGTATAACTGCAGAGTAATAGGAATAGCCAACGACAGTGGTATGAAGATTTAGAAATGAAACGGCTAATAGCAGCAATCTTGCCGGTAAGTTTCTGAATGTTTTTTATTATTTTTGGAGAGGGCATGTTGAGGAGAGCCCGAATCTGATCTTGATCAGCCTTAATCTCCTTCTTGCTGATGAGGTGGTCTCGAAATTGGCCAGATTGTACCCCGTATTGACATTTATCAGGGTTGAGACGTATTCTGTAAGATCAAAAGATTTTGATTATAGTGTTGAGATTTGAGATGTAATTAGCTGACTGTACACTCTTGCATAAGAGATCGTCAATGTAGACTTCATTGACTTTCCCTAGATGTGCTTTGAGCATAGTAGTCATCAACCGTTGATATGTGGCACCCGCATTTTTTAGTCTGATGGGCATGACTTTGTAGCAATAAAGACATCTTTCAGTGATGAAAGTTGTCTTTTCTTGATCTTCTTCCAAAAGTTAAATTTGAATGTACACCAAAGTAGCGCCCATCATAGATAAGAGGTCATGACCTACTATGGAATCGAGGATCTAATGAATGTTAGGAAGTGAGAAATTTTCCTTTAGAGTATGTTTGTTCAGATCAGTAAAATCTACGCAAACTCAAACTTTTCCGTTCTTCTATGGGACAACGACAATGTTGGATATCCAGTCTGGATATTTGGCTTCTCGAATGAATCACACTTTGATCAATTTCTCGATCTCGGTGTTAACTTTATCTCAAAGACGAGGTGAGAGTCGTCGTTATTTTTGTTTGACTGTCGTGGCGTTGATGTTGATAACTAATTGGAAGCATGACTTGGTTGGATCGACCCCAGGCATTTCTTTGAAAGACCACATTAAAACATCTCGATTTAGTTGCAAGAACTAAATCAGAGCATTCTTTTTGTGTTGATCCATCTTAGTACCAATTAAAGTACCTCTGCTAGGTCTATCAATATTGATATATTCTGTGGGCTCCTTCGTGGAAGGTTGATCGTTGAGGTGATCAGCTTCCTGTAATTGCAATGTAGAAAATCGGTATAAAGTATCTATGATAGCAGAGACGGTATTTTCACAAGCTCGAGAATACTTTTGACTACCTCTGATCTCCTAAATATCACTGTCATGTTTGAACCGGAGTGCTTGATGATAGGTGGAAGTGATTGCTTCCATTTTATGAATCAAGCAGCAGCCCATAATCCTGAGATAATGATATTTGGCGTTGATAACATAAAAAACGATGTCGATGCCAGTATCGCTCTGAATAACTGATAATTAGATGACCTTGCCTACTCATCTTCTCTGGACCCATTGAACACACTGATATCGATGTCGCTCTGAATAACTTGGTCGGCCAAACCCATTTGGTCGATAGTGCTCTGAAAAAGAATCTCAGTACCGCTTCAAGTATCGATCATTATCGTGTGCATAAAAAACTTCTTCATTTTAAGTATTATTACTAACGCATCATGTTATGGAAATTTACATGGCTAGTATTGCAATCTTCGAAGGAAATCCCAAGCAGGCGATTGCTCGACTTAGGAAGAAGCTTGGCTTCTTTGTCTTGCGGTGTGATATCGCAGCATTTTGATAGTCTTCGGCGTTTTGATATGTTAGAATTGGTGATCTGATTGATTTCGATCATGTTGCTGTAGTGCATATGGTAATAATGCTTCTCCTTCGCTTGATCATTGACCTGAATAAATTTGAGCTGCTTCTTATGGCTGTTATCTTTGAATAATTTCAGGTCAACAATATATTCGACCATCCGTCCTTCATTGAAAATGTATTCGACCAACCTCTGTAAAGCATAGAAATTTTTAGTAGAATGATGGTTTACCTTATAATGCAGGAAATATGGTCGGCTATCAATTGGTTCTAGTGGTTGAGTGATGCGGTAAAGTGTATCCTTTAAAAGCAATGGAAAAATTGTAGAGATTCGGACGTTCATCTTTGTGAGGATGGGTTTGTTTGGTGGACCGGCTTTCTGAGGGTAGCCTGGATTTCCCTTGGTGCGCTTCTGATCTTCTTATTCCTCATTTTGTTCATTAGTTCGATCTGTCGATGGGACTTTGGTGGAGAGGACTGATTTAGTAAATTTTGTCGCTCATACATCATCCTCTCCAGGTCGACGTAACTGTTGACCTTGGTGATCATCTCTTCAAAGGTCGTAAGTTTGTTAAGGAAGAGGTGCTCTTTGGCCCTGCAGTCGAGGCAGAGTGCGTTGGTGAAAGCACTAACAACTATTTACTGATCGAGGTAATTTACTTTTCGTGCGAGCTCTAAAAATTTCTTCAAGAAATTCTCGAGCTTCTATCCATGCGACTGTTTAAGATCGATAAGAGAATATAAATTATCTTATTTATCTCTGTTGCGAGCATATGTCTTGATGAACTATTTCTACAGCTGATTGAATGTATATATGGAGTCCTCAAGGAGAGTGTGGAACCATCAGAGTGGTTCCTCTTGTAGACATGTGGCAAACAGACGGTAGAGGATGTGGTTGAGGTTGGAGTATAACCCCAATGAATCACGGTACTGCTGAATGTGCTCCTTCGGGTCAGTACCTTTGTATTTACAAATTTTTGGAATTTGGAAACCTTTTGGTATCTCCATATCGAATAACTCTTTTACAATCGGACTTCCTTGTAATTTTGTGACGTCGCTTGTAGTACCCAAAACTTGTGCCTCGATCAACTCCTTAATTTGTTGGTTCATAAGCTCTTTCGTGACATAATGACATACTGGTTGAATCTCTAGGAGAGCAGTTTGCAGATAATGACTACCTGTACCCTTACTCAGGCGATCTCGTACTAGAACTTGGTGTTGAGGTCGTTGTTCTTCCACCTGACGGACAAAAATTTGTGACCTCGACTGACGTCGGACTAAACTTTACCCCCCAAATGTATGAAGGGTTGTGGTTCATGTTGTAGATTCCTGGAAATTACTTTACTGGTGACTCCTCGAGGTCCCAATCTCTCCCTTGTCGAAACACGGGAGGTCTCTGGCAACTGATCGTGATTTCTGGCTTGAAGAGCCTGCTGAATGTTTTGTGAAGCCTCTAGGGCAGTCTGAATTATTGTCATTTGGTCTTCATGTCGTTTGAGCGCTATCAAACAGGCTTGTCATTCTGTGTCGAGCTCTTTCTCACGAAGCTCCCGATCCTTTGTTAGCTAAAATTCATGCTCGGCGCATTTCTCTATTTCGGCGTTGAGATTTGCCCGTAACTCTGTAAGTTACCCCGGTTCTATTGAAAAATTGAGTTGGGTTCCTAGAGCCGGTCGTTTGGAAGTAACCATGATTGAAAGTTGAAGTGAAAGAATGCCTTAGGATATCGTGGAAATGTAATCTTTCCCACAGACGGCGCCAAATGTAATGGCCAAATTCCGTAAGCTCAAAATGGCTTGGAATTTGCTATCGCACCAATGAACCTGCAACAATATTCAAATAGAAAATAAGAGATGACACAGGTAATTTTAGCGTAGAAAACCTCTGAATAGGCAAAAAATAATGACCTCACTGGAGGATTTTTGTGAAGTTATCTTTATTGTTTGAGGAGGATATCTTATTACAAGTGATCTTTAGATATAGAAAATCTTAAACATTGTAACTGGGAAGTTTGAATATTGCTGAGAATCAAGAATATGTAGTTTCTTGATGATTTATTGTATAATTTTTTCTGTCCCTGTCTCTTCTGGAAATTTCCCTTTATATAGGCCTTCTCCACAGCTCTTCATCGTGTTGGAGCACATTTTCCGAACAATGTGGTTAGTGGCGGTTGACTGAGTAACTGACAAGTTCGTAAGAGACATGTATCTTTGACTGGATAAAACTTTTCGATTTAAGTCTGGCCCACGTTCTTAACCAGTTCGTGGGGTAGGTTAGAATGCTGACTGGGGAAGATATGTTAAAATTATGTGAATATGAGATGGAGATGATTTGAACTGGCGACAACTCAACTTTAGGTAAGATCGAGGGATAGGTCCCTCCAGGAGTAACTTAGAATACAAGTTAAATATTTCTTGCTCATTTCTAATCTATAGCTCCGCTTGTGAAGTCAATAGGGATGTTGAGGCATTTTTCTCCTTAACGAGCTCTTTCTCTAATTCCTCAATTCAGAGGTGTATATCTTTAAGTTCCTACAAATCAATGTTTACAAATATTTCTTAGCCTATCACAAATTCAGCCAACAAAATAATGTACCATACACTTACAGTTTTTCAACCCACGCAAAATGTACAAGCAAACTCCAAACAATTTTTACTCTAGCTTCTCATCATCTCCCCCACTGTTTTCTTGATCCGTTCTAGCGGAGACCGAATCTATCCCTGTTACCATACCTGGATGAGAACCGTCTTTAACCTGGACCTCTACCTCCACTTAGTCCTCTTCAATGTAGGTACCTGCTATAATAGCCTTGAGGTCACCTATAGTGTAATTTACTACAAAGAGTTGGCGCCCAAGCCTGTTTCGAGCAGCTGCAACATTATCCACATTCTTTTGCGCCTCGTCAGTGATCACGGATAGTAACACCTTATGCAAGGTTTTTACGAAAACCAAGCGCTCCCTCTCTAAAGCTAGATCAGACACAAGTTGAGCCTCATTCTTCTAGAACTCGACTCTCCCGCCCTCAAGCTTAGCCCTTCCTTCCTCAAGTTTGAGATAGATACCCTTCAGCATGCGAGCAGCCTACAATAGAAGAAAAAAATATTTACATCTTTAAACCATATATAAAATTCAGGAATCACAAAGTCACCAAACTTACCACCATGCTCAACTCCAACTGTGCAGAGGTATTCAACTCCTCATCACCTCTTTAAGCTACCAACCTTAGCCTATTATACACCACCAGTAGCTCGTCCTCCTCAATAGGTTGACTCTCAAGAACCTTTGCCCATCTCATAGTAGTAGGCAGATCAACCCTCCCCTTTTTTGCATTCACCTCGACCTCAGTACTCATCGTATTACCAGAGGCCAGCCGCCCTTCACAATTTTTTTATTTGGGTACTTGTGAGCTAACTTGCTGGAAGTAGTACCTCCAGAAACGTCCTCCAGTGATATTACAGAAGCCCTCGGTAATGTCAGACACTCTTCCCCGTCCGTTTCTCTTTTCTAGCGAGCTCCAGCTCCTTTCATTTGTCCCTTGGCTTGAGACTCTTGCACCTTCTCCGACCTGCTGTTAACACTTTTGTTTTTGTTGATACCGAGCAACTTCAGGACTATCTCAAGCTCAACACCTTCTCGAGCTACCATATCTAGTAACAATTTTTTTCACAATACTTTTGGTAAAGGACCTGCAACATTATACAGCAAATTATGAATGTAGATTGAATATTTCTTCAAAATTTGTTCCTATTTTGTTGTAAATGTTGTTGGAAACTATTGTGAATAAGATTTTTTAAAATTTGAAATGCTGGAGTATTAAAAATGATGTCAGAAGTTCTATAACTAGCCAAAGTAGGAATAGAGAAATCAAATCAGCTTATTTTTTTGTCTCTTGTAAAGGGTAAAGAAAGTTTGATTACGTGTGAGCGTAAAGGCATTATGAGTCATGGGAGGTTTAGATAGTGATTTGGTAGGAGCGAGAAAAATATAATAAAATATAGTAATTGGGATAATGATGGGAAGGCATTTTTATTAAAAAGGTGTAAAATGTCTGACATTAATTATTGAAGGGACGCCTCGATTCTAAAACCGAGGACGACTTGTGCAAGGCCCAATAACTACCTGTAGTTAAAAATAGAAAGTATAAATAATAGTTCATCTTCCTCATTCAAACGTTCATCAAACTCTAAAAAACAAAAGAACATTGGGAGAGAACAGGGAAAAATTTACAGTAATTCATGTGAGAGATTAGGCGGAGGTGATCATCGCAGAAAGGGAGAGAAGGCTGCGAAGTCAGAGTCTAAATGTTGGCCACACAGTGCCGTAGTGAGAGAGGGATTGGGCGCTGCTTCTGATTCAAACTCAGACATTGAAGGTTGGTGATTTGATAATGTTTGAAACTTTTGTGTGGGTTTTCAAATTTTGAAAAATTTGTAATTTATAGTAAATATTTTAAAAAGCTATTTGAATGTATGTAAAATGATATATGTATGTATATGTATAACAAATGTGTAGTATATTGAGAAAATTGACAGAATACCAGGACCTGTATGAAGGTTTGGGCATGAGGAGAATCTGTTATAGAATTAAACCTCATCCTTAAGCCTACATCTGTTATGGAGATTTCACCTGATATGAAGACATCGACCTCTGGTAGTATGGGTGAGTCCAAAAATGTAGAAGCTGTAGATATAAATTCTGGGACGGGAGGATGAAGTACAATTTCCAGGTT
Source organism: Kingdonia uniflora (assembly GCA_014058105.1). Taxonomy (NCBI): domain Eukaryota; kingdom Viridiplantae; phylum Streptophyta; class Magnoliopsida; order Ranunculales; family Circaeasteraceae; genus Kingdonia; species Kingdonia uniflora. The sequence goes on from JACGCM010000696.1 coordinate 3,466,874, forward strand.
TCCCTGGTAATTTTCCTTCATATCCTCCGAAATCTGATGTGTTCAAAGAATTCTGCAAAATCAAATTCAATTTAGGTGGGACCTAAGGTAATGTTGTAGAACATGCCGGTAGGTCATTTTGGGGATGCACTATGGATAGTGGGAAAGAGTATTTCGTTTTGTTGCCCGACTTAGAATAAGAGAAATCGAAGAGAAACGTGTAGAAATCAATCTATTTTGAGTATTTTGATGGGAATGTCCAAGGCAACTTGGACTAGGGATTTTTATGCTATTTGTCCCAGTTTGAATACGAACTGAGATTGTCTCTTAGATATCTTGCTAAAGGTATATTTATTACCATAGAGGCTTGTCCTGCCCAACTGAATAGAAATATGTTGAAGGTGATAAATGTCTATGAGACTCTGAATACATTGAGGGAGAAAAATGAGGTGGAGAGGAGAATAACTCTTGAAGATGTTTTGTAGTATTATGCTATAAAATACTATGTAGCGAGTGGAGATACGTAGTTCTGCTTTAGTTCATCAAGATCTTCGCTCTTCAATCTAAATTCAGTAGGTCGAGTTTGGAACAATAATATGATATAGGTAAGAGGTGGTTGTCTTCAAAGAATGGATGAAGCCATGAAACTCGTATATAAGACTCTAAAGAAAAGTAAGTAATATAATATTGAGCTGCTGTAGTTATAGGAATGTTTTGTGATTTAACAATTTGTTATGTTATGTTGCTGGTCCCCGATCTAAAGTACATAGAAATGAATCACTGCTAGATACGGTAGCTCTATATCAACATAAATAAAAGAGCTAACGGTAGGTCGGAGAAGGTGTAAAAGTCTCAAGCCAAGAGACAAATGATAGAGGCTGGAGCTAGCATGAAAAGAAAAGCGAACGGGGAAGAGCGCCCTTTATTACCGAAGGCTGTAGAAATGTCGTTGGAGGACGTTTCTGGAGGTACTACTTCGAGCAAGTTAGCTCATAAGTACCAAAAAAAAAGCTGTGAAGTGTGGCTCGGCCTTCGGTACCATGTGAGTGGTAAGGTCAAGGTGAATGCAAAAAAGAAGAGGGTTGATCTGCCTACTACTGTGAGAGAGGCGAAGATTGTTAAGAGTCAACTTGTTGATGAGGATGAGCAGCTGGCAGTGGAGAATAGGCTGAGGCTGGCAGCTCGAAGAGGTACTGTGGTGCTTAACACCTTCGCATAGTTAGAGTTAAACAGGGTGTTAAGATTGGAGACGTTGTGATTCTTGAATTTTATATTTGGTTTCGAGCTGAAAAATATATTTTGTTTTGTTGTAGGCTGCTCGCATGTTGAAGGGTATCTATCTCGGGATCGAGGAAGGATGGGTTGAGCTCGAGAAGAATTTGGCTCGACTTGAGTCTGATCTGGCTGAGCCACGATTTCAGTTCGGGTAAAAGAAACCCACACAAAATTTTCAAAGATCATCAAAACTCGAATCACTAACTTCAATGTCTCAATATGAATTTTGAAGTTAGTGATTTGAGCTTTGATGATCTTTGAAAATTTATACTTTATCTTAGTATCAATACTTTATCCCAAATCCTGCACAAGGCTCCCTCGATTTGAGATAAAGTATTGATACTGAGACATTGAAGTTATACTTTATCTCTTGCACAAGCCGCCCTCGATTTTGGATCTGAGGCTTCCCTTCCACAATTAATGTATGACGTTTCACTCCTTTTTGATAAAAATGTTTCTCATCATTATCCCCAATCCTATATTTTATTATATTTTTCTCTCTCATTCCCAAATCTCTCTCTAAAGCTTTAAGACTCATAATGCCTTTAAACTCACATGCAATCAAAATTTCTTTACTCTTTACAAGGGACAAAAATTTAAGCTGATTTGATTTCTCTATTCCTACTTTTGGTACTTATAGAACTACTGATGTTATTTTCAATATTCTAGCATTTCAAACTTAAAAAAATCTTATTCAAAACAGTTTCCAATAACATTTACAACAAAACTGGAACAAACATAACGATACTCAAGAAGGTTAACAAAATATGTAGTTACTAATATCTTATATAATTTGCTCAAATGTTAAGGAACTGAAGCAGGGACAGTCAATCCACCACTAGGTCCCCAAGCATTACCTGAAGAGCTTACACGATTTCCAACAATACCCCCACAATCTTATTGATCAAAATACTATATTACCAATATGGATAAAATTATCCCCTACTACCAATCTTGATTGTAACCCTACTCCAATAATACTACCAATAATAATAACTCACTACATTATAGCAAAATTAACATATAAAAAAAACACCGATAAAAACATATTTATTTCAAAAATCAATATTAGTCAAATGCTTAAAAAATCTCACAAATGCATAATCAATACGGTGGAGAAACAAACATCTTATCTTATTTGAATAGCGTGCAAAATCCGATTTCTACGTCATCTCCAGTCTCATACTACATAAACCATGTAATTTAATCCGCTATCCGTAAAAGCTATATGCAAATTAATAAATGGTGTGACTAATGAAGAAATGATAAATACCATGTAAATAACTTAGTAAAATGTTGCACATAGATAATTAATGGAAACAAAAAAAATATTAAAGAAATATCTTCACTATAACCTCCACTAGTGGTCCTCTATCCATCCAGTTTGACAAGGCTCTCCTAGTTCACAAAACAATCGGCTATGTCCAAAAAGCTTAATAAATATCCAAAGTCTTACTCGCCTCTCATAAAGTGAAATAAAGTAACTACACTCACTAGCTACCTAATACATGTAGCAAACCAATAATATATGGCAAATAAATCTATAACATGAGGTGCTCGGGAATTCGTTTCACATAATAGTCATTTGATTTGACTAAATCTAAAAGCTATTCCAATTAACAGCATCAATCTAGACTCGACTCATAGAAGATAGACAAAATTCTATAAGTGAATCACAAAACTGGATTACATGTTAAAACTGCTGCAACAGTCAAACATGATGTCATCCACATAGTACCTGATCACAAACTAATATTCAAAACCTAGAATTCAAAAAATGATTAAAGATACCATCTATCTCTAGAAGCCACCATCTTGATCACTTTCCCCACATTCGGTTCACAACCAACATAGTTTTGACCTATAATTCTAAACCCAAAGCCTCATCAACCAGGTTAAACGAAAAACAAAATTAAATCATAAAAAAAATACTAACTGTTATGTAATCGCAACTCAGCCAAAAGTTCTATAATCTATAAACTAGTGGAAAAAAATATTAAAGTCCTATAAAATTACTATCTATATGAGTAATCTACATCAATCAAACAACTACCCCATATCCCAAACATTATAGTCAACAACTAAATACTAGTCCATTAATCTTACTATAATAACTAAACTACGAGTCAAGCCTTATCATGCCCGGTAAACACGACAATCTATCTAAAGTGACTATCACGGCTAACGCTTATAGAAACAAATCAACCACTATTATCTATATTTAAGATAAACATCTTTATTCCTCTAAATCTATGGTAAAAGCCTATACGCCTATGGTATCAAGAGATTAACTCTATAACCAAACAAGCGATAAATGACACAAGATACCAGAGAATCATCCTAACTCGTGCTAAGGAATTACTCAACCTATGAGTGCAAGAACAGAGATAAAAATTATTTTCAGGTCTAATACCAAATCTGTAGCGCTCAAAATTCTAATAATTAGTAACCAGAAGAAATTACAAAACACCGGGGGCCTACAGGTCCATAAATAACCAAGAAAATAAAGGGTTAGTCTCGGTAATCTATTGGTGCACAAGTCATAGTAATAAAGAATAAAAAGACGGAATAATATCATTACAATAACTATACTCAAAATTACTACAAACCACAGCAGGTCAGAGACAATGATTTCATGAATTTAAGCTCTCACAAATACGTCAAATATGTGATCCAATTAGTAATCAAGAACCAAGCATCCAGCTTTAGCTCTTCAACATGATCACCACCGCAGTAGTTAAAGATTTGAAATATTTTTATTGCAAGTGTGAGCAAACCACAGCTCATGAATTTCCTGAAATAACGTGATGATAATAGTATAAGTAAGATATAGGAATTTCACTAATAATTAAATGATATTTGCTAATGATAATGAAAATGTCTAATCGAGAGGTGCAATAAACCTAGTTTAATAAACATGTTAACCTAAAATGCCAGATACAACAAAAGACTGAGACTATAACCTACACTTATTGTTAATGACCGGCGTAGAAGAATTATCTTATGATTTGGCTGATGAACCGCTAATGTATGACTTCAATATTTTACAAGATCATTATTGGCTACAAAGGGTTTAATTTTTGTCAAGCTCGAATAAGCTAAGGATAATTCAGTTGATCAGAGTATTTTGGGTGCTTGAACCCAGAGAGTCTAGTTGTCCTAACTTTATTTTTATTCCATGGAATTGTAACCTCACAAAGGATAAGATGGGTACCGATTGAGAACTGCCTCATACCATCCCACACTCTAGGATGAGTACCATTGGAATAATAGTAACCTCCCCAAGCTCACCTACTATTTTAACCTAAGTTAGGAATCCTAGCAACCTATCGGGGGTTAGCAAATTTATAGTTGGTTTATGTATCCGACCTTATTATTGAAGATAACAACTTAAGGAATTTCTATGATTTTTGCAGGGGCTTACCACTCGATCTTACCTAAATCGAGCTGTCTCCAGTTCAAACTACCTCCATGTCAGACCCACGCATTCTCCACATGGCTTCTCCATTCAACATTGCCACCTACTCCACGAACTGATGAAAAATGTGGGTCGAGCTTAAACAGAAAAACTATAACAAGTCAAGACGCCTGTCTCTCATAAACTCAGCAGTTACTCAGTCACCAGCCACTAACCATTGTTTAAAGAACGTGCTTCAGCATAATGAAGAACTGCAGAAAAGGCCTATATAAAGAAAAAGTTCCAGAATAGACAAGGACCAGAAAATTACATGAGAAATCACCAAAAAAACTATATTTTCTAGATTCTCAAAACTTCTAACTTCTTATTCACAAGATCGAGCATTTCTAAGTCAAGAGATCACTTGTAATAAGATATCAGCCTCAAGCAATAAAACGTCACTATTATAAAAATCTTCAGCCAGATGTCGTGGTTTTTTACCTATTCATAGATTTTCTACGCTAAACACTTGTGTCATTTCTTGCTTTCTATTAGATTTTGTCACAAGTACATTGGTGTAAGAGCTAATTCCAGGCCACTTCGGGCATACAGAATTAGGCCATTGCATTTGGCTCCGTCTGTGGGAAAAAAAATCATTTCCACGATATCATAAGGCATTCATTCACTTTATTACAAATTCCAATCATGGTCACATCCAAGTGACCAGCAACTGAAATTCAACTCGATCTTTCAGTTGAGCTGGAACAACTAACAGAGCAACGGGCGAATCTCAACACTGAGAAAGAGAACACAACAAGCTCGAACGACAATTAACTCTTGACCGAGAGCTTCACGCGAAGGAGCTCGATGCCAAACGATAACTCGTTTGACAACACTCAAGCGACATGAAGATTAAATGACAATAATGCAGTCTGCCTTGTAAGCTCTGCAAAACACTCAACAGGCTCCTCCAATACCAGATCGCGATCAGGTGCCAGAAGCCTCCCGAGTGTCAGCGTAGGAAAGATTGGGACCTCAAGGAACCACAAGCAAAGTCGTGTCCAAAATTATTTGGAATGAACCTCAACCTTCCATTCATTTGGGTTATGAAGTTTAGTCTGAGGTCAGCCAAGGTCACCGATGTTCCATACGTCAAGAAGAAGAACAATGACCTCCACCTCGAGTTCTAGCACGAGATCGTTTGAGTGAAGGTACCGGTACTCATAATCCGCAACCTCCTCATCAAGTCACTCAATCGGTACGTCACTATGTCATACAAGATCATATGGACCAGCGTATTAAGAAGTTGATCAAAGCACAAGTTTTGGGTACTACCGATGACCATACCAAGTTATAAGGAAGTTCGATTGCCAAAGAATTATTTGATATGGAGAAACTGAAAGGTTTCCATACTCTGAAAATTTGCAAGTACAAGGGTACCGATCCAAAGGAGCACATTCAACAATACCGTAATTCATTGAGGTTGTACTCCAATATCAACTACAATTTCAACAGTCTATTCGCTATAAGTCTGTAAGTGGAACCGCTCTGATGGTTCCACTCTCTACCTGAAGACTCCATATACACAATTGACTAGCTGCAGAAATAGTTTATCAAGACATATGCTAACAACAAAGATAAAGAAGAGAATGTATATTCTCTTATCAGTCTTAAACAGTCACATAGAGAGAAGCTCAGGCTTTTACAAAAAAGTTTTTGGAGCTCAAGCGCAAAGTAGACAATCTCGATCAGAAAATAGTTGTTACTGCTTTTACCAATGCACACCAGCTCTACTGGAAAGCCAAAAAGAACCTCTTCCTCAATAGACTTGTAACCTTGGAGGATATGATCACCAAGGTCAATAGCTATGTTGACCTGGAAAGGATTATGTTTGAAAAGAATAAATCTACTAAATCTGTCATTACCACAAATGGTCTACCTACAGATTGAAATACAGAACCGAAGGAGGATCATGGTGACCAAAAGTGTGCCAAGGGAAACACCGGCAACCCTCAGAAAGGTTCTTCACAAGTCAAACCATTCTTCCTAAAGATGAATGTTTGAATCTCTATAATTTTTCCAATCCTCACAAAGGATAAGCTCTACCGTCCCTCCCAATAATTGGAACCATTCGAGAACCCGCCGTATTGCATGCATCATAAGGTAAACAATCATTTTACTAAGAATTGTAATGCTTTACAGAGGTTGCTCGAATATATTTTTAAGGAGGGACGGATGATCAAATATATTGTCGATTTGGAATCATATAAGGATGGCAGCTATAAGAAGCAGCTTAAAGATGCCCAGGTCAAAGATTAAGCTAAGGAAAAGCATCTCTACCATATGCTCAATAGCAACATGATCATGATCAATTAGATCACAAACTCTAACAGATTCAAATGCGGGAGACTGTTCGAATGCGGCGATCTCACACCTCAAGACAAAGAAGCCAAACTTCTGCTTGACTTGAGCAATCGTCAGCTCGGGATATCATTCGAAGATTGCGATACTAGTCATGCCATGTTTCTGCATCATGATACATTAGTCATAATGCTCAAGATGATAAAGTTTGTCATGCACACAATGATGATCTATACTGGCAGCGGTATTGAGATTCTCTTTCAGAGCACTATCGATCAAATGGGTTTTGCCGATCAAGTCATTCAAAGCGACACCGATATCGGTAGATTTAATGGTTCTAAAGAATAACAAGTAAGGAAGATAATCTTACCTTTTACCGTAGGAGCAGCCACAATTGACGTCATCATCTACGTGATCAACGCCAAATCTCATTATCTCAGGATTATAGGCCGTTGCTGGATTCATAACATGGAAGCAATCGCTTCCACCTATCATCAAGCACTCTAATTCAAATACAACAATGGTATCTATGAGATCAAGGGTAGTCAAAAGCTTTCTCGAGCTTGCGAAAATATTGTCTCTGTGATTCAAGATACCTCTGACAGGTATGTTGTATAGTAATTACAGAAAGCTGATCACCCCGATGATCAGCCTTCTATGGAGGAACCTACCAAATACATCAACATTGATGGACCTAACATAGGTACTTTTTTCAGTACCAAGTTGGCTCAACATGAAAAAGACACTTTTATTAAGTTCTTACGACTAAATCCAGAGTGTGGTCATTCGGAGAGATGCTTGGGGTCGATCCGGCCAAGGCATGTCACAAATTGGCCATCAATATCAACGCCACTATGGTCAAAAAGAAATAGCGACGCCTATCACCGCAACTTTGAGATGAAGTTAACATGGAGATCGAGAAATTGATCAAAGTGGGATTCATTCGAGAAGCCAAATATCCATATTATATATCTAGCATTGTCGTTGTCCCAAAGTAGAATGGAAAAGTCCAAGTTTGTGTAGATTTTACCGATCTAAATAAATATACTCCAAATGATAGTTTCCCTCTTCCCAACATTCACCAGATCCTTGATTTAATAGAATGTCACGAACTCCTATCTATGATGGACACTGCTTTTGGATACAATCAGATTCAACTCTTGGACGTAGATCAAGAAAATACCACTTTTATCACTGAAAGAGGACTTTACTGCAACAAAGTCATGCCCTTCAGACTCAAGAATGCAGGTATAACTTATCAACAGTTGATGACTACTATGTTCAAGGCACATATTGGAAAGTCGTGGAAGTCTACATTGATAATCTCTTGTATAAAAGTATACAGTCCATCAACCACATCTCAGATCTTAACATAATATTCAACATTCTTCGATCTTACAGGATACATCTCAATCCTGATCAATTCGGAGTACATTCAGGTCAATTTCTAGGCCACCGCATCAGCAAAAAGAGGATTGAGGCAAATCCATATTAGATTTGGACTCTCCTCAACATGCCATCTCTAAAAACAATGAAGGACGCTCAAAAACTTATTGGCAAAATTGCCACTATCAACCGTTTCGTTTCAAAATCTTCTGATCGCTTCGGTTGCTATTCCTATTACTTTGCAGTTGTACCAAATGAGGAAAAGTTCAACCACATGCAAAGGTTTAATGGACATCATATTACAAAGTAGCTTTTCAGGATCTCAAAACCTATTTGGGAAAGTCTCCCATCATGAGCACCCCAATAGATAATGAGGAACTGATTATCTACTTAGCAGTTACAAATAGTTCACTCAGCTCAGTTCTTATTCAACTTGAAGGAAAAATTGAGAAACCAGTCGACTTCATCCACAATACCTTCACTCCAGTAGAAACGAGGTACTCTAAAATTGAGAAACTTCTTTTCACTCTTATTAATACTTTACTGAAATTCAAACATTACATCTAAGCTCATTAAGTTAAAGTCATGGCGAACTACCCACTTTAGGAGGTTCTGTCCAAGAAAGAAAAGCCAAAAAGCGTGAAACAGTGGTCAGTCAGTTTGGGAGAACGTGATATCAAGTTTGAATAACGTCATTCCGAAAAGGGTCAGGCCGTTGTCGATTTTCTCACAAATTTTCCAGTGGAGGATCCCGAGTGAGGGGAGCACGATCCTGAGCTTACAGAGGAAGTTACAGAAGATCAACCCCTTAAAGCATTTGACAAGTGAGCTAAATGGATTACAAGGAAAGGGTGGAGACTTCTTAAAGATGGATCAGTAGGACCAGCAGGGTCAGGAATTTGAATCGTATTGATTACCCCTTTCAACGATAGAATTAAAAAATTAATCTGCATAAATTTTGGAGGCCTCAAATAATATCATCGAGTGCAAAGCTCTCATTCATGGACTCGGTCTCGCTCTTGAGCTCGGCATCCTAGAATTGTCAGTTTACACAGATTCGCTACTCATTATCAACCATTACTCTAAGAAATACAAGAAGAATGGCAAGATGATCGAATACATAACCCTCATTGCAGATAGGATGAGTAAGTTCACGCAAACAACTCTTGATTATCTCCTTCAAGGTGTAAATAGATAGGCCGATTCCTTAGCGTATCTAGCCAGGTTCTTAGGCCCAGAAGCTCGATATCTATAGATCGAAGTGATTTTAACCTCCAGCATTGAACGCATTTTTGTATGCACGATTAACACAGGGGGTGATAAAGGGGGAGACAGCGATTGGCGAAAGTTTTTCTTAGTTTATCTTGGTATCGACAACAAATGCGAAGGTCCACTTCCAGAAGATCCGAAAGAACACCGACAGCTGATAGACAACTCAAGGCACTACACTAATCAAAATAGTACTTTATACCGTCGTTCAGTCACGGGGCCTTACCTCAAATGCCACTCCAAAAAGAAAGCAGATTAAATGTTCTATGATCTACATAAAGAAACTTTTGGTTCCCATGCCGCAGGTCGATCACTGGCAAACAGAGCCATTATACAAGGAGTATTCTGGCCTGACATGCACAAGGAAGCAGAAGAGTACTTACACAAATATGACGCATGTCAATGACATGGACAGATGATCCATGCCCCTGCACTCAAACTCCATGTAAGAAAGGTATTTTGGCCATTCAAACGATGGGCCCTAAATCTTGTCGGCGAATTTCCTATTTCTCCAGATAACCGCTGCCACCTACTCGTAGCTACCGATTAATTTACAAAATGGGTCGAAACAGTTCCACTTTGTCGAACCAGAGAAGAAGAGGTCATCAATTTTATCTAGGAACATATTATAACTTGGTTTGGGTGCCCTCACCTAACTCGTATCGATAATGGGCCCCAACTTGTTGGAGAAAAAGTTATAACTTTCCTTAATCAACACAACATCATCCACTCATAATCCAATCCCTACTATCCTCAAGGCAATGGCCAAGCCGAAATCACCAACAAAACTATCGTAGTTGGACTCAAGAAAAGGATACACTCTCAGAAAAAAGCGAATTGGGTTTGGGAACTTTCTCATGTATTATGGGCATATCGTACCACTCCACGACAGTCGACAGGCTGTACTCCATTCTTCCTTACCTACGGTACTGAGGCTGCCGTTCCCACCAAATACCATCATCTAGTAAAAGATTAGTAGCTTACTGACGAAGAAAATGAGTTCAAATTGGCATGCAAAATCAATTAAATCGATGAGACCAGGGAACGCACCATCGTTAACCTAGGTCAATATCAACACATGCTGGCCAGTTCGTACAACAAGAGAGTCAGAAGATGTACCTTCCAAATCGATGATCTTGTCCTCAGAGAAATACCTCAACATCGTAAAGAACCTCATGCTGGGAAGCTAGCAAACAATTGGGAGGGTTTATTCCTTATCACAGGTCTCTCAGGCCTGGGATCATATTACCCCATGACAGAAGTGGGAATCCATATTTCAAGTCTTTGAAATACTAGGCGACTGAAACGGTAGTAGCATTAAGTCCCTCACTACTCCATTTCACTTTCTCAATTTTTCTATTTCAAAAGTGGGATTTTCATCTCTATCCAATGTACATCATTTTCTATTCAATGAAACTTATAAGTTTTTCTCCCATACATCTCTCTATTTTATAGACAATATATGGAATAAAGCATAGATAATACTAGCTTTTTATTGAGCTCTAAACTAGTTAAATCAACGATAATACTTGGTTTGGCTGACCCTACTAAATCTATACGATTAAAACTAGGGTAATACTTGTTTTACATTAAAGACCCTACCAGACATATGATAAAGCAAATGTAAAAATAGCTTTAATCTACCTCAATATGGCTACGAAATCATACCAGTTAAATCAAGGATAATACTGTGTTTAACTGACTCCACTAAATCTCTGCGATTAAAACTAAGGTAACACTTGTTTACATCAAAGACTCTACCAGACATAAGATAAAGCAAAGGTAAAATTTATCACGCCCCAAAATCTGATAATCGGTGAGCTTGACCAATTACTAGATTCAAAGCTGTACAAGTTGGGGAAGCCACTGATTTGCCCCACAAACAACCGAGCCATAGACAAGTTTAGGCTCAGTCATTCACTTAAAGCAATAATCATCAGAGTAATGAAGGAATAATAAAGCTGAAGCAAATGATTTATGTACATACCAGACTGAAAACATAATGCAATATCTTGAATAAAGTACAGTGACATATGCTGAGATCACATACAAGAATTTCTATACTAAAGGAGATCTGCAGCGGCAAAACTAGCTCTAATCAGGCTGAAGCTCACAGCAATCCAAGCTACTCAACCTCCAAAAGGGGGGAGCAAAGCGAGAGTGAGCAAAACCATGGCTCACTAAATACCCAACAGAGCAAAATAACCTACTAATATAACGGATGTAGAGAAGAGGGTAAGGTGAATGAGATAGAGGAAGTTTTAAAGTAAAAGAATAGTAACTAAGTAACTATGATCTAGATAAAGAGTTATAAATACAGAATAATAGATATAGGATTTTAGAGAAAAGGAAATAGTGACAAAAAATAATGATAGTGATGATGATATGATATGACATGATGAATTGGAATAATCCCATAATTATCCTAAATGTTATATGCATTAATGTTTTAGAACGTTTTCACGATCCTATTAAAATATTGGTTGATCAATCGTTAGTATGTTTATCTTAAATAGATCTGTTAAGGGGATACAATGGGTACAATTTTTGTTAAGCTCGACCAAGCTAGTGGATACTCACTTGATCAAATGTTCTGGGCTTTTAAACCCACAGAGCCAATGTCCAAACTGTATTTTCATTCCAAGGAAATTCAACCTCACCGAGGATAAGTCTAGCACTGGATTTAGACTATCTCATGCCTTCCTACACTCTCGGATGGGTATTAAAGGTATGAAAGTCTTCACAGCCAGTTCTTCACCTACTATTTTAACCCGATAAAGGACTCCTGCGATCCTATTGGAGGTTAACCGATGTAGAGCTGTGATAGGTATCCGATCTTGTTAAGTTAAAATAGTTTTACATGATTAACAGATGCAACAGATCCCAAGGATCACAACATAACAGCCACAAATCCGACATCACACATAGGATGACCACCTACATAAAAGCATGGCAAACAATCCTAAACAAAATAAACAGCGACACAGTTGTACCATCTAAACCTCGATGAGACAGCAACCTAACCGTCACCCCAACTAACCAACATCAGTCTCTAGAAGACTGAAACCATCAACAAGAACACAGCTACGAGAAATACCACACTAACATCTTCTAACTAAACCCAAAGTCCAAAGAAAACTATAAACCAAGTTACAAAATAACTAACATATAGGTTAACAGCTTACTGAGAAAAATAATATCAGACCAAAACTAAATCACATGCACCTTTCTACACATAGTACTACTTTAATCAACATCTATTAACTAGTAGAGGAATTTAGAAATGAAGGGGACCCGACAGATAATAATCCTGAGTCCTAACGAAACAAAAGCCGGAACTCCATAGCCCAGAATCAAGGATATGGATAACAGAACACAGGACAAGCTACAACATACCATCATTATAACAATTAATCAAACAATACAGGAAGCCAATCCATAACCCAAACCCTAGAAATCAACCCAACCTCTATTCGGATGAAAAGAACGGAAAGAAAATAGGGGAAATACTCACCAAGGATAAAGGCAAAGATCATGACAAACGAGGGAACGGATTGGATTAGAATTTTGGGAAAGAGGGGATTTGATTTGGGGAGGGAGAGTGAGAGAGTATTTTGAATAAAAGAGAAATGAGGTTAAAGGACCTAACATGTAGCTAAAAACGTGCCTCTGTTCGAATAGAATATATTTCTATTCGAACAAAATAAAATAGGTAGAACCTTGTTCGAACAGAAATAAACTTGTTCTAACAGAATGTAACAGAAGGAAATCAACTAAACAGACCTATTTGAACAGATCAAAAGTTATTCGAATAGAATGAATTAGGCAGGAATGTATTCGAACAAAAGGAATCCTGTTCGAACAGAATGAAACAGGAAGTTATGTATTCGAACAGAGGCATGGTCTATTCGAATAAAATAGGACATAAAGAACCCAAAACACAAAAAAGATTCCTTCGAGCGAAAATTGGAAAAAATCAAGAATCCTAACAAAGATCCCCCCTGGATCACATCATACCACAACCACAAACACCACCACAACCAACCCCAGAAAGGGTTCCCAAAACCACAACAGAACCACCTCCTCCTAATAACCACCAAAACACCAAATGCAGAAAAATAATCTAACTCCAAAACCTGCCCAAAAGGAATAAAATGGATGCATAAAGGATAGAAGGAATATATGCAGACACTTAAAGTAAGGCAATAAATGTAGGTGCTAAATGGATAGGAATATATGCATAAAAGAGATATATTCCTATAAATAATAATAAAAATATATACGGGTCACTATAATCTACCCTACTAAAAAAATTTGCCTCGAAATTCTGCACATACCTCAACCCGAGAACAATTACGGATAACATACTCTCACAGGTAACCTCACTACGATCGTGGTGACCCCACTAAACTTTCACAAAAGAGATAACCTTGTTGTGAAGAATCTTCTCCTCACGATCCAAAATATACACCGGATACTCTATATCAGAGGCATCGTCATGAATCTCTATGGGTTCCCAGTCAATCACGTGAGTCGAATCCCACTCATACTTCCTTAGCATAGTAACATGAAATACGCTGTGAACTCGGTCCAATTGTGGCGGCAATGCTAAACGGTACACTAACTCTCCAACTCTGGCCAGAATCTCGAACGGACCAATATAATCTGGGATCTAACTTCCCTTTCTTGTTGAAGCGCATCACGCACTTCATCGGAGAAAACTTTAGCAAAACGTGATCACCGATCTCAAACCCTAGCGGTCTCCTGCGGATGTCGGCATAACTCTTCTGTCGACTCTGTGTTGTACGTATCCAATCTCTGATAATAGTAACTGCCTCACGAGTCTCACGAAACAAGTTTGTCCCCTGCTAACTCTGTGTTGTACGTATCCAATCTCTGATAATAGTAACTGCCTCACGAGTCTCACAAAACAAGTTTGGCCCCTGCTAACTCTGCCCACCAATCTCTGCTCAACTCAACGGTGATCTGCACGGTCTACCATATAAAGCCTCATAAGGTACCACTTCGATGCTCGATTAAAAGCTGTTGTTGTACTCCAACTTTGCCCAAGGTAAGTACTCGTCCCATCTACCCTTGAAGTCCAAAACACAAGCCCTAAGCATATCCTCAAGAATCTGGCTCACGCTCTCCATCTGACCATCGATCTGGGGGTGAAATGTTGTGCTGAAATCTAATCTGGTATCCATAGCTCGCTGGAAACTCTTCCAAAAGTTACCGGTAAATCTGGCATCTCGATCTGACACTATAGACATCGGAACCACGTGTAAACACACTATCTCTCACATATAATCTGCTCAGTTCGTCAAACGTCAAAGTCTTGCGAACCTGAATAAAATGCGTCGATTTGGTCAATCGTTCCACAACCACCCAAATAGAATCGTGGTTCTTCTTCATCCGCGGTAAACCCAAAATGAAGTCCATCGTCGCGTACTACCATTTCCACTCTGGAATAAGTAAAGGTTTAAGCTGCCCTACTGGTTTTGATACTCGGTTTTCACCTGCTGAGAAATAAGATATTTGGAAGCAAATTCAGCTATCTCACACTTCATATTTCCCTACCAATAATGCCTCTTCAGGTCCTGGTACATCTTCGTACTGCCTGGATAAATAGTGTACCTTAAACCGTGAGCCTCGCCCAAAACCTCATACTTCATCACCTCTGAATCTGGCATGCATAATCTGCCCTTGTACCTGATACTGCCATCTGAACTAACTGTCCAATCGGGTCTGCTAACGTCTGAAGACCAGGACTGTAATTTAGCATCTTGTTGCTGAGCCTCTATAATCGGTGAAATCAATGATGGCTGAACCCTCAGATTTGCAATAAAACTACCCGTACCCCGTAAACAAAAACTCAGCCTAGAATCTGCCACATCGCGAACATCAACCACTCACGAATCATCAGACGTGCAAGAAATCTCCTAAGCAAACGGCTCAAAGTGTGAACCACCACATTCGCCTTCTCTGGGTGATACTGTAAGTCGACATCATAGTCTAACAGGAACTCCATCCATCTGCACTGCCTCATATTCAGCTCTTTCTGCGAGAAAAGGTACCGCAAACTCTTGTGATCAGAAAAGAGCTCGAACTTCTCACCGTAAAGATAATGTCGTCAAATCTACAATACAAATACCACCGCTGCCAACTCAAGGTCATGAGTAGGATAGTTTCTCTCATGCACCTTAAGTTTTCTTGAAGCATAAGCCACAACCTTTCCCTCTTGCATCAGAACACAACCCAGCCCACTGAGCGAAGCGTCGCTGTAAACCATATACTTTTGTCCGCTGGATAGAACAATAAGAACTGGAGCTGTGGTCAACCTCTTCTTCAACTCTGTAAAAGCTGAATCATATCTGTCATCCCAAACAAATATAACGTCCTTCTGCGTGAACCGAGTCAAAGGAACTGCAATCCACAAAAATCTATTGATGAATCTGCGGTAATAACTGACTAACCCCAAAAAGCTGCGAATTTCTGTAACATTAGTCGCCTGCGCCCAATCCATAACTGCCTCAACCTTCAAAGGATCAACCTCAATACCATCCTTGGACACCATGTACCCAAGAAACTTCACTTCTATTTGCCAAAAATCACACTTCTCGAACTCTGCATATAACTCGTTCTCCCGTAAAGTTTGTAAGGCGATCCTCAATTGTTCCTCGTGTTTGGCCTCGGTCTACGAATAAATTAATATGTCATCCACGAATACAATGACGAACCGGTCTAGAAAAAGTTAATAAACTCGGTTCATCAAATCCATAAAAGCTGCGGGCGCATTTGCCAAACCAAACGACATAACCTAAAACTCATAATGCCCGTAACGAGCCCGAAATGCTGTCTTTGAAATATCCTCATTCTTAATCCTCAGCTGATGATAACCTGATCTGAGATCAATCTTCGAAAAGAACTGCGCTCCCCAAAGCTGGTCAAACGAGTCCTCGATCCTAAGTAAAGGATATTTGTTCTTGATCGTGGCTTTGTTTAACTCGCGGAAATCAAGACACAGACGCATGGACCCGTCCTTCTTCTTCGCAAACAAAATTAGCGCTCCCCACGGTGAAGTACTCGACCAAATAAACTTCTGATCCATCAACTCTAAAATTTGATCATATAATTCCTTCTGCTCATTGGGTGCCATACGATACGGAGCCTAACTCTAAGAAAGCTAATGTCAGAATAGTCTCAAACCACCGGAATCGAGCTAATGTCCACACCGTAGGACTCTAACTCTAAGAAAGCTAATAAGTCATCCTCTGACTGTGCAAGTTTCAAACTAGCGAACACGAACCGCCTCTCCCCTGGAATACTAAAAGTAGTCATTTTCTCAAAACAGTCTAAAGTAACCCGATGGGTCGGTAACCAATCCATACCCAGGATGATGTCAAACTCCTGCATTGGTAGTACTACAAGGTCTGCCGATAGGACAAGACCACAAACAACTATAGGGCAATCTCTACAAATGCGAGAGATGGACACCAAAGAATCGAAAGGAGTACCTACAAAAATCTCATCAAGCAACAAAAGAAGACTCAAATCCGATAGTGCAGAGGAATGCATATGCTATGAATGAATGCGATGCACTGAAATCGAAAAGAACACGAGCGGGCAAATAAGAAATATGGATCGTACCTTCCACCACAGGTGGAGCGGCGCGAGTACCTCGCCTCGCCACTGCGTACATCCTTTCCTATCCACAGACTTGACCCTGGCCCTGCTGTTGTCCCGGATGCTACGGTCTCTGTACACCCGGAGGGCCTAGAACTAGTTGTCTACTCTGTAGACCTTGAAATTGTCGCTGTGGAAACTACTGAAGCTAGTGCAGTCGTGGCTGATAACCAACTGGACTCTGAAACTGTCTCAATGGTTATGGACCTCAGGCTGGTTTAGGATAATGCTGCTTGACGTTCCCCGTCTCCCTGCAGTTCCAACACAGATGAGAAGCAAGTTGCGCTCTCGCAAAATACTATCCTCCCGTAACTCTAGCTGGTGTACCCTCAAACCTCTGTCTTTTTGAACCCAAGCTATCGAACTAAGTCTGAACCGCCTTTTCCTTATCAGGTCTATGATCCTATCTCTGCTGGCCCCTCAAGTCCTTGAACTTGCGATACTCGACATCGTTCTGTTCTAAAGCCAAAGCTTTAGACAAAATTTCTTTATATGTACTGGCACCGAAAGTAATCAAGAACTTCCTAAAATACGGACAAAGACCCTTCAAAAACTTCATCTTCCTCTGCTCTTCATCCTTAACAATGAACGAAATGTAATGAGAAAACTCGTTAAATCGCGTATCGTACCTTGATATGCTCATATCGCCCTGCTCCAACATATAGAACTCAGAAATGCATGCATTTCTGTAACTCTGCGGAAAATACTGATCGAAGAAACGATCCTGGAAGGATGCCCATAGTATCGGAGTCTCCATTATGGTCCGCTTGGCCGTTTCCCACCAATGATCTACCTCGCCCATAAATAGATACGTCGCAAGTGTCACCCGCTGATTGTCTGAACACTTCATCGCGTCCAAAGTCTTTTCAATAGACTTGAACCATGCCTCTGCCTCAGAAGGAACTAATGTGCTAGAAAATGTAGGATGTTTATATCTTTGGAGCTGCTCTAAGTAACTGTGCTCTCTGGCCACTGGGCTCTTAGCCTGCTGAAAATAAACTGCGAAACCCTCCATGAACTATTTCATTTCTACTGAAACACCGGAAGTAGTTGGATCTAGTAAAATGTCTGCCAGCTCTGGAATCACTGGAGTAGGTGGGGCACCCTGATGAATCTGAACCCCCGACACTATCCCCACACCGACCCTAGCCTCTAAAACTATCTGCTCATTCTGAATGATCGGAACAGATCCCAAACTCTCCTGACTAATCCCTGGCTCGCCAGCTGCAGTACTACTATGTAAACCCTCACGAATACCCCTACAGGTCCTTGCACGACCTCTGCTTCTGCCACCTATAGCCATTTGTACGAATAAAAAAAACACAACTCAGGAAAGGAGGAAATGAATAGGAAACATAAAAGAATACGATAAAATGCGTAAAATCTGAAAAGAATAGATTCTAACTCTATCTAGAGAATAACTTGTCATATGATTTGCAAAAACAGAGATAGGGATTAACCTAGGCTCTGAAACCAAATCCGTCACGCCCCAAAATCCGATAATCGGTGAGCTTGACCAATTACTAGATTCGAAGCTATGCAGGTTGGGAAATCCACTGATTCACCCCATGAACAACCGAGCCACAGACAAGTTCAGGCACAGTCATTCACTTAAAGAAATAATCATCAGAGTAAAGAAGGAATAATAAAGCAGAAGCAAATGATATATGTGCATATCATACTGAAAACATAATACAATATCTCGAATAAAGTGCAGCGACATATGCTGAGATCACATACAAGAATGTCTAAACTAAAAAAGATCTGTAAAGGCAAAACTGGCTCCAATCAGGCTGAAGCTCACAGTAATCCAAGCTGCTCAGCCTCTGAAAGGGGGGAACAAAGCGAAAGTGAGCAAAACCACGGCTCACTAAATACCCAACAGAGCTAAATAACCTACTAAAGTAACTGGTGCAGAGAAGAGGGTGAGGTGAATGAGATAGAGTAAGTTTTAAAGTAAAAGAATAGTAACTAAGTAACTATGATCCAGATAAAGAGTTATAAGTATAGAAGAATAGATATAGGAGTTTACAAAAAAGGAAATAGTGACAAAGAATAATGATAGTGATGATGATATGATATGACATGATGAACTGAGATAATCCCACAATTATCCCAAATGCTGTATGCTTTATTGTTTTAAAACGTGTTCACGATCCTATTAAATTATTGGTTAATCATCCGCTAGCATGTTTATCTTAAAGTAATTTGTTAAGGGGATACAATGGGTACGATTTTTGTCAAGCTCGACCAAGCTAGCGGATACTCAGTTGATCAAAGTGTTCTGGGCATTTCAGCCCACGGATCCAACGTCCGAACTGTATTTTCATTCCAAGGAATTTTAACCTCACCGAGGATAAGTCTAGCACCGGATTCAGACTGTCTCATACCTTCCTACACTCCCGGATGGGTATTAAATGTATGATAGTGTTCACAACCAGTTCTTCACCTACTATTTTAACCCGATGTTGGACTCCTACGATCCTATCGGAGGTTAACCGATATAGAAATGTGTCATGTATCCGATCTCGTTAAGTTAAAAGAGTTTTACATGATTGATAGATGCAACAAATCCCAAGGATCACAACACAATAGCCATAAACCCGGTATCACACATAGGACGACCACTTGCATAAGAGCGTGGCAAACAATCCTAAACTAGAATGAACAGCGACTCAATTGCACCATCAAAACCTAGATGAGACAGCAACATAACCGTTACCCCTACTAACCAACATCAGTCTCTAGAAGACTAAAACCATCAACAAGCTTCTAACTAAACCCAAAGTCCAAAGCAAGCTATAAACCAAGTTATAGAATAACTAACATATAGGTTAACAGCTTACAGAGAAAAATAATATCAGACCATAACTAAATCCCATGCACCTCTCTACACAGAGTACTACTTTAATCAGCATCTATTAACTAGCAGAGGAATTTAGAAATGAAAGGTACTCGCCTGATAATAATCCCGAGTCCTGACAAAACTAAACTTGGAACTCCAAAACCCAAAATTAGCGATACGGCTAATAGAACACAGGACAAGCTACAACAGACAATCAGAACAACAATTAATCAAACAATATAGGAAACCAATCCATAACCCAAACCCTAGAAATCAACCCAACCTCTATTCGGACAAAAAAAACGCAAAGGAAATAGGAGAAATACTCACTAAGGATAAAGGCGAAGATCACGGCGAGCGGGGGAACGGATTGGATTAGAATTTTAGGAAAGAGGGGATTTGATTTTGGGGAGGGAGAGTGAAAGAGTGTTTTGAATATTAGAGAAATGAGATTAAAGGACCCAACATGTAGCTAAAAACGCGTCTCTGTTCGAATAGAATATATTTTTATTCGAACAAAAGAAACAGGTTCGAACAGAAATAAACTTGTTCAAACAGAATGGAACAGAAGGAAATCAACTAAACAGACATCTATTTGAACAAAACAAAATTTACTCAAATAGAATGAATTAGGCAGGAATGTATTCGAACAAAAGGAATCTAGTTTGAACATAATGAACCAGGTAGCTATGTATTCGAACAGAGGCAAGGTGTGTTCGAATGGAATAGGATAGAAAGAACCCAAAACACAAAAAAAGATTCCTTCGAGCGAAAACTGGGAAAACTTAAGAATCCTAACACAGATCCCCCCCCCCTGGATCACACCACACCACAGTCACAAACACCACCACCAACCCCACGAAGGGTTCCCAAAGGCACAACACAGCCGCCTCTTCCTAATAACCACCGAAGCACCGAAACACAGAAGGAATTTAACTCCAAAACCTGTCCAAAAGGAATAAAATGGATGCATAAAGGATAGAAGGAATATATGTGGAATATATGCAGATACTTAATATAAGGCAATAAATGCAGATGCTAAATGAATAGAAATATATGCAGAAATGGGATATATACCAATAAATAATAATAATTAAAATATACGGGTCACTGCAAAACTAACTTTTATCTACCTCAATATGGCTGCACTATCATACTAGTTAAATCAAGGATAATTCTTGGTTTAGCTTACTCAAGTAAATCTCTGCGATTAAAACTAAGTTAACACTTGTTTTGCATCAAAGACTCTAACAGACATAAGATAAAGCATAGGTAATACTAACTTTCATCTCTCAACTTGTCTGCAATAATTACTTTTTATTTCAGGTCAAGTATGCAACCTCTACAATGAGTCCATTTTTGTCTTTGAGATGTCAGCTACGCTTTCCCGATAAATAGGAGGTCAGTCAGCCATAAATTCTTGAGCACCCCCTGCAACAAGAGGTCGATCAGCCGTAAATTCTTGAGCTCGAGCAGTCACAATAATCCTGCCATGCTCTATTAATTTAGTAGGTCGAGGGCCTAAATCTGTTTCCATGTACTGCATATAATTTCCTCGATCTATATCTGCCCTACAAATACATCCCCTGTCTGACAAATTGTTGAACAAGGTATCAATTTCTAACTCGATTCTTTTTACCTCCTTTACAAAATAGGCAGTTACTGCCCTCAACAATTCTGAGTATAATGCCTCAGCTATAACCAACCTAGAGAAATTTTCTCTAGCTTTTGAAGGCATTCTTCTGACCTCGCATACCGTTCTTTTACCCATATTTTTTCTCTATATACCCAATCTGTAAAAGCAATGTTCTTTTCTACTTTTTTGTCAGCTTTTACTGATTCAGCTCGATTAATCGCTTCCAAATCAGACACCTGAGCACGAAGTACCTTAATCTCCCTATTTAATTCTTCCACATCCAGAATCTTCTATAATATTTCGTCTTTCTACTATATCAAAATACCCCTACCTCTGATAGTCCGCTCTAACTCTTGTTCCCTTGAAAGAGCAGCATCCAGCTTCCTTTTACTCTCCCTCAGCTGCCCGACTCCTTTTCGCACTTGACCTTGAATACGAGCGACATCCCTCTCCAATTCTCTTATTCGCCTGATAGGCTAACTTCATCTACTTGCACAAGGGAGACCTTGGCATCATTTTTATTCTTCCTCGAGCGCTCTTCAACCTCGGCGTGTCTAACACGTGAAATGGCATGTGCCAATTTGGTCTTCAATTGTGCCATTCTTTCGTTCAACTCATCACACTTACGCTGCATCATCCAAAATTCAAAATCTTTCACAGGTAAGCCTGTAGTCAGGTGTTCAACTATAACATCAGACAAAGATAGATCATCTCGAGCTCTCTTCAGCTCATTATCTTTATCAACCAATTTCTTCTTCAATTGTTCCAGCTAGCTCCTGCTATTCGCTAGATCAACTCGAGTTTGCTCCTAATTATTATTTGTCTTGATCAAATCATTATTTAAACCGGCAACCGAACGATTTAAACCTTCCTCCGATCTTTCTAGTGCCTATATACGGTTCAGGCCATGTCAAACTCCCTACTCTATGCCATCAATACATCATTCTGTCATTTGAGTTTTGCTGCATATTCTTTTAACTCAGCGAGCTCATTTTGCCCTTTCTCAATTTCAGCATCCTTGTCCTCGATCTGCCAAGCTAGGTCAACAGCAGTCTGTATTGCCTCAGCAAACTTAAAGTGCACCTTTACATGTTGATCTTCTTTTTCTTCATTCGTTTCCCTTATCCTATCAAAGTTCTCTACAAATTCTTGGCTACAATGGCAAGCATCATCTTCGCGCAAGCGAGCTGACTGCAAATTGACCTCACATTACAAATATATTATATCAAGTTTGATTTAGAACACTCAGTCACCACATATGACTCATTTCTAACAAAATATCTATTTTTGACATCTATCGTATAAGACTACTTATAAACTTAAGGTCAAAGTACAATCTCAGATGGATGCTCCATAACATATACTCCCAAGTCTAAGGTACACATTCTATATTTTTTAAAGTTATTAATACTAATTTCTGTGTGCCATTTTAGTGCCATTGCCACTGAGTTGATAATAGGTTTTTGGTCCATCCCTATACTCGATTTATTATTTTGTAGCTCTATACTAATGAAGCATACAAATCAAATATTTCTTGCTATGTTCTAATCTGCAACTTCGCTGAAAAGACAACATGGACGTTGAGGCATCTCTCTCCTTAGTAAGCTTTGCCTCTAAATCTTTTATTCTGAGGCGTATCTCTTTAAGTTTCTGCAACATGGTTTACAAAAGAAATTTAGCCTACAACATTCTATCCAACAAAAAATGGAAAAAAAAGATATATTTAATCAGTTTACAAACATTCCAATATATTCATGCAATCACAAAACCATCGTACTACTCTACCTTCTTAGTTTCCCCTCCTGGACACTCGTTGCAATCCCCTTGGTTGTCTCTCACCGTTTAAAGAAGAAACACCATCCAGGCTGTCCATAACGCCAACAGCAACATCTTCAATTAATTTATCTGTCTCCTCCTCCATATAGGTGTCTGCCCTACTTGGGCACCTCATCCTCAGAATATCCTTTTGAAATAAGGTGGCGCCCGAGTCTGTCACACTCAGCTACCACCTCCTCTAAATTTTCTCCTGCTTCTGCATGTAGATTGTTGATCTTTACCACTTTTGAAGCCTTCAGAGCCTCCATCCATTTTCCCTCCTTGAATAAATTAGTTTTTAATTGAGCTACGTTACTTTCGAGCTTGGCCCTCAACCCCTTCTATTCAGCTCTCTCATCCTCGACTCCAAGGCATATTCCCTTTATCAGGCGAGCTGCTTGCAAAAAGCAAACAAATCAACCTCATTGATTAGTTCAAATCATAAAACCAAAGTCATCACAATATATACTCGAACATATGAGCCTACAACTTTTCTCATCTCCTCATCCCCGTGGAGAGCAGCCAACCCTTCTCTTTTTTACGGCCTCACCACTTCCCGTGGTTCCAGAGGTTGAAGGACGCTTCTGTATTTGCTTCTTGAGAAATGTTCAAGCTAATTTACTCGACGTAGTGGACTCAGGTAACCCTGTGTAGTCCACACTAGGGGATTTGGGCAAGTTCACTTGCCTTTCCCCATCAGTTCCCTTCTTACAGCCGTCAGTTCTTGTTATTAGCCTCGTCAACTAAGATTTTTAAACTTTTTCAACTCGGGTGTTGACACGCTTCTTCCAACTAATACCAAGTTTTCCTAATATAGTCTCGAGCTATGTCTCTTCCTGAGAAACTGTATCCAACAATGACTCTTTCCTCGCCACCAAAGATTTAGGAGCTATCATGCACAAAACATTATCATCAACAGAGCATCATACAATTTTAACTGTCAATCTAATACATTATACATTATTATACTTACTTTGTTTTACAGTTCTTAACAGAAGTTCCATGGGTTCTTCATCATCTCTCTAAAGGCAATCACCCTTCACCCATATCATATTATCATTCCATGGTTGACCTACTAAGTTCAAATCGAAGAAGCGAGGCCGAGTCGAGCTCGCAAAGAAATATGCCCCTCCACTTGCAGAATAGTTTTTTACCCCATAAAACTGTAACACATCCTTAGAGGATATCCTCCTCCTTCTCTCATCTCATTCTCACCGTGTATTCAGAGATTCTTATACACTTATCAACTCCTACATGTTCTCGTTCATCAGAACAGTACATGTCCCGATGAGGCTCATAATCTCTTTTGCCATAATGTTAATGGGAAGACTCAACCCGTATTCCAACTGAGACAGGTTACATTAAAAGCTCTTTTAAAGTTTACTCTGAACATTCCCATCGAAATACTCTAAAGAGATCGATTCGTCTATACCCCTATCCCTATTCTCCTTTGCCAAATTGGCCAACAAATAAAAATATTCCTCCCCCGTCGCTACAGTATAACCTCAATTGCCTACCGATGTATTCTATACAGTTACCCCATCTACCTCCTACAGAAGCCTTGGCTTTACAAAACTCTTTGAATACATCTGAACAAGGAGGATATGATACCAATCTTCCAAGGAAATTTGGAAATTGATCAACACCTATTTCTTCCTCCATTTCAGACATTTCAATCTCAGACTAAGCCGACCGACCAGAGGTTGATGTCTCACTTACAGGGGAACTCACCATATAAACTATAGAAAAAAGATTTTTTCCTACACAAACACTCCTCACGATAGACCTACGCACAGTTCCAGGTATCTATCATTATCTTTTACATATACGTCAACCACATACGAAAATCTTTGATATATCATATATCAAGCAGGTTTTCATAGATAACTATAAATAGTAATTTGTTCCTTTACCCAAAAACAAAACATGATCTTTAAACATACATACATGCATCACAAATCTTCTACTAACCTTCTATATCAGAATGTGAATCCGAAGCAGCGCCAAATCCTTCCATCACCACGCTGCTGTACAACAACCTTCGTGACTCAATTTCAGCAACTCTCTCATACTTTAACTGATGATCTCTATCAATTAAATCTCTACGAGTTTCTGTACTATTTTTGTTTTTCATCTTCCTTCCTCTCTCACTGCTCTTCAAGTTTTCAGAAGTTGAGAAACGTTTCATTGATGATGATGAAGTAGTATTTATATTTTCTCTCTCCAACTGCTAGTAGTTATTAGGCCTCGCATGAGCTGTCCTAAGTTTTAGAACTGAGGCATCCCCTCCACTATCCATGTCAGACGTCTTATACCTTTTTGGTAAAAATGTTTTCCCATCTTTGCCCTTTGTCTTATATTTTTATTTATTTTTATTTCTCTATTCTAAATCTCCCTCTGACCTCACCATACTCATGATGACTCATGCTTACTCGCAATCAACTTTTTATAACTTTTATACAAGGGATAAAATCAGAAGCTCCCTTCTTTTTCTATACTTGCTTCTTCTACTTATAACAACAATAACTTCATTTTAAAAGTTCTCATAACAAAATTTTAAATATTTTCAAATTCGTTTTTCACAACAGTCATAAAAACATTCAAAAAAATAGTAGATCAATTCAACAATAATTTATTTTAAATTATTCAAACTCTTACAATTACATATATTCTATCACCCTTATTTACATTCGCTTCGTCACCTCACATATAATTATATCTAAAATAGCCTTGATGTCCTGAGTAACCACATCCAATTAGATATCCTCCAGCAATCCTCCCATCTTCCAATTCGATCTCTTCTATAGCGAGCAATCTCAAAAAATGTTTTCGAACTGCAGGATCTACAATAATCTCTTGAAACATTTCTTCATAAAAGAGACATTCATACTCACGTTCTCTCCCAATCCCATCTAAACCTTCCAGTTAAACCTCCCTTACTGGCAGCTCAGCATCATAATCCAACAATCTAAAAATTTGTTCCCGCACTTCAGCGATCTTTATCGCCAACCGTGCTTCAGCTGTATATCGGATTTTCACAGATCGAGTCCACACCATTCTAATTTCCTTCCCAAAACTTTGAATTCCTTTCCCCCTTATTTATATATTTTTACTATAAATTCCATGCAAGTCATGATATTATCCTATTATCTCATAACATAAACCCTAATATCTTGAGAGAAATTATTTGAACAAATCTCTTCCTATTGAACATAGTCATTTCATACTATTCAAGCTCGAGCTTATTCTTTTAAAGTCTAATATTCTAGAACGACCTCTGCAAGATCAATTTTTTATTCCAAACCTTTTACAATTTCTTTCACCCCCACATTTCCAGCACACAGATCGAATAATATTTGCCACTTAACATATATTTTCACAGATAAATTTTTAACAGCTCGATTATTACAAATATTTTACTTTCTGCGCTCATGCATTTTATTTCATATAATAATCGAAAGTCTTTGAATCATGCAGCTCAATTTCTAGAGTTATTCTATTCTATATCAGCACAGAGTTTGGATAACAAATTTTATTCATCTCGAAACAAATTGCAAGTGCCTTTACTGATAACAAGTCTTTCAAGTACTTAATATTAGGTATTTTATAGATAATAGGTCTTTCAAGTACATAACAACTGGTACATTACAGTTACATGTTTTTCAAATACTTTTACAGGTAACAAGTCTTTCAGGCACTTCGAAGCATAAAATCCTTCAGTTCGCTCTACTTCAGTGATCTTTTACCCTGATACAAAGAAGACATTGGAAATAACGACTATCCTCCCTCCCATAAGTTTGGTCGAAGTCTAGACAAACTTTAAATGAAAACTTTGAAGGCAGAAGACTCAGTGCTTGAACAACCTCTTTAAACTGAATGTCTTCTCAGCACAAAGTGGCAATGGAAGTACAGAAGAAAATATTCATTCACCGTCTTCCTCTTCCACAGCCACCACCGCCCCCTCGGAGTTGGTTGAGATGAAGAGGGCCCAATCTTAGAATTTATTCAAGCACAAGAATTTAGCGTAACTGCCTGGCAGTCATGCCTATCCTTACATCTGCCTCCCCAACCTTGTCTTCCGTAAGAATGAGGAGACAAACCAAACGTTACTCGCTTGTTAAGATAACGTTGTGAAACCTCCATCTATTGTAAAAATCTTCCTCAGCTTCAGTCGCTTCATCTTCTGACATTCCTTGATACGTCAGAGGAACAGGAACAGGGGTAGGATTCTCTAAGGATTGATCTCCAAAATACTTCAACTTCAACCTCTGCATTTCAGAAGCAATTCTCTCTTCAAGAGCTATTCGATAGGTCTTTACCATCTTCAAAAATTTTAGAGAATATTACAGCAAAACAAACATAGTTAGCCACAATCCTCAGTACATGTACTATTTATATAACCCTACATTTATTGTGCAGGAACGTTTCCCCAAGCGGCATATCTCAATGAAGATAAAACTTTTCAATCCCTAACCGTCACATACATCATTATTCCCATCAACATTTAATGCGCGTACATCCCTCCTTGACACGCGCATTTTTCATGCAGTCAAACACCATCATTACTTCCTTCCCTATTAAAATTCCCAACCCATATACCCAAAAATTCTTTCTCAACCCAAGTCAATCATGATTTTGATTTCGAGGGGGCAATTGTAGGGCCTACCCCTCAATCTTACCTAAATTGGGTTATCTCCAGTTCGAGCTACCTCCATATTAGAACCACGCATTCTCCACATGGCTTCTCCGGTCAACATGGCCACCTACTCCACGAACTGATAGAAAATGTAGGTAAAGCTTAAATAAAAAAACCTGAATAATTCAAAACACCTATCTCTCACAAACTCAGCAGTTACTCAGTCAACCGCCACTATCCACATTGTTCGAATAATATGCTTCAGCGCGATGAAGAACTGCAGAAAAGGCCTATATAAAAAAAAATTCTATAAGACACAAGGACAAGAAAATTTCATGTGAAATCACCAAGAAAACTATATTTTTAAGATTCTTAAAACTTCCAACTTCTTATTCGCAAGATCAAGAATTTCTAAGTCAAGAGATCACTTGTAATTAGATATCAGCCTAAAGTAATGAAATATCACTATTACAAAAATCCTTAACCCGAGGTTGTGGTTTTTCATCTATTTATAGGTTTTCTACGCTAAACACCTGTGTTATTTCTTGCTTTTAATTAGATTTTGTCACAGGTACATTGGTGTAAGAGCTAATTTCAGGCCACTTTAAACTTATAGAATTAGGCCATTACAATTTCCAAATGCAAATAGGATTACAATCAATTGCTAGCTTAAGTATAGAATCAGTCAATACTGGTTCATTTACATGGGATAGCCTATATGTTACAGATAGTACTCAACAATCCCTTAGTACTAGATTTGCAAACCTTTGCTTTTTAACAACTCTATACTCAAAATCTCCAAAATAGATGGATAGGAATCCCACTAAGTTCCAACATCAATGGTAATAGTATAGATATCGAATAATTACTTGACGCTCAAGGATAAGGCCACGAGAAAGCTTAAACGGGAATGATTTCCTAAAACTAATTAGCAATGAAGTAAAAAAACTTTACGGAGTAGCCCTAAACGCTTGATGGGCCATTTAGACAGTAAGTATCACGACTCGATGATTCAATGGCCCAGAAGCAAACTATATATCATATGCTCAACACCAACAATTGATTTTATACTCAGGATAACTATCAGTTCACAACAAACAGTCAAATAATCCAAGATTAACAGTATTTTATAATTCATGATTCTTGCTCATTAAAAGATTAACGAAACATTAACCATACTCGATAACGAAACCCAAGGATTATGTGTCTTGCAAAAGCTACTGTAGGAAAACCGCATGAACTTTATATTAGGATCTTACTACGTTATTAGTATCCAAGGACAAAACCATGAGAAATAATGAAAGAAAACCCAAATACACAGTGCCTAGTCCCATCATCATGTCTACCAGACTAAACTAACAAAGTCGTATATCTATACAGTGAGAACTATAATCTCTAAAATTTATTCAATTAATAGTTGTTAACTAATATAAATGCTTAGACATTAAGGGATAAAAAATTCACCTCGAACCCAGTGCAATAGTTTATCTATAATAAGAAAAGAATAGGTTATTTTTTTATTGGGTTTCGGCCGCCCATTTCCGAGATGTAAGCAAATTTGGCCAAAAAAATGGTCCTGAGCCGTCGAATCCAAACATTTGTCCAAACATTTGAATCCTAGCCATTGATTTCTCAACTCGATCTCGAGGTTCATTTCTAAACCCTCGACTCATCCTACTATAACTCTTCGCATACCATACTATCTTTCTCCCTTCCCAAACTGAGAGAAAACTTTTAATTTCAAAAGATTAACATCTTCAATTATTTTAATTCTCTCTTTAGGTTGAATTGGATCTCTCTGTTTGTTTATGAATTGGATCTGCTTAATTAAGTTAAATGGCTGAAGATCAAAAGTTGCAGAGGAGGTGCAATTTAGAGGAGTTCTTCTTCCATTTCCTAGGTTGTTATATGTTTGCTTGATGAACTCCTCGGGTATCAAAACCATGGCATCAAAGAACAAGCTTCAACTAGCAACCTATTCCTTAAAGAAATTTAAACTTATGAGACTCAATTGATAATTTCTACAACCATTATGTCTTCTTTTCTTTTTTCTTATTACTTTGATGTGATCTAGATAGCCAAGTTGTATTCTTGTTGTTTACGATATCTGTTGAGGTTATAGTGTTACATTATCAGAGAATGCATTACTACAAAGCTTTTTGTTAATATTAGTTATGGCTGAGTTGTTTATGGTTTCTTAGGATCAAAGTAAGAATATCAATCTACTTGTTTAACTAAATTGAGTTATTAAATGAAATAGTTGTGTAGACTCCATCCAAGCTTTCAGAATTATTCATCAGAGACAATATATATATATATATATATATATATATATAGAAAGGGAGAGAGAAAAATAAGAACAAAGAAAATTATCTTTAGTATTTACAAGGAAGCTCTAGTGTGGTTGCATAGTAAGAAGCTTTGATACGCTCATATCAAACTAATGCAAGGTGTAAAAAGCATGTTAGTAATCGGCAAAATGAGCTAAGGAGAATATTTTTTTTAATGATTAGTCAAAGCTGAACACATATACATACTGTAGTGAAATTGGTCGTATTCCATTTTGCAGCATCATTTGACATTAATGTTTCCTTTGGAAGCAGTGATGATGGTTAAGGCAGGGAAACATAAGCAACTCTGAATTTGTATTCTTCAACAACGTTTCTCGACTACTTGTATAACTAAGAAAACAATTTCCACACGTTAAAGATCATATACCGCTAAGCAAAACAATATATGTTGGGTGAGGAATTTTCTCTAAGGCAATCAATTACATACCATGTCTGTTTTGATGTCATCTTTGGTTGCTCCATAACTTGCTATAAAGCTTCGTATAAGAAACTTGTCCTTGCATTTTAGGTCAGGGGGAGCCTCGTGTTGTGGTTGTATTGTAACTTAGTAAATGACCAACATTTAAAGTTAATTTAGCAGCTAGATATAAATTGTAAACCAGAAGATACAAACACAAATAATCAAATTACCAATGATGTCACATGTGGACCACGGTACGATTATCCCCTTATTTGGCTGAATACTATACATTTTGGGATGGGTTGTGTTGACCTATATCTCCAAGAAAAAGATGAAGATGATAAACTAAGTTAATTTTCAAGATTTCTAATTTGAAAATCGCAAGAAATCTAGAAAATGAATCGGTGCAGCGAAAATACCTTGAAAGTGACGTAGTCGTATGTGTTATTTGATAACTGAAGAGATCATGATATCTGCTTCATCAATTCAGCTTGACATACGGAAAAAAAATCATAACAGCAACATAAAAAAGTGACAAGAAACCATTAGAAAACTATATTTAAAGTTTACAAGAGAACTCTAGAGTTTTTGGTTCCATGCTAAGATGCTTTGACAGACCCATATCAAACCAATGATGAAGAGGTAAAACTCAATATGTTTTGAGAAAGAAATCTCTGAACTAAAAATATTTGAGTTTTAGAGGAGAACTCTACCACTTTATAATTAGGGGGGATATAAACTCTTTGGACTTGGCTTTTAACTAATGGCTAAACACCACTTGGATTGTATTGCCATTATATTAAATCATATATATCCACTATAGAATGTCAAAGATATAAGGTACTTTCTTTAACATCTTCCTAAACACAGAAATTTTTTGGTTTTAATGAGCTCCTGCCATATTCTTTGACAAAATCACAAATGTATAACCAAGAGAAAATAAAAAAAAACATTAACATAAATTGTAATGGAGAAACTTCGTAACTATGTATTTGAAGCTCAACAAAGAGAATCAGAAGCATATTTGATTCATAGGGAACATTTGATGAGCCATAAGACGTACTCACTACTCAGCCCTCTCTCATACCTTGGTAGAGCCTTAATAAAAATTTGGGGATTTAGGTAAAAATTTATATTAGCAGCACCTTTGCCAAATATTACTGTCGCTACCCTCCTATGACACCACCATAAAAAAACTACTGTGCTTTCCACCTTTAGGTTAACTGAGTTTTTAAATTATGAATAGAGAGAATATTCATATTTGTTTTACATGTTTTAATGAATTGCCACAGGTCTAGAACATTATCCATCACTGATTAAGAGTAATTATTTTTATAAAGATATCTGCCTGGACTTCACCTAAGCAAACTTTGTCACATTGAATATTGAGGTTAACCGGTGTGGAGGGCTTCTAGTGGATATACATGAGATTGGTGTATATTTTTTTTGGAGGGAAATTTTCTCATGTTTCAGGCACTCACCATGAGCCTCATGCCCTTGATAGAGCTCCTCATCATGCCATTAATAATGAGTTTATAAATATTTAGATCTTAATCTGAGCATGCGGTTCCCTATATCGAAGGCAATATTGAGTCCCCTTGGGAGGCATTTGCTGGTTCAGTCTATTAAGAAAAGCATAACTAGCTTGCCTCAAGTCCTTAACATGTTTTGTATTCAATATGTGTTTAGGTAAGCCAATAGGGGCTGATTTGTGTGCTTCTTATTATAATTTTGTAAGAAAAATATGCCATATGAGTAGTCATGTATGCATAACTTATCGATAGTACTTTGAACTAATAAGTTGGTTAAATCTATAGACAAATCCCTTTTATCTCCTAATAAGATATATATCACAGCAAGAAAAACTACGCTTAGAGATAGCAAAAAAGTGTCCCAAAAGGCTACTAATCCGTTCCTACAGCTATTAGGGACGTCTTTAGGGACGGTAAAGTGTTGTCCCTTTAGGGTGGCATCCCAAATACATTAGGTATGGACACATCTGTTCATAGTACTATAAGGGACGGTTTTAGAGACGCCAAAAATCTGTCTATAAATGTCTTTATTTTTCAGCTCCTTTGGAGACGGAGTACAACCATCCCTAATACATAATATTATAGACAAATTTTTGTCCCAAAAAGTATGGCGCCAAATTTTCTCACAGTACCAATATTATTGAGGACTTATTATTCAGACTCAAATACACAATATTTGAGACAGATTTGTATGTCTTTAAAAGTATGGCGCCAAATTTTCTCGCCAACACCAATATTATTGGGGACAAATTATTATGCCTCTAATACACAATATTTGGGATGAATTTGTTTGTCTCTAAAAGTATGCCATCAATATTAATAGAGATAGAATAAATCGTCCCTGAAGAAGGTAATGCTAAATATAACATTTTTGCAATATGAATTACGCCCCTGTTAGATGGTATAAATCATTCATCAACCACAAGTTAATTTAAAAGAAAGAAAGATTTATTTACAAGGTTCCACAAACACCAATCTATCTATAATAATAATAATAAAGACCACCCAACTTTTTGCTTTGGTTTCAGACCTCCATTCTACCGACGAGTATGATAAGGCGTGCTTTCGATGGCCTTGATTATTTCCTTGGCACTTATGCAAGATGGAATTGATTTGGGCCGTCAAACACCTAATTGCCAAATTGAATGGCATTTTTGAGTTTCTCAAATCCTCTTCTTCTCCCTCTACCATCTTCACATACCCTAATTTTAATTTTAAAACCCTAATCACAACAACAACAACAACAGCTAAAATCCCCAAATTTACATGCTCAATCTTAACAACAACAATATCATCACCATCACCATCACCATCACCAACAACCGAATTCAACATCTCCTTCTGCTCCCCTAAGCCCAAACCCCCAAAATAATCTTCCCCCTCAGACTCGCCCTCGACCTCACAAGGTTCTACTTTTCATACCTTGGATTGTTAGAGGGGAAAATGGGAAACTTAAGGTGCAGAATACCTCTCCTGCTCAACTACTACATGATAAGACGAATGCCAAGACTTCAATGAAGATGACCACGGTGAAGAAGAAGAAGAATAATACAGGTCCGAGTAAACCGGCTTTGATGTTGGAGCCTAAGTATTCAAAAACGGCCAAGAGGTTTTATAATGATAACTTTGGGAATCCGCCGCAGTAGTTAAGTAAAGTTCTCTTCTATGAATTAATCACTTCTCCCTACTTTTTGTTCCACAGATCAAAGCTAAATCGATTCCTAGAAAAGGTATGATTTCTTGATCTGTTTCCTAATTAGTAGTAATCAAATAAAACTTCGATTGATGGAGGAAAAAATCACTTTTAGATTTTTTTTCAATTGATTGATGAGAAAACTAAAATTGCTTTTGGATTTCTCTCAAATACGTTTTAATGCATTATGGGAGGAGTGTCTTAAGTTTCATTAGTGCTATAGTGCTATAATCATGATGTTAACCAATTTGTGCTTCGACCATATCCCTTAAATGTTCATTGAGTGTTTGACACTTTGGTGGGAATTTTGAATTGCTTAAATAAGCTTTAACTTGAAATATTTTTGTATTGTCACAAATAGTAAGAAAACAGTAACACAATATCCACCTGCTATAGTGGAGAGGAGAGGATGATGGAGGGAGAATAAGTTTTCATGGTGTGGATAGTGGCATTTATTTATATTTATATCACAAACTGTAGCCGGGTAGCTGAGACAAGCCCAGATGATATCTCCGGATATGGCTAAAATTAATATACAGATTTTCCATGCCACCTTAATTAACGATATATGGCGAGTAACATTAACAAACAATTACCGATGGACAAGTAACTTTAAAATATTTAATAAGAAAATAGGAGACTCACTTTAATGTCTTGTTATTATCATTGGAGTGACGCACAACCACGTTAAACCAAGCATCGGGTGCACTAGAGACCGATCGCCCAACTATTGATGCAATAATGTGCTATTTTTCTATTATTACCAAAGTGTGCTTAGATTTAAAATGTCTTTAACTTGCAATATCATGTGAAAAATAGATCAAATAATTCTTCGTCAGAGTGGTGTTAAGACATATAACCCCATAATTAGATTGTACACAAACACCAATCTACCATCCAAAACCAACCAATAATTGTTAAAAAATATCACTTTTGGTGGTTATAGTTCTAATCGCCTTAAGTTCCCTTAGTTTATTTAGGGTGTCACACAAATTGATTAGTATATGAAATATAGAAGAGCTCAATGGTAGACGATGCTAATAGAAGTTTCTTAGTCTTTGGAACTCACTCAGGCAACTAACAGTAGATCAAGATGAGCTTGTCATGGTCGTATCTTTATCAGCAACTATGTATCCTAGTAATGGACGGTGCTCAAGTAGTGAAGGCAGTTTGACCATTTGTGTGAATCTTCTAAGGGACACTTGAAGACTTCAAATGGATTATTGTGGAAATAGCCAAGGATTCCTGCTAGCGCCGGAGTTAAGTAAGGTTTAAGCCCGAACTTTCTCATTCTCAAGAGAGACAATAACACCAATGAATCTGCTAGGAAGTCAGATTGATAACCTGTAGAAAGAGTACACACTCTAATAAAGCTACCATTAGAATCTCTATATACTCCTTCATAACTAGATTGGTGTCACTCTTTATTTCTGATAAATTATTGAATTTCAGATTTTAGCAACTTCAGAATATTTGGAGAGATACAGATTCCTCATAAGATTAGCCTAAGGGTAGGGTGTTGTCATCATATCAAAAGTATAACACCCTAGTTAAGGGACTTTAAATTATGAATTCTGAGACTTCCTTTTTTCCATGCCTTGCAAGTGTATTTTGGGATGGTGACCTTTGAAGAAAAGAGCCCCCTAGGTAGCTGCAATGGAGAAGGTCTTCACTCAGACCCAGGATGAACAGAATTTGATGCTTTCTGTGTTGCACAAATTTTCCAAAAAAAACCTTCGACATTTAGCTTATTATTTTCTTGGCCAAAGGAAAGACTAAAATAATGAAATAAATTTATAAGCCTAACAAGGTTCTTTGAGAGACACCTACAAAAACAATGATATCATTACCGTAGAAGTTATAGGTTATGATGTACTCGGTTGACCACATTTCAGGTACTCATTTCAAACCTGCGATCACTATTGTTTTCACTACCTGTTGCCGATTCCCATTGAAATAGGTAATCTAGGATCAACAACTTTGGCTTTTTTTTTCCTTCTGCCATGTGTATATCATGGTTTCTTGCGAAATTTTAAATCTTAAGATCTAGGGAAGTTCAACAACAAGAGATATTCCTGGTATTGTGGTTGTTGCAACCTCCATGATGTTACTATGTTAGATTCTCCTGATTGTGCTACACCTAACATATTTAGATTTTCCACGGAGTGAAGTTGATTGTATTATAGTTTATAAATTTGAGATATTCTCTCTACTAAACATTCTTTTATCAATTGTTCTGCAGAGCACTTCAGGGTGGAAAAAAGCTTGGACAAACTTTATCATTTGAGAATCAAAATGCGGTTTTAGATAGTGTTCCAACATTTTTTGGGCTTTGGGGAAATACAAGAATAAACCAGCAGGTATTGTAAGTTGTTTATAAATATTGTTTCAATTTTTTTATATGCTTTAGGCGATTTGGGCTCTGCTTCACATCCCAAATATAGCATCATAAATCAAATGTTTCAAGGTTTTCTTTGTTTATCTTACAATTCCTAACATGTAGATATAGTTATGACATGTTGGATAACCTGCAAGTCTCATGTTAGAAAAGTTAGTGGTGGTTTATGGTTAGTAAGAATGATATTCTATTCACACATGGAAATTTGTTGACAATAGGCGAATATATCAAATGTCGTAAACGTTATTATCTAGTGGTGTCATCGACAGCGCCCTCCTAAAAAATTCTGCAATTTACACTTGCCGAAAGAGGATGCTATGATTACCTTGGTAGACAAAAGTGGAGAAACATGCCCAGT
Source organism: Kingdonia uniflora (assembly GCA_014058105.1). Classification (NCBI taxonomy): domain Eukaryota; kingdom Viridiplantae; phylum Streptophyta; class Magnoliopsida; order Ranunculales; family Circaeasteraceae; genus Kingdonia; species Kingdonia uniflora. The sequence goes on from JACGCM010000696.1 coordinate 3,503,891, forward strand.
TAAATATGGCGGTACAAGATTTACTACTGGATGGAAATCATTCACCAATACACATAACTTAGCTGAGAGAGATGCTTTGGTCATTTAGTTGGTCAAACCTGCCGAGTTCCAATTGTTGATCTAGATTGTTGTGGCATAGATTTAAGTCTCTAAAAAATTCATATTGGGTTTTATAACTCTGCATTTTGTAAATACATCTTTACAATTTTAACTAATAGTGGGTCTCTCATAATTTTGTGTAGGTGCATATAATCCGAGAATATACATTTTTTTGAGTCAATAGGGGTTTTTCCCCATAGAACTTAGAAGCTAGCGCAGAGAAAATTATCCCTCGAGCATTTGCTTCCCCTATAGTTCGGTCAGACACAATAGATAGAGCAGAGGCATTAGAAGAAAGTTTTATAAACCCGGCCTTACAATCGCACATGACTGATGATTTTTTGTTGGTAAGATCAATCATTTACTTTCATGCTATTTATTATTTGGAAATGGGATTTAAAAAAATTCCCCTAATTTGGTAGACTAAATTCTTGGACAAGTTGGATTTGTCCAATATTATTTATGATTATAAAAACCTCTCAGTTTTCTCGCATCTGAATCCAGAGGTAGTTTTAAACTTTATAGAAATTTCAATTGGACAAGCTGAAAGATTACTTGTGGACAATCTAGGAGTTTTGGCTGCTTTGAGATAAAATTATATGCCCTATTAGCCCCATTTAAGTAAGATCGGGCAATATATATCTTGTCCGAGAAAGAGTTTGAATGCTGATCACCTATATATATCTCAAGATGAAAGGGATATTTATCATTTCCAAACTCATTTCTAAATATCAAACTTGAAGGCTTTATAACATCCTTAAAATTGCAAATGTTGATTAAGCACATATAACATTTCTTTTGTACGAATAAGAAATGTTAAAGTTGTACGAAGATGATTAAGTGAGGTTCTAACAAGGAAGAAGATTGCGCTATATTTAACATAGGACTTTAGATTTAGTATTATGTGGTTTTAGTGTGTTAGTGTATGTATTTCCTCTCTTTAAGTCATGTGGGGTTAATTTTACGATTGCTCTGATTATTGGATCAGTTATGAAAAGTACTTTTCAGTTATTTAATGGACTTCTTTTTATCCTTAACAGGTAGTTGTTGATCATGCTGAAAAGTCAACAAGGTATTTGATAAGTTCTACCTACGTCTTATGTTGGGAGCTTTTTATATGATGCCACTTAATAGGTGTTATAAATTAAATCACACTAGTTGTATTTGATCTTCATATGGCCAAAACATGTGCTAGAGAGCGAGAAAAAGAAGTTTAACAAAGTCTTGATCTGGAGCATCCTAGCTTTGTCAAATCTATGGTCCGGTCACATGTTAGTGGTGGTTTTTGGTTGGTAAGAATAATATTCTATATACACATGAAAATTCATTAAAATTAAATGAAAATAGTGGATATCGCAGACATTTATTTCTAGTAATCTTGTTAACAGGGTCTTCCTGCACAATTCTGCGATTTATACCAGCCTAAGAATGATGTCATGGTTAATTTGGTAGATGAGAAAGATGAAGAATGCCAAGTTAAATTTAAAAGTGGAGGATTTAGTGCTGGATGGACAGGGTTCTCCACTGCTCACAATCCAGTTGATGGAGACGCTTTAGTATTCCAGTTAGTCAAGGATGCAAAATTTCAGGTGATGGTCTCAATTGCTTTATTATAGTCCCAAAGCTCTCAAACAAACAAGCAAACATAATAGAAAGATCATATCAAAGCAAATTCCTTCAGGTGATTATTCTCCAAAGTTGACATGACTACATGACTAATTGCCACCTAATATTAGGTTTGTCCTTAATTCTTGTAGTTGATTAATCTCGAATCGCAAAGGATGCGTCAACTTTGGGGTTGATATTTGCTGGAAATTTAATGAGAACATTGTGGTAATTCCATCTGTGATACATAACATTCAGCTTCTTGTAGAATCTAACAGGAGCGTGGGTACCATGGCATATAAACCTACTTACTTGCAGCCAAAGATATCTATTGGAAAAACATCTAAAAACATCTGGGCTTAACCAACCATCGCAGAGATTGATATTTGATGAAGAGGACATGGTATTGCGACCTCTACTATCACAGTTATGGCAGAACAGAATGTGTACAAGTACAACTAAGTACCCACCAATCAATAAACTAAAGGAAGAAGAAGAGAAGATGAAAATTGAAGTGGGGGGGGGGGACAATTAGTATCTCAAGCGCATATTCACATGGGTGAGTAATTCTGAAGTTTCTTGATTGTAAAATCATAGGGAGGTTGAGTGTCTCTAATGGATTATAATTTCATCAAAGGGAAAAGATACTCTCCTGTAGTACTCTAAATTATGTCCCGAAATTCTTGAATAAGAATCTGCTTTGCACAATTACGGCTATTTTACTCTTATATCATCTTGACTGCATTATTTCATGTATGGTATTTCATTGTTATTAGATCTTTATCAGGAGGACTATAAATATGTGTGCTTTTTTACAGATTGCATAATTTGACACAAACCTTAAAAAGTTGAAGCATAGACATGTCTCAAACCAGCATCTCGATTCAAATTGTTCCTGGGAAGCAGGCAATTAGTAGAATGTCTACCTCAACTTTTAAACATATATATGGTTTCGTACACGAGACCTATGTGTCCAAGAAAGCTCTAAAAAAAGAATACCTGCACCATGCTTATCAAGCGGAAGGTTTTGTAAACGAGACCAAGAAAGTATATTTGGAACAGTTAGACTATTCGAAAGAGGTACTGCAGAAGCTGATATGCCAACCGAGGTTAGTCGCAACTTCTACTTTTACCTACCTCCCCCCCCCCCCCCCCCCCCCCGATTGAGTTGAACTAATTGGAAGGTGCAGGTGCCGAACTACTTACATTGTAGAATTACACTTGACATCCTCTATGATCCTGCCATAATACCAAGGGGGGCAACGTATGAGAGAAAAGTACTCCTTAAACATCTTGAGAAGATATTTTAAGTTTTCTTTATCCCTTCAGAAGAATATTTCCATGTTTTTCTACTACTTTGTATTAATTATTGCCAACAACCTTTAAATTAGGTTGGAAAGTGGGATCCAATCACACATGCACCAGTATCCAAACATCAGCTTGTACGAAGCTTTACTATTAAGGAATCAGTGCAAGCATTTCCAAAAGAGAACGGTTGGGCTTAAATTAGGTTGAAGGTAATAGAAGAATCGAGGTAGATCTACTTTTTGGTTGACAAGTAGCGGGATTTTTATGAATTTTCCGGTCTGAGATGTTTCGCTTCTTTTTTATGTTGATCACAGCAAAGCAGAGTTGGGTATTGGTTTGTGTTGCATAGATAGTGACTAAATCAACAACTAAATTGGTCGTCTATTCAATACACACAATCAAACAATTTACAGGATACTTCCAAAATACTCATGCAAAATCATTTCTCTACCCTACCTTCTCATTCTCGCCCTCTGGGAGTTTGGTGTCATCCCCTTGATTTTCTAGCACCGTCTGGTGGAAGACACCATCCATCCCATCAACAACTCTCACCGCAACCTTTTCTACTGCTTCATCATCTTTCTCCTTTTCATGGGTGTCTGCCTTAATGGCATCCACCTCATCCTCAGAATATCCCTTAAACATCAGGTGGCGCCCAAGCCTTTTGTGCTCCGCCACCGCCTTCTCTGGATTCACTCTTGCCTCCACTTATAAATGGCCAATCACCACTGCGTAGGAAGCCTTCAGGGCCTCCAGCTTCTTTACTTCCTTAAGAGCATCAGCCTTTGCTCGAGCTACCTTCTTTTCAAGCTCAATCTTCACCTTCTTCAGCTCAGATTTTTCCTCTTCAACTCCGAGCCTAATCCCCCTTACCAAACAAGTAACCTGCAAAACACAAATCGACCTCAGCGTGAGCTCGAAACACAATAAATAAATATTTCACATAATCAAACATAAAGTTATACCATCTTACTCATTTCCTCCTCCCCGTGAAGAGCCGCCAACCTGGCCCTTTCCTCCACTTCTTTAAGATTGTCCTCAGCAGCAGGACGCTCCTCAGCGACCTTTTCCCCCGACTTTCCCGAAGGTTCAATCCTTCTCATTTTTTCTTTTCCGTTGACCTCACCAATTCCAGTGGTACCAGAGGCCGACGGACGCTTTAACATCGATTTTTTTGGAAACGTTAGAGCTAATTTGCTCAATGTAATAAACTTCGGTTGTACCAAACTGTCTATTCTAGGGGTCTTGGGCAAGCTCGTTCGCCCTTCCCCACTAGTTCCTTTCTTCTTTCGATCATCAACGGCCACCATCAGCCTGGTCGATTGAGATTTCTAAACCTTTTCTAACTTACTCCCAACCCTTTTCTTTATGCTAAGGCCAAGTCCTTCCAACACAAATACAAACTCGATCTCTTCTTCAGCAACTTCATCCAATAATGAATCATTCCTCTTCACCTGGGACTTCGGGCCTACCATGACAACATTTTTATTATCAATAAAAGATTATCAGTTCAAACATATCAATATTATACTCTATGTATTGTTATACTTACTTTGTTTTATAGTTCTAAACAGAAGATCCAAAGATTCTATATCATCTCTCTGAAGGCAGTTACCCTTCACCCATATTACATTATCGTTCCAGGCCTGACCTGCTGAATTCAGATCGAAGAAGTGAGGCCAAGTTGTGCTCGCACAAAAATATTCCCCACCACTGGCATGATAATTCTACACCCCATAAAACTACAATACATCCTCAAGGGATATCCCCTGCATTTTCCCCTCATTCTCCTATTTTTCATTCAGATGGTGGCAAACACTTATTACCTCCCATATGTTCCCATTCAATTGAACAGGACATGCCCCAATCTTATTCATAATCCTCTTCTCCAAATTGGTAAGGGTAAGACTTAACCGGTACTCTAATTAAGATAGGTAACACAAAAAGCCCTCTAAAAGGTCACTCCGAACAGTCCCATCAAAATATTCTAGCAGATCGATTCATCTATACCCCTATCTCGTTTCTCCTCCTTCAAGTCAGCCAACAAATAAAAATACTAATACCCAGTCGCTACAGTACACCCCCTAAACAGCCTATCGACATATTCTATGCAGTTACCCCATGTCTCTTCTACAGCAGCCTTAGCTTTACAAAATTCTTTAAATGTATCTGAACTAGGAGGATAGGTCACCAATTTGCCAAGGAAACCAGGAAATTGTTTTAATCCTACTTCAACCTCACTATCAAGCATCTCAATTTTGGACTCTACCATCCGACCAGAGGTCGATACCTCATTAACAGGTGAACTATCCATCTCAACTACAATTCTACAGGGAAATTTTTGATCCTACACAAATACCTCTCACGCTCGACCTACATACAGGTTCAGGTATCTATCATTATCTTATACACATCGATCATTCACATACAACATGTCTTTCATATATTATATATATATGTCAAAATTTGTAGATTGTTATAAATAGTAATTTTTAAGAGATTTACTTATAACATATTACAATTTTTTTTAAAACATACAGCGCACGTCTCTACTAACCTTCAGTGTCAGAATGAGAATCCGCAGCACCGCCAAGGCTTTCCCTCACAACGCTGCTATATAGCCACCTACGTGATTCAGTGCCCGCAACTCTCTTTGACTATTGATTACTCTCAGATAAATCCTTACCAAATCCTCTGCAATTTTTTTGTGCTTCTCTCTCTGTGTACTCTAAATTTTTAGAAGTTGAAAACGTTTGAATGATGAGGAAGAAGCATTATTTATTCTTTCTCTATCAAATGGCTGTCAGTTATTGTACCTCGTACGACCCGTCCTTAGTTTTGGAACTGAGGCGTCATTTCCACTATCCATGTCAGACGTCTTGTACCATCTTAATAAAACTACATTTCAATCATTACCCCTCCCCTCATATTTTAATCTATTTTTCTCTCCTGCTTCCATATCTTTCTCTGACATTCCCACACTCATGGTGACTCACACTCACACGATATCATATTTTTGTAGCTTTACATAAAAAATAAAACTAGAAGCTCCTACATTTTTTCTATTCTTGTTTCTTATACTTTAGTACTAGTAACGTCATTTTCAAACCTGAAATTTTTTTCAAAGTTATTCAAAATTATTTATCAAAACAGTCACAAACATCATTTGTAACTATAGAGGATCAATTTGACTTTCATTTTTTCTGTTAAACTCTAAAAACTTATATTTATTTATGATAGCACTTTACATATAATTATACCTAAAATAGCCTTGATGACCTGGGCGACCACATCTGATCAGATATTCTCCAGTAATTATCTCATCATCAAATTTGATCTCAACCTCAACAATTAATCCAACCACCTCTTCTCGATCTGCAAGACCCCTCACCAGTTCACAAAAACATACTTCATAAAAATAATGGGCATACTCAAGTTTCCTACCCCTTACATCAAATCCTTCGAGCTGACACTCCATCACTGGTAACTCAGCATCATAACCAAACAATCCAAAAATCTTCTCCCGCACTTCAACGATCTTTATGGCCAATCGTCCTTCAGCGGCATGAAGTATTCTCTGAGATCGAGTCCGCACCATCCTAATCTCTTTTCTATATTCAAAATTCATTTTACCCTTAATTATACATTTTTACTACACTTTCCCCTCAAAACGTAATATTGACCTTTTATCTCATAACAGAAAACCTAGAATCTTGAGAAAAATTATTTGGACTTATCCCTTCCCTCGAACTCGTAAATTCCATAACTTTTCATGTCGAGCTTATTCTTTCCAAATTTATTTTTCTAACGACCTTTATTAGATTGAATTTTCGCACTACAGATTTCCTATAATTTTTCTCTCCCACATTTCCAGCACATAAAACAAATCATACTTACATCACAACATACATTTTCACACATATTTATCTCAGTTTAAATGTTATAATAACAATACTTTTGGTACTCATACATTTCAATTCATTTCATATATTCTTCAAAACATTCCAGCTCGATTTTTATGAGTTATTCTATATCTACATCAACGCAAGTAATTGGATGATAAATTTTGTTCATATCGAAAAAGACTACACGTGCTTTTATAAATATCAAGTCTTTCAGTAATGATCTCAGGTACTTTATAGATACTTAATCTGTCTAGCACCCAACTTCAGGTACTTTACAGATAATAAGTTTTTTAATGCTTTTGCAAGTAACAGGTCATTCAACCACTCTGACACATCAAATCCTTCAGTTCTGCCTCAGTCATTTTTTACCTTGATGCAAAGTAGAAATTGGAAACAACAAAAAACTTCCCTCATATGAGTTTAGTCGAAGTATAGACGAAATTCAAATTGAAACTATGCAAGCAGAAGACTCAGTGTTGGAACCCACTCTTCAAATTGAAGGTCTTTTTAGTTCCAAAAAGTGATGGAAATGCAAAAGCAGACTCACACCTCTCAACTTACTCCTCCACTACCATCATCGCCTCTCCAATAACCACCACCCTCGCACAGTTGGAAGAGATGAAGAGGGCCCGACCTTAGAATCCAAGGTGATACAAGATATCAGCATAACTGTCCCGCAGTTATGCCTATCCCTGCATCTATCCCCCTAACCTTGTCCTCCGCCAGAGTACAGAGACAAGCTCAACATTCTTCACTTGTCAAGACAATAACGTGAAACCTCCACCTACAGTAAAATATCTCCTTGGTTTCAGCCACTTCGTTTTCCGACATACCTTGATAAGTCGGAGGAACATGAGCGGGTATCAACATTTTCAAGGATTGATCGCAAAAGTATTTTAACTTCAACCTCTGCATTTCAGATGCAATCCTCTCTTCAAGGACCATCATCTGAGTCTTCACCATTTTGAAAATTTTAGAGAATTTGACAAATTACAAGCGTACTCTACTTCAAAAACTTGGTACATGTATTAATATATAACCCTATATTTATTGTGCAAGTATATTTTTCCAAACGTCATCATTCATTGCAGGCGCAACTCTTCAAATCATAACCGTCACATGCATCAGCATCCACATCTTTATTTAATATACGTCATTTCCCCATAACCCGCTTAGCTTCCATACAGTCAAATCCATCATTACTCCATTTTAATATCCAATAACTTCAACCCAAATACCAATTGCCCACAGATCCTTTCTCAACCATTGTGAGGGGGCGATTGTAGGGACCTATCCCTCGATCTCACCTAAAATTGAGCTGTCGCCAGTCCGAATTACCTCCATCTCAGACTCATATATTTTCAACATGACTTCTCAAGTCAATATTTCAACCTACTCTATGAACTGGTAAAGAATGTGGGTCAAACTTTAAACCGAAAAACCTTAACCAGTCCAATACACCTGTCTCTCACGAACTCGTCAGTTACTTGGTCAACTACCACTAGTCACATTGTTCAGAGAACGTGCTCCAGTATGATGAAGAACTACGGGGAAGGCCTATATAAAGAAGAAGTTCCAGAAGAGACAGGGACCAAATAATTATATAAGAGATCACTAAGAAACTACTTATTGTAGATTCTCATAAATATTCAAACTTCTTAGTTACAAGGTTCAAATATTTCTACATCTAGAGATCACTTGTAATAAGATATCCGCCTCAAGCAATAAAGATACTTTTACAAAAATCCTCCACTCGAGGTCATGGCTTTTTACCTATTCAGAGGTTTTTCACACTAAAATTGCATGTGTCATTTCTTGCTTTCCATTAGAATATTGTCGCAGATTCATTGGTATGATAGCAAATTCCAAACTATTTTGAGCTTACAGAATTTGGCCATTACAATCATTATTATTATTATTTGCATCATCACTATCATCCCAAGTAACACTAATATTCATTGCCTTGTAATTAGTTCCAAATTTCTTATTGGGACCACTGTATGCATAATGACCTTTCAAACCATTTGAACATTAGAATAGGCTACTCGTAATACGTCACTAGTATTGGCAATGTAACTTAGTCTCACATAGAACTCATCAAAGGGTTCATCTTTACTCAGTATAATACTCTCAAATGAGAAAGTAGGCATTTACAGCTTACTTTTATTGACTCTGTCATCGCCTTCATGAGTTCGAACTAAAATATCCTAAGCTTCTTTCGAAGTGATACATGTAGAAATGTGTCAAAACTTACTTTGATTCACAACCATAAAGATTATATTATGACCCTTGGAGTTATAACCGGCAGCGTCATTTTTTTCCTCAGTCTATTGATTTCTAGGTTTAGGGACCTCTACAGTACTTCCTATCGGACCTTGAATCATGGTAAGATGCATCTATACATCCTAAATAGAAATTCATACATCTTCCCCGAACGATTATAAGAATGCAATCATTCTAACTTTCCAGTATGGATGATCTTTGCCATTAAAAAAGACGATTAACTCGACCTCTAAACTTCTAAGAATCCGTTATTCTCAGGTAATCGAGTTAGGATCCACACTCAAGTTGTTAAACCTTAAAGCGTGACAACTCTGATACCAATTGAAAGTTTATACCACTTGAGATTAATCAATTTCAATATAATTAAGTCAAATAAAATAGGTCCGATAATCCATGAATCTAATTGCCTAATTTTAAGCTAACTCAAGTTGATATGATAATCTAATGTTAGCAACAGTTAATCGAAAGCATAAAGACAAGCAATTTTAACATTATGGGAAACCTTTCTCAGGACAAAAAACCTACAGGTCGCTGCCGAATCGCCCGACTGCTAAAAATCCACTATTAAAAACTAATTACAGGAATTCAATCACTTACAGACTTGACTAGCGCATCCCGTGGTTACCTCTCTTCTAATTGATCTTCTTGCACTCGATTCCTCATTTTTGTAACACCTTGCTTCAATCTCTCATCAAAACATCTAAGCTTAAAACTCACAAGCTTTCCAAATTATGATTAGGTTTTAGGAATTCTAAGATATTTAACTTGAGGCTTAATTTTTATTGAATCTCTCATTGAATTCACTTTCCCCTTTAAAATCTCAAGCCCTAGAAATATTTTCTTTAGAAGAGGTGAAGTTCAAAATAAATAAAAATGCCTTAAATAGAAAACTAAAATTCCTGTGCTCTGTTAGAATAGAGCAAAAGTCAATTCGAGCAGAGTAGGTTATGGCGGTACTGCTTGAACAGAACAAGATCTTATTCGAACAAAACAAAAGTCTATTCAAGCTGAGATTGTTTTGTCAGGTCTATTCAAACAGAACAAAATACTATTTTCATCAAAAAAATATAAAATTTTTTGAACTTTTGTAAAATACTAACGGGCTAGAGTCTGAGTGAAGATGTATAAAACAACGTACATATACAGTACCAGTCTAGCTGCAGTCACTCCACGTGCACTCTCTAACGGTGAATAACCCCGTGATAGTGTTGGCACCTATTCAAGACACGAAATGAAACTAATACCAAATATGAATGTTTTAGGTTTCACCATGGTTATCGATCAACCATTATAATTATAAGTAGAGATTAGAGACCATTTTAATAACTTATCAAAGGTGTTCATTCATATGATAACATCTTCCTATAGTAATGGATGTGGATTTACGTGTCAGAAGGTGTAACTCCCTACATCTGGAAGGGCTTTCTTGCTGATGCGAACACAGACATCAGGATTAAGGATGTTAATAACCAGATGTAGTTTTCGACTTTACAGATGAAAGGCTCATGTTGACTTCTCACATTTATTAACTTTTTTTCTACCTTAATTTTCAGTTTTCTCGATTTCAGTAACACAATTATCATTAAGCACTAGCACAATTGCGGGAAATTTTAGATCTCTTAGGAGCCATCATATTAATGATCTCTCACCCTTTAAAGAATGGCATGTGTCAACAACACAAGACTAAAACTAACTGCAAGTAAAGAGAATTAGAGGAGAGAGAAAAGATAACCTCCTGTGCACATCTGCAAATCTATCTTATAAAAAATATCTTAAATCAATCTTACAATTTTGAGCTTTTGATCTTGCAACATTTTCATGGATATTTAATTTCTCTCACTGCCAACTATCAATCTTACAAAAATAAACCAAAAAAACTATACTCACAAGACTAAAGCTCGAGACCGTTGCAACATTAATGAACAATTGAGCAATTGTTGTTTGAGCATTTGTTAGTCTTTGTGGTTCCCCCAACACCATTATCATACTCAAATCATATTTGAGAGAGGCTATATTTGAAACTATAATGGTTTGTTTTCATTTTACTCTTTTGTTCATTTTGGATTTATATGAAGTAATAGGAAGAACTCGGGAGGGTATTTTTAGAAGATTGAAAGAGTAAAGCCAGAAAATATTCTAGAGAAATAATGAGTTCTATTTTTTGTAACACGAGAAACAAACTATGATATATCTAAGTGAGGATGAGATTGTAAGTTTATATTTTATAAAAATACAGGAGGGTCCCTTTTTACTCTCTCTCTCGTTCTCCTTTCTCTCTGACGTTAACTCCCTTTAACTTGCTACTAGGTTTGTTTCCTTTTGAACACGTATCATTTGTAAAAGGGTGAGAGGTCTTTAGATGATGGCTCCGGAGAGAGCTACAAATTTTCCTTTACTCTCTTTCTCCCTCCTTTATTTCTCATGTTAACTCCCTTTAACTTGCTATTAGGTTTGTTTCTTCTTGAACACGTGTCATTTTTAAAAAGGTGGGAGGTCTTTAGATGATGGCTCCGGAGAGAGCTAAAGATTTTCCCACAATTGTTATAGAGAAACAACAGCTTGATAAAAAATTTAAGGCGACTGGATTATCATAGATAGGGATCCGTTATACAAACCTGAGTATTATCCTTGATCAATACCTACAACCAAACACAGGATATTGTTTTCATCTTTTCAGGGAAGGCAAGGCCGTTATCAGGGGCGGATTTATAGGCTTAGAAGGGAGGGCAGTTGCCCCCCCTTGATTTTTGCCAAAAATGGCTTTATATATAGCAATTGAAAAAAAAACAAAAAAAAAACTTATACATATCCACCTAAAGCCCAGCCCTGGCAGCCCACAGCCCAACCCAGAAAGTGTGGGAACCAAACAATCTAAGAGCCCGACCCAGAAAGTGTGGGAAGTGGAAACCAATTAACCAAATAATTTAAGAGTATCCATCTCTGACTCTCTGTCTTCAACTCCAAGCATCTCTCTGAGTATTTATCTTTGCGTTCTCTCCAAGCATCTCTCTCTCTCTCTCTGTTTCTATCGACTATCATAAGGTTTATTTGATTTGTTAGTTGTTTCCTTCAATCTCACTTTATCAAGTATCAAGTATAAACATTCAACATCACTAGAAAGGAGTGCTCTCTGTAACTATTGGTATGATCATGATCTCTTTATAGTTTTAAAGATGTAATACCCTTGAACACCCTTTCTTTTTTTTTAGAGCCCCGCCCCCGATCCCCCAATATGCCCTAGAGCATTTTCTTTACTACAGCCCCCCTACTCTAAAACGATAGGTCCGCCCCTAGCCGTCATCACCCAGCCACAGAACAAATGACTTGACCTCCTAACAGACCCAATTTATATAAGCTTGAGACGAGGATGACTACTTCATGATTGATTCACCTCAAACCCAAAACTGCACCTAAAAAAATGTGTTCGCTCTACCGTGCCACATATTATCCAGGCTTACGATGACTACTTATTTAAAAACAAGACAATGATAATTATAGTACGAATTCAAGACATAATGCCAACATTACAGTTACATAGAAAAAATATGGCGCCAGAAAAGCATAATTCACTCAGCCAAAGTGATCATCAACTCACAGTTATTTTACAAAACTAGAAGATCGGAACCACAACAATCCAAATAACCCAAATAATACAAAAAAAGTTTCACCAACCTGTAGATACTTTAGAGAGGTCCATGATTGAATCCACGGCACTGAAGTAAAACTAACAATGTATGACAGTTTCACTAAGTTGAACCCAAGGGCATTCCCTTACTGTGCATTACCTCTCGAGCAAAACAAAGACCATCTTGATGACATGAAAGTGAAACTCGCAAATTCGGATAACTAAATGACACTGTTGAACTCTCTTCATTTGGGTTGTGCTTGCTGAGTCGCAAGCCACGGAAGCCCAATTTGGTTAGCTACAAACAAGCAACAATCTAAAGGAGTACAAGACAGAGAGAGAGTTTATTCAAGATCCAAGGTTACACTCAAGATTTCCTCTCCAAAAGATCTCACCAATGGTAGCTCATAAAAAACCTAACTCTCCCTTATATATTTGGGAGAGACAAAAACAGTCACTTGGATCTCTAGGCAAACAAAAGGCTTCAATTCAATCTTAAAATTGAGTGTCTGCTCAAACAGACCCCTTTTATTTAAACAAAAAGCAAGGTTTATTCGAAGAATCAAACTTCGGGGTGACTTTATTCGAACAGACATTGTTCTGTTCGAACAGACCCAAATTCTATTCCAACAAAAAACAAAGCAGCCTCACATCACAGTGTTTTCCCTCTTGATGTCTTTTTTCATTTCAGGTATGGGCCTACAATCACTTCAAGATTACTGTCGGGTTTGAGAATAAATCCCCACTGCTGTTTAGTAATACTTCATTTCATGGAATTTGAGGAGATCAAACCATTATTAATGAAAGTGTCCATGCAACTAACTTTCTCATCTGTACGACTTTACAATCGGAACACCTTATACTAGCTGAAGAGCGGTAGCTAATTTCAAACCTTACCTGCCCACAAGCTTAGTCCACCGGTCGGTCACACCTCAGACCAAACTGGTTCAGAACCACTTCTCCAAGTAATTATTTAACTTGATCGATATATCTGGTTTCAGTCAGATTCCATCTCTCCAACTCTTAAAGAAGACCAAATTCATCATTTCCCCGACTGACAAAGAGTGCCGCAACTCGCAACATGCATGTGACGATAATTCTCTGGTTTTGTCATTGTATCTATAAATACAGTCCGCCCTAATAACCAACCACTGTTTGATACAATTCTTACACTGCAAATCGAGAAATGCGAAGGATGGATGTAGATTTACTTGTAAAGGTGCAATTCAGCCCGACTTCTGGAAAAGCTTTCTTGCTGTACATGAATGCCGACAATACCATAAAAGATGTTAAGGTAAAGATCGAACATTTCTCCGGGATTGTAATTGAGAAGCAGGTACTGTACAATGGCACCGAAGAACTCAGAGATGACTCCAAGATTCTCCGTGATTATGGCATTCGGGAAACTGCATTCATAGATGTTGGCATTCGGGAGAATATGCCAATTTCTAGTTCCTCCTTACACTGCTGTACAGTTTTCTCCTTATTTGTAACTTGGTTCGCCATGCTCTCCAAATCGATCCGTGAAAAAAATAAATAGGTTTTAGGTCAGATTGTTTTCAAAATCGTGAACTTCTGCCCTCTTTCGTCTAGACTAAAATACTCTGTTTTAATCCATGTATCCTACCGGGAAGACTTGTATATTTTCGGCCAAGTGTGGATAGCTTATCTAAGTTGTGCAGTAATATTTGTCTAAAATGTCTGAGGATAATCGCCTTTTATTACTAGTAGGGTTGTGATTCTTTGCCATTTCTTGGATACAAAACAACGTTTAATCATCATTGGATAGTATAATATAACTAATTTAATTGTTTTGATTTTTTGATAACCTGTAAAATTCAACTTAACCTGTGAATTCCTCTGCTCCAATGCTTACATGTATTGATAGACTATAGAGTATAGAGTAGGTTTATACAAAACAAATACCCACATAACATGCATGATAAATTATAATTTCCCCCATGGCACATGCGGCGATTGATAATTGGTTTAACGATCAGCCATTGTAGCTATAAGTAGAGCCATCCTGCAAACCTAGAAAAGATCATCAACCATTGATTATATATTCTTATAGTACTGTAATAGAAGAAAACGCAAACCCAAAAAAGGTCATCAACCATTAATTATATATTCTTATAGTACTGTAATAGGAGAAAACTAAAGATGGATGTGGATTTACACATTGAAATGGCAAAATTTCGTACTAGCTCAAAATTAGTTCTTACACCAAATGTACTTGTGACAAAAATTAGTATAAAAGAATGACACAGGTGATTAGCGTGGAAACCTTTGAATAGGTACAAACCATGACCTCTATTTGAGGATTTAGTAGCTGTAACTTTATTGTTTGAGACTGATATTTGATTATAAGTTTTAATCTCGAGTTAAAAAATCTAGGTCTTGTAATCTAAAATTATTGGTCATTTCCTCCTCTGGAACTCATTCTTTTTATAGACCTCACTTTCAGTTCGATATCGTGTAAATGCACGTTCTCCTAAAAATTGGGCAGGTGGTAGTTGAATGTGTAACTGCTAGATCGTGGGAAACAGGTATCTTTAACTTGTTCATATTTTATATAGTGTTCGATCCACGTTCTTTATCAGTTCGTGGTCCAAGTGTCATTGTTGATTGTATATGTCATGTGTATAATACGTAAGTTTGGTATTGAGATAATTCAAGTTTAGAATAGGTTGAGGGACAGATCCCTATAATCAGTTCATGTTCAGAGTAGGTCAAGGGATAGGTCCCTACAATCGCCCCCTCACAACTTAAGGCACAGGTGGCTTGAGTTGAGAAATGTCTGTTGAATTTTGTGTGTTGAAATTGGGAACGGTATACTGTTAAATTGGACTGGTTGGGGACTTGTCACTTCTGTGATGAAGACTGTATTTGGCATTTATTGCGTAGAAAAGACTAATGTATTTAGCTTTTAGGTTTCGCAATAATTATTGGGTTTGAATGATGACTGCTTTAAAACTCTGTTCTTGCATTGAATGTGGCTCTACTATAAATATTATTGATACAGTATCACCTGTCATCTTTGTGAAAGTACTTTGTCCCTGGAAATACTTTGTGGTTCTGCGTGTCTTGAGAATGGTGACAATTAGGCGCCAAGTATATGAAACGAATGTACTTGTCGAAGTGTAGAAGCTTCAATTGCGATATTTTGGTAACCAACCTCTAGATATGCCCACTCCCATACTTGTACCACCGACATATCCTGGGATGACGGTGGAGGAAGCAGTGGAGGCTGAGAATGACTATTATCAAATGTGGCGGTTCCACCATCTGATTCAGTTAGGTGAGCAGCACCGAGTATGTCTTCGTCTGCTTGTAAAGGATAATATTCAGGAGACGGATGAGGAAGCCGATATACGTACCAGGAAATATTGTTGTTATCCTGCGAGGAATTGGGCACTGTAAAAGTATAATCATTATCTTTTTTGCCTTTCTGAGGTGGGGGGGTTATGGAGGAAGAGATGGTGGTGGTGGTAGCAAATTGGAAATATATCTCTGTTACAACCATCTTTGTTGTCTTGAAGGAGTGTAACATGCTGGAGAACCATTTGCTTTAGAGTAAAAATACTGCTGATAATTGTTATATATTGTAACATGTAGATCGGTCTGTAGGAAGAGTCTAAAATATTATGTTTTCTGTAAAGTATTCTGTAAGGATTTATCGAGCTAATGAAAAATATATTTTTGTAGTAATTCTATATTGATATATCGAACTAGAAATTAGTATCGGAAATTGAAACTTCGATAGATCGATCTGTGTGTTGGAAATTATTAGTTTGTTATCCTGGATTCGTATTCGGACATTGGAGGTTAGTGTGTTATTGTTGATTGTTCTGGTTTATGTTGTTGTTAGTGTAGAAGAAGCATTGTGCAGGGTTTTAAAATTTACCATTTTTATGTATATTTGAATTTTAAAATTTTGCTATATGAGGAAGAAAAAAATTTGAAAAAGCAGCTATTGTTCTGTAAGTTGGAGTTTTGTAGGAAAAAGCATATGTGTTAGGTATGATACATGCATATATATATATATATATATATATATATATATCAAAAGAAACTATAAAGAATTTTAATTAGAATACTTGGACCTGTATGTAGGTAGAAGCATGAAAAAGCTCTATTGTAGAAATAAGTCTCACTTTCAAGCACTCATGAGACGAAGACTTCAACCTCTGGTCGTTTGATTGAGGATGTGCCTATAAAAATTTATAATATAGATTCTGTAGGGGGCGAGCTAAGAACGGAGAGCTCGAGATTTAAAGGTAGAGGGGAAGGATGAGTTAGAGTTTTAAGATTTCCTTGATAACATCTTACCCTATCCTGCAGATTCGGATGTATTCAAGGAGTTTTGTAAAATTAAAGGTAGTTTAGGTGGTGTATGGGGTAAGGTGATATAACATGCCGTTAGGTCGTTTAGGGGGTGCAGAGTTGAAAATATGGTAACGAATACTTTTTTTTATTGCCCGATTTAGAGTATGAGAAATTTGAGAGGGGAGTAGTTGAATCTATCTCTTTGGAGTACATCAATGGGGGTATCCAAAGTGATCTAGACCAAGGATTTTTGTGTTATCTTTTCCAGTTTGAGTTTGGACTGATGGTGACTTTAAGTAATCTTGCTAAAGGTATTTTGAATACCCTTAAGGCTTGCCCTGCCCAACTGAATGGGAATATGTAAGAAGTGATAAATGTATGTGATAACCTGAATAGAAGGTGGGCTTGCAAGGGGTAGAGAGGAGAATAACCCTTGTAGATGTTTTGCAGTATTATGTTATGAAATACTATGCGGCAACTAGGGGCATGTACTTCTCTCCAGTTCGTCTCGACCTCAGTTCTTCGACCTAAATTCAGCTGGACGAGTGTGGAATGATAACTTTATATGAGTAAAGGGTGATTGTCTCCAAAGGGTGGACAAGGAACCCCATGGATCTTATATATAAAACTCTTAAGAAAAGTAAGTAATTATTTATGATATCAAACTATTTTTGTATTAGAGTTTTGCCTGTATTTAACAATGTGTTGTGCTTTTTGCAGATCCTCAATCTCAAGTTGCAAAAAAGGAATCGTTGATTGATATTGTTACTCGAGAAGGATTAGAGCTCAAGATTGTTTTGGGAGTGCTTGAGATAAGCTGACTTAAAAGGGTTAACAGCAAGTCAAAAAAAGTTCTAAAGTCAAAAGTTAATTAAGAGAAGAATGATAGGATCTGGTGTGACCGTTGGAGATGTTGGGAGGGTAGCATCTGACGGTAAAGGCCATCCAACCTTAAAAAAGGTTACACCAATTTCTTTGAAGGCAAATATCGTGGGGGCTACATCGAGTAAATTAATTTAAAGGCACCCAAAAAGGAAGACTGTGAAGGTTGATAATTCAAACTCGATGGTCACGGAGAGTGGAGAGGTTGTCACGAGTTCAAAAAAGAGGAAGATGGAAGCTCTTGCTTCTATGAGTGAGGTGAAGGAGGCTAGGAGTAGCCCTACTGTGGAGGACGAGCTACTGGTTCTGGAGAATAAGACGAGGGTAGCAGCTCGAGAAGGTTCTGAGGAGCTGGACATGTCTGTGAAGTTGGAGCTTTGTATGGTAAGTTAAATGCTTCATTCTATTTGAATTTTATGTAATCTTCAAACTAAAATGCTACTTTTATTGTAGATGTCCCGTTTGT
Source organism: Kingdonia uniflora (assembly GCA_014058105.1). NCBI lineage: Eukaryota > Viridiplantae > Streptophyta > Magnoliopsida > Ranunculales > Circaeasteraceae > Kingdonia > Kingdonia uniflora. The sequence goes on from JACGCM010000696.1 coordinate 3,522,393, forward strand.
TGAAAGGAATCCGTCTCGGGTTCGAGGATGGGAGAACAGAGCTCAATAATAGAGTTGTTGAGCTCGAGAAGAGAGTTATTCAACTTAAGGTTCATTTAGCTTTGGAAAAAGAGCGTTCGAGCCCTGCGAAGAATTCGCACCGGGTCACGATGCTCGAAGTCGCAGAGGAGGCAAAGAAGAATGTCGAGGAAGTTTTAGTTGCTCGCGACAACCTTGGCCAGAAGCTCCTGGATGTTGGATACTCGGTGTCTGATATTAAAGTGATTATAGAGGGATGTTATGTCGAAGAGGCCAATGCTGAAGAGGAGTTAGAAGTTGAAGGCAGCTCTCCGCAAGGTGTTGTAAAGGGGTTGGATGCGATCTCTGCGAGAACTGATTTAGGGAACCGGGAAGGAGATAGTGAGAAGGTAGAGTAAGCAATGAAGTTTTGCTTTTTCCAATTAAAAAATTGTGATTGTATGGAATGTATTTGAAGGATATTTATGGTATAGTCTAAGAGATGTTGTAAATATTGATTTGTAGGAACTAAAAGGAGTGCGCCTCAGAATTAAGGATTTAGAGAAAAAGTTCGCTAAGGAGAAACTCTTCAACAACTCTGTTGACTTCACATACGAAGCTACAGGTTAGAAAATAATCTCGAAATTGTTGACTTGCTCATTTTATAACTCTAGCGCTTGCATTAGAGAATGGAAAAAAAAGTAAGAGGGAAGATAAAATAATCACGTTAAACGAAAGTAATCCAAGAATTAGATATGTTAGAATACTAAAGAATGAGAACATAGAAAATGTGTACCACTAAATATAAGGAAATGTAGATAATATAGCCATCAGTATAAGATAACTTCGTAGCTTGAGGGCTAAGTAGCTTCTCGTTTTGTTGGCTTGTGATAAATAGAACTCTGTTTAGATATGTGCACATCAAACTGTAGTTTATAGGCCGTATTTATAGTATTATTTAATCGAGTTGTTTTTGCAGGCCGAGTTAAAAGTTGTTCGAGTTAGTAAAGAATATGTTATGGAATGCAATTATGAGTATAAGCTCAATTTTAAAAAGATGAAAGAAGCAAGTGAAAATAACGCAGATCATTATGTCAAGCTGGAGATTAAGCCTATACAAGCAGAGAAGACTATGAATGAACTGATGGAGCTCGCAAATGTTCAAAGTGAAGTAGTGGAGTTCAAGAGCAGGGTAGAATTGTTGGGGCAAAATGTAGAGATGCGGATGTCGTGCAATATCGCATCAGAACGTTAGAGGTAGAAGTTAAAGAGCTATGAGATCACCCTGCCAGTTTGAATGGTCAAATGGAGATAAAGAAAAGCAAACTTGTGAAGGCGCGAGCTAATTTAGCAAGTACCAAAAGTAAAGTGGAGAAGCTGGGTAAATTCGTACAAGGCAAAGATGTTGACCTTCGGCTCACTCAAAATCAATGGGACAAACTGAATGAGCAAGTTGCAAAGTTAGATGCAGACTTGGCTAGTTCGTATGGCAAGAAGATCGAGGCTGGAGAGAGGTCAAAGAATAAAAAACATGACGCCGAGATTACGACTGCTAAGGGTGATGTGGTTAACTCTTCAACTCAAATTAAAGAGTTAGAGGCAAAATTTAGTTTGCGTTCGAGCTGCCGTAAGGAAAGTTAATGAACGAACTAGAGAGAGTGGAAATAAGTTAGAGGCTAATTTCCTCAAAGAAAAGAGATAAATAAAACTATCAAGAAAAAGGATGAGTTGCTGAAAAAAGTGAGGACTGGGGAATGCGATGTAGATGAGGTGGAGCTAGGGGGACTATGTGGTGGAGTAGAGTGGAAGAGCTAAAAACAAATAATTAAGCTGAGGAGGAAAAGGCGATGGGGTTGATATCGAATTTGAATGCGGTTATATTGGGCTTAGTGCAAGCAAAAACTCGTTACGCGAATTTGAATAAACATCATAAAAAGCTAAAAACGGATTTTGCTAAGTTGGCCATGCCCAATCGACATAGGATTTCCTTGGATGAGGCATACTCGAGGGAGATAATGACATTAATTGCCTATTTTGTAGAAGAAGTAAAGAGGCTTGAGCTCGAAATGGATACCTTACATGAATGTTTGGTGTTTAAAGGTTGTATTTGTAATACTGAAATAGATCGAGGGAATTGTCTAAACTCCATGGAGACCGATTTAGGCTCCATTACAGTAGAATAGGTGGAGCGAGGAATAAATGTTATATTTGCTTGAACTGTAGATTTTATGGCTTCACGTCCTCCCAAGGTAGGGGAAAGCACGGCTGACCTCCCGCAAGAAAAACTTGTATAAGTGACCTGTTGCTTTCTGAATTGTAGACATTTAAAGAGATAAAAACTAGTTTTACCTATGTTTTATCTTGTGTCTTGGAGATAGTAAAGATCATTAATTGAAAACTAGTATTACCTTAATTTTAATCGTTGATATATGTATAGATGGATCGATTGAAAACTAGTGCTACCTTTGTTTTAATCTTTGATTTTTGTATAGATGTATTGATTGAAAGCTAGTATAACCTTTGCTTTAATCTTTGAGATTTAGTAGAGTCTACATGTATGTCTGTAGAGAGTAATATGAGAAAAAACTTGAAAATTTTTATTAAGTAGAAAAAAATATATACACACTGTTAGAGATTAGAATCTTACTTTTGGAATGTAAAGAATTAGAATAGAATATTCTGTATTTGGGAACTAGGGATTTAACGATAATATCGTTTCAATCTCCTAGTATTCCAGGGGTTTGGTATTTAGACGTCTTTCTCTGTTATGAGGTAATATGATCCAAGGCCAGTGCGGCCAATAATGAGGAAAGGACCCTCCCAATTTTTTGTGAGATTTCCAGTATTCAACTCTTTTCTGCTCTTTAGATTTTCTCTGAGGACTAGATCATTGATTTGGAACTCACGTCTTCAAACTCTTCTATTGTACAAGCTGGCTAGCATATGATGATATCGACCCAGGTTAGCAATGGCAAGATCTCAGGTCTCATCGATCCAATTCATATTGCAGGCTAGCTCAAACTTATTTTCATCGCCTATAAGCTCGTGATCTTTGACAGGATGGTGGTATTCTGTTGAAATGATGGCCTTTGTGCCGCAAGCCAGGAGAAAGGGGGAATAGCCAGTTAATTGTCATGGTGTAGTACGATACGCCCATAAGACGTGAGGTAGCTCCCGTATCTAATTTCCTTTCTTTTATGAGTGAAGCCTCTTCTTGATTCCATCCACTATCGTCTTGTTGGTGATCTCTATCTGTCCATTTCCTTGGGGATAGTATGGATTGGATGGGGAATGAATAATGTTGTGTTTATTGAGGAAAGCCACAACCTTTTATCTGACGAACTGCATCCCGTTATCGATCTGAATCAGGTAGGGGCATCCAAACCATGTTATACTATGTTCCTAGATAAAAGAGATGACCTCTTCATTTCTAATTCGACAAAGAGGAAATTATTCTACCCATTTTGTAAAGTAATCTGTTGCCACGAGTAAGAATGGTCGATTACCTGGTGTATTGATAAATTCTCCCAGTAGATCGAGTACCCACCTTTTGAAAGGCTAGAATACCTTGATCGCATGGAGTTTGAGTGTCGGTGCTCGCATCATGTGTTTGTGCCGTTGACATGCATTGCATATTTATGAGTACTCTTCTGTTTGCTTGCGCATTCCAGACTAGAATACTCCTTGTGGAATTGCTCAATTTGTAAGTGATCGACCAGCGGCATGGGAGCCATTAGTTCCTTCATGTAAATCTTTGAGCATTTTATCGGCTTGTAGCTTGGATAGACACTTGAGATAAGGCCTTGTTACTGATCTTCGATATAAACAGCCTTCCTAAACTGAATAACGCTTCAAATTTTCGATCAATTGTCGGTGTATTTTTGGATTTGCTGGAAAGGGTCTATCACATTTGTTCTTTAGGCTGAGATAGGCGATAAAAGGTTTCCTCCAATCGTCATCCTCCTCATCATCGCCCCTAGTGTTGATCACGTATATAGAGTGGAGATCAATGTTGGGGGTTGAGATCACTTCGATTTAGAGGTATCGTGATTCTGTACCCAAGACCCCGGCTAAGTAAGCCAAGGAATCGGTGTGTCAATTCTCTCCTTGTGGTAAATAGTCGAGAGTTTCTTTTGCAAATCTGCTCATCTTGTCAACAACGACTGCCATATAGTCGATCATTTTCTCATTCTTCGTGTACTGTTTGGAGTAATGGTGAGCGATTAGTAAAGAATCTGTATAGACTGATAGCTCGGGAACACCGAGTTCTAACGCTAGATCGAGCCCATGAATCAAAGCTTCGTATTTTATAAAATTATATAAGGCTTTAAAATCTAAGCGGATTAATTTCTCAATTTTGTCGTTTGATGAAGTAATCAGGACAATTCCAATACCTGACCCTGTGGGTCCTGCTGAGCTATCTATAAGAAGTCTCTATCCTCTTCTTATAATCCACTCAGTCCGTTCGTCAAAGGGTTTGATAGGTAGAACTTCTGGTATTTCTTCTGTATGGTCAGGTTCGTGCTCTTCCCAATCTAGATCTTCTACAGGAAAATCCGTTAGAAAATCAGTAACCGCTTGACCTTTTTCTTAATGGCGCTGCTGGAAGTTGATATCATGTTCTTCCAAGCTGACAGACCATTATTGCACTCTTTTCGATTTGTCTTTTTTAGATAGAATTTCCCAGAGTGGGTAGTTTGTCATAACTTCGACGAAATGAGCTCAGAAGCAATGCTTAAGCTTATATAAAGTATAAATGAGAGTTAGAAGGAGTCGCTCAATCTTGGAATATCGTATTTCTGCTAGAGTGAGGGTTGTGCTGATAAAATACACTGGCTTTTCAACCTTTCTATCAAGTCGAATGAGGACCGAGCTTAGAATTTTTTTTGTAACTATGAGGTAAATGGTCAATTCTTCATTGTCTATTGGGGTGTTCATTATAGGAGACTTTCCCAAATAGATTTTAAGTTCTTAAAAAGCTGTTTCGCATTCTTTTGATCAATGGATATCCTCGTTGGGCTGAACCTTTCCTTGTTTGGTACATTCTCGATGTAATAAGAATAGCTACTGGCATCGATCTGAAGACTTATAGATGAAACAATGAGAGCGACAATCTTGCCAGCGAGCTTCTGAATATTCTTCTTTGTTTTCGGAGATAGCATGTTAAGAAGAGCTCGAATTTGATCTGGGTCGGCTTCAATCCCCTTTCTGTTGATGAAATATACTAAGAACTTTCATGAGTGTACTCCGAACTGACATTTATCTGGGTTGAGCCTCATCCTGTATGAGGGTAAAATGTGGAAGACCATAGCAAGGTCGGTGATATGGTCCTTTGACTGTAAGCTTTTGCAATATAGATTATCGATGTATACTTCAACGATTTTCCCCAAGTGTGCTTTGAACACTTTTAATAAGTCGCTCCTGCATTCTTCAGTCCTAAAGGCATGACTTTATAATAGTAGTCCTCTTTCAGTAATAAAAGTGGTTTTTTCCTGATCGTCGTCTAAGAGTGGTATCTAATTGCATCTGAAAGCAACAATTATCATAAATAAAAGTTCATGGCCTGCCATTGAATCAAGAATTTGATGAATGATTGGAAGAGGAAAACTATCCTTTGAAGTGTGTTTGTTGAGATCTGTTAAATCTACGCAAACTCAGACTTTCCTATTTTTCTTTGGAACTGCGACAATATTGGACATCCAATCCAGGTACTTAGCTTCTTGAATGAACCCAACGTTGATCAATTTATTGATTTCACTGCTGACTTCATCTCGAAGACGAGGTGATAGTCTTCACTATTTCTATTTGACTGCCGTGGCATTGTTGTTGATGCTCAATTTGTGATAGGCCTTGGTTGGGTCGACTCCTGGCATTTCATCGAAAGTCCAAGCGAAGACATCTTTATTCATTCGTAAGAAGTGAACGAGGGTCTCCTTGTCGTGCTGGACCATCTTAGTACCAATATATGTACCTCTGCTAGGTCCATCAATGTCTATGTACTCTATAGGTTCTTCTGTTGAAGGCTGGTCATCGGTGTGACCAGTTTTCTATAATTGTTATGCAGCAAATCTGTTGAATGTGTCAAGAATAGTAGAAACGGTATTTTTGCAAGCTCATAAAGCTTTTGACTGTCTTTGATTTCATAGATGTCGTCGTTGTGCTTGAACCAAAGTGCTTGATGGTACATGAAAGCGATTGCTTCCATGTTGTGGATCCAGCAGCGGCCCATAATCCTAAAGTAATAGGATTTGGTGTTGATGATGTAGAAAACGACATCGATTGTGGCAGGTCCAGCGGTAATGGGTATGATGATATTGCCTACTCATTCTTCCTTAGAGCCATTAAACCCACTGATATCGATATCGCTTGGAATAACTTGATCGGCGAGTCCCATTTACTCGATTGTGCTTTAATAGAGGATTTCATTACCGCTACCTGTATCAATCATTATGGTGTGCATGACAAACTTCTTCATCTTCTGCATGATTACCAGAGCATCATGATATAGAAACTTGACGAGACTGATATCGCAATCCTTAAATAAAATTCTCTGTCATCGATTCCTAGATTCAGGAAGGAGTTTAACTTTAAGATCTTAAGCAATAAGATCGCAGTATTCCTTTAATCTCCTTTGCTTGAATCTGGTAGATTTGTTGATTTGATGGATCTCATCATGTTGTTATGATACATATGGTATAAGTGTTTTTCCTTAGACTAATCTTTAACTTGAACTACTTCATCCTGCATCTTGCAGCTTCCACTTTTGCATCCTTCCAGGTCGACAATGTACTCGTGCATTTTCCCATATTTGAAAATATATTCTAGCAACTTCTGTAAAGCATAATAGTTGTCAGTATCATGATGATTTACCTTGTGATGCATGTAGTATATTTTTCCTTCAATTGGTTCAAGTGGTTGAGATACACGATAAAACTTATCTTTTGCTAGCACAAGAAAAATTAATGAGATCTAGACATTCATCTTGGGGAGGACTGGCTTGGGTAATAAATTGCATTTTTGAGATTTGCCGGTGTTTGCTTTGGCATGCTTTTGATTACCCTGGTCCTCCTTCAGTTTACTGTTACATTTTGTATTTTGACATTTCGTGGTTAGGATGGATTTAGTAGATTTATGCCTTTCGATTATCTTCCTTTCCAGGTTGACATACCCATTGACCTTGGTAATCATGTCTTCCAAGGTCAAGGGTTTGTTCAAGAAGTGATGTTCCTTTGCTTTGCAATCGATCTGTAGTGCATTTATAAATGCATAAACAGCAATTTTCTTATCAAGATTATCAACTTTTCATGTGAGAGTTCCAGAAACAACTTGGTAAAGATCTCGAGCTTCTCTCCTTAAGACTGTCTAAGACTAATTAGAGTGTATAAATTCTCTTTTTGTCTTTATTGTAAGCATATGTCTTGACGAAGATCTTCTATAGTTGACTGAATGTGAGGATTAAATCTTTAGGTAGATAATGAAACCACCACAGCGGTTCTCCTATAGACTTGTGGCGAACAGATGGTATAGAATATGGCTAAGATTTGAATATAATCCTAGTGAATCACGGAATTATTGAATGTGCTCCTTTGGATCGGTACCTTTGTATTTACGAATCTTGGGAGTATGGAAACCTGTGGGTACCTCCATATCAAATAACTCTTTGTCAATCGGACTACCTTACAACTTTGTAAAATCGTCCTTATTGCCTAGAGCTTGAGCTTTAATCAACTCCTTGATACATTAATTCATGTGCTCTTGTGTGACGTACTGATGAAATACTTGAGTGACTTGGCATGATGGTCGGGGATTATGAGTACCGGTGCCCTCACTCAAGCATTCGCGAGCTGGTATCATGGGTTAAGGACGTTTGGAAAACAGGCAACCTCTACTGATATTGGACTGATCTTCTCGTCACAAATAGATTAATACTTGTAGGTCGTTATGAAGACCTCTAAAAATGGCTTTGCTAGTGGCTCCTTGAGGTCCCAATCGTTCTCGCGTAGAGACTCAGGAGTTCACTGGGATCTGATCACGATCTCTGACAAGGGGATTTTGTTGATTATCTTACAAGGCTTACAAGGTGGTCTGTATTGTTGTCATCTACTCTTCATGTCACATAAATTCTGTTTGACGAGCTTGATGCTCGCTTTCGAGTTCCTAATCGAGGAGCTCGTGCTCAAGGTTTAACTAACGCTCGAGCTCATTACGTTTCTCTATTTTGGCGTAAAGGTTTGCTCTTAGTTCTGCGAGCTGATCTGGTTCAATTGAAAGATCAAGTTGGACTCCTGTTACTGGTCGCTTGGAAATTATCATGATTGGAAATTAATAGTGAGTGAATGTATACCTTAGGATATCGTGGAAATGTCTTATTTCCTATAAATGGTGCCAAATATAATGGCCAAATTTTGTAGTAGCTCGAAATAGCTCAAAATTATCTCTTACACCAAATGCACTTGTGACAAGAATTATTATAAAAGAATGACACATGTGATTAGCGTGGAAACCTTTGAATAGGTGAAAACCAAGACCTCTATTTGAGGATTTAGTAACTATAACTTTATTGCTTGAGGCGGATATTTGATTACAAGTTTTGATCTCTTGAGTTAGAAAATCTAGGTCTTGTAATCTAAATTTTTTGGTCCTTTTCTCCTCTGAAACGCATTCTTTTTTTAAACCTCACTTTCAGTTTGATATCGTGCAGATGCGCGTTCTCCTAAAAATGGGGCAAGTGGTAGTTGAATGTGTAACTGCTAGTTCGTGGGAGATAGGTATCTTTGACTTGTTCATATATTCTGTAGTGCTCGATCCACGTTCTTTATCAATTCATGGTCTAAGTGTCATTACTGATTGTATATGTCAAGTGTATAATGCGTAAGTCTGGTATTAAGGTAGTTCGAGTTCGGAATAAGTCGAGGGAAGATTTCTATAATCAGTTCGCATTTAGAGTAGGTCGAGGGACAAGTCCCTATACCCATAAACGTGCATTTCACCCAGACTTCTAAAATGGCAACAACAGGATATTTTTTGCAAAAAGTTTAGTAATATATATCCAAAATATATAGTACATGAAGGGGAAGAGCCAGCCATGCCACACATTAGTACATATTACTAGTGCATATGTAGATGGAGCTCTCGATGAAAAGTAAAAAAAATAAAAATTAAAAAGAAACCGAAACCCCTATGATAGGTAAGGTGCATGCCTCCGCGTCATTACGTTCGAACGAAGCCAATCTCATATGAACGCAAAAGGAAATTAGCAGTCGACACGCCTCAACTAGATTTGGCCTACAGGAGCGTGAGTCCGTTCGAACGGCCTCCAATGTTGTTTGAACAAAATGTTGAAAAAAAACCTTCTAAACGCCTCAACTCGAATCGGTTTTCAAGGTTGTTCGAATGACTTTTTGAAAGTAGCCTTCGAATCGTTAGCACGACTTCCAAGTACATTTAAATCATTCAAACGACTTTTAAGTTCATTCGAACGACGACTTACATAGCCATCGAAATGCTTTATTGGTCTTCTGGAGCGCCAGTTTGTTCGAACGACCTTTAATGTCGTTTGAACAACTTGATGTTATTATGCCTTCTTGTACTATTTGGGGAATCGAAAGTATTCTGTATCTGGGTTCTTTGTGTGGGTGAGAAAAGTTGGCCTCCCTGAGCACCATTCTTCAAAGGGTTTTGTATTTGTGAACCCTCATTTGGCTTTTGTATCCGCTAAAATATTTGTTTCTCTCCATAATTGAGTAATTCAGAATGAGTCGAGTTTCCGCTTGATTTGTTTCCATTCAGTGACCATAGTCCATGAAAGAGTGTTAGTCATGAACGCTTGAACTGTGGCCTGTGAATCTGAGACCATTCACAATTTTTTCCAACCTTTCTCTACTGCTTGCTTAGCACCTTGCATGATGGCTTGAATCTCTACGACATAGCTGTTGGTAATGCCTAGTGTTTTGCAGAAATTACCCAGTACCTTCCCATCCGTATTCCTGTATACTATCCCAATGCCTGCTGGTCCAGGGTTACCCAAAGCAGAACCATCATAACATGCCTTAATCTCCCCTGGGTTCGCTAGTTCCCACCAGCAACTTTTTATCGTTGTTGTGTGTCTTGGTCGACACTAAACGTTCAAGGCTTTGATAATTTGTAGGTCAGTTCTATTGCTGGACATCCTATTTTTTGAGAGTTGGGTTGTGTCCATGATGTCTCGCAAGATGTCTTATTGCAACTGCTGGTTGTTTGTTCTTTGTTCACCCTATCTGAGGCTGTTACGCTTTTTCCAAAGTCTATTACAAGTAGTGAATGTTGTCGAGACCCACAAATCCTTAATATAAGAGCTTGCATGACTATTTTTAGCAAGGACTGTTTGCCAAGTGTCCTCTTCATTCACCGGTGGCATTTTGAAGATGTTACATATCAAATTCAAGATTTCTAGAAAGTATTCACATTCGAAGAAGAAATGTTACTCGGTTTCGGCATTGTGGTGGCAAAGGGACCAAACAAAGGGGAGGCAAATGACTTTGTTCACAACTCTATCGTTGAAAGATAGGGTTCGGTTAAGGAGTTTCCATGCAAACGAGCTCAGCCGGGGGTGTAAGATGTTGCTCCAAACCATTCTCCACCACCATGCAGTGTCTTAGGTTTTGAGAATACTATTGAAAGCGTTCTTAACTTTAAATATCCCGTAAATGTCAGGCTTCCAAATTTGTTGGTCCTGAGCTTGAGGGTCACAGTCAAGTATCTCTAGGCTGATCCCCAATGCCATAAATAGTAGTAGAATATCATGGGGTATCTCCCATCCTTCATTGCTGATAAAGTTGCTCAGTTTCGCAGTAGTACAGTTCCTCCATAGGTTTGGTGATAATGTACTCCCTCGGGCGGATTTCCCTTGCCCAACAATCTCTCCAAAAGTCAATGTTTTCTCCATTGCCGATCACTCAACCTATGTGCTGACCTGCCAGATGTTTCGCAGCTTGTATCCCCCTCCAAATGGATGATTTCTTGTAGTATGTGATTGCCTCTCCATTTCTATTTTTGTCTTTTGCATTCATGAAGCATGCCTAGTCTTCACTTTGTTGGGTAAATGTCCAGTAAAATTTACAGAGAAGCACATTTTTAACTTCCCCCAGTTTACGAATGCCTAGTCCGCCCTTCTGTATGGGTTTACACACCTTTTCACATTTAAGGGTAATGTCCTTTCTTTTGGACGGATCCCCGGACCAAATAAAATTTTGGATGATAGCTTCACCCTTCTTGATCAAAGTTTGAGGCCATTTGTAGACTGCCATGTTGTATATAGGTGTGTTTTATAGGGCTGATCTTGTCAAGACCACTTTTCCTTGGAATGATAGAAGTCGTCCTACCCAACCATTCGCTCGCTTTCTGATTTTTTTCTACCAACGGTTGCAGAATATTCTTTGTAGCCCTTCCCTGAAAGAGGGGTATTCCCAAGTAATTTTTTGGCAGTATCCCTTCCTGGAATCCGAATACGTCGAGAATTACCCTTCTCCTAGTGAGTGGAACTCCCCCCATAAAATTCTTGCTCTTTTCTAGACTTACAACTTGACCAGATGCTTCTTACTATTAAATAAGGAGTTTTTTGTGTTTGAGGTCTCTAGTATCTCCATTGAGGAATATGAAGATGTCATCTGCGGAAAAAAGGTGTGTTGGAGCTTGTATTTGCCTGTTACTGACAATAGTGTGGATTTTTTCCTTGGTCCCTCAGTTTCTACAGGTTAATACCCAAAATATCTTCTACGAGTGCAAACAACAGTAGAGAGATAGGGTCTCCTTATTTAAGACCTCTTCCAGGGTTGAAGAACCCTGTGAGACTTTCGTTAATCACGATTGAAATCTTCCCAATATTGATAATGGTCCTAATCAACTCACAGAAGTTGTGAGAGAACCCGAAGACCTGGAGAGCTACCATATGAAAATTCCAGCTTAGTGTATCATAGGCTTACGTTATATCTGGCCTTGAGTCCCACATTGCCTCCTTTCCTTTTTCCCTTCATCTTGTTGACCAGCTCAGATGCCATCCATATATTATTGTGTATACTCTGACCCTTGATGAAGGCACTTTGCTCCCGGGATACCACTCTCTCTGCTATTGGTAACAGTTGGGTAGTCAGTATCTTTGTAATTGCTTTAACTACAAAGTTGTTCAGGCAAATCAGTCCATAGTGGTCCACCTTCTCTGGTTTCTTGATTTTGGGTATGAACACTATGATATTAGAGTTAAAGTTGTTCGGAAGCCGTCTGTCAATGAAAAAGGAGGAGATTCCTCTACAGAAATCCTGTTTAACCACCTCCCAGAATGTTGTGAAGAAAGCCCCTGGGAATCCGTCCAGCCCTGGAGAGCTATCCTTGTTGAGACTAAACACCGCGAGTTTAATATCTTCCTCGTTTGAGAGTGCTATCAACATGTCATTTTTAGTTTTTTCCACTCTCGACATTGATACATTCAAAATGTTATTGTTCAGGTTTACTGAGTTCTCTGAAAATTTGTGTATATAGAATTGGAGTATGTACGCCTTTATCTAGGATTGGTCTGTCAAGATAATTCCTTCCTCCGTCGTGATCTCTGTGATGATGCTCTTTTCGTTTCTAGCTCTTGTCATGCTGTGAAAAAATTGGGTGTTGCGGTCGCCTTCTGTGAGCCAATTGATTCTAGATTTTTGACACCATTAAATCTCCTTTCGCTCTTCAATATGCGATATTTGTGTAGCCTTTGCAATGATGTCATGGTCGAGAGCATCACTTTGCCAATAAGTTTCCTGATTGAGTTGTAGTTGTAGCAGGTCTTCCTCCAAAACTTTTTTGGTTCCACGCGCCATGTCCGTTCCTGCTCGTTTCCACTGCTTGATATCATTCTTTAGTAGCCAAAGTTTGAGCATTAAACAGAATAGAGGTGTTGCTTCTTCAGTATTCCAGCTGCTGCGAACCACTTCCCCATAGTCTGCATAAGTGTTCCATGCTTGAAGGTATCTGAAGGGTATATTACAAGGTTTTGGGACAGTCTAGCAATCTCCAAAAATGAGGGAATGGTCTAACACTGTTTGTGGGTAGTTCTTGATTCTCCATCCCCGATATTTGTCAGCCCAAAGTGAGTTGTGCAAGCATATGTCTAGACAGCTCAGTGTTCTGTTGGCCCCTTTCTGTGCATTACTTCATGTATAACTTATACCCGTTGTGTTGCTCTCTGTAAGATTAGCCCGGTCGATGAAGTTCCAAAAGTCTTACATGGTTCTTGATAGTGGTTGTCTTCTGCCCCTTCTCTCCTCAGTTATGAGAATGCAATTAAAATCCCCTAAGCAAATCCACGGCTTATTTGTACGACAACAACAGAATAAATGATGTTAAGGCAAAGATCAAATATTTTAAGGGGATTTCAATTGAGATGCAGATGTTGTTCAACCATTTAGAAAAGCTTGCAGGTGAATCGAAGACTGTGAATATGGCATCTTGGAAACTGTGAAAGTAAAGAACAATTGGGAATTTTGATGTTCCTCAATTGAGGAGAACACACATCTCTACAGTATATTTAATGATGAAGGTGATTACAATCATCGAAATATATGGAAGAAAATATACAAGATCACAATTGTGTTACAAGAAGAAGGATATTATCGAGGTAAACAATATAGCCCCAAATATTATGAAAATATGTCGCCCAATACGATAACGTTAAGACTCCCTCTCAAGTTGGAGCGTGTATAGAAATAACGCCCAACTTGCAAATCAATCGTAAAAATGATGCTTTGCTCAATGGTTTTGTAAAAACATTCGCAACTGTATGTCTTGGGGAAATAAGTTTGGACTGAATCTTCTCCCAAACAAAATGACAATCTATCTCAATATGCTTCATTCATTCATGAAAAATGGGATTATTCGTAATATGCAACGCAGCTTGATTATCACAGAGCAAGGTAATTCGAGAAGAATGGCTAATACCAAAGTCCCGGAGCAATTATTTCAACTAGTGAAGTTCACAAACTAATGTAGCCATAACACGGAATTCCACCTCCGCTCAAGATCGAGAAACGGTAGCTTGTTTCTTTGACTTTGTTTCTTTGACTTCCAAGAAATAATGCCAGAGCCAAGAAATACACAACCGGGTGGAAATACAACCAGCGTAATCTGAATAGCAATATCCTTGTAAATGAAGATTACTAGATGATAACAAAAAATATCCCCTTACCAACTAAACCTTTAAATAGCGAACCACCTGTTGTGATGTATCCATATGAGGAGTACGAGGAAAATGCATAAACTACCTTAAAACTTGCACCGCATAATTAATATCCGGTCTTGTAACAGTAAGATAGATAAGGCATCCCACTAATCGACGATATGGAGTGCGACCAGGAAGTAAATTCCCAACATCAGGTGATAAACGTAACTTTTGGTCCATTGGAAAACCGAATACACGACCACCGATCAAGCTAGTATCTTTGAGAATATCCAAGGTATATTTCCTTTGAGAAAGAAAGATGCCTTTGCAAGACCGTGCAACCTCTATACCAAGAAAATATTTGAGATTGCCCAAATCTTTAATAAAGAATTTTGCTTCAAGAAATTTCTTCAGGCGCTTAATAGCAAAGTTATTGTTTCATGTGACAATGATATCATCAACATAGACCAAAACAAAGGTCGAAGACTCACCAAGTATTTTAGTGAACAAGAAGTAATCAGCTCTTGATTGTGAAAAACCGGCTTCAACCATGACTGATGAAAATTTTGCAGACCATTGTCGCGGCGCTTATTTTAAACTATAAATGAATTTGTTTAATTTACGAACCCTCATCTCCCCCTTTAATGAAAATCTAGGCGGAAGTTCCATAACAACCTCCTCTTCAAGGTCACCTTGTAAGAACGCGTTATTAACATCAAGTTGATGGATAGACCATTTCTTGATAGAAGCAATAGAAAGCAAAGTACCAAAGGTTACCAATTTTGCTACAGGTGCAAAAGTCTCGTGATAATCAAGACTTTCAATTTGAGTAAAACCCTTTGCCACTAACTGGGCCTTATAACGCTCAATTGTGCCATCAGATCGATACTTAATCTTGTACAACCAATGTGTTTCTTGGTGGAAGGACCGTGAGGTTCCAAGTTTTCTTTTTCTTTTTCAAGAGCTTCAATTTCCTTTTTCATGGCCTCCCTCCAATGTGGTGACTTCACCGATTGAAAAAAAGTTTTAGGCTCATCCGAAGAATAGATTGAAGAAAAAAACCCTTTATGTGCAACGGAAAAATTTGACGTTGAGAGATATTGATTAATCGAATATGGTCAACCTGCCAACTTGGATTTGGATAGAGAGAGTAGTCGGTCATGAGTGGCTATATTAGCGGAGCAGTCACAGTCTTCGAGATAAGGTGGTGGACGTCAATCACGGGCCTTATCTTGGAAACTATGACTACTCCATATAAGAGGTACAATAGTTGGTTATCATGCCCATCAACAAGAAAATCAAAACATTGATCATTATTAATAGAGTTAACAGGTAGTGTTGCTTCTGACAAGTCACAAAAAGAAAAAATTCCTTCAAATATTACATTAAGGGATGCGAATATGGAATTTGTTGCATTATCAAAAATTCAATAGCCCTTTTGAGCATAAGGGTAACCCATAAAAACACCAGGTTTTCACATTGATCAAATTTGTGTTTGATTGTATGGTTGTGGGCAAAACAAAAACTCCCAGACACACATAGGTGAATAGCTTAGGTTAAAGTTGAACAAAACTTAATGTGGAGATTTCCCATAAAGGATTGGAGTGGGCATTTTGTTGATAAGATAAGCCGCGGTGAGAACGCACTCACCCCAAACTTATAAGGGTAAGTGTGCTTTGAAACGCAGCGCACGAACAACCTCAAGGTGATATTGCTTGCGTTTTACAACTCCATTTTGTTGCGGAGTGGAACGCAACTACATTGATGAATAACACCATGATCAAAAAAGAAAGAAATTTTGCATATCGCTGGACCGAAATTCGGTACCGTTGTCCGAACGGACTTGCTGTATGGTAAAGTTGAAATGAGTTATAACTATTGAAAAAAGAGATTGTAAATATAACTTAGTCTGAGATTTGACATACATAAGAGAAATCCAGGTGCATCGACTAAAATCATCCACATTAGTTAAGAAATACAGAGAATTATTAAAAGACGGTTGAGAGAAAGCTCCCCATATTTCTACATGAATCAAATAAAAAAGTTTGTTACTGCAAATTAAACTAGAAGGAAACGGCAAACACCTTTGTTCTGCTTGATGACATATTTCACAAGCCTTATTACTAGAATAAAAAATGAATAAAATATCCTTAGTTAAATTATTCAAGGTACGATATGAAAGATGGCCAAGCCGCCAATGCCAAAGATCGATAGAGGGTGGTGTGATTACAGATAATGCTGACACTGCTTGGAAAACAATATAGCCCCACATGAACTTAACCCTGTCCAAACGTCCTCCTCGTTGACGGGTCCTGAAAAAGGCAACGGTTAGAAGAAGAAAAAAAAATGACAAGACAATTGTTGTTACGGGTAAACTGACTTATGGACAACAGATTAAACTTAAAAGATGAAATAAAAAATACATCATCAAGCCTAAATGCCTAATAGTGGCTGAAAGTTGAACAGTGCCAATGTGTTACTAATGCAAATGACCCATCTAGAAGTTGGACAAAAGATGGATGTTGACATGATTTGTAAGAGGTAAATAAAGCTGATGGGTGACACAGGATTAGTAGCCCCTCTGTCAATAATCCATACGAAACTAGAAGGAACAGAAAAGGCTATACCTGATAGATTAGCATTCAAATTGAGACTACCTGATGAAAACATCATAATAAGATTCTTATATTGCTCATGGGTAATTGGAGCGGGTGGATTCACCATCGAGCACTCACCAACATTAGTTGTGATAGGCATATCAGTTTTCTTTGGCGGATAACCAACAATTTTAAAACATCGACCTTTGGTGTGACCGCCACGGCCACAACAATCACAATTGAAACACGGTTTGCGATTGAAAGAGCCATAACGAAAAGGATTACCTCTACGATTAGTGGGCTTGGAAATGAGGGCTGCGGCATCAGGAATCGGAGACGAAGAAGAATGTATCTCTTGCTTCTCTTCTTGACGAACAAGTGAATAAATTTTAGCTTTGCTTGGAAAGGGACCCATAAGGAGAATTTGACTACGCAATGCTTCATATCTATCATGCAGCCCCTGTAAGAACTCCATTGTTCTATCTTGTTGTTCTTCCGCACTAGTTTTTCCACTTCTGCAAGAGCACGGCTTGATCTAGGAGGATCTAGTGTTTTTAAAGATTTGTCAAAGTCGTTCGAACGAGTTGACATGTACTCTGAAATTTTGGCCCAAAGCCATATTTCGTCGTTCGAACAAGTTGTCATGTCCTCTGGAATTTTGGCCCAGAGCCATATTTTTGTTCGGACGAGTTGGGTTTCGTTCAAACGACCAGGTAACTTTTCTAGGGTTTAGACCATTAGTCGTAAAGTCGTTCGAATGACTTTCTAGTTCGTTCGAACAACTATTGCGGTGATTTTATTTATGAGGCGTGATTTTGTCTCGAGATGCGTTCTTTTGTAATTTTGAGTTCCCTAGTATATAAAGGGAACTTAGGTTATTTTCTAGCTTATGTTAGATCTGAGGAGAGTTTTGAGAGAAGCCTAGGGTTTGAGAGTTTTCTTCTTGTAATTACTTCGTTTTAAGTAATCGAATTCTCTATTTTTTTAAACCAATTGGTGTTCTTCGTATTTCTCTACTAACTAAAGCTTCTTCATCGTATTGTGGATTACGTCTGAATGATGACAAGTGAGTTAAGCTCGTTCCATAAGGATTTTAGCTTTGTGAAATAAGCGAAACCGTAATATCTTCTTGTTTGAAAGAAAAAGGTTGACTGTTTCAATTGATAAATGAGTGGATCGTTAGATTGAGAGAGTGCTAAGAAAGATCCACCCAAATATCTCTTGCAGAGTCTGCATATGAGCGACTACTGCGAATCTCAGTTGATACAGAGTTAAGAATCCACAAGGCAACTAAGTCGTTGCATCTTCCCCATTGAAAAGGTTCATTGGGTTTGCTCGGTTTTTTTAGCGTATCATCTACAAAACCAAGCTAGTGTTTGGCACGAAAGTCCATAGTGATTGAACAAACCCAAGTGCAATAATTATCACCGGACAAAGGAGGTGTAACAAGCACCACCGTCGGACTATCCGAGTGGTGGACATAGAGAGGATTGTTGACCGATATTTGTGATTCAGTAATTTCCGACGAACTACTAGAATTGTCATGAACTTTCTCCAAAGTCGTATCCATTAAAAGAAGAATCGTCAAAAAAAGAAGTTTAACTATAGGGGAAAAAATCAAAAGGCAAGGTTCAATTGAGAAGCACACACATTTCTACAGTATATTTATTGATAAAGGTGATTACAATCATGGAAATATATGGAAGAGAATATATAAGATCACAATTGTGTTACAAGAATAAGGATTATAAGATCACAATTGTGTTACAAGAACAAAGATATTATCGAGGTGAACAATAAAACCCCAAATTTTATGAGAATATGTCGCCCAATATAGTAGCGTTATGAGAAATGGTAATCATAGAGGTTAAAGAGAAGATGACATTTCCCAGTTCCCCTGCGGTCCGAAGTACTTGGTCGTTCTTTGTTGCAACTCGTTTCATTAGTTTACCTAGTTGGATGTGTGAAATAATTTTTATTTTTTTATTTATGATTGAGTCTGCCTAATGTTTCTATGTGTCTGTTGATTTCATATCCTCACATGATTTTTTTTTCATGGTCTCGAAATTGCTGATAACTGATTTTGGAGCGATTTTACACATTAAGCAGCAATGTGGACTTCTTTTCTTTCTTTTGTTTTCATTTTTATTTTTAATTTTTAATTTTTTTTCTGAATGACATACTTGTAGAAATAGATTATAGGGAGAAAAATATTATTATTGAATCGATTATTTAGGTTATATTACTCTCTATATAAGAGAGATATATTAAACTCATTCTATGAATAACCAATATGGGATTAAAAAAACATAAAATAGCCCCCTGCTAACACTCCCTCTCAAGCTGGAGCATGAATATCACACATCCCCAGCTTTGACAAAACATTTAAAATAATCTGCTACTAACGGCCTTAGTGAGAAATTCTGCAAGCTGCGAAGTAAAAACATTTAGAATCTGAATCTGTCCAGATTTAAGCTTTTCATGCAATAAGTACAGATCAACCTCAATATGTCTAGTACGATCATGCTGCACTGGATTAGCCAAAATGCTAATAGTAGATTTGTTGTCACTATAGAGCGTCATAGAAAGAGAGACCGGTATCTAAAACTCTTGTAGAGGACGCTTAAGCCCTATTAACTCACAAACACCTCGAGCCACGGCCCTGTACTCGACTTCTGCACTAGACCTGAAAATAACATCTTGTTTCTTATTCCGCCATGTAACCAAATTACCACCAATAGTGGTACAATACCCAGAAGTAAAGCGGCAATCGGATAATGAACCTACATAGTCAGCATCAGTCCAAGCCCTTACTCGAAAATGACCATGATCTCGAAATAAAATGCCACGACCAGGACACCCCTTGAGATACTGGAGAATACTAATAGCAGTTGGAGATGAGGAAGACAGTTTGTGCATAAACTGACTAAGAACTTAAACCGCATATGCAATAGTAGGACCGGGAAGAGAAAGATAGAGAAGCTTCCTAAGAAGCCGCTAGATTTGACCAATGTCCCCCCAATAACTCCCCCTCAAAGTCAGCCAAACGATGATCCTGTTTTAGAGGTGTATCATCAGGACGATACGCAAGCTGCCCTGAAGCAGGGAGAAGATCAAGAATGTACTTTCTCCGAGAGATAAAAATACTGAAACTAGAACAAGCAACTTCAATTCCAAAGAAATAACGCAAGGGACCGAGATCCTTCACCTGAAAGCGGGTACAGAGATAAGATTTCAAGTCATTAATACCCTGAATATCATCTCCTGTAATAACAATATCATCAACATAAACAAGCAATCCAATAGTCTTCTTACCAGAATGTCGAAGAAACAAGGTATGGTCAGCAATACTTGGAACATAACCAAAGTTAATCATAACAGTACCAAATGCATAAACCCAAGTATGAGGAGACTGCTTAAGCCTATAAATGGACTTTTAATTATAACTTACATACCAAGCCTGAAGCAGAAACGGGGCAAAAATCTGAAGGTGGAAACATATAGATCTCTTCCTGCAATGTTCTATTCAAAAAGGCATTCTTCACATTTATCTGGAAAAGGGGAAATGATTTCGACGCAATAATAGAGAAGATGACTCAAATAGTATTCATCTTGGCCACATGAGTAAACGTCTCTTGATAATCAACACCATGTATCTGTGCATACCCCTTGACAACTAACCGAGCCTTGTACCTGCTTACCGTTCTATCTGAATTTTCTTTAACCGTAAACACCTACTTACATCCGACTGCTATATGTCCAGGTGGGAGAAAAACCAATAACCAAATATTATCAATCTCTAATGCATGTAATTATTCCAATATTGTAGCCTTCCAATGAGGTTTAGCTAGCGCATCTGCTACTGTACGGGGTATATCAACCAAAAAGAGAGAAAAACAGGAAAAGCTCTGTAAGTAGGAGATAAGAGATGATTTGAAGTATAATTAACAATAAAATAAACCGCTGTATCTGAATATCTATCAGGCTTCCCTACATTACGCTTCTTTTTTTGAATAACAATATATCTATCATTACTATGAGAAACATGTGAATTATCATAAGTAGTAACTGATATATAAGAGGTATGAGAAGGCTCAATACCTGATAAAGGTGAATCAATGGCAGGTGACGAACCTGGAGCTGCAGAGGATGCTTGGCAGTCTGGTGTAGGAGGCTGGCGTCATGAATGTCACCGAGTATAAACATGTAAAGGGTGTGAAGGTGAAGGTGAAACTAAAGGTGGGATTGCAGACCCACACAGAATACTCAACGAAAGTGAATCTTAAGGAGAAGATAAATCTTCTGAAGGAAGATGATGAACTGAATAACACTCCCCTTGAGGTAGAACACCGCCTACAAAGAACAAAGTATTTTCGAAGAAAGTAACGTCCATAGAGGTGAAATGTCGACGGGATAAAGGATGAAAGTACCTATAACACTTCTAAGCTAGAGAGTAACCCAGGAACACACATTTCAAGGCACGAGATCTAGTTAAGAGGTTAACCTAGTGTCTAGAACGAAACAGACACCCAAAAACACGAGGTAGAATCTGAAAAGCAAAACGATCCGGATAAAGAATAGAATACAGGGTGTAAAAACTAATAACTCTAGATGGAGACCGGTTGATAAGAAACATCGCCGTAAAAATAACAGTATACCAAAAATGCGAGGGGACACTCGTGTCAAAAGATATAGTATGAGCAAGATAAAAAATGTGCCAACTTTTCCATTTTGATTTTCCATTAGTATTACAAAATTTGCAAAGACCTTGAGACATAAATTCCCTATCCTGATCGGAACGAAAAACTTTAATAGTTTTTCCAAACAGAGTATGATGAACCACTGTGGTGAATGTCTATATAATAGATGAGACCTCATCCTTGGATTTCATCAAATAAACTCAAGTACACCGCAAAAAATTGTCAACGAACAGGTCCATCCATAAAATAAAGACCTTCCTCTTCAAGTCTACTACCAATCATCTTCTGTGACAGAAGATCCTGAAAAACAACATAATCAGGAAAAAATGTTATACTGCAGTTTTTATCTTTAGTAATTTAACTAACATAAAGAATATTAGTATCCAATTGAGGGACATGAAAGACATCGAGTAAATAAAGAGAATTTGTAATCGGGATACAGCCCTTCCCTACAATAGGAGTCTCAGTTCCTTTGGCAAAATGAATAGTCCATCT
Source organism: Kingdonia uniflora (assembly GCA_014058105.1). Taxonomy (NCBI): domain Eukaryota; kingdom Viridiplantae; phylum Streptophyta; class Magnoliopsida; order Ranunculales; family Circaeasteraceae; genus Kingdonia; species Kingdonia uniflora. Next base: position 3,544,352 of record JACGCM010000696.1, read on the forward strand.
CCATGAACTAGAAGCATAAGGCCAAAAAAGAGAAAACATACAAGTCATATTATCGGTGGCACCCAAATCAATAATCTAAGCCGAAGTCAGAGATGCAAAAATGCTATTTGCGGATGTGAATTTGCCGGTGTGGAAGACAAAAAGAAGTTGTCAGAATCTGTTGATTTCATCCTGAGAGAACACTAAAGGCTGAAAAGTCTACAGATAAGTGTGTTAAAGACTGAGATGGACGAGGTTAATAACCAGCAGGACGACCACGTAACGCATGACAAGTTGTCTTTAAATGTCCCCACTTACCATAATAATCACACTTCTTCCTCGGGGGGCAAGAGTTACTGAAAGCCACGGGTAATGTAGAAAGGCTAGATGATGATGTCTGTGAAGGAACTGACGGTGGTACCGGATAAGCATAACGAACAACCATAGCAGAAGTCTCTGAAGGGATCCCGGAGATAGAAGACATAGGTGATCGACGACTCTGATCGGAGAGACAATATATATGCGTGTCTCTTCAAGAGTTGGGAAAGAAGTATTGTCAAGTAGATGAACTCGTGCATACTCAAAGTCAGGATTGAGCCCTGCAAAAAACTGAAACACCCGAATCTTCTCCACAATCTTCGCATAAATATTTGTTGTCGTAGGTGGAGTAGAAACATTTTTACTTGGTGCGCTAGATGACCACTCGGTTAAACTATCATAATGAGATAATTATTCCCAACTCGATCGAAGTCTCGCATAATACATCCCTAAAGTCTGAGTACCCTGTTTAAAATTCCTAATCTCATTGGAAAGCTGGAAGATCCTAACATTATTTTATTATTGAGAATATACCTTACGAAGTGACTCCCAAATCATATGCTCCTTGTTCATGAATAAGTACCCAGCGGAAATCGTCGGTTACATTGAATTAATCAACCAAGTTCTCACCATCGAACCATTCGAAAACCACTTTGCATACTTTGCATCTGATTCTGCAGGTTCTTTTTTTGTGCCAAGAAGAAACTCTATCTTTCCATGGCCACCAACATATAATTTCGCGGACTACGCCCATTGAACAAAATTCAAGCTATCTAGTAGCTGTGAGGTAATCTTCAAATTCAGATTATCATGAACAGAGTTGAAGGACTTTACATCTTCACTCGTTCCAATCGACGAAACGGTCGAACTCGAACTCAACTCTTCACCAACAGCAATCGCGATCGATTACCTCAAATAAACCAAAGAGAACTGAGATTTAGATCAACATTTACCACATTTCGCGATCGGATCCAAAAAACTAAAAATTATAGAAGCTTAGGTTGCGATCAAAACAACATTACCAGAAAGAACGCGATAATCGTCGTTCCTCAAAAAGAGGAGAGAGAGAGAGAAAGCGCGGTATGAATCAGACCAACAATAACAAAATCGCAACCCAAAAAGAACATAAAATAGCCATGTAGAAATAGATTAAGAGGGAACAAAATATTATTATTGAATTGATTATTTAGGTTACATCATATTCTATAGAAGATATATTAAACTACTTCTATGAATAACCAATATAGGACTAAAAGAACATTAAACAGACGTGCTAACAATGTAATCGTTCAACACTAACATGACTGCCATTAATAGATAAGCACATATATCGTATTATGAGATGATTGAAATCAGACCCAATAGACAACCAAATCAAGCTCGAGACAAGGAGGAATACTACACGATTAATTGAGCTATTAACCTCTTCAACACATAATTGCACCTAGAAAGCTTGTTTGATGTGTCTACCATAGCCCAAGTTGTCCAGGTTTGTGATAGGTTTATAATTGAAAACCAGATAATAATGAAATTTAATTAGAGAATGAAATCAGGACAAGATTACTATACCATTTTTTGACTTTTGATTCCATCGAAGAAATATAGCGCCAGAAAGCATAATGTAATCAGCCAAAGCGACCACCAATCCAAAGATATTTTACAAAACTGGACATCGGATCCACGGCAATCCAAATAGCACAAACAATGCACGACAGTTTCACCATACTGATGCAAACTGCATTCTACAAATTGCACTGCTTTGCAATTTCTATTATCGCAGAAAACAAACACTATATTTTTCTACTTGAAGCTTGCCTGCTTTGATCTACTAAGAGAATGTCCTATCTGTTTGTGTATGCTTGTTCTTTTTCGGCCTCTTCAAGTCCTTTTTGTGTTCAAATTGGAAATGAGAGTGTTGAACTTCAGTCAGCAATCGCGACTTCTAGGTTTTATTTTGTTAGACGGCGAAGATATGTTTAAGTTTGTTGTAATCACATTTGTCATGTCAATATCTCCAGAAATATTTAGACCGATTGATCTGATCTTATATAATTATAGCTGTGAGGAAAGACAGAATTTCAATGACTGAACACCCATTTTCAATTATTAGGATGGCACTGAAAAATAATTGAAAGAACAAAAACTAACAAGGAAAGTAAAGGACTCTGCTTACTATACAAAATTTTCCTCTCAACAAATATTCCTTATGGGAAAGCAAGCATCATCTCAAGGATTCTACAGTACGATGCTTAATTACCTCAAGAGTGAAGCTGAAACAGCTATCATGCCTAACAAATAGATCCATATGAGTAGTTTATGGAGATCATATCTACACTCGTTGTACAGAAGATACACCCACACGATGCTTAATTACCTCAAGAGTGAAGCTGAATCAACTATCATGCCTAACAAATAGATCCATACGAGTAATTTATGGAAATCATATCTACACTCATTGTACAGAACATACACCCCCGTCAACAAAATGCATTTACAGCCTATATAAGAATCTCTATTGTATTTCTGACCAGTTTCATCCCTGGCCGATCAATGAAAACGAAAGACTGCTCCAAATACTGATCATATATTAAACTATATATTTTGTTTAACTCAGTACACAACAAGCATCTCCAGCCATAATTTCATGGCTGCTGGCAAACAGGTCCAGGACAATCAAAATTTGTCTCAAAGGAACTTCGGAATTATCACCACTCTTGGCTTTACATAACAAAAACAAAATCAACTCACAACAAAAGACTATTCATACCATTTATAAGGGCCTATGTTCTCACTTGTTTGCTATTCAGAAGGAAAGCTCCAAGACAGGAAGCAAAAGGACATTAAAAAAAAAATGGAGATGACAATGGAAAAGAGTGAAGAAAACTCAGGACGACATCGGTTATGTATGGAGGATGACAGTCATGAGGCACGTAAATCTGTTAAGAGGAGACGAAGAAATAATATGGCTAATTGTGACAATGGACATAAAGAACAACAGGAGCAACAACCACAAGAAGTTAACAAGTCTTCTACAAGTACTAATGTGAAAAGAAGTTCGAAGTTTCGTGGGGTTAGCAGGTTTGGACTTAACTTAATCTTTTCTTCCTGGTATTAGTGAATCTCAGAATGCAGTTAAATCAACGAATATCATTTATAAAAATCAAAGTATCTTGGAGAACAGAATTTAGAAATTCTAGCAATGTAACAAAGATGTATCACATTTTCCCGTTGGCCAATGTCGTTGAGATACGCCAAACAGGACTGAGGACCTTTTGTGTTTTCATGTCCCTATAGATGAGTAAGAGTAGGTATCACTGATGATTTAGCTTTCATCATCTGTAATTTCCTTCTCCTAATTTGAAGATAAAAATACTAGATATCCTATAGTTCGACCTGATATTATTAATAATGTCCTGTAGTAATTCGCCTTCCTGTGGTGGTGTTTGCCTCATCTTTTCGGACTAACACAAAACTGAATATTTATATGCCAGGCATAGATGGACGGGTCGATATGAAGCTCACTTATGGGATAAAGCGTCCTGGAATGTTACACAAAAAAAGAAGGGAAAACAAGGTATGAGAAGGGAAAATTTTAATGAAAAAATCTTATTTATTCAATTTTTTATCGGCTTCGCTAAATATACTGCTGTTTCTTATGCATTGTATTTTGGATTGGATTCTTGGAACGAAACAGTTTATCTCGGTGAGTGATCATTCTGCATTTTGTAAGGTTATTGTTGGTTTTGATTATAAAGAAATAATTGAAGATTTTGAATATATGACTGACCAGGGGATTATGACGAAGAAGAATCTGCTGCTAGAGCTTACGATTTAGCTGCACTTAGGTACTGGGGAGTGACAACTTTCACAAATTTCCCGGTAATTTCATCTACAAAATGGCTAAGTCTTTATATGAATGGACGAGCAAATGCTGATTATAAGTTTATGATGGTTTCTAGGTATCTGACTATGAAAAAGAGATTGAAGTTATGCTGAATGTCACCAAAGAAGAGTATTTGGCATCCTTAAGAAGGTAATGTCCCACAAATCATCCCTTCATTCCTAACTCAGTCCCTTCTCTCTCTCTCTCTCTATCTAAATTTTCTCATGTTCAGAATTTTGTACAAGTTTTAATTAATATTGTTTTTTTGTAGCTCAATTCAGGTGATTTTCAGCTTAAATAGATTAAAATTTACATTTCTTTAGCACCATTTTCATTTAAATTTCTTTCTCTATCTTCCCCCCTCGAAATGCATTGGTCATGTTCATATTACAATTTCTCCAACTTTGTTTGGTGCATAGGAAAAATATATAGAGCTAGTTCTACGGTTTGCCCAACTCTAGTTTGCCTTTGCGAAAAAAATAAAAAATAAAATTTTGCTAAATATCTAGAAGTTTTCTAGAGGTCCCAATTTTCTGAACTTAAGAGTAGTCATGGGTGTCGCTGAATTCGAACATGAATTACAAATATTGTTTAGCTGTCCACTAGCATTGCTTGTCTTCTTTATATTTTTAGGAAGAGCAGTGGCTTCTCAAGAGGTGTATCAAAATACAGAGGTGTTGCGAGGTAATTTTATCTTGCAAAATATGTTCAAACAAACCAATTAATTAGTCTTTGGTTGCTAAATGCAAAAGGGTTGTGCTGTTTGAATGAAATGCAGGCACCACCACAATGGGAGATGGGAAGCAAGAATAGGAAGGGTGTTTGGAAACAAGTATCTCTACCTTGGCACCTACAGTAAGTCCTGAATACTACTATTATTTATGGCCACTCACCTAGAAACAATATATGATGTATAATCGATACCAAACTACATATTCGGCTATCGTAGAACAAACAAATCAAAAACTATCAAAGTTATCATTATACTCCCCATTATAGGGTCTAGAATAAGTTGCATATTCGCCGAAGCTAATAGGGTCATAACTTCTTAGCTTGAAGTGGAAAGTAAGAGTAGAGAAAACTAAGAAACTGTAGTCGCCTGCTATGTTATGATGAGTACACCACAGGATGACAATAGGTGTTGGTATTTGGAAATGGTGGTAGCAATAGTTGTTGAAGAGGTTGCTGGAGGTGATGGCAACACAACGTTTTCGAAGCAGATAGGAAAAGAAGAGGGGAGAGTTGTGGAACAAAAGAGAAAGTGCCGCAGATAGATCCAGGTAGGAGAGAAGCGGAGAACAAACAACACAGGCCAGCGCAAACATTTTCTCTCTCTCTTTCAGATAAGGATTATTAATACTCCCTGAGGCCCTCCAATAACTTAATGAGATAAGCTAAAACAGGGAAACTTTGAAATCAAAATAACATGAAAATGAATCAAGAAAAAATTAAGGGGGGAAAAGTGACAGAGAAGACCAAGGGGTCAGCTAATTAGATAATTTTAGGCACTTCCATGAGCAATAGATAACCCTAAGATGATCTTCAATAAAAAAAATCTAAGCAAAAACGTGAAATGAAAATCAACATGCACGTCATAGAACTTACCATGGGAAACATAGCATCATACTGAAAACTGTGAAAAATGTCATACCCGTCAAAGCTGCCGACTTGGTTGACCCGACCAAGACCACAAAACAATTAGTGTATACAGCTGGTACGTTAACCTTCCTGCAACTGGACAAATCTGCTTGCTCCTTTATACATTTCATTGTGCAGATACACCTGCATCTTTCTAGTGGTAGATACGCATTTAATTAAGGTAAACAAGTAGAAGGGAAAAAAACTTGTAGAAAACGAAACAGTACCCTGGTGATGTAAAAAAGACATTGTAGTAAATGCATGAAGGAGAGAAGAAAAGGATCATTTCGTAAGTAGGGTTACTGTGGTTCAAATAGAGTAATTATAAAGTACTAAAATATTGCTACATAGAAATCACATTTCACTATGGTTCACAGACAAGGGTTCTTTGATCTTTCATCGATCTAAAACTGCTGAGATATATAGTCCCACATCGGACACACAGCCTTGCACCTCAAAAAATAAGATTTTGGGGCTACTCCTCTCATTGCCAATTGGTTTTGAGATGAAACCTCCAATTCTAATATGGTATCAGAGCAAGCATTTCTTCTACGCGTCGAGCCCAATGGTCTACGTGCTACTCCGCGTCACCCAAATATTCGTCCACTTGTTGAGCTCATAAATTACGCCACACGTGAGGTGGCGTGTTATATATAATCCCACATCGGACATGCATAGCCTTGCACCTCAAAATATATGATCCTAGGGCTACTCTTCTCATTGCCAATTGGTTTTGAGATGGAACCTCCAGTTCTAATAAAAATGTATCTAATACAGACAATAAGACCCAAATAGGTAGACGTATGTCGGTCATAAGATATCACTCTTAATATCGTAATGTGTGGAAATTATCATATTAAATATATTTACAGAATCAGCTTGTTTTGTTACAGGTACTCAAGAGGAAGCTGCCCACGCTTATGATGTTGCAGCCATCGAGTATAGGGGTGTCAATGCAGTAACCAATTTTGACTTGAGCACTTACATCAGGTGGCTGAGACCCGGAGGCAACAATGCACTACTAGGAGATTCTCATGAACCAGAATCAAAACCAGAATCTTCAACAGTTCCTGTGTTTTTAAATTTATCTGAAAAACAGGACATTTTCCCAAGAAAAATTCCCAGAACTAGCTCTTGGAACAAGTCGTCTCCATCTTCATCAACTGCACTTAGCCTTCTCCTCCGATCCTCCATATTTAAGGAACTTGTCCAGAAGAACTGGAATGACGAGAACGGTGGGATACTCTACGACAGCATTACAGATATCCCCTATGGGTGGGTGCACAAATGATGATACATTATTTCCTAGTATTGGGATTCAGGAGAAGGAGAATCCCTCTGTGTTCTACAGTCAATGTCTTTATCCACTTCCACTATTTACCACTTCATAATATTTGGAGTGATTGATCATACTTCCAGAAAAAATTAATATGCAGTAGGATCTCCATTTTGTGGATCATCGATGTTAATTATGTATAGCTTTGTACACAAAGGACTCTCTATTTCTACACCAAATGAATTGACATGGCCTGAACAGAGGAAAATACTAACAGACTAACAGTGTTCTTGGAACCTAGAGTAGTATTTGGATAGAAATAATAGCATTCATTTGGAAAATGGCAGTGGCGCATATAAGATCCTAACATTTCTTTTTACTCTTAGTTCTCCCCTAATTGTTCTTTGTTTATCTTTGTTGAGTAGTTTGGAGAAACGGATGCCTTTATTTCCTTCCCATCTATTACCCTTCATCCTTAAATCTGTTAGGACATCACAACACTTGAGACAAGCAATTTTATTATAATGTATTAGGTTTATAGCTTATCCCGTAAACTTTGTGGTATTATTGTAAGTAAAATACCTAGACCTTTACTTAGAAATTGCATGGAGGATGTATTGTGCATAAGTTAATGCATGCAATACATGATCCAGTATTCGGAAAGGTTCATATTTGGAAATAATGACATGGGTCGTCTTTCTATGATCCAATTATTTTCTAGGGGCAAATAAGATAAAGAAACTGCTAGGCCTTATTTACTTTGTTGAAGTTAATCTTACCCTTGTATAGTCTTACAGAATTATACTCTAATGCATTTGAGACGGTTATGTATGGATAAGATATGCTAGCAGGAAGTATAAGTTAATAGTGTAAAAACATTGAAAATTATTTTCTATTTTAATCAGGAAAATTTCGTGATCAGCAGTCTAGATTAGTTCTAGTATTTTATTTTTTTATGTTTAAAAATGTAAACATATTTATAGAATACATCTTCATGTATTAATCCATAAATAATTGTTTTCGTACCAGAGTATTTTATGGTCCTTTTAACGGAAACTTTACTTCCTAGGTTCACAACACTTTTAAAGTGAACTAAACCTTAGCGAGATTGATTGTTGCATATATTCTCAAGGATACAAATTTATTATCACTTTATTAGTGAGATTTACGTTATTGAGAATGGTAGTTCATGATCTTGAGGTTTATCATTTTTGATTCATGGTTTTTGGATCATCATCATTTGTAAGAACTACAGTTATAAGTTTTTGCTTGAGTTATTTTTTCTCTCATCGGTTTTCCTAGTATTCGGGTTTACTCTTCATTAGGTGCCATCTATTTTTTACATAAAGGTCTTTCTGTTGTTTTTAGGCACCAATGGTTTAAAAAACAATTCTCTTTATAGATTAGAATATCTTTTTCACCGTTTAAAAAAAAAAAAAAAATCTTCGAGAGGCTAAGGTATTATTCTAATCGAGGATGAGAAATTTGAAGCAATCGATTAGAGATAACTTTTAATATTTTATGACTATTAACACATTTATAGTTGTTAAGAATGTTTGGAAGAGGAACTATCACGGTTTAGAGATAGTCAGTTTTAGTTAACACATGGTCAAGGAGAATAACGAATTCATGTAGGACTTTAAGACCGTATGGAACTTTTTGAAAATATAAAACGGCTTATAGTTTAAAACAATTGAGACATATACCATCTATTTTTTGAGCTTTATAGTAATGATCTGAATATTATTTTTCTCAATAGTAAACATAAAGCGGATACTTTTGTAAAGTTCAAACTTTTCAATACAGTAGCGGAGCCAGGGGTGTTCCAGGAGGGTCACTTGAACCCCCCTGGCCGTCAAGAAACCCCCCAAAAAAAAATCATTTCAGCTAGATTTTATAATTTTGAACCCCGTGGAAACAATATCACATAGTGTTTTAAGCCTAATTAGTTCTTCTTTGATAGTGCAATCCCCTAGACAAGGGTTCAAGGCCCAACTTCAAATTAGTTTTTGTTATATTTTTCTTATAAACTTTCAAGTAATTTTAATGTACATGGTATTTCCCCTTGTACAATAACCTTAAACAAAAATTATTCGGCCCCGAACCCCCATTTTGAACCCCCTGAAGACAATGTTGGCTCCTCCCCTGCTCACATAGTATACTTAATTTTTCATTGTACTGATGTTGTATCAAACAGTTTTTTGATAATCCAGTTATTGATGGTTTTGTCTGGAATTTCCGTGGAAGCAATTTTATTCAGTTAATATGTTGAACCATGGTCATATTCAAGCTTCTTATCACAAATGTCCTTAAGTTGTTGACAGTTTCAAATTATTATATTTATTAAATTAAGAATAATTCTTTAAAAGAGAATGCAAGATATGGGAATGATTTTTTAACCCGTGCAAGGTCCAAGATTTACTGAATTTCATGGCTAAGGTTCCAAGTACCATTCTCAAGAAAGTCAGAAACCTTATGTTGCATGTCCTTCCATTTAATGTGGACTAGATTAAGTAAGTCATTGAGAGCTCCAAGACCAATCCTGTTGTCCCTTCAAGCATCAACTTTGTCACCATTACCTAACACCCATATTGATTTGTTAACAACATCACTATATAGAGACCTTATTACCAGACCACATAGTTAATCTCCTATAGTATGATATGATCTCGCCATTCATAGTAAAGTACTTAGCTCTCAATTACTGAGCCCAAATACCTTCTTTCGGAACCAGACCCCAAGCTAGTTTCATGAGCATGGCTTTGTTAATGTTCCCCAGTCTTCTTAAACCGAAGTCTCCTTCAGAGATAGGCTTACAACATATTTCCCATGAGACAGTAACTCCTTTTCTTTTGTTTGGCTCACCAACCAAATAAAGTTCCTGGTTATACTTTAACCTTCTTTAATTAAAGAGAGGGGCCACCTGTAAACAGACATATTGTAAATTGGGAGACTAAAAAGGACTGACTTTAGGGATGGCAATGGGGCGAATTTGAGGCCAATACCATCCCCATCCCCGCTTAGCTTCCCACCTCCCATCCCCGCCCCGATCCCCATTTAAAATAAGCGGGGATCCCCAAATGTCGTATTAAACATATATCCAATCCTTAAAGTCTAAAGTGATCAGAATCATTATTAATTATTTATGGTGCACTGTGATGTGGAATAATGTAACAGTCGTGTATCATATTTAGGAAGAAAGACAATAAAAATTTTCGCTGAGGACGAGATAGAGACATGAAGCAATCACTGCTTAATAATACCACTTATTTAAAACACAAAAATAACATCGGTACATTTTAGGGTCCAAAAAGATTGCCATGATAATAACATGAATGGGACATAAATGATCAAAAAGTAAAATGAGAGATACACATAACAAATACAACATTGTGAAGGTAAGAAATAATCTTCACAGAAGAATGTAGATGAAGGAAAAACTGTCATCACTAAAAAGGAACTCTGGAAGCATTCATAGAGATATTATATCAAGAAAAATAATTGGCCAATGTTTGTTCCTTACTGTTATGGTCGTAAGACGCTATCACCACTAAGAGTTCAAACACCATTTAGCCCCCTTATTATATTCATTACAAAAAATGATGCCTTCAATGGAAAACAAAAATCAGAGTAAAACCATGATACCCTGTCTGTGTGCTTTAAGAATCTGCGCTGTCTCATATGCACTATCTGTAGGAAGCCATTCTGTATTAGGAGATGAAAGCATTGTCAAATAGACGTTAAACATAAATTTCTGACAAATAGAGATAATCTTACTCATTTATTAGCTAAAGTGAGCAAGTGAAAGAGGTTCACCAACAAATACAAGTGAAAGATGTCATTAATAATGATGGGGACTGGTATTGGGATAAACTACATGAGCAAGTACCTGAGACTTGGAAGAGCATTCTAAAACACAAATATAAATTGAGGACTGCAAATGATCAAGCTACATGGGCTCTCTCTGATGATGGGAATTTTTGTATAAAAACAGCATGGACTTTCTAGAGGATCTCCGATGCTAAGATTGACAGAATGAAGTGGTTATGGTTCAAGGCATTACCAAAGAAAGTACTAGTATTTAATTGAAAGGTATGGAAAGGAGAGGTCACAGTGGATAGTTTGATTCAGACCTTTATCAGTTTTGTTTCAAAGTGAGAGGATGCATTGAGGATTTAGATCACTTGTTGATTCATAGTGATACAGCCACACAGGCTTATATAAAAACCTCCACTTTTAATATCCCATCTTCTTTAGTATGCATCCCTGATTTAACCAATAAAACCAAAACCAACATCTAATATGACTTTGTAGGACCCTGAGCTAGGAAGACATCATCTTCGAGTAAGATCTGTAAAGAAAGGACTATTATTCCTGATTGGTAGTCATTAACAAACCAGTCAGTTAAAAGCCGTATGACACAGCACTGACTATACATCCAGTTTCAAGAATGTCTAAACAGAAGAATGAATGTATGTATCAAAGAAGGTCACTGATAATGAATCACCTTGTAAATGCTTTATGAACTATAAACCTTGGCCCAACAATTGATTTAGCCATTAAATAATTTATAGAAAATATATTTTTTACCAGATTCAATACTCACACAACCAACAGGGTTTGGAGATTGGTCCATATTTACCCAACACAAGAACAACTACAAAGAAACAAAGACAAACTAGATTTACAGGCGAAATGATCTGAATTTTCCTGTGCAATCGACATTAATTCCAAGGTATCATTCAGTTAACAGTCACATAGTAGACACCCAAGGTTTTTCTTGAAAATCTTAGCAAGTTAGTAAAAAGATTGAATATGCATAAGAGAATAACTGACACCGTAAAGAAACATACATATATTGTTAAAAGCTATTAGGTTTCTGACTGCAAAAACATAAAAACCTATGTTACTGCTGTAACAGGAGTTCAAATGCAGAGATAAACTAAAACAAGAGTAATATCCAAGATACAAAAATATTCCCACATAAATCCATAAAGTAAAGCAAATACCCGATATCTTCTCAAAGCATCTTTGACATCATCTTAAGCGCTCGCACTTGTGAGACATGGTTCCTATTAAACTATTAAACACATACTTAGTTATAAATCTTCATAAATAAAAATGTTAACCATATTTAAATAATTGATAGTAAAAAATGATCAATAACAATCATTTACCTGATCTGCATCTACATCTTCACTTATTGAGCTTCTTATAAATTGTGTTACCAAAGAAGGATCTAATCATACAATAAAAACTAATTAGTCAACCTTAAAATATAAAAACAAAATCATTAATATTTAGACAATATTAAAAAAAAAATAGAAACATCCAACTATTACCTTTGATTTCAGCCCATAACCAGTCTTGCGCACACATTAAGGCTTCCAATGTCTTTGGATGTAGTCTGCTAGGATGAGGGCTCATAAATCTACCACTAGTACTAAAAGCAAACTCTGAAGCAACAGTGAATACAGGAATAGCCAACACATCTCTAGCAATGCAATGCAAAATCAGATATTTACTCTCATTTGCTTTCCACCAACTTAATATCTCAAAGTTATCAGTCCTAGGTAAAATACCCTCCTCAAAATAAGAATCTAATTCTGACTTAACAATCTCAGTAGTGGTCGTATTAGAGACAAACAAATCAAACCTCTTCAAAAAATCATTATTTGCAATTCGACTCTCTTGCGGTTGGGAAGATGTGGCATTTGAGGATTGACCTCCAAGACTACTTGAACGCATTTTATACTCCTCCAATATATCAAAACATAATTTGTGAATTTTTTGAATTTCAATCACAGATTCGTCTTCGTAAATAATTGGATAATAGAACTCGATCAGCTTCATCTTGTACCTTGGATCCATAATAGTTGCCACAACCCTAATCGTATGAATTGCACTCCAATACTTCTCAAATTTAGTAATCATTCATTCTCCAATCGATCTAACTTCCCCATAACTAGACTTAAGCCAATCATATATTGATATTTTGACTTCACAAATTTTAAGAAAGTATAAGTTAGCTGTAGGATATTTAGACCCAGAAAATAATTCTGTTACTTCAAAGAACAACTTTAGTCTCTCACAAATATCGGCTGCCAAGTACCAATCAGCTGAAAGTGGCAAACATCTGTATTGGGATTCACGCTGCTTTAAACGTGGAAAAACTTCTTTGTAAATCAAGGCAGTCTGAAGCATCAAAAACGTAGAATTTCATCTAGTTTTGCAATCCAATGCTAACTTCTTTGTACTTGAAATGTTCAACTGACGTACTGCTTCAACAAATTTTTCATCTCTCTTTGGCATTGCACTTCAATAAGCAACACTATCACGAACTTTCTCGATACCATCTCCAATAACATTAACCCGTCTTTTACAATCAAATTTAGTATATGGGCAGAACATCGCATGTGAAAAACATCCCCTCATCGCAGCATTGTGTCTAAAGGAAGTCTTTCTAAAAGGATCTCAATCATAGCATCGTTAGTAGAACAATTATCTACAGTCAAAGTAGACAACTTACGGTTAATGTTCCACTCCAACAAATATTCCATAAGAGCATTATCAATAGTCTCCGATGTATGAGGACACGACACATATATAAATCTAACATAAAAAGAAAATGTAATATATATTACTATAAATAAATACTATAATCTCAAATCAGTTACAACTAAAAGAAAGATTTTATTTAAAATGTACCTCATAATTCGACTTTGTAAACTCCAAGTATCATCAATAAAATGAGCTATGACGGCCATGAATCCCCTCTTTTGGTAGTTAGCAGTCCACATATCGGTAGTAATTACAATTCTACTCCGATTCCTCTCCAAAAGTGCCATTGTCTTAGTCCTCTCGTAATCATATATTTTTAAGATGTCATTTTTAATAGTGTTGTGAGAAACAACCTTAAACATTTGTTGGAGAGCCTTGCTATACTCTCTAAACCCATGGTGTTTAACCATTGAAAGTGGGTACTCATGCAAAATTATCATTTTTCCGAGAGCCGCCCGTGTATTTTCTTGGTCGAATATGTAAGTATTGACCTGAACTCTTCGATCACTCATTTGAGTTGTATTCAACGTTGTTTGCGAAGTGTTTCCTCGACGAATAACAAGACATGAAGAATCAATATGATCAAGCAGATGTGTTGTACCACCCCGAGTTTCCCCTCCAAGTAATTTCTTACAATGACGACATTCAGCTTTCACTTGCCCCTTAACAATCTTCTTTGTAAAATGTTCCCAAGCTCTTGATGTCAACTTCCTTTTTTTCGTTGGTTGTTGTTATTCCTCATCAGCAATAACAATTTGAGTGTTGCTCGACTGCGTTTGAACTTCATTTACGGAATCTAGAGGGTTACTTACACTTGGAGGAATTAAGTTTGACATATTCACCTAGAATAAATACAAGCAAGAACAATAGTTTCAATCAACATTCAACAGTATAAATCCAATCAACAATATAAATCCAACAGAGATTATGCAACAGATGCAACAGACCTTGATTCTAATTGATGTAATAGATGTAAATACACATAGGGATATCAACATATAGATGCAACAAATTATACAACAGATGCAACAGACCTTGATTCCTTGATTATACAACAGATGTAACAAATTATACAATAGATTATACAACGGATGCAGCAAACCTTGAAATAGATTATACAACAGATGCAACAGTTACAACAGATTATAGAACAGATGCAATAGATTATACAACAGATGCAACAGACCTTGATTCCTAAACTTTAGACCAATCTGTCAACCAATAATCAACATATAGATGTTTGTTAAACGGTATTACCGCTATGTTATGAACAACCAATAATCAGCATATAGATATCCATTTAAAAAACAACCAAATAATCAGCATACTAGATGGCAAAGGAGCGATGAATAACGAAGCATTGAAACCTAATTGCTTAATTTGCTTGAAACCCAATTGCTTAATTTGCTTAATTTGCTTGAAATAATGAACAACAGACCTTGAAACCCAATTGCTTAATTTGCTTGAAATCTCGATTAAGATGAGTTGTTGTTTGCTGTTGAAATCACTGTGTTGCTGTTGTTGTTGTTGCTCCTTGAAATCTCGATTAAGAGCTGATTAAAGAGGTCTCCTGATTAAAGAGAGCTTGAAATCAGTGGTCTTAAAATCCCAATTGAAGAGCTTGAAAACCCAATTGAAGAGAAGAGAGCTTGAAATCAGAGGTCTCCTAATTTGCTTGAAAACCCAATTGAAGAGCTTCACCCAATCTCGATTAAGATTTGTTGAAAGAATGAAATAGGAGAGGTGTTCACGTCCCAACTTGGCTGCTGTGTGCTGAATACAAGAGTTATCAGATAGGGTAAGGGTTTCTGAATCTCACATTGGGGGTATAATAGTAAAATTATTGGTATTTAATGGGGCGGATAACGGATTTTAGATGAGCAGGCCCAAATCTGCCCCGATCCCCGACGGATTTTGGGTAGCTTTTACCATCCCCACCCCCATACCCGGTTAGCCCATACCAAATCTGCCCCGTTCGGGGCGGGGCGGGGCAAATTGCCATCCCTAATCTGACTTAGCCAAGATCACCATACCTTTTCATAGAGAGCATTCTACAAACATAAGAGTTTGTTCTTCTCTCGATCTTATCGACCGTGATTCTTAGACTAGAATTAGAGCTTCTCCCTTGTACCAGAGGCACACCAAGGTAGGCTATGTACCTTGATTAATACCAAAAAGGTTTTGGACTGAAGTTTTCTTTGCAGTGGCCATACCCTCAAAGAAGAGTTTACTTTTGTTTAAATTATTCCACTGGACAGCTGCTGATTGATAATCATCAAGAAATTTCTTGAGAACCCTAAGGCCTTTAATAGCCCCATTGGAGAGATGATAATATCATTAGCAAAGAGAAGGTGTGAGGGACAATTAATACCCTTGTGAGATGTCATAGGAATTATATAAGAGTTATCCATTAACCAGTATATGCCTTTGCTAAGAATCTCTTCAACAAAAGCAAACAAAAGTAGCGATAGAGGATCCCCTTCTCTCAAACCCCTTGAGGTTTGAAAGAACCTGCATGGACCACCATTAATCATCACAGAGATGTTAGAACTTTGTAATATACACTTAATCCAGTTATAATAGAGAGACCAAACTTCTTAAGAACAGCCAAAAGAAACCCCCAGTCTTGTTAGAATGTGTGAAACACATTGTAATAAAGTCAAGCTACCATAGGAATAGTAGTCTACCATAGAAGCAGTAGTCTACCCAAGGAATAGTAGTCCTAGTAGGTGGCATAGTGAGGTAATGTTTGTATTACGGCTTTAGAAGCTAGGTTGGATTTGTGCTTTAATGCCTATATAAAGCTTGTTATATGTTGTAATCATATCATCACATCCCAAGTGTGATCAATAATATTTCTTCTTTAGAGTTTAGAACTTTGTTTTCAACATCTGGTATCAGAGCGAGCACGGTCTCTGGCTTGACAGCTCAAAGGCAACGATGTGAAGAAATCAAAACATTTTCTAGTATTCCGTCGAGATATCGTTCATTCGATCGAGGTTATTGATTTCGTCTATTTTTTACAAAAAATGACGGAGAGTTATGTTCAAGCGATAATTCCTAAATTTGATGGTCACTACAACCATTGGAGTTTAATTATAGAGAACTTCTTGAGGTCCAAGGAGTATTAGCACCTCGTTGAAGTTGGTGTTTCTAACCATTTAAAAGAAATGACGACTGCTCAAATATCCAAGATCGAGGAATTACGATTAAAAGACTTAAAAGTCAAAAAATATTTATTTCAAGCTATTGATCATAACATCATGGAAACGATCCTATGCAAGGAGACTTCCAAAGATATTTGGGATGCAATGAAAAAGAAATATCAGGGAACCGCTAAAGTGAAGCGGGCACATCTACAGGCACTTCGTGTAGATTTTGAGACTCTTCGTGTGCAACCAATAGAGTCTGTTTCAGAGTATTTCTCCAGAACCATGGCGATTTCCAACAAGATGAGAACAAATAGAGAAAAGATGGAGGACATTACAATAATCGAAAAGATTCTTCGATCAATGATATCAAAATTTGATTACGTGGTATGTTCGATCGAGGAGTCGAAAGATCTTGATGATCTCTCGATGGATGAACTAATGAGTTCATTGATGGTTCACGAGCAACGAATCAACAAACATGTAGCAATGAAGGAAGCACTACAATCTCAGTTATCAATCAGAAATCAAGCGACAAAGGGAAAAGATACAAGTCGAGAAAGAGGTAACCGCAATAACCGATTCACAAATTGTCATAAAAGAGATAGAGGAACCAACAATCAACGTAGTGGAGGCCAAAAGTCAAAGCCGTTTGATATGTCAAATATCAAATGTTACAAGTGTAACAAGTATGGTCACTTTCATTCTGAATGTCGTTCTCATTTTTATAAGGAAAGAGACGAAAAATTCAATTTTTCATAAAAAGAAGATAAAATTTCTCTTCTTTTTGTTTGTAAAACCAAAGAAGAATCTCAAACCGAAAAAGATTTTTGTCAAAACATATGGTACTTGGACACAGGAGCAAGTAACCATATGTGCGGTGAAAAATTCATATTTCACAAAATGGATGATTCTTTCTGTACCTCGGTAAAGTTTAGAGATAGTTCTGCAATTACTGTTATGGGGAAAGGCGATATCAAAATTTAGGCCAAAGATAACACTCATCAGACTATCTCAAGTATTTTCTATGTCCCAAACTTGAAGAGTAATTTGCTCAACGTGGGGCAACTTCAAGAGAAGGGATATGTGATCATCATCAAGAATGGAGTCTGCCTGATTGAAGATCCAAAGAGGGGCTTGCTAATTGCACTGGTACATATGACTCCAAACCGAATATTTTCGCTAAGCGTCATACATGCCGCTCTTCCTTACTTTTTAAGTATGGTGAAAGATCAAGGCTGGATATGGCATCTTCGTTATGGGCACTTAAATTTTAACGGCCTAAAGTTCCTTCATCATAAGAATATGGTGACGGGAATTCCTCAGATTGATCGACATCCGCAAGTATGTGAAGGTTGTGTTGTTGGCAAACAACACCGTGATTCATTTCCAATGGGGAAAGCATGGAGAGCCAAATCGATACTGGAGCTGGTCCATACCGATATATGTGGGCCGATTGATCCACGATCTAATGGATATAAGAAGTATTTTATTACCTTTATTGACGATTACAGCCAAAAAACATGGGTCTATTTTCTACTAGAAAAATCTGAAGCTTTTTCAATTTTTAAGTCATTCAAGGCCCTTGTTGAGAAAAAAGTAGGAAGATCTATCAAGATTCTTCGCTCGGATCGTGGTGGAGAATGCAATTTTCATGAATTCACAATTTTTTGTGAGAAATTTAGAATCAAAAGACAATTGACGACATCGTACACGCCACAACAAAACGGCGTAACTGAGAGGAAGAACCGTACTATTATGAATATGGTGTGAAGTATACTTCAAACATCAAATATTCCTAAGAGATTTTGGCCGGAAGCAGTCTTATGGAGCATCTACATCCTCAACAGGAGTTCTACCATAGCTGTGAGGAACATGACACCAGAAGAGGCATGGAGTGGTAGAAAACCAAATGTAGAGCACTTACGAATCTTTGGTTGTATAGCATATGCCTATATTCTAAAAGAATGAAGAACAAAGCTCAACGATAAAGGTCAAAAATGTGTTTTTCTCGTTTATAGTGATAGTTCAAAAGCTTATAAACTTTATCACCCAACAACTGAGAAAATTATCATTAGTCGAGATGTGGTTTTCGACGAAGAAAATACATTGAAATTGAATATTAAAGATGCAGAAAAGCCAGTACCGGTGGTATTTGATGATGAAGAGAGTCATCCGTCAGTTTTGGATAGTGAAGCGCAATCAGTACTTGCGCCTGCACAGAGCTCACCAGCCCTTCTTCAACAATGGTTCAATCACAATCTGTACCATCATTCTCAAGGACTCAAAGAACCCACAGGAGACCAGCGTACTTGGAAGATTATGATCTAAGTGTCGTAGATCAATCAGATGATCCAACTATATACTTCGCTTTATTTGCTGGAAGTGACCCAATTACTTTCAAGAATGTTGTTGAAGAACCAAAGTGGCAAGAGGCTATGAATGACAAGTTTGAACCAATCGAGAAGAACAATATATGGGAGTTGAATAATCTCCCAGATAGATACAAGTCGATCGCTGTGAAGTGGGTATACAAGACGAAATTGAATGCTAAAGGAAAAGTCGACAAATACAAGGCAAGCTTGGTCGCTAAGGGTTATAAGCAACAACAAGGCGTTGACTTTGAAGAGTTGTTTGCTCCAGTCACACGACATGATACTATCAGGATGATAGTTGCAATAGCAGCACAAAACTTGTGGCCCATTTTTCAACTGGACGTAAAGTCATATTTTTTACACGGAGATCTGCAAGAAATCGTGTACGCCGATCAACCACCTGATTATGTACAGAAAGGTAGAGAGAAGAAGGTGTACCGGCTGAGGAAGGCCTTATATGGACTAAAACAAGCACCAAGATGGTATAGTCGTATAGAGGCGTATTTCGTGAAAGTGGGGTTCTATAATTGTCCATACAAGCACATACTTTTCATGAAAGTTGGAACCGATAGAAAATTTATGGTAGTGTACTTATATGTGGATAACTTGATATACACTGGCAACGATCGTATGATGTTCAAGGACTTCAAACGATCAATGATGGCAGAGTTTAAGATGTTAGATCTCGGAATGATGTACTATTTTTTGGGCATAGAAGTAGTTCAGTCTGATGTGGGTATTTTCATATCACAGAGAAAATATGTTCAGGAGATTTTGGAATGGTTCCAAATGAAGGATTACAATCCGATGCGCACGCCAGTTGAAGTTGGATTAAAGATAATGAAGGATCCCAAATTATAGAAGGTTGACAACACATTGTATAAGCAGCTCGTGGGAAGTCTCATGTACTTAATCGTGACCAGGCCAGATATTCAACATGCAGTAAGCCTCATCAGTCGATACATGGAGAATCCAACGGAGTTGCATCTAAATGTTGTAAAGAGGATTCTCGATACTTGAAAGGTACGACTGGGTTGGGAATATTTTACAAGAAAGGGGAGGCTATTACTTTAATCAGCTATACTGATAGCAATTATGGTAGAGATCCCGATGATAGGAAGAGCACCTCTGGGTATGTTTTTATGTTAGGATCAGGAGCGATTTTATGGTCGTCAAAGAAATAATCGATTGTTTCTTTATCTACCACAGAAGCAGAGTATATCGTTGTTGCGTCTTGTACATGTTAAGCAATATGGTTAAGAATAATGTTGGGTGAAGTAGGGTATCATCAAAATAGGGAAACTCCTATTTATTGTGACAATAGTTCTACAATCAAATTATCGAAGAATCCAGTTCAGCATGGGAGAACGAAGCACATTGATGTGCGTTAACATTTCTTGCAAAATCTAATGAAAGATGGGACAATTAATCTTATCCACTGCAGGAGCGAAGATCAAGTTGTAGACATTTTCACCAAAGTCCTCAAGTTAGACGCGTTTGAGAAACTTCAAAAGCTACTCAGAGGTTGTTCGTTTAAGGGAGGGAGCTGCAAGGAAAACTCAGCATAGCGTTTACTTCCTAAACTAGTATTAGCACATCTAGTTTAAGGGATGGTGTTAGAATGTGTTAAACACATTGGTAATAAAGTTAAGCTACCATAGGAACAGTAGTCTACCATAAGAATAATAGTCCTAGTAGGTAGCATAGTGAGGTAATGTTTATATTACGGCTTTAGAAGCCAGGTTAGATTTGTGATCTAATGCCTATATAAGGTTTGCTATATGTCGAAATCATATCATCACATCTCAAGTGTGATCAATAACATTTCTTCTTTAGAGTTTAGAACTCTGTTTTCAACAAGTCTAAGGTATTAAATACTTAAGAAATACCAATCTTTAACCCAACATTGCCACCCCATTTCTTGTTGTTAAGTTCATTTATAAGCTCGCTAGCCAGCCCCACATTTGTTTGGATATTTCTCCCAGGAATAAAGGCCCCTTGGTGACAAGAGATAACTCTACTAGCAACTCTTTAATCTAGTTGCCATAATCTTGATAATGATTTTGAAATAAAAATTACTTAACAAATTAGCCTAAATTGATTAAGCCTATGAGCTTGATCTTCTTTAGAAACTAAGATAATGAAACTAGAATTGAAGCCTTGGGGATAGTACACTCAACAAAAAAGGAGATAATAGGTTTACATACCTCTTTATGAATGACCTGCCAGTACGTGTGGAAGAAGAAACCTTGAAGCCCATCAGGACCAGGAGCACTATCTCCACTCATATCAAAAACAACTTGCTTTACTTCATCATTACTAGGGATAGCACATAAATTAATGTTCTTATCTTAAATAACCATATTCGGAATCAAGTGCATTAGAGATGGATTAGGCTTTACATTACCATTTAACTTGAACTTTTCCTCATAAAAACTTAAAAAATGTGATTTGAAATATCTGTGGGGTTGCTTGTTGACTTTGGTCGTTCGAACGGGTTCATAGTCGTTTGAACGACACTTGAAGGATTCCCTGGAATTTGGCCCATGAGTTCAAAGTCATTCGAACGACTTGATATTCGTTCTGACGACTGTTTTGCACCCTCCTGGAATTTTGGCTCAGACGCAAAGTTTCGTTCGAATGACCCACTATTTCGCTCGAATAAAATCTCGTAACTTGGTTTTTTTGATAGTTTTCGAACCCTTTTGACAATCCTTTGGTGGGAACATTTGGGGGATTTTTTGAGTGAGAAATCCAAAATTGGGCTTCAGTGATTGTAATTGGGACATTGAATAAACTCTATCTCTCTCTTGAAAGTGGACGTAGGCAATTTTCTGAACCACTATAATTTTGGTGTTGTGTATTTCTTTGTTTGTGATTGTCCATTGCTAACCCAAATCGACTTGGAGTTTGTGGCTTCCGGGCTCGCGGCTCAACAATATCATCATGATAAACAAGATTGGCAGTATCTTCAGTAAGGATATTTGTGATCATAGCCTTTTCCCTCTTTGCTTTTGTAACATTGTGAAAGTACTGGGTATTTCTATCTCCTTCCCCAATCCATTTCAACCTGAATTTTTAATGAAGAAGCATCTAATGTTCATGTAAGACTTTGTTCAGGTTAATCTCTACTTGCTTAATCTCAGAGGCTAGCATGTTATCATCAGGGTATAGTTGTTGAGCTTCTTGTAGGTCAAGAAGAGCCTCTCTTATATTATTGATGTTGATGTTTGTATAACCAAACACCTCAGTCTTCAAATACTTTATAGCAGCCTTCACCATCTTGAATTGAGTTCATAAAATACAGTAGAGCCCCAATAATCCTTTTCCCTCCAAATAGCTTCAATAAGGGGCAGTAAAGTTGGGTATTCAGCCCAAACTCCACAAAACCTAAATGGTCTATTTGGAGGTTTAAATATTGGTGTGTCCCAATTGAAGATAATGTAGTCGTCTAAATTCACTCTTTGAAGCACTCTAGACTTCTAGTTTTGAAATCTATTAGTTCATAGTTTATTATGAAGTACTCTATCCAAAAGGAAAAAAATTATCTTCACCAAGCTGCCCATTATACACCAAGAGAATTGGAGATCAAGTTTGTCACTCTTTCCTTTACAAACAATCATTCAAAAAAATCTTGAAACAACAGAATGTGGCCTCTCAACCAATATTTTGTTAGTGATAGATTTAGTATTAGTATAATGTTAAGGGTAGTATAGTATTTTCCTTTTCTATTGTAGCCTATAAGTAGTCAAGATGCTTAGATTGTAACCTAACTAATTCTTTCAAAATGTAGTCTTTATAGTTTGATTCACTCCTTCTCTGATCTTATTAGTTCTATCATGGTATCAGAGCTAGTTTGATTCATTTTGCATCTGCAAATCTTTCTCTCTTTCTTTTCCGCAATCTGATTCGAGTACAGAAGAAGATAATCTGAAATCTGATTTGGGGGTTTTGGCTGCTGGTTTCTAAGTTTGCTGAATTGGTTGATTTTATATCTAATTTAGGGTTTTGCTTTTGTTATTCAAGCTGATTGGGATACATAAATAGATTATTTGGGTTCTGTGGGTTTGTGACTAATTTCGTTAGGGTTTTGAAATGCTGGTAGATTTCGATCCATTATTTGAGATTTATAGAATTCTGAAATCGCATGTTATTTGTGTGAAAACTGGGGTGCCGTTTGAAATCGTTTGAGAAGTGAAGAATAATCATTGTTATGATTGTTTTTTCAGTTGTTGCTTCGATTTATTGGTTTCCGTTTCGATTGTGTCGCCTTCGATTTGCTAAATGAAATCACAGCCATAGTGAACAATAGAGAGAAAGTACTAGTAAATGAAGTATGTTGTTATTTATGGGTTGTTATTACAATTTCTTAGATGCTTCTACATTTTATGCTGCTGCTACTACAGGTTCTGGGTGTCCTATTACAAAGTTTAGAGGTGATATTAAAGGTTTTGGTGGACTTCGAGCTGTTGATATAAACTTTCGGGTGATGACTTAAAGGATTATGATTTCACTTTATGATTGGGATTTCAGTGATAGTGTTTGATTTTCTTATTGGGTTGCATTTCTGTGTTTGGGGTTTTATTTCTTGTGGCTTTGCATGTGAGATGGAGTATCTCAGAGCTTTCACTTGCAAAAGGGTGTGATCTTGTCCATGTTACAACAACTACTTGGAGGTAATGAGTTTTGTTATTTGCCTTGTGCTTAAGGCTTTCTTGCATTGGTTTTCATATGGTGTTCAGGTTTTGATATGAAATATGTGAAGTGATTTAAGATGAACAGTTAACACTTGCAATTAGATTTGCAATTTCAAGGGTTCAATTAACGTTTTGGGTTTTTGATATTTGTATTCTGCTTAGAGTTTTGATATGTTGTGATTATGTGCAACAAATATTGGATAACTCAGTTTAATTGACTTTGGATTATGGAGAAAATTGAGTTCAATTTGTTTTGTCCCTTGCATTTGATTTAGATATGTCAGCTATGGACTCGGTCATGATTTGGAGGGTATCATGGTTAGTTTGTATCGAGTTGAGATTTGACGGTTAAGTTTTGGGTAGGATTTGGCGTTAGTATGCATCTGTTTAGCATTCGACGGTTAATTCGTATCAAGTAGAATTTGGTGGTTAATTTGTATCTCTAGCGGTTCACACATCTCTGGCGGTTAGTTCACATTTGTGTAAGGATCTGGCAGTTAATTTGCATCTGTATAGGATCTGGCAGTTAGTTCGCATCAGTGTAAGATCCGGCGGTTAGTTTGCATCTGTGTTAGGATATGGCGGTTAGTTCGCATCTGTGTTAGGATCTGGCGTTAGTACACATCTGCTTAGCTTATGGCGGATAGTTCGCATCTAATTAGCATCTGGGGGTTAGTTCACGTCTGATAAGTATTTGGCAGTTAGATTGTATCTGATTAGCATTTGGTGGATAGTTCACATCTGATTAGTATTTGGTAGTTAGTTGGCATCTAATTAGAATTTGGTGGTTAATTCGCCCTGAATTGTTCCGATTTGATTTAGTAACATTTGGTTTGGTAATTTATATGGTATCTGATTTTTGGTTTCTGTGTAGTTCTGTTGCACCTTCCTATTGGTAATATCCGAATATTTTTGGGCTTTGGTATTGTTTTGATGGACATTAGTGGATAACATCTGCTTCGCATCCAAGTTCTAGCATTGCTTCATAATTGAGCATTGGATATGGTTTAGTGTTTTTGTTTTGTACAAGCAAACTCTCGATGTTACTTGTTGTATCATCTAGAGTTTAACGGGGGTGTTAGAGATAGATTTAGTATTAGTATAGTATAATACTAAGGGTAGTATAATATTTTTCTTTTCTATTGTAGCTTATATAACTAGTCAAGTTGCTTAGATTATAACCTAACTTATTCTATCACAATGTAGTCTTTATATAGTTCTTCTACTTTTCTCTCCTTCGATCTCTGATCTTATTAGTTCTTTCACTTTTCATCATTAGAAAGAATTGTATCAAAGTCCCATACACTGACCAAGAAACAGGTCACCTTCTTAGTTTCTTCAACTCAGCCCAAAAGACCCTTCTCTCAGAGATAGTGCAGCTAGCATGAACTAGGGAAAAAAGAGCATCATCATGGCATATTGTAACTTGTTGTTTAGAAGAGAAAATGGTTTCAGGGATACCCATGTCCTTAAAAAAAAGCCAAATGTTAGGCATCTCATCTTCATGCACATTAGTGTTACAGTAATTTCAAAGTTTGAGCTTATATATGTTAGCTCAGGAAGGCCAAGTCTTAGGTTTAACTAAGCAAATGAAATCATGACTAAAAGACTTAACCAGTTTTCTTAAATACACTTATGTAGTATGGTTCCCAACCTCTCTCACATTCCAACAAAAAAACTTCATTTGGAAACTTAATTGAAGTTTTAAATTTTAGACCTTGTATTGGGCAAAGGTCTAGTAGGATCTCTAGTTTTTCTAACATAAGTTGTCATTTTCTTGTGACAACAGTAAACTCACCTTGTTCATCAACCTCCTAGGTAGGAGCTTCATTGGATGTAGTAGATTTTTCATTAACTATGTCACCCCCATCAGAAGAAGATTGAAGCTCATCATAACTGCCTTATCCTTCTGGATATGTATCATTCTCAGTATCACCCCAGTTGCTACCCTGAAGGGCCCCTAAACCTGTAAAGTCCATGGCCTGGTCACAACCAAGAGTATCATGTGTGTCCTCTCCTTGTTGCTGAGAATCAGGGTTTACGCCATTACCATCAGCAACATTTATATTAGGTTCCTTGCTTACAATGCTTGCTTTCTTGCTCTTTCTGCTTCCTTCTCCATTCTTTCCGTGGTAAAACAATGGGATCAGCTGAAGTACTCTTGTCTCACCATGCCATGGAAGTAAATAGGTGGAGATGACTAAGCATTCTCACAAGCTTTGCTAGATTCCTTACTCTCTTTTGTAGCAACAATGGTCCTACCCTTGATATCGCCCTTCTTAGTGTTCTTTCCTTTCTTTTGCTTCTCTTTCTCCTTATTTCTTATTGGTTTGCCTTAGCCTTATCTCCCTCTTCAATGACTTTTTGATGATTTTGCAATCAGAGAAGAAATGACTTACTATCTTACAATGGCAGCAAAATTTAGGTGGGTCAGGAATCTGTGCCTCTAAGATAAGTTCAACTCATTCGTCATCAAGAGTAATGGTACTAGGTATAGGTTTTGAAAAGTCTATCTCCACAAGAATATTAGCAAGGCTATTTTATGTTCTTTTAATCCCACATTGGTTATTCATAATAGTTTAATATCTCTCTCCTATATATAGAAAGTATGATATAACCTAAATAATCAATTCAATAATAATATTATCCTCTTTCAAATCTATTTTTACATGGTATCGGAGCGAGCTACCCTCGATCCATACCCTCGGTGATCAAACTCGGCGGTGAGTTCATTGGGAGGTTGCCGAAGGGCAACGACCCTCCTGCTCGGGATTCGGGGAGAAGCCCCTTAATTTTTTTTAGGGTTGTGAGTTTTGTTATTGTTGGTCTGATTCACGCTGCCGCTCTCTCTTCTCTGTTTTGAAGAACGGCGATTATCATTGTCTCTATGGTAACGTTGTTTTGATTGCAACCTAAGCTTCCGCAATTTTTTAGTTTTTGGATCCGGCCATGAAATACGATAGATGTTGATCTGAATCTCAGATCTGTTTGGTTTATTTGAGGTAATCGATCACGATGGCTATCAGTGAAAACTCAAGTTCGAGTTTGATTGTTTCTTCGATTGGAACGAGTGAAGATGTCTAGTCCTTCAACTTTGTTCATGATAATCTGAATCTAAAGATTATCTCACAGCTATTAGATGGCTTAAATTATGTTCGATGGGCACAATCTGTGAAATTGTTTGTTGGTGGCCGTGAAAAGATAAGGTTTCTTATTGGCAAAGACAAGGAACCTGTAGAATCATATCCAAAGTATGCAAAGTGGTTCTCGGATGATTCGATGATGAGAACTTGGTTGATTAACTCAATGCAGCTGACGATCTTTATTGGGTACTTATTTACAAACAATGCACATCAGATTTGGGAATCACTTCGTAAGGTTTATTCTGACCAAGAGAATAATGTGAGGATCTTTCAACTTTCTAATATGATTGGGAATTTTAAACAGGGTACACAGACTCTAGGGATGCATTGTACGAGACTTCGATCGAGTTGGGAAGAATTATCTCATTATGATAGCTTCATCGAGTGGCCAGCTAGCACACCAAGTGAAAATGTTCTTATTCCACCTACGGCAACAGAGATTTATACAAAGATTGTGGAGAAGACTCAGGTGTTTTAATTTCTTGTAGGGCTCAATCCCGACTTTGAGTATGCACGAATTCATCTACTTGACAAGACTCATTTCCTAACTCTTGAAGAGACCTTTATTTACCCGAAGTCCATCATGTTCCTCAGTTGGATACTAATCTTCTTTTTGTTACTAAAATTACCACAGATAAAAACTGCAGTATAACCTATCTTTTTTTTTTTTATATTGTTTTACTGGATCTAGTATCACAGAAGATGATTGGCAGTGGACGTGAAGATAGTAGTCTTTATTTTCTGGATGGACTTGTCTCTTCTATTTCTCCTCAAGTTCTATAATTAAAGTTTATGACTAGTAGTGAAAATGTAAAGCGTGTGCTACGTTGGCATCACCGCTTAGGTCATATTTCCTTTGAGTATCTACGTTATTTGTTTCTGTCTTTCTTTTCCAAAGTATTTATGTGTAATTTGTCTTGTAAGACGTATGAACTAGCTAAATATCATTATAGCACGTATCCGTTAAGTACTAATAAAACTTCTTGCTTTGATATTGTGCATTCGGATGTCTGGGATCCTGCTCCCGTCACCTATAGTTTAGGATTTTCTTATTTTATGCTGTTTATTGATAATTTTTTGAGGTGTACCTTGGTTTATTTGATGAAATCCAAGGATGAGGTCTCCTCTATTTTCCAGATATTCACCGCAGTGGTTTGTACTTAGTTTGGGAAAAATAATAAAAAAATTTAAGGTTACAATTTTTGTTCTTGTTGGTCAGATTCACGCCGCCGCTCTCTCTCTCTTCTCTATTTAAAAAAATGATGAGTATCACTGTCTATTTGGTAGCGTTGCTCTGATCACAACGTAAGCCTCCACAATTTTTTAGTCTTTTGGATCCGATCGTGAGATGTGATAAATGTTGATCTAAATTTTATATGTGTTTGATTTACTTGAGGTAATCGATTGCGATGGCTATCAGTGATGAGTCGAGTTTGAGTTCAACAGTTGCTTCGATTGGAAATAGTGAAGATGTCCAGTCCGTAAACTCTATGCAGCCGACGATCTTAGTTGGGCACTTATTCATAAGCAATGCGCATCTGATTTAGTAATCACTTCATAAGGTATGTTCCCAGTGAGAGAATAATGCTAGGATCTTTTATCTTTTCAATAAGATTGGGAATTTTAAACAGGGTACTTAGACTTCGGGGATGTATTATGTGAAGCTTCAATCAAGTTTGGAAGAATAATCTTATTATGATAGCTTCATCGAGTGGCCAGCTAGTGAACCAAGTGAAAAAATCATATTCTACCTACGGCAACAGAGATTTATACAAAAAATGTGAAGAAGACTCGGGTATTCAGTTTTTTGCAGGGCTCAATCTTGACTTTGAGTATGCACGAGGTCATCTACTTCACATGACTCTTTTCCCAATTCTTGAATAGGCACACGCATATTGCCTCTCCGGTCAGCGTCGTCAGTCACCTACGCCTCCTATCCCTGGGATACCTTTAGAGATTTTTGTTATGGCCCTTCGTTATGCTTATTCAGCACCACCATTAGTTCCTTCACAAACTTCATATACATCATCACCTAGCCTTTCTCCGTTACCAGTGGCCTCCTGTAACCCTCACCCCCCGAGGAAGAAGTATGGTTATGGTGGTAAGTGAGGACATCTAAAGACAACTAGTCATGCTTTCACAGTCGTCCTGCTAGTTATCAACCCCGCCCATCTCAGTCCTCAACATACTTATCTGTCAACTCCAGTACACCAGATTCTTCAGCCTTTAGTGATCTTTCTCAAGATGAAATCAACATATTCTGACAGCTTCTCTCAATGTCTCCACACCGGCAGCCTCTCATATAAGTAGTATTTCTACATATCTGACTTTTCCTTAGATTGTTAACTCAGGTGCAACCAATAATATGACTGGGATGTCCCAATAATATGACTGGGATGTCTTCTCTTTTATGGTCTTATTCTTCAAATTCATGGCGGCAGACTGTTCGTTTTGCCAATGAAACTAAAACTCCTATTACAGGGAAGGGTTGTATCCTAATTACAAATTCCCTTTCTTTATCTGATGTCCTTCATATTACTCAGTTAGATATTAATCTTCTTTCTGTTAGTAAAATTACTATAAATAAAAACTATAGTATAACCTTCTTTCCAGATTATGTTGTTTTTCAGGATCTAGTGTCACGGAAGATGATTGGCAGTGGACGTGAAGAGGGTGGTCTTTATTTCCTGGATGTACATGTCTCTTCTATTTCTCCTCAGGCTCTCCAGTTAAAGTCTGTCTAGTTGTGAAAATATAAAGCGGGTGCTACGTTGACATTAGTGCTTAGGTTATATTTCTTTTGAGTATCAACGTTATTTGTTTTCATCCTTCATTTATAAAGTCTTCATGTTTGATTTGTCTTATGAGATGTATGAACTGGGTAAACATCGTTGTAGTACGTATTCATTGAGTATTAATAAAATTTCTTCTTGTTTTGATATTGTACATTCGGATGTTTGCGGTCCTGCCCCCGTTACCTCTAGTTTAGGATTTTGTTATTTTGTGTTATTCATTGACAATTTTTCGAGGTGTACTTGGGCTTATTTGATGAAATCCTAATATGAGATCTTCTCTATTTTCCAGACATTCACCGCAATGGTTCATACTCAGTTTGGGAAAACTATTAAAGTTTTTCATTCTGATCAGGGTAGGGAATTTATATCCCAAGGTCTTCGCAAATTTTGTAATGTTAATGGCACTGAGCATCAAACCTCTAATAGGAAAACTCAGCAGCAAAATAGTAAATCAGAAAGGAAAAAATTATCATATTCTTGATCTTGCTCGTGCTATGTTTATTGGCATGAATATCCCCTCGCATTTTTGGTCTGACGTTGTTCTTATGGTGGTGTTTTTTATCAACCGGTCTCCGTCTTAAGTTCTTGGTTTTCGTTCCCCGTATTCTATTTTTTATCCTTATCGTTTTGCTTTTCAGATTCCACCTCGTGTTTTCGAGTGTGTATATTTCGTCCAAGTCACTGGGTTAGCCTCTAAACTAGATCATCATGCCTTGAAATGTGTATTCATGAGTTACTCTCATGCTCAGAAGGGTTATAGGTGCTTTCATCCCTCATCCCATCATCATTTCACCTTTATGGATGTTACTTTCTTTGAACATGCTCCGTTCTTTACGGGTGGTGTTCTCTTTCTCTGGGGGAGTGTTTTCCCGTTCGTCCTCTTCCTTTAGATGATTTCTCTTCTCCTCCTTCAGATCCACTTCCGTTGAGTGTTCTGTGTGAGTCTCAAATCCCACCTTTAGTTTCACCTTCAGTTTTACGTCCTTAACAGGTTTATACTCGACGACATTCAGGATGTCAGCCTCCTACACCAGACTGTCAAGCATCCTCTATAGCTCTAAGACTACCACCTGCCACCGATTCATCTGTATGCAGTATTGAGACTTTTCCTACCACTTCTATACTAGTGACTACAGATGATGATTCACTTGTTTCTCATAATGATGATGATAGACTGATTGTTATTCAAAAAGAGAAGCGTAATGCAAGAAAGCCTAATAGATATTCAGGTACATTGGTTTATTCTATCGTTAATTATACTTCAAATCATCGCTTATCTGCTACTTATAAAGCTTTTCTAGTTTCTCTCTCTTTGGCTGATATACCACGCACCACGATGTTTGAGGAATTACATGCATTGGAGATCAATAATACCTGGACATTGGTTTCTCTCCCGCCCGGACGTACATCAGCCGGATGCAAATGGGTGTTTACGATTAAAGAAAATCCAGATATAACGGTAAGCACGTATAAGGCTCGGTTAGTTGCCAAGGGGTATGCACATATACATGGTGTTAATTATCAGGAGACGGTTGCTCCTGTAGCCAGATGAATACTATTCGAGTCATCTTCTTTATTGCTGCGTTGAAATCTTGGCCTATTTTCCAAATGGATGTGAAGAATGCATTTTTGAATGGAATATTTCAGGAAGAGGTCTATGTCTCTACCTCCAGGTTTTCCTCCCGCTTCAGCATCCGGCTTGGTATGTATGTTAAAAAAATCCATCTATGGGTTGAAGCAGTCTCCTCATGTTTGGGCTAATACATTTGGTACTGCTATAATTGACTTTGGTTGTGTTCCGATTAGTGTTGACCATACTTTATTTCTTCGATATTATGGTAGGAAGACTGCTGCATTGCTTGTCTATGTTGACGATATTGTTATTACATGAGATTATATCAGGGTATTAGTAACCTGAAATCTTATTTATGTACCCGCTTTCAAGTGTAGGATCTCGGTCCCTTGTGCTATTTCTTTGGGATTGAAGTTGCTCATTCTAGTTCTGGTATTTTTATATCTCAGAAAATGTATACTCGATCTTCTCTCTGTTTCAGAGTAGCTTGCGTATCGTCCCGCTGATACACCTCTAGAACTGAATCATTGCCAGACTGACTTTAAGAGGGAGTTATTGGGGGGACATTGGGCAGTACCAACAATTTCTTGGGAAGCTCTTCTATCTTTCTCTTACCCGTCCTGATATTGCATATACGGTTAGAGTTCTTAGAGACTTTTTGTTTGTTTTTTTGCTTATTCCGATTCTTATTGTTGAATCTAGCACCTGAATGTTGAAGCTGAAACGTAAAAAATCTTGTTTGCTTTTGTTTCTAAATCTAAATTCTGAACTGTGTGAAAACTATCAAATTGTCAAAATTACTCAGTTTTCCCAAACATGTTATTTACTTCATAATCGCATTTAAAATTCAAGTAAACGGATATCAACTAATTTTCATTTTTTCTCCTTCTTGGATAGTGTCTTTATAACTAAGGAATTGAACATGAACAAAGCCATTATTATCCAAAAAAATAGCCTAAGATTTTATACCAATTTATCTTTCATCATTAAATTCGTCGACAAGCTCTGAAAATAGGTCAAACACTCTAATAATTAAATCAAGATGTTATATTCTTCTTCAATGCTATAGATTGATTTTTTTTCCTATATAATATGAATTAATTTATCTTAGAGAATAGTAAAGTTGAACTCGCCCATAAATATCGTAATTGATGGAACCCAAGATTCAAACCAAACCACTTTCAAATGATAAAAAAAAATCCAATCACATATATATTGAGCTTAGAACTCATACCCATAATGGGTCACTGTAATTTTAGAATCTTCAAGGGAATATTACTAATGTTAATCTTATCAAAACCTATCTTTAAAAGCGATCATTTCAAGTTATAAATTGATTCAAACCCTGGTTATTCTCATTCTCGTTCTAGTTTTCTAAAGAATTAAGGGCTTTAATTTGAATAATAGAAAAGATAGAGATATAGAGAATTTTAGAGAGAAGAACTATATGAAGAAAGATGGAGATAAAATAGGGGTATAATCGGGTTTAAATTTATTTACTCAAGTTCTGTATCAATCCCGTCAACTTCAGCAAAAAGGACTTCAGATAAGTTATGATTTCCAACTTATCTTAAGTGATGAAAAGCAGGGTACCATTACTAAAAAGAACTTTTTATAAATGGAAAAACAAATAAACTTATTTGACTTATTTGGTCAATCAAGTTAAATAAGTTAATTAAGTAAAAAAGCAAACAACATCTTAGTCAGTTTATGCACAAGCCACGTCTTCCCCATCTCCAGACAGTTATTCATGTTTTTCGGTATCTCAAAAGGTGTCCTAGTCGTGGTGTCTTATTTCGAGATCATGGTCATTCTCGAGTCGAGGCTTGGACTGATACCTATGCAGGTTCATTATCCGATCGTCGCTCCACTTTTGGGTATTGTACCACTATTGGTGGTAATTTGGTTATATGGCAGAGTAAGAAACAAGATGTTGTTTCCAGCTCTAATGCAGAAGACGAGTACAGGGTCATAGCTCAAGGTGTTTGTGAGTTAATATGGCCTAAGCGTCTTCTACAAAAGCTTCGGATATCGGTCTCTCTTTCAATGATGTTCTATTTTGACAATAATTCAACTATTAGCATTTTGGCTAATCCGGTGCAACATGATCGTACCAGGCACATTGAGGTTGATCGGTACTTCCTGCATGGAAAGCTTAAATCTGAACAAATTTAGACTCTTAATGTTTTTACTTCAGAGCAGCTTACAGATTTTCTCTCGAGGGCTGTTAGTAGCAGATTATTTATTAGATATTTTTTCCAAGCTGGGCATGTGCGATATTCATGCTCTAGCTTGAGGGGGAGTATTAACAAGGCTATTTTATGTTCTTTTAGTCCCACATTATTTATTCATAGAAGTAGTTTAATATCTCTCTCTTATATATTGAGAGTATGATGTAACCTAAATAATCAATTCAATAATAATATTTTTCTCCCTCTAATCTAATTCTACAAAGAACACTAGCAAAAACCTAAATTTGTTGCTTCTAGTGGAGTTATCAACTCTAATAGGGGTACCAAGAGCTTTACCCATAGACATAAGATTGTGTACAACACAAAACTTCAAAGGAAGTTTAGGAAGCCTTACCTAACATACAACACAAGTATTCTTATGTTGCTCAGGAGCAAATCTTCAAGTTCACTATCTTAAGAGCTACTTCTCTATGAACTGTGTTCCACCAAGCCAGACCTTCATCTTGTCATCTTCATTACCAAGCCTGGTAACAAAGAATCCTCTTCTAATTACAATAAATTTATAAGAGCCTTTCAATTTCCATTTTCCTAATGCTTAAAATCTTATATCATCTAAAGTGATATGCATAGGTAATTTACCAATGATACTTAGTGTACGATTAAGGATAAGCTCTAAGTTTACTGAGTTCTTTTGAGCACCCTTAACCTTCTTAGCATAAGTCGGTGTAGTTAATTCTCATGGCTTCTTCTTGCCATCATAATCAACATAAACAAGCCTTAGGCCTTATAGAATTAGGGCTTTTTGACTCCCCAATCTTCTCAGTACTTGCACGCTTAGGGTTTGGAGGCTCACCAGCCTTCTCAGTATCATTAGGGCTTCAAATATTAGTAGTTGAAGCTTTAGGATTTGTAGATTCCACAGCCTTCTCTACAATAACGGTAGGATTAGCAGTGTTCTCTCCAGTCTTCTAGAGATCTGCACTGGTGATTGTTGTCTTCTCAATTATCTCCTTCCCCAAATTAGGGTTACTAGTACCATCTACACGGAGTGAGCCAGTGGTTTGAGGAGCTCTTGATGTTCTACTAACTGAAACAATTTATGGGTCTCATCTTGCACATAGCCTGGGAAAACCCAACTTAGCTATAATCAAAACCCATTCCAATAGTAGTAGATCAATGGTCAGTCACCGGTAGCAGAACTAGGCTTTGTTATCCTCGAAACAACACCTCCACCATTGACATCATTTAGATCTGCAACCTTAGGGACATGCACAAAAGGGTTTGTAGTATTTGTAACACAAGGGACTCCATTAACCTCTTTAGGGTTAACAACCACAGTTTTAGATTCATTAGGGCTAACTCCAGTTTCAAACTCATTAGGGTTAACTAACGTAGTCTCCTTATTCAAAGCGACATGTACACCATTGTTTTGAACTCCAGCTCCGTTGGGGCTTAGAGATCTCAAACCATTGCTGAAAATAATTTTAACAACTCCAAAAGCTTAGGATCCAGGCTCTGATGGTTACTCATCATCAAAAGGCATAGATCACATCATTAATAAGCAATAATCAATGGAAAATCAATTGTTCGGGGAAAGTTTATCCCTGAGAGAGAGAGAGAGAGAGAGACTTTCAGTCTACTCTTAATTTTAATCTTGGTATGTTGCATATTTAAGTATATGGGTCGCTATTAGGCAGACTTATGAAGATTGTCTTCCCCTTATGGATAGCAAAAATTACTATATAGAAAAGTAGATTTCTTATCTATCCTCGGAGATTACAATTGCTTAAGGGCCCATTTGTTTACTTCAGATATCTTGGATAGGACTGGCAATGGATCGGGTTTGGGGCGGGTGGAGTAATACCATCCCCATACCCGCCAAATTACCCTACCCCCAAACCCGTCCCAATACCATTTAACTTAAATGGAGAATACCCAAACCCACCCCATTTAAATTTGCCTATCTCAAACCTGCCCCAACACCCATTTAACACCCGTTTAAAAATTTATATGTTTGATATAGTGTTATTTAAAATTATCAACGAAATCTAAGTTTTACAAGACTCTAAAGAAACATAGATATTATTAATACACCAAAGATGGGATACAATTTAGACAAGAAAATGAAAAAATTTGACATCAAAAGATTGGTGTGAGGTTTGATGAAAGCCATTTTCCAAAAAAAATAATTGAAAATGAAAGTTAGTTTGGTGAAGAATGATGTTTTGGGTTTAAAATTGAATTGAGTCTCATATCGATTGTAATGATGGAGTACATAGATGGAGTACATAAATGGGGATGAATACTGGTACATAGATGATCAGAATTGGTAATAAATTAAATGAGTCACCAGTTGAGTAAAAAGAGGAAATGAGGCTTGAAGAATTCAAACTAAAAGCTAAAAATTTACAATCTTTTTAATAAAAGCAAGTAGTAGTAGTAATCAAAAGGGATGAGACTACCAATTGATTCAGAAAGACAGAATGGATACATTTCAAACAAAGATCTCTTCTTTTACTTCTTCTTCTTTTTGTTTTGATCTCTGAGGAAAGAAAGAAAGAGAAATCCAAAATCTACTTGTTAGAAGAAGAATGTGAGTTTTATCATAGATCCATTAAAATCAGAACACTCACTTGACTTGGGCTACAAATAAAAGTTACTTTGGTAAAGAATGTTGTTTCGTGGCTGAAATGAAGAGAAGTTGATAACATAACACAGGAGGCTGGAGGTTAAAATGAAGACAGAAGAGGAGACATGATGTTGGACTTAACTAATATGTCTTTAGAATTAGGTTTAACTTAAGGGTTTTCAAGTCATATTCTTTATAACTGGGTCGGGTGATGGGGCCCCATTTATTTGAGCATAAAACCAGACCCGCCCCAATAAATAAATGAGGTTTTTTTAAAACCAAACCCGCCCCATACCCGTTATAGTCATACCAAACCCGCTTCATTAAGGGCGGGACGGGTTAAATTGTCAGCCCTAATCTTGGATATCCTAGATATTCCCTACAAAATAGGTGTTTGGATGAGGATAACAACTAAGTAGATATCTTAGACTAATAGACTAACTCAATAACTGCTGATTTAAATATTCGAGTACCCCCCTCGATTTTCAAGATATTTTAAAACAAATATCTATTTACTCTATTTTATAACAACTACAACTTAAATCCATCGTACTCTCATCTCTTTCACAAGTCTCTCTCTTCAGGTAAGTTCCATCTCTCTCTCTCTCAAATTATTTTTTTGCTCTTGCACTAGTCTTAATAATGGTGTCTCTCTTTATGATGGCTACGGTACCAACACCAATTTTCAATCACCACCAAAGCTTTGAAGTACCATCTTTGATCACTGGAAAGTACACCATTATTATGATTGTTGGTTGTTCCGATTGTTGGTGGTGATCGAAGATGGTGGGTCTATGAAGCTGCCCAATATTTATATTGTAATTAGATGGTGGCTCTATCAGCCTCTCTCTCTCTAAAATTAACTCGGTCATGGTGTTTGATAG
The DNA here is from genome assembly GCA_014058105.1 of Kingdonia uniflora. NCBI lineage: Eukaryota > Viridiplantae > Streptophyta > Magnoliopsida > Ranunculales > Circaeasteraceae > Kingdonia > Kingdonia uniflora. The sequence goes on from JACGCM010000696.1 coordinate 3,581,444, forward strand.
GTAGAAGTTGTGAGGAACTATGACCAATCGAACCATCCAACTCCTCCCACTTCTTCGTACAAAAATCCAACTTGTGAATTTCAAATATATACGAGTCATCATTTTCTGATTGGTAGGGATCACCATCACCATCACCATCACCATCATCATCCCTATTGCGAAAATCAACCCGTAAAATTAAATGAAGATCTCGGATATTTCGACAAGATATAATGTATCGGCAGCCTTAAATTCCTCGGGAGGCGATACAAAATCAACTGCATTTGGTTGAATGCTAGTAATATCACAAACCCGAAGAATCCTATCGACATCGACAACATAAACTTAATCTTTGAAGCAAATAATGTCCTGATGATGACCAGGTGGACATTCTACGGTCTTCCAAGATTTGTCGGCAGGTTTAGCAATTGCTAGTTTACCATATTAGGAATAGATTACAAGAACAATGCAGTTGTTGTTGGCTGTTGATAATCAAATTGATTTACGAACAAAAATCTTTTGCAATCAATTGGTTCAGGAGAATAAGTTAGGAGTGATTCAAGTTTTCATTTAACCTTGAAATTTCAGTTTGTAATGGCCTTGGAGTTGAAAGGGGAGTCAAAGATTTGTAATGCCTTGTAGTTCTTCCCCTGTAAAACATCTCCTAGAGTTGAGGGTAGGAGGAAGAATTAAACTCCAAAAGCTTGTGGTGAGAGACTGTTGTAATCTTCTACTAGGAAGTGTTTACCCCTAGGCCAGGTGATCTTGTGATAGCTACCTAACTCAGTGTGAAGATCAAAACATACATCTTATGTTATGAGATATTTAGTTTTGACCAAACTTTTTTTTAATAAAAGCATTATTTATCATCTATCAAAGAAGCTCAGACATATAATTAGGATAATATTACTACCGTTTTAATGCTGTTATGAAACTGTAAAATATATAATGGAGTCATTATAGGGAACTAATTATGTCTCTAATCAAATTACTAATACTTCATTTTCCTTAACCGTATGTCCAAGTATTTGTTGATTGAGTGCTCATATTAGCTCAAACTAAGTTTTACATGTTATTTCACTATGGACTTGGCACATTTAGTTTTACATGGTTACTCACTCTCTCTCTAAAATGTTCTCTGCGAACTTGAAAAACTCACAACTTTTCTTTTTAAGTTTGAGCCATTTTTCATCAAAGTTAGTAAGAAATTAATTCATTTTCCATGTTTGATTTTAACAAAGCTCCAGATTATTAATTTATCATACAAAAACAAACTAATTTTTGCAAATTATACAAGTTTTCTCATAATACTTCTTGGTTGATTTTCAGTGCCCCCATCAAAGACAACTTGCTTGGAGTAATTTGCCCCACATACCACTTCAGGTGTGTTTTCTTTTACAATTTAAGCTCAGTTATTACATTATTCCTTAAATAAACTGCTTGCAATATATTACTTGAATTACATCTTTTTTACTTTAGCTAGGCGGTACTGTTTAGAAAATATTTATTACTTGCGACATGATATATGTTTCGAAACGCTTATAATCACCCTCCTATGGAATTAATAATGAAGTTAATATGTAGGATGGCTACTAGGGAGGAAGAGGAAACAAGTGCAGTCATAATAATGGTATATTTTCTTTATGCGGCCGTAATGATTTATAAAAGGAGACCTTTACCTAGACAACCTATAGTAAATAGAACCATGAAAGGAGACTTTTAGTACAAAAGATGTATGTAGAGAGTGATAAAAAAATGTCACGAGCAATTGCGCATGAACAGAAATGTGTTTCGAGTATTAGTTAGTCATTTAAGAATGGGCTTACATGATTCAAGATTTTTTACGGCCGAGGAACAATTAGCAATGTTCCTTCACACTATAGGACACGACTAAAGGAACTCTGCTACAAAATTTACATTCATACATCTAGGAAAACTGTTAGTCGATACCTCCACAGTACACTAAATGCAATGATGGGTCTATACAAGGAAGTGTTTAAGCAAGCACGCGTTATTAATTCACCTACACGTGATTCGAGTTATACAAGGAGTTGGCACCATTACTTTAAGGTGAAACTTACCACCTCTTTAATTTTTATTAATATTGAGTTTTCAAGCATTTAAAAAAAATACTATTATGAATTATATAGGATATGGTGGGTACCATAGATGAAACATATATCCCCGCACAAGTACCAGTTACTGACCAAGCAAGGTATTGAAATAGAAAAGGGTGATATTCCTCAAAATATCCTAATGGCGTGTACATTTGATATGCAACTAACGTATATTTTCACGGGATGGGATGGGTTTTGCACATGACATTAAAGTATTGAAGGATGCAATCACCCGTATAGGGGACCGGTCAATCATTCCCACCGGTACGTAGCGATTCATGGTATTAAACTATAAATGTAAATTATTTTGAAGAAAAGCCTCTAATTACATATCGTACATAGGTCATTATTTATCTTATCGATGCTAGATTTCAACATGTCCCTGGAATTTTTACCCCATTTCGAGGCACTCGATATCATTTGAATGACACTCGTGGACGAAATCTAAGAAATGCAAGAGAATTATATAATTACCAACATTTGTCATTACGTAATGTAATTGAAAGAACATTCAGACTTCTAAAGAAGTAGTTTGCATATTTGAGGACTTCGCCATTCTTTGATATTAAGACACAAAAAAGAATGTTACTTGCATGTTGTACCTTACATAACTTTATCCTGGAAGCTGATCCATTTGACTTATGCAAGAACAAAGTTAATCCGGCAGAGGGGGAGGAAGAACATGATGATGTACCTATAGAAGAAGAACATATAGTCTTCGAGCATTCATCTCTGTGGATAGCAAAAAGGGATGCCTTAGCGGAATTAATGTGGCAAGAATACAATTTATGATCTTGTATTTATTTAGCTCGTTAATTATTGATTAGATAATGGGTTTTTATTGTTTAGTGGACGTTGTTAGCGTACTTTTAATTATTATTTTATTTTTTATTTGATATATAGATTTTTAATCACTAATTAACATGTGAGCATACTTCTCATTATATTTAATATATTAATGGAAACCTACAGTTAAGAATGGCACCATCTGGGAGATGGGACAAGAAAATGGATACTATCTTTATCAATACATTATTAGAACAAAGGCAATACAACCAAAATACTATGAATGGTTGGAGCTTGATGGCATATAACAAAGCTTCACTTGACTTAAAAAGAGAAGCGAATCTAGATGTTATAGCTAAGCAATGCAAAACTCGGTGGAAGACATTAAAGGCAAATCACATACTCGTAAAAAAAAAAGTTGAATCGAATAGCTTTGGGTGAAATGAAGAAACTCAGTTGGTAACGGTTGATGAGATGGTCTAGAAAGAATTTATTAACGTATATTAATCCACAATCGAATTGAGAGTAACCCAATTTAAAGAATAATAGGAAAAACAAACAAATTGGTGGGAGAATTTCCCTTTTAGAGCTTCAATAGCTCAATTACTTGATTTTAATTGAATTCATCTCAAACCCTAAGTCTTTCTTATAAAAATTTGGATTGATCTAAGATAATTTCATCTTTCCTAGCCTTGCCCTTTTATGAGGGTTACAAGTTTCCTAGTTACAAAATATAACAATTATGCCCTTGAAATGCCTAAAATAATGAAGGAATACGATAGTCGTTCGAACGAACCCATAGGCCATTCGAACGACGGACTAAATTTTTCCTATAAATAGTCTCAACGTGAATTGGTCTTCTGGGATCTCCAGGTCGTTCGAACGACTCTAAATGATGTTCGAACGACTTGACTATTTTTGTTTAAAAATAGACTCAGCTTGAATTGGTCTTCTGGGATCTTCAGGCCGTTCGACCTCAGCTCGAATTGGCCTTATGGGATCTCCAAGTGGTTCAGTTTGACTATTTTTGCCTAAAATTAGCCTCAGCTCGAATTGGTCTTCTAGGATCTCCAGGTCGTTTGAATGACTCCAAATGTCATTCGAACGACTTGACTATTTTTGTCTAACAATAGCCTCAGCTTGAATTTGGCTTGTGTCCTCTCATATCTCGCTTGAACGGCTCCAAGGATCGTTCGAACGAGTTAGCATCTTTTAAAGGGATTTGATCTTCAGATCTTCCTGGATCATATATATTTTGGTGATAGAATATTTCTTCTTTAATAATATAAGTTATTACGTTCTTAATCATGTTATTTGTTAGAGAGATCCATCGGTGAAGAAATACTGGGATAAGGCAATCTCGCATTAACGAAACTTGGATATTTTAGTCATAAATGATTATGCGACAGGTATGGAAGCTGGCACTGGAAATGATGAAACAAACACCCCACAAGAAGGTAATAATTATTTTATTTTTGGAAATATTTACTACATACAACTACGCTTTATAAGTTTGTTATATCAGATTTTGAAGTTGATGATGAAGAAGTCGAGTCTGTCTATTCCACTATTGATGAGAGAACCACAAATCGTGTTTAATCTTCAACAACTCCTGTTGGTGCCTCTGATCCTTCTACTAGTACTTCGGCTCCTAGAAAGAATAGAGTTCGCCGTGACAGTTTGGATAAAGATGGCGGAGCTATAGAAAAATTAGCGCTTGCAGCTGACAAGCTTGGAGAAAATATGAGACAACCTGATTTGGCTGTGTTGGAAAACGAGTTGAAAGAAATCCTAAATTTGTTGAAAGAAGATCTAATGAAGGCCCTATTTTACTATCGTAATAATGACGGTGTTGTCCGAGGTTTCCTTGCTCTGTCTCAAGATTCAAAGAAAGGCTATTAGCAATATGAGATGAAGAATATCCAGTAGTTTTACATTTATTAAAAGTATTTCAGATTAGGTTGAATAAGATGTTCATACTATTCGTAGGAATGTAGCACTTTATTGTTCGGATCTATTCAAGTCTATTTCGATATTAGTTGTATATTTATTGAAAGATTAATAAATGAGTTTTTGGTTGTTTGTCTCTTCCAATATTTAAATGTCACATAGTTTATACATTAATAATTGTTAAAATGATGGGAGATGTCAAAGATATTATTACAATATCTAATTTACCAAACACAGAGTTTCGGAATATCTATTTTTAATATTCGACTGCCAAACAAAAAACATATATATGAGATATTTGATTTTTCCAATATCAGAATATCCAAAATATCAAATATCTGAGATATATTTTTATCAAACAGAGCCTAAGGTTGTCCTAGGAGGAATGCATGCCTACTAGGCTGCTAGTTTCTCTCTCCCACAAAGGACCAAAACTAAGATTGAGAGTATTTCTAGAAGGTTTTAATGGTTAGAGATTAATCGTATGGCTACTAAACCTGCTGTGAGTTGGAATAACATATGCCACCCTTTCGATGAAGGGGGCTGGGTGTCCGAGGCCTGAGAGTGTAATGGTACCTCCACCATGAGATAAATATGGACCTTTAGTGCCCTCTCAAAGCACCATTTGGGTTAAGTGTGCCCAAAAAATTTTGTGTTAAAGATAGGAACGTTTGGAGTATCCCGATCCCGTGAGAAGCCTCTTGGATCTGGAAAAAAAAAATCTTGCATGAAGACTTAAGCTAGTGAGATTGTCTTTTATCTCATTAAAGATGGAGCTAAAACCGACTTGTGGGGAGACCCTTGGCACTCAATGGGTTGCCCAAATTTATTCAACAGTTGCAATATACTCTAACCTAAATTTGAAAGCGAAGGTGTCTAAACCTATCCAGGGTAGGAATTGGAACATCTCTGATAATGCCCACAAAACTATGAGTGACATAGCTACTCTAGCAGAGAGTGTTCACATCTACCAGGGGAACAGTGACAAGGTTGTTTGGTCAGCTTCAGTGGATGGAAGTACTCTCTTATGAGCACTTATGATAGATTAAGACACATGTAGTACTGTTAACTGGGCTAATCTCATTTGGTTCAAGGATTGTATTCCTAAACATTGTTATATTACATGGATGGTTATACAAAAAGTGTTAAGAACTCTGGATAAGCTCCTTGAATGGGGCACTGTCCAAGTCTCTGGCTGTGTTCTTTGCTGAGAAACTAGTAAGAGTAAAGAACACTTATTTTTTGAATGCCCTTATTTCCTTGCATATTTAGAACTCTGTGTTTAAACTGCTTGAACATAGCAGGAATATAAGGAACTGGGATACCGAGCTGTTATGAATCACTCAACATTTTTAAAGAAAGATACAATTGCAGGTATGAGAAAACTACCTCTGAACTTTTAATTCTACAATATTTGGATGGAAAGGAACTCTAGAATCTTTCAGGATAAGTATTTGTTATAGTTAGATATTAGTTAATATTACTAGAGTAATGTCTTATTTAATAAGTTTATATTTGTCATGTTTAGTAAGTTTATAATTAGGCTTTTATTGTTGGTTATATAAACCCCATAGATTGTATTGTAGGAGAATCATCAACTTTGAATAATATGATTCTTGTTTCACTTTCTTTCTCTGCAATGCAGTCTCTTAACGTTATCATGGTATCAGAGCGAACCTAATTTTGGGGCATTGGAGGTTTTGTTTGCGATTGCTAGATGATTACTGTTCTTCCTAAATTTAAAGTGTTGTAAATTGAATCTGGAGTTTCGCTTTCTGAAACTGGGGGTGTTGCTTTCTGAATTTGAGGTGCGATTTCTAATTCTGGGGTGCAGTTTTCAAATTGGGGTACTAGATCTATTTCTGGGGTGTAGTTTTCAAATGTGGGGTACTATATCTATTATTGGGGTGTAGTTTCTAAATTTGGGTTGCTACTACTAAATCTGGGTTGTTATTACCAAATCTGAGGTGATATATCTTATTAATGCAAGATGTTATAGGGTGTTGCTTACAAGTATTATTTTAGTAAAAAGTTATTACATCAATTTAAACTATTTGGGGCCTAACTTGGGTTTCTCGCACTATGTTTTGACTGAGCGGGAGCATCGATGAGTCTGGTTGTGATTTTGGGTGTTGAACATATTTTTGTTTAGTTATGGGGGAGATTAATTTTCACGTGGGTTGAGTGGGTTTCCGATTATGCAAACAAAATTTACTTTGATTTATCAGTATTAGTCTTTAATGACCGGTTAAATTCTCGCATATGGTCTGGGTATATTGATTTTAGTTATGATTTAGAAAATTTGGTGGCTAATTTGTTTGTTGTCTTACATCTAGTGGTTGGACGCATCTGTTTCTTTTCTTCGCATCTAGTTAGAATTTGGTGGTTATTATACATCTGGTTATAATTTGTCGGTTAGTTTTCATCTGTTAGGATATGGCAATTAGTTCATATTTGGTTAGAATCTGACGATTAGTTCGCAATCCGATTAGGATCTGGCAGCTAGTTCATATCTAGTTTGGATGTGGCAATTTGTTTGCATCTGGTAGTTGATCGCATTTGATTTGGCTTCTTCTGCATAGTTGCACATCGGATTTTGGAGTGCATCTCAGCTAATTGAGGGTATTGGTTATGGTTTTGTGGCTTTATAACGTCTGGCAACTCATAACACTTTGTCAGGATTTTGATTATGGTTGGATAACATCAGCTATTAACTTTCATTTTTTTGTCGAATATGATTTCGGGTGTTTAAGTAAGCATTTTTTTTAGTAAGCTTTTGTGCAGCGTTTCCATTTTATTATTTGCAAACTCTTGATGTACTTGTGTACCATCTTGAGTTTGACGGGAGTACATCATGAGTTTGGTGGGGGGTGCTAGAGTTAGAAATAGTATTAGTTACTATTTAGTAATGTCTTATTTAATAAGTTTCTATTGTCATATTTAGTAAGTTTCTAATTAGGCTTTTATGTTTGGCTATATATAGCCCATAGATTGTATTGTAGGAGAATTATCAACTTTGAATAATAAGATTGTTGTTTCACTTTCTTTCTCTACAATGTAGTCAATTAATGTTATTAGTATGGTCCCTCAAATAATGTGTTTTTTAACATGATTAATGAGATTAGGATAAAATTGTCCTCTGAGGATATTGAGCTATGTGACAGTCCTAGGACTAGAGAGTTTATGGAAAATTGGAACTCGGATGCTACTTTCACTATAAAGGAAACTCTAAAAGTTAAATGGGAAACTGAAGAAAGTGATATTGCCACACTTAACACTGATGGATCCCATAAAGATTCTACTGGTGGCTTTGGAGCCATTGCTAGGTATAGAATATGCACTGTGTTTGCTGTTATTGCTGGTACTATGGATACAAAATATGTTCCTCTCCTTGAGCTTAAAGTTGCAGAAGTGGGGCTTACGCTATCCCTGGATAAAGGTTTTAAGAAGATATGTGTTGTCTCAGACTCCAAGACTGTGGGGGGGATACATAAAGAATATGGATAAAGCTCCATGGAACACTTGGCATATTCTAATCAGAATTAGAAGATTGATCCTGCAGTTTGAATATTTTGATATTAAACTCATATTCCATGAAAACAATAGAGCGGCAGATGTTATTGTTGACCTTCACCCTGATGTGGAACTATCTAGAGGTGCTGTCTAGCTCATTTTCTGGGGATTGGAACAAAATCATTTATAAGAATGCTATGGGGAAGTTTTATGACAGAGTTTGACACTTGTGGCAAAGTTGATAACCTCCGGTTTTATTCTGAGCTTGAGGGAGGGCTGTTATTAGTTCTTACTTTTACATTGTTCCTTTCTCTATATCTTAGCTTTACTTACTTTGCTTCCAAGTGAAAAAGGTTTTAGGTGTAATTTTTTCTTTGTTTGATAAGAGTATCTCTAGCAGCAAGTGTGACTTTGGGTGTGGGCTTTGACAGGGGCCTACAAAAGACCCAACCCACACCCATCCTCTCCCACCAGTGAGTTCGAGTTTGTGACGTGTAATTTTTTTTTATTTGGAAGAGATCAAAACATCGCGCAGCGCGAGGTTCCAAACACCGCTGCTTTCAATGTTAACCCCAAATCAAAACCACGAGTTTTAACAGTTTTCCTCCTCTTCTCTCTCTCTCTCTCTTTCTCAAATCGAAGGTAAACCTAAAAAATTTCCTAAATTATTCAAAACACAATGCAAATCCAAGAGGAAGACCCACACCCCAGTACAATACCTGGGTTTAGAGTGACAAGAGATCCACAGCGAGCTGTAACTCGGTTGAGGTCTGGAAAGAAGAAAAAACGAGTAAAATTTGAAGATGTCCAACAACCTATACCAAACCCATCCCAAGAAAGTAACCCGCGGAGGTATATTACCCAACTCCCAGAAGGCGTCACTCATATCTATTACACTGGCAAGGAACTCACAGTAAGTTTTAGTGTAATTGTGAATTTGTTATTTCCATAAATTAAGTGTTTGACAAAATGCTCCAATGAACAGAATCGAGATTTAATGCGTGTGCACGACACATTCACTATAGTGATTAAAGTGTGAAAGAAGATTTCCACAATTCTACCTGTAAGGGATGCCGTGGTGAATATATTTGGGCAGTTTATGGATATAAGCTTGGGCAATTCATATAATCAGCTAATTCAAGCGCTTACAGAGCATTGGTGGCCGACCACACATACATTTTTGTTCCCATGTGCAGAGATAGGTATTACGTCATTAGATTTCACAATGCTGACATCATTGTCAATCGGCTTATATTTAACACAAGTGTCGTATGACGACGCATGAAGTGTTTTATCCAATCCGAGGCAATTGCTCCCCAACATTGATTCCAACCATATAAAGAGTGGGAACGTCAATATTTTATATTTGAGGACGTACTTGACCACCGCAGATGATCGGGAAGATGATATTACTATTATTCGTGCTTTTATCTTCTTCATGATGGGATATTTGTGGTTCCAAACGGCCAACGACATCGTCCCGCTTGGATATCTAGCGGCCGTGGCCGATTCGGAAGAGGCTGCCCAATATGACTGGGGTTTTGCTATTCTTGCTTCACAGTACCATGGTTTGGATACCGCAGTCACGATCGGGGGTCTCATTACTGGTTTTGCCCATCTTTTGACGGTACACTAACATTTTTTCTCTTTATAAATCAAATATCTTTCAATAAACGTCTTAAATATAATTTATAATTATTTTTTATGTTATTCCGAAATACAGTATTAGTTCTACGAGTATTGTGGGGTTGGTCACCCTATTGTCAAGGAAGATGCTAAGTTCCAGCCTATCCGTGCCTCAGGGCATGGGAGAGTGAGAACAGGAAGAAAACAAATGACCAGGTAGGCAATTTTTTTATGCTAGGCAGATACCACATTGACACCGCACTATTAAGACAATTACTTAGGAACCTTGGTTAGATTCTGCGGTGTTTGAGATAGAGGACATGATGAACGCGTAATTATGACCTTTTTAATATACCCAAACATGTATATTAGTCATCCATTATATTTAATTTTGGGTACTTATGTACATTTGTTTGATTGTAGCTATTGGAGATGGATATTTAAAACCAAGCTCTTAAAGTCAAGTAAAAGTGTCTCCAGCAGTTCATAGCACAAAAAGTCAAAGACACAATATATTTGGTCTCAAGATTGAATAAATATATACACAAAGATTCTTGGAGAATAAGATCAAAAAATATATTACATCCAAGATCCTAGAAAATATTTTATATTTAAGATATATGCAAGAGTATCCATGAAGAAAGATATTTACATCACTTAAGGGAATGATATGCAAGAATCTTAGGAGATTGATTGTAAAATTATAAGATATTATTGTAAAAATATTTTTTATAATTTAATGAATAGTTTCTAAATTTGGGTTCCATCTCCTATTAAAAGAACCCTCCCCCCATTGTTATTGGGCATCTCATATTGGATCAAGTTTAGATAAAATAAAGTTTCAGTTTTATTTAATTTTCTTCTCTTTCTTTAATTTTCTTTTGTAAATAATTAGTTGTTAATGCGATGAAGTCCGAGATGAGCGGATAATCTCTTAGCTAAGGCTAGGATGAGGCATCTTCTTGGATGAGCAATAGTTTATATTAATTAGGTTCTAATTAGTTTTCTCTTAGTTTTACGATTGATAAGTTAGTACATGATATCGAAGGCTTGACCATAGCTTCGGTTTGGTATACGATAACTTTGGATGTAAACAAGTACTTCTAACCATAGACTTGATTTGGAGATTTAGAAAGATAAAACACTAGATAACTCACTCAAGCCTAGCCATGGTTGAGTTAGTAATTCTATAAGATGTTCTTCACCGTCACTTAAAAGCATAACTACTAAATTCATGACCATAGATTTTGTGGTTTATTTTATAAAATTGTATGTGTTTTAACACGAACATATGATGGGTAGAGTTATTAGGATCTAGTTGTATATCGATTAGTACTTTGAAAGGTAGAGGCCAAGTCTGAACCTTAGCTCTCTTTCTCATTAAGTTTTATATTTAGTTTTTATTTACTTCTTCTTAGATTTATCTCTTATAAAACCGTAATTCGGCCTAGAAAGTATTTGTTTTCCCAAACCTCCATGTGGATTCGATCCCACTCATCCATGCTATAATTCGACAACTGTACTTTGAGCGGGTATTTTTCTAGAGGCCCTAAAAAATCCTCTTATCAAATGGTGTCGTTGCCGGGGAGGCATCGTTAAAAACTATTCTCTCTAATACCGAATTTTCTTTGTTAATTTTCTTTATTAATTCTTTCTAATACAGTGCCAATGATTTCTAAATTCAGTGTTTCTAAAACTATAGTTGGCCGGTAATAACATCTAGTGTTTCTATTATTATCGTTCTCTTTCTGTTTCTCTAGTTTAGTTTTAAAAAAAAAGATTGTTTCGAGTTTTTGGTGCTACAGTAACTGTGAAGTCTGCTCTAGAATGTTTCACCGTTTTTAATCACCTATATAGTTGGGAAATACGTTTGCTACAAATTTTTAGATAATTTAAAACCCTTTCCGAATTGTTATAGATCATATTTTCCTGTTTAATGGTTTATGAGTTACAGCCTTTTGAATAAATAGTAAAAAAATAGTCACCGTTAAGGACGCCGCTGTACATTCATCACCTGTTTTGAGCATTAGGGAAGCTAAATTCTAGAAAACTTTTTTCTTAAATATTTTTCCTTTCTGAAATATATTTCCAAATTAATATTATTTATTGCTCTCTCTCGACCGAGCTGAAAGATATGCGCATTTGAAAATCAGGACATCATAAACTACAATAAACTTGGAAATTGAATTAATATTGCTGTCGCAAGTTCACTAATCATTTTTCTCTTTTTTTGCAGGATAGTCACAAAGTTGGAAATGAGACGGATAATACGCAAAGCAAAAAGCATCATCAAATCCATCCTTCTTGTGCCCCCTAAGTGAAGGGGAACTTCCTTCTTTCGCCCCCTAAGTGAAGGGGCGGCCACAGCTTTACCGGGAAACACTTCTCGTAGGTTGGTACCTCTCTAAACTTGACATCTATAAGGGGTTCATATCTGCTCCGCCCTGGCACTAGGAACATAAGTCGTGTGGACTTTGCAAATACACGCTGCTCTAATAAAATATTTGTTGTGGTTAGATTGACCTATTGACGTGTTTAAATTTATTTTCATTCCAACATTAGTATAAAGGTAAAAAATGTTAGAGACTTTCGGGATTTCATCACCCCAAAAGCTCTTTAACAAGTGGGACCACCCATTAGGGATAAGAAGAAATTCGTATCACACGAAAATTGAACGTCCCGGACCTGAAAATAACTGATAATAAAAAATAGTAGCAAGATTCCCATGGGATTTCATCACCCAACGGATAGGTGTACCGGACCGGGGTACAAACACGGGATCGTAGGATACGGCCCCAGCCTAACGCCACGAAATACAGGTTGTAGGTTTGCGATGTCACCGTTCTGAGTGCTGACGTACGATAAGACGACTCACTCGGGCGTGAGGACCGAACATCTACTTTAAGCTAGTACTAGCATAGTGACGCAGGGGAGTGTAAGAACCAAAGCCTTTGGCCATCCTACCCTTTTGTAAACATAGAAGTATATAAGGGAGACCTAATTATTTCTTCTAAAAAAATGTTGAAGTGCTAAAGTTTTAGGCTTGATTGATTTTTTTATTGCATTGGGTGTTAATTTAATTGTAAAATATCTTACATGCAAGAACATTAGAATTCATACGACTTACATTTTGACATCCCACAATATCCTCAAAATCATATTCAATCATGGGATCACCAAAATTCTCAATACGTGGAACCTTTCCAACCTCATTCCTATATGCATACCCATCAATCCTTCCAGTCACTCAAATAGTTCCCACCCGTTCTACCTAAACAATCTTTGGAAGACACCCTTGCTCTCTTCATGCAACAATCAATAGAAAATCAAAAACAAGCATTGTTATTTCAACAACAAATGATGCATTTCCGACAACAAACTTTAGTTAATCAAACTTTTACAACCCAATCATCTCTAGGTTAGAAACTCAGATAACTCAATTGTCAACCACGTGGAGTGAAATAGAGTATGAAAAACTTCCAAGCAATGAAGAAGAACAATTTGAAGTTAAATCCCCTTATGATTCTGAAAATAATGAATTCAAGCGTAATCACCGAATGTTTTTCTCGTGGGGTGAATGGATACAATATTACGAGACAGATTTAGAAGATGAACATTTTAAGGTTAACGATCCTATGTCACAAGAAGATTTTAAAGAAGCGACTAACATGTTCAATAAAATTCTTTCTCAATCACCTCTTAATTATGCCCTCAACATTCAACTACCGATGTCATTATACATCCCTTCACCGATAGAGCCCCACCAATTCATAAATGATATCATGACAGAAAGTAAGTATTTTTCCAAATTCTTAAACGATTTCTCAGATGATGAGGACGATGACAAATGTCTTGAAAGTGTGAATTTAACATTAATTCTTGAGAAAATACGAGCTCCATCATTATCCAGACCAGTATCACCTTCTTCATCTATCTTCCTTGAATCCATACCTCCATCACCTGAGTCTAATGGGGGTACCATGACCATAAACGATTTTGAGGACTTGTACGGAGATAACTCTTGTTGCATTTATGTTGATGAATGTTTAAATTATTTTGAGGACTCAAATGATCCTGAGAATCGTGAAATGGTACAATCATTAGCATCTAAAAATATCTTTTAACTTGGCCATGTCCCTAAGCCAATGAATATCCACGTCAATGGTCAGGATGAGTCCATTGAGATAAGTTGTGATTTTAGGCACATAAATTTCAAATGTTTGTTAGAGTCAATTGTTCCCCAATCCTCAAATCTACAAATATGTTATATAGTTTTTCTTCTACTAAAAGAAAACATCTTTTTGAAAAATTATAATTTTGGGGATGCCTCTCGGACTTGTATTGTCAAAACCACCTATCACATTTTTTGGAATATCAACGATAACATAGGGGTTTTGAAAATTTTTAAAGAAAATATTTTTCCAGGAAAATCGAGTTTTGAATCTAGTACATTTTCGGGGACGAATATTTGTATACCAATCTTCTTATTTACTGCAATACGTAGTAATCATATGATTGTATTGTAAATTCTAAAAGAAAATATGTTCCCTGAGTATGTATTTGCTCTATTTTGGAGAAAATGGTTTTTCATGATTTGTCTAAGATTTTTAACTTGGAATCATCAAATAATAGGCAAAGTTTTTAGAATAAATCTTTTTCATAGAGAATTAGTTTTAAACTCTCTCTGGTTTTTATAGAATATATTTGCCCAATTAAGGTTAATATTAAGGATCACCATTCATGTGTTATCTGGTTTTTGAAAGAGAATTTACAACCAGGATAGTATATCACCATATCAACTTCGTACCCTTCCAGTCATATTAAAAAAATTTAAGTTTGGGGGTACATTCGTCTGGCTGAAGACGGTAAACTTAGCACTTTCTGGGAGACAACCAATGACACATTCAGGTGAGAAATTCTAGTTTTTATTCCTCTATTTTTTTATGTTCTCAAACATTGAGGGCAATGTTTCATTTAAGTTTGGGGGTAGAAAGTCATTTCTTTAAATGTTTTTTAAAGAAAAGTAAAATAATGACACTTTGATAATTTATGATATATTTTTGACAAATTTTCAGACACTTAAACTGATTTAACCTTGACAGAAATATAATGGGAAAACCTAAATTTTAAAATTGTACCAAATATATACTAGAATATTTTGGACTATCTTAAGTTAGATGTACAATCTTTTTATTAGCGACTAATTCAAGTTAGCTTAGCATATTTTGAAAACATGCACTTCATTGTAGTTTTGCAATTAATACCTTCAATAGATTTTTTTTCCCAGTGTAAGGGAAATTTAGTATTTATGTTAGGAATAGTTTGCTACAAGGGAGACAACTTCCTGAGAATAAGTTTATTCCTAAGAAGAAATAATAAGCCAAATGTGTTCTAAAAACTTTCACGCTGCAAGGCTACTCGCATGATGAAGAACTGAAAGAGAAAAAATTATCACCAATCTCGAGTTTAACCATGAACTATGTGAAAGGAGCACAAGAAAATGTTACTTGTAAGAATCCTAAGTCTGGGTCATGATGGGGCACCACACCCTGGCAACCTTAGCCAACTAGAGAGGATTGTCGACCGAAAACTCCTTATTATGGAGGTTTCACTAAAAAACATTATACTCAAAAGAAAAGGCTTGCAAAAGAAAAAGAAAAAAAAATCTAGGAAGACGAATTGACAAAGGCACTTGTCGAATTGACCGTTAAATTTATTCCAGTAAGAACAAGATTACCAAAAATTGAGTAAATTATTCTAGATAACATATTAGGCGATAAAACTATTTTAACTGTTTACTCAAATATAGCTAAAGAAAAATACTTGAATCTCGTTCTAATCTTGAGATAGTACCTCTAGTTTCGGATAAGCTTAAAATATTCATAGATATACTTGGGAGAATAGTAGATTTAAGGATTTCCCATCGATATATTTTTGTCACAACTAAGTAAGGATAAGTTCACAGGAAATGAGTCATGTGTATTCTAGAATTGTTTAAAAATGTTATTATTAACATTTGTGGGTATAGTCAATGCAAACCCTCACGAGACAACACTTGTCTACCAGGCTAAACCTGGGGGTTTAACGGTTTGTTGCTTATGCTAAATGCAATCGCGTTCCCTGCGAAAGTGGTTAATATTTTAATTTATTCGGGGCGAGCAAAAGACAAGTTTGGGGGTATTTGATGAGCGTGTAATTATAACATTTTTAATATACCCGAACATGTATTTTAGTCGTCCATTATATTTAATTTTGGGTACTTATGTACATTTGTTTGATTGTAGCTATTGGAGATGGATATTTGAAACCAAGCTCTTAAAGTCAAGTAAAAGTGTCTTCAGCAGTTCATAGCACAAAAATTCAAAGACACAATATATTTGGTCTCAAGATTGAAAAAATATATACACAAATATTCTTGGAGAATAAGATCAAAGAATATATTGCATCCAAGATCCTAAAAGATATTTTATATTGAAGATATATGCAAGAGTTTCCATGAAGAAAGATATTTACATCACTTAAGGGAGTTATATGCAAGAATCTAAGGAAATTGGTTGTAAAATTAGAAGATATTATTGTGGAAATATTCTTTACAATTTAATGTATAGTTTCTAAATTTGGGTTCCTTCTCCTATAATAGGAACCCTCCCCCCCCCCCATTGTAATTGTGCATCTCATATTGGATCAAGTTTAGAAAAAATAAAGTCTTAGTTTTATTTAATTTTCTTCTCTCTCTTTTATTTGTTTTTGTAAATAATTAGTTGTTAATACGATGAAGTCCGAGATGAGCAGCTAATCTCCTAACTAAGGCTAGGATGAAGCATCTTCTTGGATGAGCAATAGTTGATTATAATTAGGTTCTAATTACTTTTCTCTTAGTTTTACGATTGATAAGTTAGTGCATCATATCGAAGGCTTGACCATAGCTTCTGTTTGGTGTACGATAACTTTGGATACAAACAAGTGCTACTTACCATAGACTTGATTTGGAGATCTAGAAAGATGAAACACTAGAGAACTCACTCAAGCCTAGCCATGGTTGAGTTGATAATTCTCTAAAAAGCTCTTTGCCATCACTTAAAAGCATAACCACTAAATGCTTGACCATAGATTTAGTGGTTTATTTTATAACATCGTATGTGTCTTAACACGAACATATGATGGGTGGAGATATTAGGATCTAGTTGTATATCGATTAGTGCTTTGAAAGGTAGAGGCCAAGTCCAAACCTTAGCTCTCTTTCTCATTAAGTTTTATATTTAGTTTTTATTTACTTCTTCTTAGATTTATCTCTTATAAAACCGTAATTCGGCCTAGAAACTAATTGTTTTCCCAAACCTCCCTGTGGATTTGATCCTACTCATTCGTGCTATAATTCAACAACCGTACTTTGAGCAGGTATTTTACTAGAGTCCCTAAATAATCCTCTTATCAGGACATACTGACTACAAAACTCCTATCCTGTAAGAGGATGCCACTTCAAGTACCAAATGGAAACTGGAAATATTACTTGAGGGATAAATGCTGGAGGTAGTTGACTGGCGAGGCACGTATTCTTTTAGATCCTCCGCTTAGCATGTCGCCACAAATTAGTCTGGCAGCTTTACAGGAGATGAGACAGGTCATGTTCCTTGACTATGAGCAGTTTGTGATAGGGGAGGAGCGAGAAACTTACTCCTTATACTAGGCTGAACAAGTTTTGGAGGTAGGCCACTTGTTAACAGATTCCCAAAAGATGGGGAATATAGATCTGCTCGGACCCACTGCACTCAGACCTGGTATTACACCCGTGTTGGTCACGTCAGCGTCGGTTTATAGTTTGACCCAGGACTTCAATTTACCTGGCGAGGCAGAGGGGCCAAACCCGAGGTGGTACATGGAGTGGACAGGGAGGCGTGAGATGTTCCTCATCGCCCGTTTGAGGGACCCGCCACCCATGTCTTCCTCTTACGGCACAGAGGAGCTGTGGTACCTAACTCATGGTATGTGGCGACTCGTCCTTACAGAGTCTGCACGGGATGCCCAGAGGCTCCAGGAGTTGACTGATGAAAACGATACTATGAGGAGGCACTTGGACAGTATAAACGGGTAGCTATATATGCGCATGTAAGTAAGTAATTTATATAATTATTTTTTATTAATGTCATATTTATTTTGTCAAAATATTTATATATTTTATTTATCCTATTCAGGACCTACATTTGAGGAGGGGCCATGACGTACGGGTGGTGTTGCTACCCTCTGGAGGTGCGAGGATGAGGCCGCGTAAATCTGGTCTACGAACCAGGGGAGGCGATATTAGTTGCAGAGGGCGGGGTACACGAGAATATTCTGAGTAGATATAGGTATTTTTATGTTTTTATAGACGATGCAGAAGCTTAGCTATAACTACTAGTACTTATTCTCTCGTATTTGTGTGTTGTTTCCCTTTATTTATTTTTTGCAATCCCATGATATAGTTTAGCTCGAATGGCTTTTGGGAGAGTTTATGTGATGTTCATTAGCCATGACTATCTAATGTCGAAATTGACTGAAGTTTTTTGGCTTTTGGGAGAGTTTTTTCAATGTTTATTCGAACAGACTTCC